>CM046791.1:3358903-4558903 GCA_025617405.1 Perca schrenkii | reverse complement strand
GAGGATGCCATCAATACATTTCTGAAAAAATAAAATGCTTCTGTCAGTCCTGACCGCCATGAATGTGGTCCCAGCAAAATATAGTCTTTAGGAATGCATGACCAAGTCCCTCCTAATAACCAATTTGATGCGCGTGCAAAGCCACATGGCATGTTGCCTCCCTATTTGTTTTAGAGCCGGGTGGGTGTGCAAGGTGTCTGTGTTTGTGCAGACATGAATCAGCTCTCTGACTGGCTCGCCGTTTAGGCAGATTCAGCTGACGTGAGGGTGATATGTGATGTTCATTTGGACGACAGACGCCTCAGGCAGACTAAAGTTGATGGAGTTGTCTAGTGTCAAGTCCTAACACTTGCAAGTGCTTTGTTTTTATGTGCCATTGACCCCCCCCTCTTTTTAAGCATCAATCCAAAACCACATTAAAAAACAAAACCACTGTGGAGTTATAGTGGGGCTGTGGCGAGCAAACCATAGCAGCAAACTTCCGAATTGGCCTATCAAAAAACTATTAGGATACATTAGGATCTGTGTTGTGGCTCAATCTGCGAACCCTTAGGAATGGACGCGCTCCTGTCGAAGCGGTCCGTCCGGTAGGCCTTGCATGTTTGTGGTATTTATGGAGTCGCCTGTTTTCCCATTCTCCTTCCCATCTTTAAATTCACCCTTTTCTCTAATTTTTCTGACGTTGGAATCCGTATGGTCTTGTATCCTCTGGGAGACAGTACAAGACTGCAATTTGAGATATGTAATCGCTGATTAGTCCATTTTTTTTTTTTTTTTTTTTTTCTCTCTTTATTTTACTTTTTCTGGTCTTAAAGCTGATTTGGAAATGGGCTGCTCTGCTGTCTATGCCTGACAGCCTTAGTGTTTACCATCATCCAGCTTAATGGATGAGAGTTTTGGGTTTTGGCTGACCCCTTCCTCCAAGGGATGTCTACCCTGTTTTTTTTTTTTTTAAAGTGGTGACGAGCCTCCTGCCGCAGTGCTGTGATTAGTGAGTGGAGTTCTTTCAGAGCACTCTGTGGGGAAATGGCTGGGAAGAGGCCTGCCATGGGCACACTGTGCATTATGCTGCTTGGGCTGGCAGGAACACAGCAGCCCAGTGAGCGCTAAGATGCGGCGCTTCCATGACAAGGGCCTCTGTCCTGCTTGAGAGGTGCAGAGTGCTGCTGTATCAGGTGATCAGTCTCTCTGAAAAGCTCCTAAAAGGCTTTTCCACCCTTGTTTTGACTCCCTGAGTGAGGAGAGTGGGATGCGCAACAGGATCCCCCATTTTCCAGGGTGTTGGATATCCTGAGAAAAAGCCTGTGTACAATAGTGGCTGTGATGGCAGAGGCTGTGGAAGGCTTGTGCTGCTTTTTTCCTCGCGTCACAAGGCCTGTCGTTGTGTGATGGGAGCTGGAAGAGACGGGGCTCTGGGGGGAGCAGAGTGGACACCAGGGAGCCCGCTGAAATTCCCAAACTGTACTTAAGCCATCACACCACTCTGCTCAGCCCAGTGGCTGCTAAAACACCGCAATGTCCACTGTGCCTCATCATGGAGTCCAATGTTCCAAACTGCCTGCAGCACCACACAGAACATGTGTGATAATATGCTAGAATTAGAATTGCATGTTTTAAAATGTTACTGTACCTGCACTTCATCCTCATTGAAGACTTTTGGCCTTTTCTAGACATTTTCAACCTACTGTACATGGACTGTATTTATATAGCGCTTTTCTGGTCTTACTGACTACTCAAATCGCTTCTACATACAGGCACCATTCATACACTGGTGCCGAGGCTGCCATACAAGGTGCCACCTAGGGCTGGGCGATATGGCCTAAAAATAAAATCCCAAAACAAATCCGATTTTTAAATCGATTTTTTTTTTTTTTTTTTTTTTCCTCTCTCTCTACTTAAAATCAATCTGCAGATGACAAAGAAATTGTTCAAAACGAGTTGTATTTTGTATTGACTCATACACCCACATGCACACACATGGGGCATGTATACCATTATGATTATTCATGCCAATTTTGTGGAAATATAAATTGGTTTGAGTGTGTTTGGGGGGGGGGTTTATATTCAACAACAAAACAGATGCGTGATATAAAGCTGTTTTCACACATACAGGTAATTCACTTCTCGTTCCTCGCTAAAAGTTCAAATCATTTTAACATTATTGTGCAACCTTGCCCCTATTTTCTCCTGTTGCTGAGTAACGTACGTTAACATCCCATGGTCTCTTGAATGTAGCATACCTGTAGCAAGCTCCTTCGTAGTAACTAGCGGTAAAAACAAACGTCGAAGCGGAGCTCCGTGCTACAGAGCGGCGACTGCAAGTTGTTTAAGCTGCTACAGACCTCCGTCACAGCTCGGTCGTATCAGAGGCATTTAGTAGATGTGTTGAGCCGCAAAAGAGTTCCTCAACACCGCCTCTGGTGCCCCGCATGGTGCTCCTTCAGGTCAGCTGTAGCTGGTGGTTCAGTTACGAGAATAGGTGACCCTCATCCGGGGACAGTGCACCGCGAGCTGCCGGTCATTTCGGCGGAGATTACAGTTAAGTAAGTAATGATAAAAATAATTAATGTTAGTCCCTGTCGCTTGTTTGTGTATCTCTGTGGCAAACGCGCGGGGGGGGGCGGTGTTTGGAGCTACGGGAGCCCAGAGGGGAGCGTCGGCGGATGTTAAGGAGAAAATCGATTTTTCATTTAAACAAATCCACGTTGACTACACATTCGAGTTAATAGATAAAATCGATTTATCGCCCAGACCTAGTGCCACCTGAAGATAAACATTCACATGCCGATGGTGCAGCATCGGGGGCAATTCAGAGTTCAGTGTCTTGCCCAAGGGTATTTCGAAATGGGACTACAAGGAATCCGACCACCAACCTTCCATTTGGTAGGCGACCGCTCTACCACCTGAGCCACAGCCGCCTCATTCATTCATATTCTTGTTTGTGATTAGTGCATCCAGAGTTTGTATAGGTTTCTTTTTTTTTTAAAGCAACACTAAAGAACTATACCCGCTTCGCTCCCCCTACAGGTTGGAAGTGGAATTGTCTCATTAGGTCTCATTCGAACTACAGATCCACTACCCGATTGTCGGTACACGATCCGTTCTGCCTGCACGATCCGTTCTGCACATGCGCAAGATATTACGGTTTACGACCTGCACGATCTGTTCCACGCTAGCCTATCGCTAGCCTCCACCGGGAAGCTAACGTTAGTTTAGCTAACAGCTAATTCGGCTAACCGCTAGCTGACAGCTAGATTCAGTCTAAAATGACGTTAAGTCAAACTTAATGGGAAAAGCAGACTACAGCTAAATTAAGACTTTACAGTAATAACAAAGACAAGTATTGAGTGATTGTATTTTAAATGAGCACAAGTAAAGTGGATCTGACGTAACAGCTGTTATATATGTTAACGTTTATTTTTAACTTTTTATTTTGAGGGTCTTTTAAAGTTATTACATGCTGTCTCAGCTAGCGGTCAGCCGAATTAGCTGTTAGCTAAACTAACGTTAGCTTGGCTGTCGACCGGAAGCGTGGAACAGATCGTGCAGTGTCGTAAATCCTCGTACAACAGCGCATGCGCGAACATTTTGCGCATGTGCAGAACGGATCGTGCAGGCAGAACGGATCGTGTACCGACACCAATCTGGCAAACTTGCATAATGTAATGGACAATTCCGCTTCCAACCTGTAGGGGGACCAAAGCGGGAAAAGTTCTTTATTGTTGCTTTAAGTTGACTGTAAAACGCTTTCCCCTTAGGCAGGAAAAGTCTGTATTGACCTCTACATGATTTCCCATATCATAAACATATTTCATGTGGCCAACATTAATGTTTTTCAGGAAATGTACAGTACATCTTGATTAGAGCTCTAAAGGTTAGCATGTTGAATAAGGAAAGTGACCTTTTAATTAGAAGGTGTGGGTTCAAGTCCTTGTTGCAGGAAGCATTCATCCTGCTGAAGTGTCCTGAAGCAACAGTCCCAACCTACCAGCTTACCCTGACCTTTGACCACCTTTTTAAAAGGAAAGACAAATGCAAAGAAAACTGTTTTCAAATGCATTGCTACAGACATGTTTTGGAAACTGCTTTAGGAATAAGTCTATTCCATTTCTGAGTAAAAAGTGGCATTGATGCAGGTTTTGTGTATTTGTGTGTGTGTTTTAATATCTATTAGCTCACCACCATGACAAAAGGAGCGAAGGCATCCTAGATTCCTGGAAGGCGGGCATGAGATTGTATCTGAACTGGCCGGCCACCGTCATGATTCAGAGCATCTGTTTATATCATCAAGAAATAACCACAACGGGATCTCTGTTGCGATGAGCTGGGCCAAAACCCAACTGCTTTTCATGAGACACGACCCGTCACTGGGCCATTACTACCAGGCTCCATGTCTGGGTTTGCAGTTTCTGCACTTCGCGGTTCCTGAGGGTTGCCTTAGTGGGCTGCCTGTGCTGGGACAGGGTGGTTGCTTTTATAAATATCCCTCCTAGTGTAGGATGGCCAGCTCCTGCAGGGTGACACCCGTGCAGACCAATCCTTTTCTCCTTGATGCTAAATTGGGTGGAGTGGCCTTGGCTGTGGGACATGTGTCGCCCAGCTCTTTATCCAGAGCGGGCAGTGTAAGTATCCATCAATACTTCCTGGATCCCATACATTTCTCTGTTCACTTTTCTCCTCGCAGCAGGCCAGACTGCAAGCCAGAAGCTGGCTTTGTCCAGCTCTATTCTGGAGGTTGTGGTGGACTGGAGCGCAAAGCTGTGGTCATTGCTTGGGAGCAGAAATGGAGACTTGGCATGCAGGAATAGAAATAAAGTTTGTTTTTAAATTGAGTCGATGTAAAATTTTATATTGCATGCAGTGGTAGTTAAAGATTTGAGTTATTAAATTATTTTTCTTCAGGACTGGAGACTGCACCTCACCAGTGAGTGGCTTCTCCTCCAGCACTAAACAGACATGCATATGTCCTCCTTGAGGATGATGGCTTGGAATGATGTACTATTTCAGGTCTGACATGAGTGGGGCTGTTTGGTTTGGCAGGCCGGAGCTGTGCTAAGCCAAGCCAGTGTCGGGGGAGCAGTGCTGGCCGTGGCCACGGTGGAGGGATGTTTTCTTCTCCTCTGCACAGTGAGCTCTGTGACTGGACAGTGTGAGGCCTTTTCACGCGGACTCGTAGCCGTTAAGCTTGGGGTCCATTGTGGCCCCTGCACGGGCGGCATGCCTCTCCTCATCCCCACTGATTGATCAGCACGCCTGTTTTTCTTTCCCCTGGAGTGGAAAAGCAAACTGGGGCACTTTTGATTCCCTGTGCTTTCCCGGGCTCCCGGGCGCAGTCATGGGGACACTCAGCCCTGCAAGTTTTATGGGGAAATGTTGGCCAGGAGAGATGGGCCTTTTTGCTAGTTGGTGCTGCTTAGGAAGGTGGTTGAGTATCCAGACCTCCCAGCTCAAAATGAGTCAGCACACTTGGTATAAGTTCATCTTCCTTCAGTTGTTACTGTCCTTTTTTGTTAAACAAGAGGCGACCATAAATTAAAAGTATCATGAAGTCCAGCAACCATAATGAACTCCAGATGTCTAATGAGCTTGATACACTGCTCCAGTCGGAGCCTTGTGGGGAATTTTATAGGGATGAAGAATGTGTTGCTTGTAGCACCCTTCGTGGATAAATAAATGCTCAGACTCTTTTCATTCCTCATTGTGTCTTTGACTTTTGGTGGCAGTGTGGGTGAGTGCCTCCCTCAGACCACCTACACAATCATCACATGAGACCGCTTTGGCTTCTCTCAGAGGTCTTAAAGTATTCACTGTGCCATTCCAATTCACAGACGATCAGGTTCATCCACATTTCTCATGTGCTGAGCTGCAGGAATCATTGACATTTACAGTACAGAAAAAAACTTTGACATGATGTTTTTGCCAAATATTTCCATCAACTCGTCATTGTGTCATTTTGCACCAAAAGTCGAGATTAAGTGAATGGAAATTGTAGTCTAAATGGCAGAAATTTAGAAAACTAAAGGCAGCTCTGTTTAAGCTGACATTGGCTAACGTGCATTACTGTATACTCGCAGTCATCCCCGTGTCTTGATCTCTCTGCTGCTCATTTGGCCTCTAATCTTGTACATATGGTTTATATCTGGAACGGTCTGATGGTGTGTGGCCGTGTCGAACAAATGGAGGGAGAGAGGGGGAGGTATTATTAGCGCTGGCATCACACAGATCTGCCATTTTATTCCATGTTATTGAATGCTGCACAGTGTAAGCTGGGGCCAAAAGTTTATATGTAGAGAGCATTATAGAGGATTGAGAAGATTGAGCTTGATTTCAAAAGCTTACTCCATGTACTGCAGTATGGACTGGGCACTGTATATGAAGATTTTTACATCCCTATTTTGAAAAAAGGTAAACTAAGCATGCCCTAAGGTTAGAAAACTAGATCCCCTCTACAGTGGTTTTCAAAGTGGGGTCTGGGGTTCCTTAAGGGGCTTCCAGGGAATCTCCAACAAAAGGGAAAAATAATTTATTTTCACTAGAACTCCATCCATAAGTAACACAATATGAATGTACTGTATATGGCTATTTTGGTCATGGGGTTCATACACTTTCTGTAGTCTATCAGATGGAGGGACCACGGGACAAAATCTTATCTAATGTGGGTTGTGGTCTAATTTGTGTCAGTTTAGGGGTCCTCGACGTGAGAATGTTTTGGGAACCACACTGCTCTTTACGGCTTATGTATATTCAATTTGGGCTTGAGCATACATATATAGACTAGCGGAAAGGGGCTCATCACTTGAAGCAGCCACCATAGAAGCTGTAGTCCATCTGAACCCATCAGCCCACTAGTCTTGTTGTATCATCATTTAGTCGGATACCTTTTTTATAAAGCAGATGTAGTTGGATATGAGGCAATAAAAAAAGCTAAAGAATGTTAATGACGTGATTTTTCTTTTTTTTTTCTTTTTTTTTATATAAAACAATCGTCTTATTTGTTGCAGAATGTGGACCCAGTGATGCACCATCACTCAGACATAATTACAAGGCAGGGTCCATCAGTGACTGTGGATAACGAGTAGGTTACCGTCCGCCTCAGGTCTTTGCTCAGGACCTCCACCGATGCACACTGCTGGATAGGAAACACTGCACACAGCTCTGATTATTACCCAGCCCAGGATGTCTGCTGTCCCCCCGCCTCATTGTAGTACAGCAGTCATGTCTGTGTCTGTGGTGGAGACAGTGAACGAGCAATCCTAGCACTTTCTTACAGCAGCATCAAGCTTCCCGAAATAAAAAAAAACTCCCCTAGGCATCGGCCCTGCGCGCTGCTGGCCCATGCCCTGTAATTGAAGCTGCAGGGTGGTAATGATGATGATGCAGAGTGGCTTGCTTGGAGCCAGACTCAAAGCTCCTCCACTGGCACTGTCCCCAACGTCTCCCATGGGCCTTGATTTGAAACAGCTGCCGTCACTTCAGTTCACCATTTCCTGTTTGTTTGTCTTGAAGTAGCCAATCAGACAGTGGCTTGTTCTCATCATAGGGTGATTCTCATGGATTTTTGACAGTTTAGCTGCCATTTTTCCCTCCAATAATGAGCCTTTTCCTGACCAAAAGCCAGCCACACTTGGTCTTTCATTCACTTAAATCAGATCGTGACATCTAGGCTCAGTCATCCAAAAGTGCTTTTAGAGCAACAAAGGACTTTTTTAAAGATGGTTTTTAAATAATAAATCGCAGATAAAAAAGGTTTAAAGCGATTTTATTGCAACAATTAATGTGGCTGAAGACTCTCTTTGTGTGTCTTGGTTGACAATACAGAACACAAAAGCACACGTTTGGATTTTTACATGTTGAAATCTAGCTGTTGGTTTCCAACTAAACCCCATCCACTTTAAACTGGGCAAAAAGCACCGACAAGAACAGAAATACAGAAGTCTCTCGTGAAATATTCAAAACTGTCCTAACTTTTGCAGAAATAGTGCATATGTATAGGACCCCATCGCTCATAATAAGCTGATTTGAGTTTTCGGAGCCTTTTTTATAAATTGAGAATCAAGTGTGAGTTTAACTGTATGTACTCTCTTGCATGAACCCGTACACACACAACTTTTTACCGACTTTTAGGTTAGATATGTTATTGTATGTGCAGCTCAAGACCAGCCCAGGATACCAATGCCCTGCCCTAATGAACCTGGGTACATTATGTTGACTGTGAGCTCCTGATTACAGTTCAGTGCCACTTCAATCAGAGCTTCCTCCTCTCGCCAGCCACAGGAACCAGGAAGAATTGGCTCATGATTTTCTCCAGTGGTCTGACACATAACCCCCCATCCAAGACAAAATAGGCTTTCCTCGGCTCGCCTATGTGCCCCTCCCTAAGTTTGTTGGTGCATGAGACATTGGGGGAACTGTTGGTACTGCCATGGTGCAGTTTAGCAAATGCTTTGTAGCTTTGAAATCAGCTGCGTGTAATGGTTTGATGGATTACAATGGAACAGTGATGATTCCAGAACAAGGAGCCCAGTTTAAGGCCCTTGCCAGCCATGCCATGGTTACCACTATAAAAGGCTGGTATCGCGGACTCTAAAGTGGATGACGGTGATGGGGCAACTGCTGTGGTGGTGCAGACAGTTTTTTTTTTTTCTTCCTAAGGTTAAGCTCAATCACAGCTGCATACTCGCTGTCACAGTGGAGCGCTTGTTTTTTTTTTTTTTCTCTCTCTTCCCTTTGTTTTTCTTTACTTCATTGCATTCCTCTTGAGTCTCATAGATCATAGTTGTGATTGTATCCGTAATTCTTCTGCTGTTGGAGAGCATGAAGATCCACATTTAGTTGCCAGACACTTACATAACATAGGCTTGGTTTGCATTAGTGTGTGGCTTCACCCGGGTCTTCCTGAAAGAATCCCTAAAGCATCAATGTCTATCAGGTATATGCTTCTAAGATTGGTTCACAGCAGGAGAGGACATGGATGTCTCTATTATTGTACTCTGATGAAATGGAATATATGATCTTATGAGCCCTGCAGTTATTATGCCGGATTTAGCCTGGGAGGAATCGCACGCAGAAGTCCCAATGATCATTTCTGGTAAAGGCTTCCTGGCGCGCACCACTAATCTGCCCACTCACTAAGGAAAAAGAAGAGGAAAATTGGACTCAATTGAGAACAGAGACATTGTTCAAAGAGTTTCTGAATTGGAAGCGGGTGCTGGCATTAGTCACAAATCTTTGACTCCATCAGTGCCACTGTGTAGTATCGAGTATCGAGCTCCATCAACTGCTCCAACTTGAGTCAGACATGTACCGGACCGGTTCAAAGACCCGGGTAAAGATATTTCCTCCTTGGGATGGAGCCTGTGTAACATTAATGCCAGCTGGTGACGGTTGAGGGAGAAAAACTGAGTGAGCTTTATTGTGAAAGCTGTACTCTGGAGTCATCTGTGGGCTGTTTTGATTCACAGTCAACCTTTTCCTGGACTGTGCACAGACCTAAAATAAAGTAATAGCTTTGTTTCTCAGCAAACTGGAAGTTGTGAAAGTGTTTGGAGACTTTTTAAGTCATGTTTATAGCTTGTTGTTTGAATATAGCGTTAGTGCGTGAGGTATGCTTTCTGTGATCAGTATTACAGGTGGACGTGGTTACACGCCAGACGTTGTGGTTAAAAACAATTAGTTTGTTGGAATTCCTCACAATAAAAGTGTCTGGGTTGAGTTATGTGCTGTGCCGACTTAAGTGCAGGTGTGCTGAGTGTTTAGTGTGAACATGTGCCTGAGGTCACTTTCACTAGTGGCTCGCTCCTGCATAATTAAACTTGAATAAATAAACCTTTGCCCGCAATGTTGTAACGGAGTGTCCTGCGACCATTGGTTTCTGCTAAGAACCGCTGCAATAAAAACTGTCATTTGCACATCTGCTGAGACCTTAGTTTACGAGCTGCTTGTGTACAGTAGGTATGTAGCGCCCTCTTCTGTCGAAAGTCAAACATTATACACTTAGTAACTAAGACTTTGCTCACAGTTTCCTTCCTGAATTACACTGTTTTTGCAGTACTGTAAGTGTTCAGTTTGGCTGAATGAGGTTCTGACCGCGTGGAATGTCTTCTCTCATTTCATGACGATGGACACTGTCTATAACTACCATGAATAATGGCGAGATTTGCACGGCATCTGGAAGCCATTGAAGTACATGCTGGCTCTGGCTTTCCCATTAGACCGACACTGGTGTCAGTGCCAAACATCTGTTGCCACACCAATGTATCAGCTGAGGGGCTGAAGTACAGCTCTGATATACATGGTAATCAAGATATAAAAAAAATGTTGATGTGGGTTGCTGTGATTGTTGAGACTGATGAGCCTGCAGCAGAGGAACGTTGGGTGTGACTCATGCAATAGAAACTTTGAGAGCACTGACAGAACTTAACCAGGTTTCAGTCAAAGCGATGATGATGATTAAGTAAGAAACTAAGATAATGATGACAATGAATTAAGAAACTATCTGTGGTATTTCTCCATCTGAATCTATTTTAAGCTACTGATGAGTCTCCCCCGTTTTAATCTTGACTGAATAAATACTACACGATGGGGTCAGAATTTGTTTAATTCCAATTTGTCATACAGTACGGTCTCCTTAGATTCAGAACTTCCTACAACAAGGACGCTGTATTTGTTCAGTGCCAATACGCTGCTTGGAGGAGCAGTAATCCAGAAATACTGCTGGCGAATTCCTGCCTCTGCACTGAACACAGCTCTTTTTGTGACTCTTGTACAGTACCATTGCATCATGGTCTAAGCACTTGCACACTGTCTCAGTAGATTCCTCGACTCTGAACTGCAGAGTTGGTTTCAGCTGCTGCAGGAAGCTTTGACTTTCATGCTTACTCATCTCTCGCTTTTGTTGTCACTTTCCCCTTCCTCCACAGGAGTTCTCCCCTTCAGACCACAGAAATAACTCTGTGTCCAGCAGAACCCCGACCCCACCAGGACGCTACTCGCCCCATAGCCCCATTGATCGGGACGTACCCATGTCCCCACGTCGCAGGTAAAGATCACCCTCATCACCAATAATACATGAGCAAACCTCATAGTTCACTGCAAAGTTCGGTGTATTAAACTGACACACATCTAATCTTATAGTTGCATCTTTTGTTGCAAAGTTGAAATGTCCAGCCAGACGTACAGAACACACACTGTACTTTATTTATAAGCTTGAATATGAAAAAACAGATCTCTCTTCAGAGATTGAAGTGTAAAGCACAGCCTGAAGCTTCCGCATATTAACAGTAGCAGGATGGTTTCGTATCTAACAGGAGTGTGTATATGGTACAGGCATTCAGCGCCATCTACAGGCCTGTAGGGGTTACACCCACAGATCTGAGCCTAGAGAAGAAATCACCATTACCTGAAAAGCTTATAGTCAATTAATACACAAAGGAAAAACTATAAGAAGAAAGTTTTCAGTATAAGCTGGTACTGGTAGTCATTTATTTAATTTAAAGATTGAATTGGAGGGTAAACCCCTTTAGAGGCACCATCTCGTTTTCAAGGGGGTCTTCAGCATACCTGCCAACATTTGGTTTTCAAAATCCGGGAGATTTAGGGGAGTGCTTAAGTGTACTGTAAGTTATAAGTGTATTATTTACATTGCAATATAAATTAAAACATAACTTAATGTATTCATATTTATTTATATTTTTTATTTGTAATTGTATTACAACAAAACATCACAGAAACACTGCACTGCAGTTTTAAACACTGGTACAAAAACATTTAATCAATAACGGTCTCTTTGGTAAACATCAGTAGGTTTTGTAAACACTTTTTTTTTTTTTTTATTGAAGTGTTGTAGTTGTATGTGGCAGATTTAGCTGCTCTCAGTGCCCTCTTGGACGGAGTGTACTTTGAAGCCAAACTGGTGTGGTTTATCGTGCAGGATAGGAGAGAGCAAAGAGCGCTGTTATTCATGCTCATGTGATTTTCTGTAACTATCTTTTTACACTGCCCTTATGTGCCTTTTCTGCACTATGATGCTGCTGTGTTTTAATGTGCTGGGTAATGTAATTGTTCCCGCCGTGCGCTATGTTAAAATCAATGCGCCACACCTTACAAAAAGCGTGGAGGTTGTCGATATGACTAGGTAAGATGCATGTAAATTGTTGCACCCAACACTGTTGAAATTTACAGCTATATTTCGATTTCTCCTTCATCTGCCATTTTTATCGGCTCGCTTTTGGGTCTGAACTTTCCGTGATGCTTGCGCAGAGATCAACTGCGCAACTGGGTTATAGGTTATCAGGTTGAGGGTTATAGGCAGAGGTGGGTAGAGTAGCCAAAAATTGTACTCAAGTAAAAGTACTGTTACTTCAGAATAATATGACTCAAGTAAAAGTAAAAAGTAGTCATCCAAATAATTACTTGAGTAAGAGTAAAAAAGTACTTGGTGAAAAAACTACTCAAGTACTGAGTAACTGTTGAGTAACATCTGATTTATTGTTTAACATAAGCATTCAATCAGACGGACAAAAATACAAAATAATCATATTTAGACAAATTATAGTTCATCCAATCAATTAAATTAATTTAAATTAATTAATTAATTATAAAATAGCTTAAATTAAAATAATCCAGGTAAATTCAAGTACTTAAAAAAATAATATCAATAAAATAATAATACATAAAAAATAAATAAGCACAAGTAACACACATTTCCAAACATTTACACTTTTTTTACCAGACTCTGCAGGCAGAACTAGAACAAGGTAATGGAGCTGCTGTTTGGTACTTTTACTAAGGTAAACATGCTTTCATTCACAAAGGTGGATCACTTGTTATCGGGTTCTATCGCCGTGGTAACTCATGCTGGATGCCTAACCTGGTCGGGAGCAGAGATCAACTGGTGGGGAAGTGATATTGATAAGAGTTGTGCGCATCTACAGCGTCGGCAATTTCTTTTCTTTTTTGCCAGCTTTCCTTCCCGTTTTAGGAAGCAGCGACTGTATTGCGTTTTGCATGTAAAACCATGTATGTGTTCATATTTATGTAGAATTATAGTTTGCTCTTCTTATGTAAAATATGTGGCTATTGTTGGTCATGTTGTGCAAACATCACCTCTTTTATGTGAACACGCGCCGCTGGATTGGGAAACCCTGGGTTGGTTGAACTAGTTGATAACCAGCGTCATGAAACAGTTTATGCGGGACCGCGGTGGTTAGGTTAGGTGAAGCCGGGTAACTGAAATAAATCCAGGGCATGTTGATCTTGCTTCGTAGTACAGGGCGCGGTTCCTCCTCGTCTGTGACGTTTCTGACATTACCATTTTTGTTTTGCTGCGACTGTAAAAGCTAACCCATCCCGCTGCTAGGTTTGAGCAGTAGGGTGACGAGCCTGCACAACTACGTTTGATTGGGTGAAACACAGTCACGTGGTAGAGGCTTTAGCGGAAGTCTCTCTCTCTCTGTCAAAATAAAACATTAAAATGAGGCGTACGCGGGGGGATAAAAACAATGACGCGTAGAATACCAAAGAGGTAAAAAGAAAAGTAACGAGCTCATTGTAGCCTAATGTAGCGGAGTAAGAGTACAGTTTCTTCTTCACAAATCTACTCAAGTAAAAGTAAAAAGTATAGAGATTTAAAACTACTCCTAGAAGTATCATTTTTTCAAAAACTTACTCAAGTAAATGTAACGGAGTAAATGTAACTCGTTACTACCCACCTCTGGTTATAGGTTATTGTATATAGTGTTTGGCTTGTGTGAATAGGATGCGTTTCATAAAAGACCTGGCAACTGGTCAACATTAGACAAACATATTGGTCCGATTATTTATAAAGGAGTTTGGGCCATGTAAATTATGGGAGTTTCCCGGGAGAAATAACAAACCGGGAGGGGTCCGGGAGATGGGGCTGAAAAACGGGAGCGTTGACAGCTATGGTCTTCAGGCACTAAAACATGGAGTTTAAGAAACCTTCAAACATAAATAATAATGAATGAAACAATCCAACAACACAATAAACCTAGTAACCTCACCAAGGACATACACATAAGGGCTATGACTCTTGTAGCATACTACATCTGCTACTATTTATGTAAACCTTAAAAAACATGTACTGTATGTTTGAGGTAGAGCTGTAACAATTCCAAATGTGCTGTACAATTAATTTTCAGAAATAATTGCCTCTTTCAGTCGAATCTAAAAATGTTTATTACTTTTTTAAACAAATTCAAGCTTTGAATGAATTCCAGTATACATCTTTTGGTTATATTGCCGTTATGTGACCCAGATGATGTAATAACACAGGTAAACGGCCTATGAAGTAAACGACGCCTCTTGATTATCATAAAACATTTCTTCTAACTGGATCCCCACTTGGCGTTTGTGTTGCTATGAACGTCTATAGGGTCAAGTGCCAACAACTAGCATAGCTTTAGCTGAACAGTCTGATCAATAATTACTAATATACATATCTACTGGCATATCTGCACAAACTTAACAGTTACCATCAACAGTCAAACCCCTTAAGACCAGCTAATGTTAGCAATTCATTGCAATTAAACAAAGAAACTGTGATTATGTAAAATTGTTACAGGCCTAGTTTGATGTAAACAATCATGGAAGTATTGAAGTAATTGCTTTTGTTTAAAAAAAGAAAAGCATTTAGTTGAAGTTGAGAGTGAAAGGTGCTGATTCAACTGTACGCTGATGTTTGAGGCTCTAGTTCTTGTACAGAATGGTTTCATGGAAGTGTAACCTCCCGACACAATGGTATCTACTTACACCTACGATATGGTTTCATCAACGGTTCTGACACGGTTTCAACTTTCTAATGGTCACCATAAGCCTGACAACTGTAATTTCAATCACAGGGATGTTGTGTTGGACGACGTGAGGTTATTCCAGTGGTTAGGATATTGCAGTATCACCCATATTTGGAATTCATCTGGTAGCCAGTCTCTGCTAGAAACATTCCTTCGCACATTCGTATTCATTGTTTTTCCTTTCAAAGGTCTTTGTAAAAATGCAGTTGATGGAGCAAATGGCCTGAAAAGTCTGTCAAACCAACGCAGTAATTTAGTGTACAAAAGTCCTCTTGTGAATTCACTGCTCTGTTGCAGCTGGCTGTTGGTGCTTTAAGCTGTTTTGAGTCGACTGCTACAAAATGAACTTTTTAGCCTTTTGGGAAACACTATATTGTGACCACCACCTGCACTGCAGTTTGCTATTTCCTGCTTCGCCCCCTCTGATGAAGTGATGTAGCTGTATGGTGACTCAGTTCGTAGCATGTAGGTGCTACCCTCTGAGCATTTATTTTTATTTTTTTGGATTCACTTACACTCACATGTTTTCTTGTCTCTTTGCAGATATTAAATCTTCTTTTAGTCCCTCACACAATCCTCTGTGTCCGCTGTCTTTCTGCTGGAGAGCCTTGTGCCTGTGTTTTCACAGTGCAGGATAGTTGACTTTGGCCCCAGTTCCTCCCCCCCCTCTCCCGGGTGACCACGGCCAGTGATATGACATGTCGGCAACTTCAGTCATATCCAAATCTCCCCCCCCACCACCACCCCATATTCCCCCAAAAAGTCAGATTTTACTTCTCCCCCTGATTGGCCCCGAGTCTGGATCCCCCGGCCTGCACACCAAGCCTCTCCCTGCTCCTCCCCAGCCAATCACAGACTCTGTGACACCCATTTACCCACCCCTTCTGTCACATGTCCAATGAGTTTCAGCCCAGAGGCACACCTTTCAGTCAGCCTCTTGTTTTTCTGCCCCGTCTGGTTTAGAAAGAGGTTTGTGTTCGGCATCCAATATTGTTTCTTCTCTTGTGTGTTCCGAGTTGCTACAGCAGTGTTAGACATACAGGGGCAGTTACTGGAAAGAAAAGTTGAGCTCCCTTTCGTTTGTTCCCTCTTTCTTTCCTTTTTGAGGTGAGTCTTGTCATTTTTGAGTTTTGTCATTTGGATTTCTTTTGTCAGGATGTACTGACTGTGGTTTAGGTGTTGTACTGCCAGTCAGACGCTTTGAGAAATGTAGTTGGAATTTGGCTGTGGTTGTGATCTTTGATATGTTTTGGCTGCGCTAATGTGCTATGACTAGATCTTTATCATTGAAGCTCTGTGCCAAGTCCTGGGTCTGGAAACCAACAGCATGTTAATTTTGGATGCAGGCATTGTGTAGATCATTGTGAGAACAGTAGAGTACAGTAGAACAAAACCAACTCTCCTGTGAAATCTTAACTGCTTCCACTGCAGATCTGTGTGCACACGACTGCCTGTTCAGATGCATGCTGTCCCCTCTCACCCTCACTGCTGTTATTTGTTTTCCTCCCATTTGACCTAGACTTTCCATTTGTTTTGAGGATGCAATTTCAGAAGGGATGGTGAGCGAGGCGAAAATGGAAATGGGATTGCTGAGGGTGGAGCTGAGCATGTGGAGAACTTGGAGGGTGTGCTTTCTAGGTCTGTTTTCAATTTGAACCATGTTCAGGGACTCAGAGGAAAGGGTCTGAGTATTTGCCTCAGATTTGTTGTCTTGTCTGTATGCCATCTCCTGTTTCATTTAACGAGAAGCATATAGCTGGAATACAGACAGGAACAGTACATGCACACAGCAGTGGTGGAAAGGTTATGAACCACTATGAACATATAATGTTTTACATGCAACACTGAGGAAACGTTACATGTACGAGAGAAGACCACAATTATTTGGATAGTGACACTTTTTAAAGGTTTTATCTTTGTTCTATTAAAATACAACTGTGACTATGAGGTCAGAGTGCTAACTTTCAGCCTTAAGGATCTTTGAGGCTCAGCAGGACAGTGATCCTAAACATAAAACCAAAGCATGCAGGGAATTCTTTTCTTTCTGGCCAAACGGCTGAATTTGACCGGCCAAGTCTGTCATCCTCGACCATCAACCTAAATCCATATGTGAGCATGTGTTTCACAGACCGAAGGCCTGATAGGAGCAAGAAGTGAAGATTGCAGATGCAGTTCGGACCTGGCAACGCATCGCCAGGAACGATATCAAGTATTTGCTGAAGTTTGCAGTTTCATAAATCCCATAGTCTACAAAGGCTGTGACACCAAATATGTGACACTACTTTAGCTTAAGTTAATTTGTCAAATTACTGTACCTAATCGTTCCAGTAAATTGGGAGCTTGTGTATAAAAAGCTCCTCAATTCTGACCCTGTTAGCTGGTGTTGAGTACAGAGCAAACACAAATTGTTTGCTGCAAATGTCACTGTCCAACTACGTAATTGTGTCCTTGTACAACAAATACCAGGCCTCCGTAGTGCAGCGATGCCCAAAGGTTTCCACGGTGGAGGTTTAGGTCACTGTCTCCGAGCAGATTCTTCACAGCGTACGTGTCGGTTTGAAGAGTAAATATTTGGACAGATGTGTTGTGACAACAGGTGTGCCAGTCGGTCAGGTTAAGTTGACAGATTCTGGCTGACAAGATGTCTTCAGGTGGAAGGCATCAAACCACACCTGCACCCAGCCAACCGGTTCCTACTGACAGCACACACTCACCAGCTCCCACTGACACAAGAACATACTTAGTGTTCTTGTGTTTATTTTTAACTTATTAATCCTCCGTCAGTCAGGGTTGTAATGCATGTGCTGCTTCAGGGAGAGGTTGGTATTCAGCCACACATCAAGCATGGAAGCAGCAGTAAAACAATAACTGCTTTTCCACCACACCAGGGGTAAAGAATGCGCTTGTAAAGTGAGCCACTGTTCTTTTTTCCCAATTTCTTAATTAATTGACAGCATATAATCTTCCCTCGTGGTTGCTGAAATGGTATAACTTAATAACCTACAGTACGTGTGATAAAGCATTCATTCATATTTTGCATTAAAGGTGATACTATGCATTCTATACAGCTTCCACAGTCGGCCTTATTGTTTTTGCCTCGAGGCTGTTTTCTGAGTTGGAACAGTGCCTCTGGTAAGGGGATATGACGGGGTCCTGTTGAGGGAATGATGTGCGATAGGACACTTGTTTGGCCTCTTGCCTGTGGTTTGCGATCTACACTTAATGCTCGGAGGTCAAAGTCTCAAAGCCAGCTGCTGCCCTTTCCTTCACTTCCTCTGGATTCAGTTAAACCAGACTCACAAATCTCTCATAAACGCACATTTTCCACAGAACTCGTCACCGAGAGCTCGACGTCTGATTTTAGTGAATGTGATGACCTGCAACCTGTGATTTATATTGGCATTTCTTCCCTATACAGCAGTTCGAGCTCTGACTTTGCTATGCAGAAGTTCGACAGGGACTCGGAGGTGTACAAGATGATTCAGGAGAATAAGGAGTCCCGCTCGGTGCCTCGTCAGTCCAACACCTTTAAAATACTGCAAGAGGTCCTGGAGGCTGACGAGAAAGGTGAGAAGCACTCTGCATTGCAAATGTGCACAATTGAAAAGCGAAAGAATCTGTCTATTTTAGATTTAAAAACTCACTAGTGTTCTTTGTTGCACAAATATTTTATCATATATCATCTGTTGAACTTTTACAGACATTTTATATAAAAGATGCCCTGATAAAAACAGTGTGTACCCATTCTCACTGAAGATATAGAAAATGCATGTCATGACATGAATAGCCGCTTTCCGACCAAGTAGTTACAGAATGTAGTTATAGGAAAAGTCCACTTCTGAGCAGATCTACCAACTACTCTCCCCCAAACTGTTTTTTTATTTGTGTTCACACTGGCCAAGTGGCCATAGGGACTATAGGAGGGGTAAGGGAGTGAAAAGTATGAACTAAATACAAAATCTAATGTATATAGCATATTTGTCATACTTTGTCATACTTTAAACAACTCTAACTCCGAAAAGCCAGTTAACCACAGGTTCCTGTTAATCTTATGATGGGCATGTGTTGTGATATTTAAACAAACAAACCGTCAAGGGCGAAATGAAAGCCTCTTATTTACGAGAGCGATCTCTGAGCAGGACTGTCCAGGACTGTCCGAGCGCCTGCTGGCTGTCTCCTCACTTCATGGAGCTTCTCAACTCCAAAAGATTTGAAGCAAATTGTCAATTCGGCATACATTTTCTGTACCGGAAACTCGACCCTCGTTGACCTAGGTCCCTATACTGAAAAGGGAACAGCGACAAGACCCTGCACTGAAGTAGGAGCTGAAAGAGTTACAGGAACTGCGGCCAGAGAAACTTATAAAATCCCAAAATTGGTCCAGTCGGAACACAAGGAAAAAGTTCTAGGAATTTTATGTTCTAGAAACTGCAAAAATCCCTCCGGTCAGAAAGCGGCTAATGTATAGTATGTAGGAACCTGGCAGATTGCATACATTTTATTTTTTTTGATTTTGACTGATGGTTGTTCTCAGTAACCCCTTTGCACGGGTTGCAAAGGGCTTACGGTTGCGTCTCAGGATTCAGCTATTCTCTCAAATGCAGCCTGATTTATATCCCCTCCTACAGTTATTTAGCTGTCACCTCTCCATTTTAAAATCATTGCTGTTAAAAGTGCATCGTGTGCAGAGCAAGCAAGCGTGAGTCACCGAGTTGTAACTTGGACTGCCATATGGCCGTCACCTGTGCAGGATGAAACGCTCTCCCGTGTGCTGTTCATATTGTGAACAGCACATCATGGAATGCATCTGTCGTCCTCCGCCCCCACCTCCCCCTCCACTTTGATAAATGGTGCAGATAAATCCAAATAGCAATAACATTCTTTCATGACGTGATAATGACCGATGTGTGGAAATCCGTTTCATGTAAGCGCGCCATGGGTGATGATGAGCTTAGTGCTGATAAGTGGGAAACAGAAAACGAGCTCCGCTGACAGAGGCCAGTGGAGGCCGACCCGAGTGATTACGTGATAAACAGAGATGCAGGCCAGTTGCAACATCCCAATGAGCAGCTCTGTTCCTGTGTTTGACTCCAGAGGCAGCCTTGCGGTTCCCAGGGAAACTTTCGCCCAACGCCGCCACACTAAGCACCTCAGTGGGAGGAGTCAAAAAAATCCACACCTGTGAGAAGTGCGGCACAAGCATCGGGTAAGTCTCCTGCAGTCACACGTTCAGCGGACTAGCGTGCCAGGAGTAATTACACGTGTGTGTGTGTCCAAAGCAACAACCGGTTATTCCATCTAATTACTGAATGTACTGAAAATGTCTTCAGTTCATATTGGAGTGTTAATGAGCAAGTGAAACCAATATGCCAATGGGGCAGTTGTATTTCTTTGTAAAGCAGATCAAATGTGTGCATTCTCTTGATTTGAAGTTGATTGAAAGTGTCACGATACGGATAGGTTATCTGCCTAAGTTAAAAATGTTTCACTTGTTTGAGAAGAATCTCAAAAAAGTGTATTACTACATTGGCAAATCATTTGTTCATAGGAAAACCCCATTCTAATTGTCAGTATGACATGACCATGCAAATATTTCTGTCGTGTTGTCTTGTCACAAACGTGCAACCGGAGAGTTGATTTGCGTTGGAAATGAGGCAAATCGTTTCACCGTGACGTCTGATAGCCCGGTGTGTTTGACTGACTGCTTTCGTCTTTCCACAGCACGCTGGCCGTGCGCATCGCAGACGACCGCTTCCGCCACGCCGAGTGCTACACCTGCACAGACTGCGGTCTCAACCTCAGGATGAGGGGCCACTTTTGCGTCGGAGACGTGATGTACTGTGAGAAGCACGCCAAACAGAGGTACCAAGGCCCGGGCAGTTCCCCTCAAGCCACCGTGTCCCAGCGCCAGTGAGTCTGCCACTCCACACCTGGCCCCGCTCTGGCTCTGCCGGAAGCTCCACACCATCTGACTCAGTTATAGACCTTGGGATGGCTGCGTGGAGGTGGACACTAGTCAACAAAACGGCAGAAGATGTTCTTTTCTGATCACATTTAACCATACTTGCAATATTATAATTCACTTTCTTGCCTTTCTTATAATCGTAAAGTGAATTGGGGCTTTGTTTTTTTTTCCATATGGCCCGGCCTCCGCATTCTCTTTAGGTTATTCTTAGCTCTAATGATGCACAGCTGCCATGGACTCGAGCCAAATTGTACGGAGGCCACATTTTCATAACGCCAACACTTTAGACAAGCTCAATGGGACTGGCACTCTGACTCTTTGAGGATCTGGATAATCATTTGAATCTCCGGCTGACACAAAGGGACCAAAGTGTGTGTTTGTGTGTGTTTGTGTGTGTTTGTGTTTGTGTTTGTGTGTGTGTGTGTGTGTGTTTGTGTGTGTGTGTGTGTGTGTGTGTGTGTGTGTGTGTGTGTGTGTGTGTGTGTGTGTGTGTGTGTGTGTGTGTGTGTGTGTGTGTGTGTGTGTGTGTGTGTGTGTGTGTGTGTGTGTGTGTGTGTGTGTGTGTGTGTGTGTGTGGTCAGGCCAAAAGCCCTCAAGTTTTTTCTATATTTCTTTTGTATGCAGAATTTCAGTAGAAATTATGAAAAAAAAATTATGTATTTGCTGACTTGTTTTGTTGCTTATGAGGGACTATAGATTCAATATACAAATATTTTTTGATGTTTTTGAACTGTATTCTATAATATAGACCATTTAAAAATGCATAATGTATGCACAGGGCCATTTAGTGTGAAGAGTTGAAATACTACACTTTACCAGTTACAGCAGTACTCAGAGATACACTATATAATGTTTGCATTTCATGTGGCACTCAATAAAATCGCACAACCTAAAGCTTCTTCAGTGATAATGACTGTGTTGGAATAATGAGAAAATAATGTGAAAAGGCTTCCTGCATCATTACTGGTTCTTTACTCTTTGGTGATTTCTAACCTGTCTTCAAATTTTTATCAACTTTTACACAAGTTCACTTCACATCAAGAGTTGTTTGTGTCCCTTACAGATAGCACTGGTTACCGAATTCAATACTTTTTAGACAATGACCAAATTGCCTCTGAAGTATAGAGTATCAAAAAATGCCTCATCATTCAACAGCCGGTTTCAATACCAAAGGAGTAAATCTGATCAACCAATAAGCACGCAGCATGCTACTACCAAGATCTAATGATTGTTACACGTCACAGAGACGGGCAGACAAAAACTCTACGTTACACACCGAGACAGGCCTCACGTAGTAGAAGCTGAGAAATATATATATAAAGATTTGTGCTGTAATGTTCTTTTTAAATTTGTTTAAAGTATCGTTTAGGAACCGGTATGGAAGTCACGGTATTGGTATCACAGTAACATGCAATAAACCAGAGTGTCATCTCCCATCGCCTTTAAAAGCCAGGTGCGTTTGGACCTTGGCTCATTGCTATTATGATGGCAGATTTATTTATTTATATATTTATTTGTAATCTTGTGCATCTTTTGTTTGTGTGCTGCTGCACTTCCCGGTGTGTAACAAACAGTGTGTGTGTGTGCTGTGCATAAACCTAAGCACATTTTACTAATTTGCTGTTTAAAATAACCATGAAATGCTGCGCTGTTGACTTTAGACCAGGTTTTTGTTGGTCAATGGCGTGATCACTTCCTGCTGCCTCAAGATAGCAATACGCCCAGAATTCACCTGAACACACCTCCCTGTAAGACCAGCACGCCCATGGGCGCAAAGATGGCCGCAGGTCCATTAGCTATTTAAACGACGTGGGCACTGGACGGGAAATTGACGGTCTTCAACTAGCAAAGACACTTGTGTCGGGCTTTGCGCTGCGCCGGGCCGGGTCAAGATAGGACCCTCTGTCTTACTGCGTGTAGTAAGACATGACTTCATATGGGATTTAAAAAAAAAAAAAAGGATGCTAATTAATAGATGTAACTCATTTTACGTAACAAAACTAATATGAAAAAAGTAGCCACTGTCTATTTTGGCAACACTGGTTTAGAGGTACTGATGTTCTCCATTTCACTACGCATTTACATGTAGTATAGTCTATATCCACAACGTTCCACTTCCGGGATTGTTCAGGTGCTGCCAGAAATTCCGCCGGATATCCTACTTTTCGGCCTCATGTCCGTCACCTTCCTTTCGTTCTAACCTCCGGTGGATTTGTGAGGACTATGGTTAACTGCTCCTCAGATCTCTGCAGGGTAAATCCAGACAGCTAGCTAGACTATCTGTCCAACCAGTTTTCTGTTGCACGACTAAAACAACTTTTGAACGTACACATGTTCCACCAAAACAAGTTCCTTCCTGAGGCTATTTTGCAGCAGCACTGTAGCTCCGTCTGGGGCTTAGCGTCGTCCAAGACGACAGTGGTTGGTTTAAAGAAATTCCAATAAACCAGAGCACGATTTTCTCCCATCCCGGAATGCCGTGCGGACTAGCCAGACCCTCCTCTGCAGTCCTGTGGAGGAAGGTCTGGCAAAGCGAGACTACATGTAGTAAAACTAAAAGTGCATGTACAGGCCAAAGGTTTGGACACACCTTCTCATTCAATGTGTTTCTTTATTTTCATGACTATTTACTTACTTAACAAAAAAGTGTGAAATAACTGAAAACATGTCTTATATTTTAGATTCTTCAAAGTAGCCACCCTTTGCTTTTTTTGGTAACTCTGCAAACCCTTGGTGTTCTCTCAATGAGCTTCATGAGGTAGTCACCTGTAATGGTTTTACCTTCACAGGTGTGCTTTGTCAGGGTTCATTAGTGGAATTAGTGGAAGGGTGGCTACTTAGAAGAATCTAAAATATAAGACATGTTTTCAGTTATTTCACACTTTTTTGTTAAGTACATAATTCCATATGTGTTCATTCATAGTTTTGATGCCTTCAGTGAGAATCTACAATGTAAATAGTCATGAAAATAAAAAGGAAACTCATTGAATGAGAAGGTGTGTCCAAACTTTTGGCCTGTACTGTATATTAGACAAACTACGCAGATCTCTTTATTGAGCAGAAGTTATGCACAAAGTTGTCGGTCAGTGTGCTTCCTGTTCAAGTTCACATGAGCCGATTTGTCCTGCAGGCTATTGTAGAGCTGCAAAGATGAATCGATTATTTGAGTTATTATAGTTGTCAACTATTAAATTAATCACCAATTACTTTGATAATCAGTTTTTTTTAAAGTCAATATTCTTTGACTCCAGCTTCCTAAATGTGAATATCTTCTAGTTCCTTCTCTCCTCTGTGACAGTAAACTGAACATCTTTGAGTTGTGGACAAAAACGAGACATTTGAGGACGCCGTCTTGGGCTTTTAGGAACCACTGACATTTTTCATTATTTTCTAACATTTTATACATCAAACAACTAATGCATTAATCTCCAAAAATAATCTACAGGTTAATTGCCAATGAAAATAAAAAAAAAAAAATAGTTTCAGCCCTAAACTGTTGCTTACACACTTTAAAACCATAAAAATGACTTCTGGATGAAGTTGACAGCATTATTACAATGTGGGGGGGCGCGGACACATCTCTGCTCTGAGAAGACCGGTTTGACAAGGGTGCCGCCCACATCTGTCAGAGTACAGTCACTGCACATCAGCAGGGGGAGTTCTAGCTTGGATTGCTTTATTAGGACACCTCCATGTTGAATGGGAAGCTGGAGGTAATAAACAGCAGTCAGTCTTGGAACAAACAGGACATCTTGGTTGGGATCCCTGCAGTGGCGGGGCTAGAAGGGGGGCATGGGGTTGCACCAGCCCCCCCTCCCCTCATATATCATTGGTCCCCTCTGGTGCCCCCAACCTCCCCACCCCCCAAAATCCATTGGGCTACGAATGCTGTCAATCAGACAATTGTGATATCCATTTGATCAGAGTACTGTCACTTGGCTGCCTGTTCTGCCAATCTTCCCAGCCCTTGTCACATGACCAATTAATGTTTCCATGACGACTATCCAAAATTCTCATACCATGGAACCAGCACTGGAATTGTTTTTTTTTCTGTGTTTTTTAAAGTGGCATACTGAGCCTATAAAAAATGTGTATTTTAGTCAGATATACAGTTTGTTTAAACTTAAAACAAGTAAAATGAATAATGAATGTGATGTTTTATTAAGCAGAATTACATTGTTATATCCTATCCAATATTTCCTATATTTCCAAGCAGATTTTCTATGCTGTATTCTGGCAAAATGTGATGGTAATTTAGCCTGGATGCCAGCCTAATTTAGCCCCGCCCACAACATTCGAGGTTGGGCTAGAACACGTCAGGCTAATGGTAATTACCTGTTATTGTGAATTAAAGGCAATGAAGTTAAAAAAAGAAAAGCAGGACTTAACCCTGTGATACTTGCATGTCATAGTCTTCAACTAGCATTGCACAGAACGAAGACCATTTCAAACAATATTCATAATTCACTCGGCTAACAGAAGAGGGCAGCGTTGATACAGTTTTAAAACTGCCTCTGAACTTTGGAAAGGCTGACAAACGAAGGACCAATTTAGACTTCATAGGATTTCATGGACAAAATCCAATTAATATTTACTAAAAGGCTCATTTCTGTGGAGAAATGTGATATTAGGAATTAGAACCTAAGTTGGTTCAGCAGTCAACAACTGCATACATTTATTTATTCATTAGTATGCATGGATTTGGATTTACTCAGTTATTACAGTAGTGAGTGATTCCTTTAATATGGATTACAAAATATTATGTTCGGTATGTGCTTTGCATATATAAGTACTGGAATGTACAAACATGGAGTCCACGCTCCAATACAGAATGTACTTTTAGATTAAATGCTACTGCCGTTAGGGTTGCCACTGCTGTTTCTGCTGTCTGCTGCTGATAATAATTCTTAATGATGGACAAAGGTATTTAGTGCTGAGAAATATGGCACCACATTATGATTTGATAACCCCATAAACTGTGGAAGCAGTGGATTTAATGTCCCCATAAATCCTTAATTAGAACCATTCCCCCAGGAGAAAGTGGACCGACTGACTGACAGCGGCTCAGAGAGGGCGGGCCTTCCGCGTCCTGCTGGTGTGGTGGTTTTTTTCGTTGCCATTTTACTCTTATTTATTTATTTTGAAAGAAAAAGGGGACAATACATATTAATGAACATTTTCACAAATGTAAATATGCCAGATTATAGCCTTAGGCTAATTTCCATCTGCAGACCCCCTGGCAGGATGGATTTAGGCTATTTAAAAAGCTTAGTATTCTATGCAAAAAAGGTATGTATAATATATATATATATATATATATATATATATATATATATATATATATATATATATATATATATATATATATATATTGAGGGAATTACTGTAATTGTTGGGGTTTTGTAAATTATAGTGTGGTCTAGACCTACTCTATCTGTAAAGTGTCTCGAGATAACTTTTGTTATGATTTGATACTATAAATAAAATTGAATTGAATTGAATTATAAAGGCTTTAGGCTGCCCTACACGTTATTGTACGCCCAGTTTAAAATGCAACTTAATTTTTATACAACATATGTAGTAGGGGTCCCTGCTCCGTCTCTCTCTCAGTTAAGGGGTATTTGGCTTAAAAAACGCTGACGGCCCGTGGTCTAATCATTTCAGCTGCAGCTTGTAGGCCTGTACTGTATATTGTTGGTTAGTTTAATATATAATATAACATTGTATTTCATAAACTAGATGTGTTTTAGGTGCAAACATCATTCATTTGTAAAGTAACTATAACTAAAGCTGTCAGATGAATGTACAATGTAAAAAGTATAATATTTCTCTCTGAAATGTAGAGTAGAAGTAGAAAGTGACACGGAAAGAAAAGACTCAGGTAAAGTACAAGTTCCTCAACATTTGTACTTAAGTGCTGTACTTGAGTAAATACATTTCGTCACTGAATGTAAGTTTCATATGACTGTCTTTTTATACAGCATTTTATATGCATTGTGCATTTGTGTCAGTTGGACACATTAACGCACACAGTGACCTCAAAGATCCTTATTTAAACTGGTTATATTTGTATTCCCTACTCCCCGTCTCCACTCTTCCCTTTCTTGCGTGCACCTAGGTCTTTGTGACCCAGACAGCTCATCGTCTGTTGGCTTCTTCAGTACTGTATGTGCAGTGCTCACACCACTAGATGTCACGGGCTCATCAAGAAAAGACTCGGCAACAGATGGGGGGGCCTGGTGTTTGCTTCCCAGCTGCAAGTTTTTCTTTTGTTTCTCCACTGGCAGACACGCTATCCTGAGCCGTGCCTCGATCTCAGCAGTCACTTTGGCTGCCTCACATCTCTGATTGCCCTGCTTGTTGTTTTTGTTTTTTTTAGACGCTTCTGCTCTAACGTGTGATTTGGAGGACAAACGCCGGAACATGCCCGAAGAGGCAATTGTCTGTCACACATCCCAAAAGCTTGCGAAACTTCTCCCCAAAAGACATTATCTCAGTCCTTCTTTCTGAGCCTCTCTGCGTCCCACCTTTCCTTCCCCAGCGCTCTCCCCTTTCTCAATAATTCCCTACCTGGAATGGGGTCCAGATGTGGAACAGGGAGAAAGGAGAGATTGCTTGCTTGGCTATAAGGAGCGAGGGGGGGGGGTGCTTCAGTGGATGGGGGGGGGGCGCAGAGAGAAAATGTTGGAACGACATTAAAGTTTGTCTGGATGCCATTAAGTACAATTTGATGTAATGTGCAGTTTGGAACGTGACATTTTAAATGGAAACTGTGCTCTCCAGATGAGAGAGATTTGGGCCGTGTGGAGTTGGGTGGGGGGGGGGGGGGGGTGTTGTACTTGAAGCCTTATTTAACAGCTTGGATAAACAGCCCCTCTGTTTCGTTGCTGAGCAGGCACCCTCAACTCTCTGTGCTTTCTTTCAATAATCATGCTGGCTTTCTGAGCCCCGCTCCAGTGTACAGTATCATATACAGGAATAACAAACCCAGGGTCCACTGTGCGGGTCAGAGCACAGTGGACCATTATACTGCCGGGCATGCTCGCACCACCGAGGTGCCTGCAGATTTGGATATGTCTGTGAACACGTGTCAAACCCAGTTGCATAAAGTCCCTTTTCAAAAGATTTCCTGGTTCACCTTCTCATATTTGATTTCAAAATGCTCTCCAGATTTGAATCGCTACGGCCTCCATCCTCCCGGGCCTCTCGTATATCAAAAAGTATTTTTAAAACACAAATCCATGGAGCCCCAGCACTGCATTTTGGGAACTTTCCATACACACACAAGGCAAAAAAAAATGTGAAAAGGAGGCCTTGAGGAAGTTTATGATCTCCTGTATTTTTTGGACCGTTTTGGATTCTTTCAGGTGGGAAAATGTCATTATATCTTTCAGCAAAATATCTGAGTTGTTGGAATATTTTTCTGGAAAAGAATCACCAATGCAGTAGATATATTTTCTTTGACAAACAGCACATTACATTATGCAAAGATCAACAGTCTCCCTCTCAGTACACTTTGAATTGGGCTTCAGTCCTTGTTAATGTTCTGCAGGTTAGTTCAGCTTGTTAAAACTGCAAAAATGAATTTGCATTCAGCCACAAGGTCATATTAATTGCACCCTAAGTGTGGCCATCACCACATAAACACTTGTATTTAAGTATCTATTTGCAATATTTTACAGGTAGCTGTAGCCTGAGTACAACTGCTTCTGGGATAAAATATGACACTAACTGACTTCATAAAGTTCCCTTCTACAATATGACAGCTCAGTCTCATTTTATTATCAGGATCAAACTGTTCAGTGCTGCCATAACTCTTTCCGCAGCAACAATATAGAAAATACTCCAGTGTATCTATAAAAGTCTTCACTTCCTCATCTTTCCGCTGATTGAATGAAGCCCTCAGACACACAAAATACACAAGAGACCTTCAGCCTTCATTCATAATTTCAGTTTGCCCCCCCCACCCCACCCACCATTGAAATCAAGGCCTTCCTGTCTTCTACAGCCCAGATGGAAACAGCCAAATCAAATACAAAAAAACAACGGCAATATGGCATTGAAACAATTAATATCCCATAAACACTCCCATTATTTCTTAAAAAAATACATCCATGATCTTATTTGCTTCATAATGCTTTCCCCTTTATGCCATTATAGGTTTTTGCTTAAACTAAAAGAGCCTATAAGGATACATGATGATGATGATGCATAGTCTTTATTACCTTACAAAAGATTAGATGCAAATTATTTAAAAAACAATTGCTTAGTTATGTTACAGTGTATTTTACATTTATTTGTTTGTTTCATTTTAATAAGTTTGGCTACACACCATCCACCAAGACAAACTCCTTGTAAGGGTTACTTACTTGGCAATAAATTCTTTTCTGATTCTGATTCGGTTTACCATTTCATCTAGGCCAGCTACAATATACATAAAAAAGCCTATACTCTGTATACTGATCGGCCGCTGTTTTTTTTCCGTCACGATTTTTAACATAATTTTGATTATAAATATCATCATATCGCAAAAAAAGAGAGAAAGAAAAAGTAATATATTGACAAAGTTTTATCAATTAAAAATGAGAAACTGTAAATGCATTCTGAATTCGACAAATAAATGTAACATTCAAACACAAGATATGCTTTTCACTTTCCGTAGGCTATATTTTATATTCATGTGGTTTAACTAATTTAATTTCTTCATTTCATGTTGTTATTAAATTCCAGCACCTTTGGGCTTCCACATACTTCAAATTGGATTTATTTGTACATTTCAAACATAATCCACATAACTAGTGTGTGTGTGTGTGTGTGTGTGTGTGTGTGTGTGTGTGTGTGTGTGTGTGTGTGTGTGTGTGTGTGTGTGTGTGTGTGTGATGTGTGAAGTGGCTTCAGGGGGGTTTAGCCCTGCTCTCTGCCTCTCTCCAATGGGCTGGATGCGCTAGGACCGCGGGGACCAGAGCGCGCAGACGCAGACGGAATGTGCGCACTTGGAGTAGTAAGTAAGTGGGTTTGAGTGTGACAGAGGCAAGCAGGCAAAAACCGCTAGATTCTGGGAATCACACAGGAGCCGACCAAGACGCAAGCTCACTTCTTGTCCAAACTAACAGTTGGATCCTAGTTTCAATTTTATTTCCAGTTGCGCGTGAAAGAAGTCCCTACGGAGTGCTCCGGGATCGAGGAAAACACTGAGGAAAACTTTTTAAAGCAGCGAAACAACTGACAAAAAGTTTGAGGATATACTTTTTTTTTTTTTTAACTTCTTCATATACTGTAGATGATCTGGATGGGACTGCACTGTCGTGAATCTCATCCACCCCTGGATTAACTTTAAGAGTGGGAGATAACGGTCATTTGGAAACTCCCAAAGGGATGTAAACCTCTCAGGGTAATTAAACACAACCAGCGACTTTCAGAGTCAGACTACTGCGCCTGTTTGTAGATGTGGAAGACATTTGGATGGACTCACACATCCCTTGAATTGATTCTACGGTTTGGACCACAGGGAGTGGTGCGCCCGGGCTGTCGTGACATAACGGCCCACTCTTAGGGAGAAAGAAACAATCCAGAGTGCTGAATATTTTCTGAAATGACCGGATGATGCGTGCCCATTGTTGAGCGGAGGATCTCCTAAGTTTAACCATTCATTCAAGACTTCATTCAAGATCATTTTGGCCCCTCGTGCGCTCCCTTCCACGATCTGAAAGCTCCATGGTGGAGATATGGGATGACTGGTGGCGGGGGTGCAGCTGAGGTGAGATCCAGCCGAAGGACAATGTTCACGCCCGGCGTTGGCATCCCTCTGCTGCCGGGGCGTCTGGTACTGATGCTGCTCCTGCTGTACCGCCCCGAGCCGAGCCGAGCTTGTCCCGGGTTGCTCGCCTCCACCGGCGGCTGCAGCTGCACGGAGGAGCGCTCCAAAGGTCACGGGGTGCAGGTGTTGGGGCGACGGGTCAGCTGCAGCAAAGAGGAGCTGACCGAGCCTCCGGATGCCAGCCTGCTGCCCAACAGGACCGTCACTCTGTGAGTTGGAACAGTGGGAAGTTCTAGGGCTGCACGATATAAGGAAAATACGCGATATGCGATAAAAACGTTGTTGAATATCGCGATTACGATTTTAGGCTATACTTGACATAAACAGGTGTTACAGTGTACTCAGTTCTGCCGTTTTCGGTATTCTGCTAAAATACAACAAACTGCTTGATGATTTTAAAACAAATGAAAGTAAATAATTTCCAACATCCTTTTGTTGAACAAATTGAACATTGAATCGAATGCAAAAGTCACCACTGAAAAAGGAATGACAGTAACATTAAAGGGCAGTTTTCTGCTGATATTTTCTTTCAACTAACACCAAAAACTCGGAGTGTCTTTCGCGACATGTCGCAGTGTTTTGCGATATGGTTATTGCGCCCGTTGATATCGCAATGATTAAAAAAAATCAATATATTGTGCAGCCCTAGTGTGAATCAATGCTGTATTGAGTCATGATCACCCTGTTTTGCGTGGCACTGAGTGGTGACATTACAGGGTGACCTTACAATATGGTGTCATGTCATTTGGTATTATGTATCCCGTAAAGATTTAGTTTTATAAGGACATTTGCCAGAGTTTTACAGTAAGTGTGAACTACTGTATAATTGGCTGAGGATCCACAGTAGAGCTGCAAAGATCAATCGATTAAATGATAAGTTGTCAACTATTAAAGTAATCGGCAACTGTTTTGATGATCGATTAATCGGTTGGAGTCAAGTTCTCTGATTGCTTGTTAAATGTGAATATGTTCTAGTTTCTTCACTCCTGTGACAGTAAACTGTTTGTGGACAAAACCAGACATTTGAGGACGTCAACTTGGGAAACACTGATTGACATTTTTCACCATTTTCTGACAGTTTATAGATCAAATAACTCATCGATTAATCGGGAAAGTAATCAACAGATTAAACGGCGATGACAACAATCCTCTAATCCACAGCGTTTCTATTGGATGTCACTGGTGAGATGTTGAGTTTTGATGGCGCGTTTTACATGAAACGCATCCGTATGACAAAAAAGTGAGGGTACAGTGCTTGCATCAGGCCCACACACCCATGACTCTGAACCCATGACCTTAGGTTTAACTATAGAGGACTATATTGAGGAGTAATAAGGCTTGTTAGGTCAGAAGTTTACATCTTGATCTAGTTTAGCTCTGTAGTGGAGGGCTGTGAGGCATTAAGACGATCAGTGAGAGGGCAGGCTGACTGTAGCCATCATCCTGTCCTGCCTCTCTGACACAACTCTGTCACTTTAAATTTGACTCAGACCCAGCAGGCAGCTCCGAGCTCAGCTCCCTCGTTCTCCCTCCACCACCACCACCACCACCACCACCCTGTGCACATTGTCCAGCTGACTTGGCTTTGCAAAAAGTGGAATAAACAGAAACACATTTGAAGTATTTTATATCAGACGCTGTGATTTACTGGTGGGTTGGCTCCTACTTTTAATACCGTAACACCCTGTCTCACAATCCCTTGAAAGAAAACACAGAGACTATTTGGTGAAAACAGGACAGCTCTGATTCTGGGCCACTTTAGTGTGATCTTTTTTTTAATTACAGTCAGTTATTTGTAGTTGTGCAAAATTTGAAAAAGGGGCCGCCTCATGGGCCAAAACTTTATCTTTAATGACGGATGGACTACCGATCTATCAGTGACACGTGTTTTTGTTCACTTTCTTCTACAGCTGCTCAGACTTTCTGAAGTCGTCGCTCGTTCCCACAGTATGTTACTGTCTCTGTACTCTGACCCAGTGGGAGAAATGCTAGCTGCACATGGGCACAGTAAAAAAAAAACATGTTCAACTACCCCACTGCAGCGAGCATATGAGGTAAAGTAAGTGGATTTATGCCCCAGGAGAGCTAAAGCCAGCCAGCAGTCCATTTATAGGGCCTTATGTTTCTTGCTTAATAAAGGCAGAATAAACATCTGGGGAACACATTGCTGGAAACCATAGGGGGAGGGGGGAGGGGGGGAGTCTAGGGTGACAGTGGTCGAGGTGATTGAAGATAATCTTCCGTCCCCGCATCTACTAATTTTGGTTGAGTTGTTTTTGAACAGATGTTTAGCATTCTGATACACTTTTTTTGTTTTGTTTTTAAGTTGCCGTGTACGAGGAGCAAACAATTCCGCCCATAATCCGCCCTTATTTTTTACCTTTCTCGAGGAACTCTGGTGTCTGGAAAGAAAATTCATTTTTCCCAAAGATTCGGTGAGTTCCTTAATGTGCCCATGCTCCCATCACGACATTAGCTCCAGATGTGGAACGTAAGAAGTCGTGTTGTTTTTTTTTCGTGTTATTCCTGACATTCCTCAGTCCAGTTCAGGGACTGCAGACAGTATCCCAGGTGCAGCAGCGGAGCTTTCCCCGTAAACTACGCCGCCTCTCGGTCCCTCCTCACGTGGGACGGCCTGACAGCCAGCCCCGCAGCCTTCTCTCCTGGGGCAGTCTGGAGGAATGCTCTCCTCCATGCTGAGCAGGCTAGGGCTGGAGGACACCAGGCCCAGGGCTTCCGGGGGCCGGCTGCTACGTGTAATGCATAACAGCTGGCCCCTGTGAACATTCCAGCTGAGGCCCCTCAGCCTCATGGGAAATCCCAACGGGGATTTGTTTATTAAAACTATTAGTTGACTGTTTGTTGTTCCTGCCAGCCGTAGAGGAGCAACCAGTCGCCCTGGTTATTAAATACTATCATCTTCTCCTTTGGGCTCGTCTGTTTGATTACATTACCGCGTGTCAGATTATACACCGTACCATTTCTATAAACTCACACTTATCACTAGTTTAATGATGCATCATGATATTGTCAGCAGTCCGCCATGAGCTCCGGTCTTCTTGTCTCCCACTTTCCCTCTTTTTCTTTAACTTTCCCGTTTCTCTCCCCTTCCCACCCCCTCTATCATGAGTTCATCCACACGCAGTAACTCTCAACCTAAATATTTAGTCGTCTTGGTAGGAAACTGCTATGTCCAAACTCCTTCCAGATGTGAGCCTGCGCATGCAGGCTTGTGTTTAGGCCTAATTATGCACGGCTGCAAAAGGAGCTGGATAACTGGGAGAGGAAGAGGAGCGGAAGGGTAAAAAGAGGGAGAAAATGTAGACGAGTGTGAAAGCGAAAAGTGCCGTCGTTGATAGGGGGAAAGAAGGAAGCAGTGCGGGAAGTCGGAAGGGGGCTGAAGTGAGGGAGAAAGTTGAGCATGAGGAGTAGAAGAAGTGGGACGAGGGAACCAAGAGGGGAACAAAGAAAGAGAGCAGAGCGGGAGAGAGGATGGAGGAGGGAGAGGAGAAGCTTGGCAGGCGGTTCAGAGGGATGTGCCCCTGGAGACTGAAAACTCCCCAGCCCCTGACCAACATATCTTCGACACTCGGGTGAGAGGGAGGAGGTGGCGGCAGCGGCAGCAGTATAGCGACATATCTTCACTTCCAAAGCTCCGTGTCTCTATTAATATTAGACTTTTCTTCGTGAAAGAAGAACTCTTGTTATTCTGGTGATGAAAGAAATGGATCAACGCATTCTTGTAGGAAAACTTATGCACAACAATTTGTATCATATCCTTACGAAATAACGGTGAACGTTGGCCGGTCGAGTGACGACTGGTCACATGGCAGTTAGCGATCGTTTCTGTTAAATTCAAGAAAAGGTGACTGTGAGTAGGGTTGCACGATATTGACAAAATGCGATATTGCGATATCCATATTAATTTCGATATTTTTAAACATATGTAAAATTACAAAAGTTACGGGAAAATGCATCAAATAGATTCATAACAAATACAACGCAAAGTTTATTTCAACTGACAGTCATATTGGACTGGTCCAACATGAAGAAATAAATAAGGACCATGTCTACACAACAGGACATGTTCTACTGGTGGTACAGTATAAAATATATAAATAAAGAGAACAGGACACAACTTTTCTTTCGCTTCTCTGATTCGTTCTGTTTTGTTGTCTCTATCTATTTCTTCACTTACACTGTCACTTTGTCGAAATATGCACACACGTCACGTGGTACGCTCCATAGGGTTTGTCACGTAGTGGACCCGTGCGCTGACGTGCACTAACATGTGCAAGTGGCACGGTAACTGGCCAATGAGATGATCATTATAGCGTTTCAAGCGAGCTCTAAATCAAACACAACTAAACCACACAGCCAATGGACGGGACGCAGCGCTCCGCAAAATAAACAAAATATTGCATACTTATCGCAACACTTTCAATATAATATTGCGCGTGATATTACGATAACAATATTGAGTCGATGTATCATGCACCCCTAAATGTGAGCTAGGTACAGAGCACCGCAAGGCCGTTGCGGTTAAGTTGAACTGACAAAAGGTGACCGTAGTGGGCGCCTGGATAGCTCAGTTGGTAGAGCTGGCGCCCATGTATAGAGGGTTACTCCTCGACGCACCGGGCCCGGGTTCAACTTTGACCTGTGACCCTTTGCTGCATGTCATTCCCCCTCTCTCTCTCCCAGCTGTCCTGTCAATAAAGGCCTAAATAAAAGGTGACCCTTGTGCGACGACAATTAAGTTTAGGCACGAAAACGACTAGATAAGATTAGAAAACAGATTCTGTAGTCTATTCTAGAGTCTATATCCACGAAGTTCCACTTCCGGGATTGCTCCGGTGCCGCAGGTGTGTTGGCGTTCTAAACTCTGGTGGATTTCTAAGGACTATGGTTAACTGCTCCTCAGATCTCTGCAGGTTAAATCCAGACAGCTAGCTAGACTATCTGTCCAATCTGAGTTTTCCCTTGCACGACTAAAACATGTTCCTACAAAACAAGTTCCTTCCCGAGGCTATTTTGCAGAGGCACCGTGCTGAGCTTAGCGCCGCCCCAAGACGATTGTGATTGGTTAAAGAAATGCCAATAAACCACAGCACGTTTTTCTCCCATCCCGGAATGCTGTCGACTAGCCAGACCCTCCTCCGCGGCGCTTAGGAGGAAGGCCTGGCAAAGCGAGACTAGAAAACAGATTGTGGTTTGGGTTAAATCACCGGCCCCCCTTTAGTATCCTAGTACTGTACTCCGAGACACGAAAACCCGTTTCCTGTGGGAAAGTCTCGTGTTTTCCCCATAACTTCTTCCAGGACATGAACTCCACTCCCCTTCTTGAAAGCCCTGTGTCTTAGGACCCAACAATCCACTCCGACTCTATGTGGTGCATACAGAAATAAATGGCCGGTATACATATGAATCCGAAACATTACGTTTCGTAGCTATATGTACGAAATGGTTAATGAGAACAGCCTGATTGGATGCATATCATACACATTCAGCCTACCCCCGAACACACAAAGCAGTAATTCCTTTCTCAGCGCTGTGTGGTGGCAGCTGTGTTTGTTTGAATGTTTTAATGGATAACAGACAAATGAAGAGAATGTACAGTGGCACTCTATGTGTGAACGCGCTGGTGTCTCCGAGGTTGTGGTTTCTACCCAAGTCAAAACCGTGATCCTCCCTCGGCGTATTTTGTTGTCATCGTTGTCAGTGACTGATGGCTTTGGCTCAGTGGGTGCCAGCCTGAATGAGTAGGCACAGATGCTCAGGGTGGGGTCGTTCTTGGGGGGGGGGTCAGCATGCCCGTCCTTGGCCTGATGCCCCCTCACCCAAGACAGCTGCCATGCAAGACAGTTGCTCCCTGCGCGGTTGCACTTGATCCCAGTAGCTATGTCAAAGTTGCTGGCTGGTAGTCAGGGGTTCAAGATGAAAATATTCCAACTAGGGCAGTAATATTTTTATCAGTGCGGGGTCACCGTTGTAAAAGAACAGTTGTAAAAGTTCCAGGTTATACTGGGGAGGTTGCTGAACAAGTTTGCCCTTTATGTTGTGTACTTCTCTTCTGGATCTCGCACTTTCCTATATGCCTTTTTATTGTGCTCCCTCTGCTTTTATTGTGCTCCCTTCTGTCATTAGCAGTATGGCAGTATGAATGTGTATATACGTTTCGGTGGACTGTAGAAACTGAATTGCCCTTCGGGGGTAAATAAAGCTATCTGTGTCTGTATCTTTTAAGCAAAAGTTCATGCGCTTATTTGCTTATTTTTTTTGCCTTTACTCAGACGAGAAGATTAAAACCACTCTCAGACATGAGAGAATTAATCTTCTCAGCAAGATAGCAAAATGTCAAACTATTCCTTCAGCATGTTTGATGTGGTTATTTGGGAGCCTCAAACAACAATATGATTCCTGAGAATGTGTTTAAAGCATATGTAACTCTAATGTAGCCACGCAAGTTTAATCTGCCACTGGAGACATTTGGAGGTTGAATGTGCTTATTTAAGGCGTCTTAACGAGGCCCGCAGGAAGTGTGCCGGGCTTTGAAGCAAATTGAACATAGTGGACAAACAGTGGAATGGCAACTCCCATCCCTTCATGTGATGCCCTCTGGCCCAAAAAGACTTTTCCTCACAGACTTACATGGAGAAAGAGACGTCTGTAAATCAGTGGATAATATTTATGAGTGTCACAACCCCCGTGAAATCACTCGTTTCACTCTCAGAAATGTATCCATTCGGTCCGATAACATTTGGAAAGTTCAGAAGAGCAAGTTAGCGGAGCGCTAAACTGGCTGAGGCCTCTAGTGTGCCTGCTCTTCGGGCAGCAAATTTCGGAAGTAGTGGCGATCATTCGGGTCATTTTTGGCTCCATGATGGCTTCATGATGGCTTCATGCGCCACTGAGCAACTCCCATAGAAATGAACGAGGCTCCGCCTCGAACGCTGTATCCAGGTTTTATTATACATCCATGGTCCTGACAGGAAATTTTGATAAGAGAGGACAGCCCCCCCCCTTCCCCCCATTTGTCAGTTTTCTCTGTATTAACTTTTGGTTCCATATAAACGATGCTCACGCAGTCTGTAATCGTTTATTGAGTTTGAGTCTTCTGTTCACTCAAAGGCAACTCACCTCATCGGTATAATCGATTGGCTACAGAATGAAAACACGTTCCCTTTAATCATTGTTTTATTTTCGGAGTCACATCTTCGGTCTCTTACTTGTGGCTCATGTGCGAACGGACACCAAAGGGGCCCAGCAGATGTGTCGGTGGTTTATGTTGGGCCTGTGAGTTAGTGTGTGTGGAGACGGGAGTATGTCGATGAAATATCCCAAACAGTCATCTTATCGGCGGGCGAGAATTCCAATAGCGGGGGGAGCGTTGGAGCCCTGGCATTCCTGCAGTTCTGGGGTTTATTTATGTAGAGAAAGGTGTTGAGAGGAGGGGGAGCGGCCTCTCCTCCGCACATGTTAGGTGGGGCAGTGCTCAGCAATAAATCAAAAAAGCAAACAAAAGGCCTGACACTGGATAGTCGGAGCTCCATACTCAGCCGCAGCACCTGCCAATGCCACACAGGCCCCGGGGTTTATTGTGCCCTCAGAGGTCAAGGGAACATGACCGGAGTGGGACATCTCCACACACAGTGGGGGAATGTAACTAAGTACTTAGTGTTGTACTTAAAGGTGCCCTGCCACATGTTAGGTCCATATGTGTTTGTGTTATGATGTGAATGTGAAAATGAACTGCTACCTCCTCTGTCAGCTCTAGTCACTGAAAAGAAATAAGCGGAGAAATCAGGCCAATTACAAAAGCTGGTGAGTCTGACATCATATTGCTTGAGCTCATTACTATTCATGAGCTCGCCCAGTTGCGCTGGCTAAAGGATGCTGACAGCCAGGCTCTCATTGGCTAGCTGTTAGCCAATCAGAGGCCTACAGCACAGCTGAAATGATTAGACGGTTAAACACTCACACATTGCACATTCTAAAATGTGGGGGGTTTTCTTAGAGATGGTCCGATACCATTTTTTGCTTCCTGATACCGAGTCAATATCTGAGGTTGTGTATCGGCCGATACTGAGTACCGATCCATTACCAGTGTGTCATATATTTGATTATGTTTTAAAGGTCCCATGACATGCTGCTTTTTGGATGCTTTTTTGTAGGCCTTAGTGGTCCCCTAATACTGTATCTGAAGTCTCTTTTATATAGGCCTTAGTGGTCCCCTAATACTGTATCTGAAGTCTCTTTTATATAGGCCTTAGTGGTCCCCTAATACTGTATCTAGTCTCTTATATAGGCCTAAGTGGCTGTGCTGTATCTGAAGTCTCTTTTATATAGGCCTTAGTGGTCTAATACTGTATCTGAAGTCCTCTTTTATATAGGCCTTAGTGGTTCCCCCTAATACTGTAGAAGTCTCTTTTATATAGACCTTAGTGGTCCCCCTAATACTGTATCTGAAGTCTCTTTTATATAGACCTTAGTGGTCCCCTAATACTGTATCTGAAGTCTCTTTTATATAGACCTTAGTGGTCCCCTAATACTGTATCTGAAGTCTCTTTTATATAGGCCTTAGTGGTCCTCTAATACTGTATCTGAAGTCTCTTTTATATAGACCTTAGTGGTCCCCTAATACTGTATCTGAAGTCTCTTTTATATAGACCTTAGTGGTACCCTAATACTGTATCTGAAGTCTCTTTTATATAGACCTTAGTGGTCCCCTAATACTGTATCTGAAGTCTCTTTTATATAGACCTTAGTGGTCCCCTAATACTGTATCTGAAGTCTCTTTTATATAGACCTTAGTGGTCCCCTAATACTGTATCTGAAGTCTCTTTTATATAGGCCTTAGTGGTCCCCTAATACTGTATCTGCAGTCTCTTTTATATAGACCTTAGTGGTCCCCTAATACTGTATCTGAAGTCTCTTTTATATAGACCTTAGTGGTCCCCTAATACTGTATCTGAAGTCTCTTTTATATAGACCTTAGTGGTCCCCTAATACTGTATCTGAAGTCTCTTTTATATAGGCCTTAGTGGTCCCCTAATACTGTATCTGCAGTCTCTTTTATATAGACCTTAGTGGTCCCCTAATACTGTATCTGAAGTCTCTTTTATATAGACCTTAGTGGTCCCCTAATACTGTATCTGAAGTCTCTTTTATATAGGCCTTAGTGGTCCCCTAATATTGTATCTGAAGTCTCTTGGTGCAGAATTACAGCCACTAGAGCCAGTCCCACAATGAGCTTTCCTTAGGATGTGCCATTTCTGTGTCTGAAGCTATTGAGGAGGAGAGAGAGGGGGCAAGGTGGAGGGTGGGGGTGTGGCCTTGACCAACTGCCACTTTGCTCGTTTGAAAGCCATGATGTCTCTCTCTCTCTCTCTCTCATGGGTGGGCCAAATTCTCTGGGTGGGCAAAGCAGAGAAAGGGGAGGTAACCTTGCTCCTTATGACCTCATAAGGAGAAGATTCCTGATTGGCCCATCTGAGCTTTCATTTTCTCAAAGACAGAGCAGGATACCCAGGGCTCGGTTTACACCTATCACCATTTCTAGCCACTGGGGGACCATAGGCAGGCTGGGGGAACTCATATTAATGTAAAAAAACCTCCCAAAGTGAAATGTTCATGCCATGGGACCTTTAACAGCTGTACACTACTATCCCTCCTTTGTTGTATGGCCTGGGTCAGGTTGAGCCTTTTGTGAAACATGAACAAACACAAACAATGAACGCCATAGAACTTTCTTTTACTATCCAGTTTGAAAGTCTCATAACGGAAAAAGAACATAAATAAACTACTTTACAGTAGATTTTCTGCAGGGATAAATTAAGTGGTATCAGATCGGTGCGTTAACTTGCTGGACTTACCAATACCAGCATTTTCGGCAGTATCAGAGGCTTTTCCGATACTGGTATCGGAAACATCTCTAATTTTTCTTTTACTTTTAATTCTTTACAGTAAGTACAATTCTTCCTGATTATACTTACATCATTTTGCTAGAATAACATTTTCAATGCAGGACTTTTACTTGTAACAGAGTATTTTTACAGTGCGGTATTAGTAATTTTACTGCAGTAAGGGATCGGAATACTTCTTCCACCACTCTCCACACACTGTACTGTAGCTGCCTGCACGTTTGGATGATGGATGTGTATTTCACTTATCGCCTTGTTGTGTTTGTTGCTTAAAAGGCTGCTATATTTCAAAACCTGGCAGAAACAGAGAGATGTGTTGTCACAGTAATCTCATACCCCTGAGTGGCTTTTGTTATTTTAGTTTTTCCTTTTCAAATCGCTCTCTTCTTATCTTACTCCCAAAATGCCTGACTTCGACTTTTCTTTGCCAGTGCTAACTTCCCTCTCCCTGCGTCTGACCACAGCGGCCCCCAAAGTTCCTGCTCTGGGTCCACAACACATGGATACAGACGGAGATAATGGGGGTCTATAGTGGGAATGCCTGTGGCTTCAGTGTGTGTGTGTGTGTGTGTGTGTGTGTGTGTGTGTGTCAGTTTCTTTTTTTTTAATCAAAGTCTTTTTATTGTATTTTCTTATACAACAAACAACAGATACATAACAATCCCACCCACATCGCACCACTGCTACAAAGAAAAGCAGACTATAAAATAAAAAAATAAAAATAAAAAATAAAAAAAAATATAAAAAGGAAAAAAGAAAAAGGGAGGAAAACAACATTCACATCATACAATGTCATTAGGGTCCATCTGTTCAACCAATGTAAGAACAGGTTGCCAGATATTACTGAATTTAATAGTATTACCTTGTAAACAATAACGAATTTGTTCAAGAGTTAAATAGTGCATAACATCGTTGAGCCAGTGTTTAAATACAGGTGGAGACTTATCCTTCCATTTTAATAAAACAATGCGTCTGGCCAAGAGGGTTGCATATGCTATCACAGTCCTATCCCATTTGTCTATACCAAGTTCTTGTGGTACTACTCCAAAAATGGCAATGACTGGTGATGGGTCAATATGAGTACATAATGCTCTGGAAAGAAAATCAAAAATCCGCCCCCAAAAATCAGACAATTTAGGGCAGCTCCAAAACATATGTGACAGAGTACCTGGCTCTGCATTACATCGATCACACTCTGGGTCAATATCAGGTGCAATTCTGGCCAACCTCGCTTTTGACCAATGTAGCCGGTGAGTAACTTTAAACTGGATAACGATATGCCGTAGGCAGATAGAGGATAGATAGAGAGATATTTCTGTATCCAGCTCTCCCTCCCATTGACGTTTTAACGCTGTCAATGGCTTCAGATTATTCATGCTGAGTAGAGAGTACAGCCTGCCAACAGCCTCCCCAAGCCAAAGGGGTATCTTAAGTATTTTGTCTAAAAGAGAGTCTGGTGGTATCAATGGAAAAGAAGAAACATTTGTAGAAACAAAACTGCGAAGTTGTAAATATCTAAAAAAATGTGAGTTAGGAATGTCAAAATGTGTTTTTAAGTGCTCAAAAGATGCAAAGGTGCCACCCATATACACGTCTTTGACTGTTTTCAGTCCCCTTATAGTCCCCTTTCAGTCCATATTTTAAAAGCATCATCAGTCATGGAGGGAGCGAACATGTTATTCCCCACCAAGGGGGCATACATGGACATTTCAATTATAGAAAAAGCTCGTCTGAACTGTATCCATATCTTGAGAGAGTGCCTAACAACTGGATTTACGCAGTATGTTGAGACAGATTCTGGGAGGGGTATTTTAGAACAGGCTAGTGCATGTAAGGAAACTTGTGTGCAGGATGCACGCTCAAGCTGCAGCCACTTAGGACTGTCTTCAGGCCTAGAGGGATAGATCCAATGCATTATGTTTTTAATGTTAGCAGACCAATAATAATATTGAAAATTGGGTAGGGAAAGCCCACCATGTAATCTGTGACGTTGCAGAATTTCCCGACGTATACGCTGGTTTTTACCATTCCAGATAAAACTGGACAAAAGTTTATCTACATTTATGAAAAAAGACTTTGTTAAGAAGATGGGGATACACTGGAAAAGAAACAAAAAGCGAGGCATAATATTCATTTTGATTACATTTATTCTCCCCCCTAAAGAAAGGGGGAGGAGATTCCAGCGATCTAAATCTTTCTTTAAGCAGTTTAAAAGTTGAGAGAAATTGGCTTCATATAGATCTTTAAACTTACGGGTTATCCAAATACCTAAATATTTAAATTTATTCGTGCATATTTTAACTTGCAGGGACTGGATTGTAGTGAGCTGGTAAGTGGGATCAATAGACATAAGCTCACTTTTCTGCACATTGACTTTGTATCCTGATATCTTGCCGAAGGAGTTCAACAGATCAAACATCTTTGGCAGACAGGTCCTGGGGTCAGTCATATACACCAACATATCATCAGCATATAGCGACACTTTATGCTCTATTCTTCCTCTCACTATGCCTTTGATATCAACACTGTTACGCAGTGCTATAGCTAGCGGTTCAATCGTTAGGGCAAATAGAAGGGGTGACAAAGGACAGCCCTGTCTAGTACCACGCTGTAGATTAAAAAAAGGAGACAGGTTGCCGTTAGTTCGCACCGCGGCCATAGGTAGAAAATAAAGTGTCTCAATCCAGTGTATAAATTTTGGGCCAAAGCCAAAGCATCTCAAGGTGTAAAAAAGGTAATCCCACTCCACCCTATCAAAAGCTTTTTCTGCATCAAGGGATATTAATACCTCTGTGCCTTTGGGTGGAGTGGGATCATACAGAACATTAAGTAATCTACGTATATTAGAAGACAGTTGTCTATTTTTAATAAATCCTGTCTGATCATCCGAAATCAATGAGGGAAGCACTTTTTCCAGTCTTAGAGCCAGCATTTTAGCAAGTATTTTACTGTCAACATTTAGTAGGGAAATGGGACGATATGAACCACATACTACTGGATTTTTCTCTTTTTTAAGGATAAGGGATATAACAGCCTGACGCATAGTTGGAGGGAGTGAGCCAGCCATAGACGACTCTTTAAATGTAGAGAGCAATAGAGGGGCTAATTCTTTGGCAAATCTTTTAAAAAATTCACTAGAAAATCCATCTGGTCCTGGACATTTACCATTTTGCATAGTCTTAACTGCCGAATGAAATTCTTCCTCTGTGAATGGTTTTTTCCAGCTCAGAGGCTATTTGGTCATCTACTGAGGGGATTTTTAATTTATCAAAGAAAGACTTAAAAAGGTATTCATCTTTATGTGACTCTGAAGTGTATAATTTTGAATAAAACTGATGAAAAACCTGATTAATTTTAGAGTGGTTAATATGTCTGGTGCCAAATTCATCTGTTATTTCAGAAATAGACTGGGCTGCAGCCTTTTGGCGTAGTTGGTGTGCAAGTATTCTGCCTATCTTCTCCCCATGTTCATAGGTTCTGTGATGTGTTCTATTGAGGAGGTTTGATATTTGTTTGGTTGAAAGGAGATTAAATTCTGTCTGAAGTATCAGTCTCTGCTTATATAAATCTGAAGATGGGGCTTGTGCAAGTATTGTGTCAATATGTAATATATCATCAGTTAATTTCTTAAGCCGTGCTATTTCATTATTTTTCTTATGGGCGCAATATGAGATCATTTGTCCTCTTAGATATGCTTTCATGGATTCCCATATAGTTGAAAATGACATGCCTGGTGTTGTATTGTGTTCTAAAAAATGTAACTATTTCTGATGAGATAAACTGAACAAAGCCTTCATCAGCAAGCCATAAACTATTTAGGCGCCATGGTCGGTAAGTAGCTTGTGAGACGGGTATCTGTAGTCTCATTAACACTGGAGCATGGTCAGAGATAACTATAGCATTATATTCACATTTGCTAACAAAAGGAAGAAAGCGATTGTCAATGAAAAAATAGTCTATTCGCGAATACGTCCCATGAACATGTGAGAAGAAAGAATAACACCTAGCAGTGGGATTGTTGAAACGCCAAACATCTGATACACCATATGAATGGAGAAATAGCTTAATAGTTTGGGCAACCTTGGTCGGAGATATGACTCTGGGTGAGCTACGATCCAAATTGGAGAGAGCACAATTCATATCTCCTGCCAGGATAAGGTAATGTGTGTCCATATCTGGTAGATGGGAAAAAAAATTTGAAAAAAAAACATGGTCATCCCAAGTGGGTGCATATATATTAGCTAGAATAACTGGGGTTTCATACAATCTACCTGTGACTATAACATACCTGCCGGATCGATCTGCCTCTACTTTCGACATTATAAACGGAATGTTCTTATGAATTAAGATGGCTGTACCCCTTGATTTACTGTAAAAATTAGAGTGATACAGCTGGCCCATCCACCCTCCTCTTAGTTTAGAATGGTCAGATGTCCGCAAATGCGTTTCCTGAAGGAATGCTACTCCTACATTAAATTGGTTGAGATGTGACAATACCCTTTTGCGTTTCACAGGGTGGTTTAAAGACTTAACATTCCAACTCACAAAATTTACAGGGGCATCCTATATCTCCCGTCAACATCTGTGTGTTAACCATTTTCTATTTTGTGTGAAAGTATCCATGGACTCTAGCTTTAAAAAACATAGTAAATATACATCCTCCAAAAAAACAAAACAAGATCCTCAAAGAGAAATTTAGTGCGATTGTTTCCCACCCCAAGTCACCTATTATCGGAACGAGGTGAACCCTAAACCCCTTACAGTGATATCCACACATTCGTGCTTGTATTGGGGAACTCCAGTTCGAACAGGTTGCTCTGCTAAACGTTTCGAGCCAAAAAAAAAATAATGAAAGAGATAGCGCTTCTTTATATTAATATAGATTACACAGCATTGTCTATTCAGATGCTGAGATAGCCTCCATTCTTACAAGAATTATAATAAAATAAGATAGGACAAAAATAAAAGCAAAAAGCTGCCAGCAATAGTTATTCAATGGCACTCACCGGAACAACGACATGTACAGGTATGAGAGAAAGTGTTTCGTATGCTGGCCTACATTATGCAAATTCTCAGTCATCCTTAGAGGTGGGTCTCCCTCCATCGATGATGTTCGCCTTGACATATAACAGTGCTTGTTTCGGGTCAAGAAAGTCCTTCTTAATCCCGTTGTAAGTGATGCGAAATTTCGCAGGGTGAATGACTCCATATCGGACATCTGACCGGTCTTTCAGTAGTTGTTTAACCTCGTTAAATGCAGACCTTGCGCGTGCCACGGTGGGGGGGGATAATCTGGAAAGATTGAGCTGGGTAGCCCTCCGTATTTCAAAGAGCCACTCGCTTGCCTCGCCCGGCGGAGTACATCCACGCAGTCCTGGTGATAGTGAAGCTTCGCAATAATGGCTCGGGGTTTCCCTTTAGCTTTCTCCAGTTGGGGGGGGGGTACGGTGCGATCTGTCCACCATAACATCCTTGTCCATGTTAAACACCTCACTAAGCAGCTTTGTGACAAAAGATGGCGAACCTGAACCAGCCTCCTCCGGCACGTTCAGTATTCTGATGTTCGACCTCCTCATTCTCCCTTCCATGTCGAGACACTTATTTTGTAGATCGGAGACCGTTGCTTGAAGTTTGCTAACTGTAGTCTGAAGACACGCTACATCATCCGAACATGTGGTCAGACTGTGCTCCATGTCCGTCACTGTAGTTTTCACTGAGTCCAGGTCAGAGCGAAGCAATGAAATGCTATTAACGACTTCAGTCTTAACAGACTGTAATTCACTTTTCACGGCCTCAAATTCACTAGCAAGAGTCTTTCAGCTCTGACCTGAGTAATGCAGAAATGTCTTCCTTCAACGAGACGAGAAGTTCAGTTTTAGCATCGGACATGCTGCCGGCTTGTCTGCTGTTTGCCGTGTTTCTTCCCGTGTAGGTAATTGTCGCAGATTTTTCGCCATTGACAGAGTTTGCTCGAAATAAAATAGAACACAGTTGTAGGCTATCTAATGTATGACTTCGAATATATATTTTAGACATTTTGGGACAATATTACGCGCTAAAAACAAAGTTCCTAAACAGAATTCAGCAGAGCTTCCCAAAACGCAGCTTATGCCATGTCCTGCTCTCGAGCGCCCCCACCTCTTATCGTGTGTGTGTCAGTTTCTGATGTGCTTTCTCTTGAGAACTTATCCATGACAATAGTGCAGTCAAATACTGGATTTCAAGTACTCTTAAATTACTTTTTGGTCACTCTTGTGCTTTTCAGATTTCCTCCAAGTATATATTATTATATTCACCAATAACATATATCTACGTCTATCAATTTGGATACTTGCAGAGAGTTAGATGGTGGGTACTAGAGATGCGTACAATTATAATAACAACAATTAGAAGCAAAGACTGAACAAGAGCAGTCTTCTTATTCAGCTTTTCTTTAATCTGTCTTTCTGAAAAGAAGGGTGAACCATGTTTTCTTGATATTAATATCCATATTTTAGGACATTAAATTGGATTTTTTGGGGGCAGATTTTAAATTGGCATCCACAGTATTTGCTATTAGAATGTAAAACCTTTGTGATTTAAAAAAAAAGAAGGTAAACAGGAATTACTTTGTAAGCCTAAAAACTACAACTCCCATGAAAATGTAACAGGTACTGGCGCCATTGTTACGTTACGTCCATCACTTTTCCAACTTTTTAGGCGTAATCTCTGCCGTCCTAAAATGTCCACACCATCCTGTCCCGCTGTTATTACAGACGTCTGGGCACTAATGAACGCTGTGACGTTTACTCACAACCCACAAAAGTCTCGTGTTTTTGGGAAACAGTGTTTGTTACAGGCAGCTAAAGACAAAGACAAAAGAAAACATATTGAGTAATCAGTGTTTTTAGATTGTTTTTTTTATTATTGTTCATTATGTTCCGAGGCAGGTTTGTAATTGATTTGTGTTATTACAAAAGTAAATTGGATTTTGAACGAGGTTTGGAACCGAAGTTTTGGTTTCACTTTAACTCTCTGTAGTTTGACATTTTGGGGGAAAATGCTTTATTTGAGTTAGATGAAAATATCAAAACCTGTTAAAAGCCTGAACCAGGAGACAGTTAACTTAGCTTAGCTTAGCATAAAGACTGTTTCCTGGGCTTTATACTAAGCTATAAAGTGCTCATATTATGCTTTTTGGCTTTCCCCCTTTACTTTATTGTGTTATATATCTTTTTTTGTGCATGTTATAGGTTTACAAAGTGAAAAAGCCCAAAGTCCACCCCAAAGGGACTTACCATCTCCAACAGAAAACACTGTTCACCAACTGCTCCATCTCCACTTTGTAACACACGTTATAATGCTCGCCTAGCTGCTAGCATGGCATGCCCTCATACTCTGCTTCTGACTGGCTAGTAGTCCTTACCTAGGTACTGTCGGGGCACGCCCTCATACTCTGCTTCTGACTGGCTAGTAGTCCTTACCTAGGTACTGTCAGGGCACGCCCTCATACTCTGCTTCTGACTGGCTAGTAGTCCTTACCTAGGTACTGTCAGGGCATGCCTGCACACTCTGCTTCTGACTGGCTAGTAGTCCTTACCTAGGTACTGTCAGGGCACGCCCTCATACTCTGCTTCTGACTGGCTAGTAGTCCTAACCTATCTACTGCGCATGTGCGACTCCCAACAAAGATGGAACAGAAGTGAGATGTCTCACTCTGTAGCTAAAACAGAGCACTCAGGGCGCCCGGATAGCTCAGTTGGTAGAGCGGGCGCCCATATATAGAGGTTTACTCCTCGACACAGCGGGCCCGTGTTCGAGTCTGACCTGCGGCCCTTTGCTGCATGTCGTTCCCCCTTTCGTTTCTTCATGTGTCCTGTCGAAAATAAAGGCCTAAAATGCCCCAAAAAATAATCTTTAAAAAACAACAACAGAGAGCTCAACACACAGGGTGAAAAGAGGAGCTGCAGCAATGTGTAGTCCAACAAATATATGGTGTTTTTTGAAAATTAAACCATATAAACCTTTTCTGATATAACCTCTAAATACAATTATGAACATGAAAATGATCATAATATGAGCACTTTAAGCTTTCCTTAGACAAAATAGAAAGGAATGTGTTTTGCAAACATTTCTTCGCTGTATCATTAAACAAAAGTTCAAGTCAGTCACACACCAAATGTGCGAGACTAAAACCTACTGCAAAGGTACTCATCAACGTTAGTGTTTTCATTCATGGGTGCCTTTCATAGCACTCAAGGACACCTTACAGTTAAAACGAGCAAAAATACAGTTAAAAAGAAACACATTTAAAAGATTGAGATAGAAAATGAAAAGAAAGCAATCTATCCATGATTTTGATGGAGAGTGGAGTTATGTGGGGTAGGCCTTTCGGGATGGGTTTTGAGGGAGGTTTTAAAGGTGGGGAGAGACTCTATGGTACGGATGGATAGTGGGAGGGAGTTTTAAAGGCGTGGGGCAGAATGGCTGACGGCTCTAAACCCACATTGTGGACAGGCGGGCAGAAGGAGTGGAATGCAGTGAGGAAGAGGAGGATCGGAGAGCTCGGGATGGAGTGTAGGGCCGAAGGAGTTCAGAGCGGTACGGAGGAGCGAGATTATGGAGGGCTTTGACGGTGAGAAGAAGAATCTCGAAGTCAATACGGTATTGGACAGGGAGCCAGTGCAGTCGTTTGAGGAGTGGAGTAATGTGATCATTGGCTGGGGTCAATCAATATATCACAATCTATCAATACATATATATAGATTGTGGCTATTTTTCCTAACTTTCTGATTACATATGAACCAACCAACAACAAATCATCTTCAGAATTTCTCAATCCTCCCACCAAACCATTTGAAGGTTGAGTATGCCATCGCTGTAACACAGAACCACAAGATATTAATAATCTGTCACAACAGTTATTTTATCCATTGCTCCTCTTATAAATATGAGTTGGTTTACAGCCCCACTAAAGAGAAAGAGCCAGTTGTGAAATAAAGCAATAAGCTTTTATTAAAAATCTGCGTTGATGGAGTAAACCACTGTTTACAGATACAGTATGAATTATTCCTTCAGCTGAAATCAAGCCCATCTTTGGAAGGCATGTTGGTCTACCACATTGTTTAATAAATTCTGGTAAATGCTAGTGTCAAAACGCCTTGACGTGCAATAATGAGGATTATAATGTGAGCACTGATTGTGATTCTCAATACACTGAGGCCGGTCACGCAGAAAGAAAAAGCTACAAACTAAAACACAACCTTCTCATAGATGCCTCTAAAAGACACCGGGAGAGTATCTGGAGCAGAAAGATTGTAGCCTACTCTTTTGTAAAAGCAGCCTGATTTTCCCATCAGTCTTTGCTCAGGAGCAGAAAACAGAGGCTGGTTATAAGACAGAACAATGAGACAATGTTAGCCAGGCATTCCACTCGCTGTCTGAAAAAGGCTAAATTCACTAAATTGCCTCATTAAATGTGTAAAAACACTTTAGACAGTGATTAAACTGACTATTGTGTTCCTGCTCTGCAGCCATAAACTTTCCAATTTGGTTTGTCTTGACTTGTCTTTGACTCTAAATACTACAATAATTTATCGCAGCTTTACAGTGAGGCGGCGGCATTTTTAACTGCTGTTAATATTCATAGCAGCTACGTGTTTACGTCTTTAAAGTTCACGGGTAGTCCATCTTCAGCAAACTGCACAAAAAAACACATTTCATGGACGGTTCCTGTTAGCAGAACACAATGAATAGTGTGTGTGTGTGTGTGTGTGAGTTAGTGTGTTAGTTTCTGATGTGTTTCTTCTCCTCTTGAGAACTAATCCATGACAATAGTGCAGTAAAATACTAGATTTCAAGAGCCCACTAATATAATCGGAGTACTCTTAAATTACTTTTTGATCACTCTTGTGTTTTTCAGATTTACTCCAAGCATATAATATTATATTCACCTACAATAACATATATCTACATCTATCACAAATACTTGCAGAGAGTTAGATGGTGGGTAGAGATGCGTACAATTGTGTGTGTGTGTGTGTTTGTAGGTGTTTGTGTGTGAGGCTGTGCACACACACATATGGGAAGGGCGTGCATGGCCACAGCTCTCAAAATAGGTTTCAGTCCTCCCCTCTCTAATTAGAGACATTTCAAAAACCCAGATTTTAATTTTAGACTAGTAGCTTTTGGACCACTTATGCACACACACACACACACACACACACACACACACACACACACACACACACACACACACACACACACACACACACACACACACATATTGAGTTAAACATACACACTTTCCATATAAATAAATCTGAAAGGTCACACACTCTCTCTCTCTCTCTCTCACACACTCACACACACACACACACACACACACACACACACACACACACACACACACACACACAAATAGCCACAAACCACAAAGCCATACTCCCTGGCTCAGCCTGCTAACCCAAGCACAATGCAGCGCACTCTATAATAAGTGGTTTTACATATCGAATGCAGGAGCTCATTCCTCATATCTAGCCTCAAGGCAGGAAAAGTATGATAATAAAGTAGAGTACTGCGAGATTCTCCACATATATTCACTATTAATCATCCAACTCATTTATTTTTCACTTCACCATGAATGACAATAATCTGTCCCGGTCCTTTATGTGGCTTCTCTCTCACCCTTCTCTTCCTCTTTGATGACTGAATAACTCCAATCAGGATTCACAAAAATGATTTCACAAAAAAATAAAAAAAAAACAATTTTACTTGCAATTACATGGATGCTCCTTTCCATGACAGGCGGTAAATGGGGCTTGTAGCTTGGCAACGTTCCCGCGGTGGCTGCTACAAGCCCTGTGGTGGGCCGGGCACAATGGGCACATTCACATCTTGACATGCATTTGCTGCTAAAGTGCCTGTTGTGCTCGAGGGCATTTAGTCTCTCTGTTGCACTCAGTGGCGTGACTCTCTGAGGACAGGCTCAGGGTGCAAGGGGCTCCAGGGACCGCTGGCTTAGGTGGCTCTCCGTCTTTTTACAACGAAAGGGTTAAGCTATTTGGACGCACCCCGGCGCTGAATAGTGCAGCGCAGTCTGGAGGCCTCTTATAAAGTACTTATTGTAACAAAGATGACACAGCCACCTCCCAGTCTGAGAGATCTCTCTGCTTATGCTCTCGTTCGTTCCTCCTCCTTCAACCTTCCTCTTCTTGTCTCTGCAAAAGTGCCCATTAGTAAGAGAGGGACTGAGAGACTCGGTTGGGTTCAACTGACGCAGGCTTTTCAAGCCTGACACAAAAACAACAAAAAAAGTCACTGAAAATGTAATTTCATTTGATCATTTTCATGCCATAAAATGAATGATGAATCTAATCGTCACGCACAGCCAGAACAGTAGCAAATCTGTAATATACAATCCAAGCAACCATCTGGATCAGATTCATTATATTGGGGTTGTTTGACACAGATTTGCCGCGATATTTCCACAGTTTTATTTTTTTATCACAGCCCGTGGCGCTTACGCACATTTCCTGAAATGACAATTTACTTTTCCAAAACTATAAACACAAAAAAAATAGCCAAACTTAGTCTGGCCAAACCTCAGACATTGGAGACTAAATTAAACACTTTACCCAAAACATGTTATCTTCCATCTAAATTAAACTGCAGATTACTTCTTGCCTTTGGATTACATGCACAGGCTGCCAAAAACATAAACGCCACTGAACTAAGTGAAAACCCACTATAATAAAACAGAACACACACAATTTTATATGAAAAGAAACTTTCTTTTCACAGTTAATACTTTTTTAACAACCTAATTATAATCTACACATTATGATAAGATAAGATAATCCTTTATTGATCCCCAAAGGGAAATTACAGATGTTGCAGACAAAAATCTTTGATAAAATCCTGCACACTGACCATTACGCAAGCAATAATTTATTTAGAAGAAAAATACAACATTTCGGTCTCAGACCTTCATCAGGTAAAAGACAGACAGAAATTAATACAGATAGAGATGCACAACATATATTATATTATATTATAAATTATAAATAAATAACATAAGAGCTATATACAACTAGTAAAAGAGTCAAAGTAATTTTTTTCTTTTTTCACACAACACATTTTGACAACTCACAGTTAGCAAACGCACAAATGTAAATAATAAAACCAATGATAGCTTAAATCCTTTTAGTTTCACAGTTTCACAGTGTCATGGTTTACTGGGACACTTGAATAGAACGGAGCCATCGTTGTTATTCACACCTGTGCTTTACCTACATGTCCTGATGCCTATTTGTTGAAAAATGGGTAACTTCATGTATGCTGATTTGCTGGAAGTCTTTAGTTAGTGCATTGTGGAAACCTGCAGTAAAAGGCACGCACCATGAATACAAACCTACTGCGTGACACCCACACATACACACACATCCTGTGACATGTCATGACCCAGAATTCTCGGCCACTAATGAAGGTCCACGCACTAATTACTGCTGCAGGTCTGTCGCAACAGGAGGCCCGGCTCAGCAAGGGGATGTGTGTGTGTGTGTGTTTGTGTGTGTGTGTGTGTTGGACCATTGTCTACCATTGAAACCTTCAGAAGTTAGATACACTCATTTGGTTTACCTCCAGATTTGGGTCAAATATGTGTATATTGCATATCATAATGTGATGTATTTGACCCCATACCCAATTACTTTTGATATAATTTGATTTGATCGTATGTGACAGCTTATGCTTATCTTAGCTTAGCTTAAGTTTTCAGAACTAGAAACAGGGGGAAACAGCTAGCCTGGCTCGGTCCATATAACATAATCCTCCCAGCAGCACCTCTAAAGCGCTCTACTTAACTTCACACGCTGTAACTCATTTGTTTGATCCGTACAAAACCCAAGTACACAATTTGTGGTTTTACTGGATGAGGACTTGTATGTGCAAGAGTATTTCCTGGCTGTGAATAAGCGTATTTTACCAAGATGTCGAACTATTCCTTTAACTCAACTAATTAAATTAATCAATGATCTTATGGAGCTCAACCGTGTAGTTCCAGAAGTAAAAATCCCATTTATTTTCTTCATAAGGATGTTGATAATTAGCTATATGATGTCTAAACCATCCATGGTAGACTCACCATGAGCTACCAAAATTTCTGCTCCTGTAGAAGCCACAAGTATTGTTCTACCATTAAAGCTATAGTGCGTAGTTTCTGTCGCCCCTCTGAAGAATTCTAAGTAAAGCCTTCGGTTATCGTGCACCACCCCCACCCCTCCTATACGCAGTTGCTAGTAGCGTTTATCTCTCAAATCAAGGAGGACACAGAGGATTAAAAAAGAGAGAATAGTTCCGCACTATAGTTTTTATTTGGTAATCTATGATCATTTCTCTACACAGTGTTGCATCTTTGCGTTTTTGCTTTTTTTTTGCGGTGGAATCAAATGTTTTATGGTCACGATTCTTCTCGTAGCTGGTTGGTTTGGTTCCAGGCTTAAAACTCTTTGTATAAGCATTTAATGAAGCGTCAATGGAGATATTGAGCAGGGGAAAAAAATCACTTCCGGAACCAGAGCCGTTCAACAAGTGGGCGGTCACTGTTGAGCTCTATTATCCCTTCCCACTGACGTTCCCTCTGCTCCTAACTGTCTCTGAAAGGAGACTCTTTGATGGAGGCCAGCTCGGCGTCACTGAGGTTAACCTAAAGCGTAATGTCATAAGGGCTTCTGATCTATCCGATCTGGCATTTGGATGGAGTAAGCGGCCTAGGAAAACCTGGTAACAGACAAATTAAGTAACACTGTTGCTAATCCATCTTTGTGGTTCAACCACAATATTTTTGTTGATCCACTACGTCTGACGTTTTTTGTATAGAATGTTCTCGGCTGTAACGTACACAAATTAAAGTGCTCACACAATGCCGTGCTGTTAGTGTAAAAGTGGATAATCGTATTGCTTTCAGCAGAATTTAATTACCTCTAAGGAAAATTCCCTCAAGGCGAAATCATTTTCTTTGTATTTATATGAACTTAAGCACTGCTGTGACACAGACCAGCGCGTGCGTTATCAAGTCAGCATGCTAATTAAAGCGGGCTTAATTCAATAATGACGCTCTGAGACTCTCATTGAAAATCACTCTCATTATCTGGCTCCCATTGGTCTCCCGAATTGTGACTGGATTTATGGCACATTACCAATCTCTTTCAAGGGTTCTTGTCTTTCACCTCGCGTGTGGTCCTTGAGGGTAAGAGACCTATCCAAAGTTAAATAATGTTTACACAGTGGCCCGTCAGCTTGTTTTGCCTCTCTTTATTACGCCGTCTCTGTTGGCTTTGGAAAGCTTGATCAACACCCGGGGGGTGGACATGGGGGGGTGGGACATGAGGCCGAGCGTTTAATCAGCACTCTTCACGCTCTTTCATCAATGACTGGTCTGGATCAACCATGGTACTTTTCCAGGATAAATTTGTCCCTCACCTTCCTCTCTCTGTGTGTCAGTCGCCGTTCTTAAAATCCCTTCGCTTCGGGAAACAACAACAGACTTCGAGCGAAAATGGCAAGTTTTTAAAGAAAATTTGGATCGTGCAATCAAGCAGTCCTGCTTGGTTCTTTCTGTGAATGATTGTAAAGATTTAAAAGAATATGTTTAGGTCATTTCTTCTCTAACTGGGACATTTTGGGACCAATTGGTGGGGATTGCTGCGGATGAAGTACACAAGGCGATTAACTGGTAAAAGCAAATTACGTTTGACCATGTATCCAGCTAATTTCAATAGCTCACGTTACTGTATTAGGTGAAGAGTTAACTTCATTTAATATTGTATGTGGCGTTTTTCTTTTTGCGTGGTGTAAATGTTTAACCAAAACCCGAGACTATTTAGCAGAGCCACCTTTGTTGCGTCCGGAGCGTAGCGCCGCCCAAGACGATTGTGATTGGTTTTGAGAAATGCAAACAACCCAGAGCGCCCCCAACCCTTTTTTTTCTCGTATCCCAGAATGTATCTGTGGAGTAGCCAGACCTTACTCCACAGTTGATGCTGCAGAAAAGCTCTGTAATCAAGATGGAAAAAAGGAACATTTTTAAAAGGGTAATACATAGGTAATGAGAGCAGGCAGCTTAGCCTGCAGATGAATTCTTATTAAATATAAATCCCTCTGTAAGATTCTTACTCTGTTTGTGGTTTGCTGTAGAGGCCTGCAGCTACATAGAGCTCACTGTCTGAGTCCAGCATGCCTGAATATTTAAAGGGCAACAGAGGCCAATTGGCATCAGCGCTTTTTACTCAAATGCATCTCATTCATGTCCTGGGCTGGACTAAATGCTAAACCAAGATGGAGTATTTCCTGTATGTGCTTTCCCCCCCACCCACAAGATTTAAGTGTTGTCTAATAGAGAGACGGGATGAAACCAGGGTGCAAAGATATTAACACCAAACCTTCAGTGGTTACCGACTGCAAACAGGACATCCTGTTGAGTTTGGGTTTGCAGCATTCTAGCTGCGGTTAGGACAGGACAGTTTTCCCCCTCGCTGTCCCTCTGCACCAGGTTGCGATCTGGAAAGCTGAAAGAACTCTGTTCAGCTGCTTTCTGTGTGTCGGCGTCGTACACCGCACAGCAAGCCTTTTCCCCAGCTCCACCACAGAGACAATTCCTCAGTGAAATGATTGCTTGTTGACAATGACCCAAAAACCCAAAGCAGCTGTAGGAAGCACACAGCTTTTGACAGACAGTTCCAGTTTACAACACAACGCAGGTACACTTATGTGTAGACCAGAGGTGTCAAAAGTATTCACATTACTCAAGTAGAAGTACAGATACTAGGGTTTGAAAAGACTTCTGTAGAAGTTGAAGTATCAACTCAAGCTTTTTATTCAAGTAAAAGTGTAAAACTACTGGTTTCAAAACTACTTAAAGTATAAAAGTAAAAGTAATGTAAGGGGGAAAAAATGCCATTAAGGACAAAAGCTTAGCCCGCCCCACAGGGGCCTATAGTCACAGAAAAAAACATTTGTTCTAAAGGCCATAATGACTATAATAATGTTATATTAAAATCATACCTGTAAACTCAGAAGGGCTGAAAAAGGTGACACATCTCTGAGTCTGTGTTTTTCAGACAACGGCAGCTACAGTCTGGTGTTAGAATCCTCTCCAGTGAAATACAGACACACCTTTACACCGTTTAGCTGTCAGCATTTTAACTGTGGTTACTCCAGCTGCTAGCTAGCGGTAGGCTAACATTACCTGCTGTTGATTGTAGCGTTAACTAGCATCCCATGCGCCGATGTTTCAGTGGCACCTAAATAAGGCAGCGAAATCCGCGTTGCTATTCGGTCCGGTAGATAATGGTCGTTAAGGCACCGGAGCCGTATTAGCACCGGGTCTGTGCAGGTGCGATGGATCGCGTGCAAACCAATAGGGTGTCGGAATGGTATATGTTTATACTTCTCATCCAACCACAAATTCACTCTCTCCGGATGGAGTGATTTATCTGGATACATTTTTTTTGTGTGTTTTTTTGAACGATGACGAGCCGGAATGAAAACAAGCCGAACTGAAATATGAGTAACGAGGCTATTTTTAAAATGTAAGGAGTAGAAAGTACAGATAATTGCGTGAAAATGTAAAGAGTAGAAGTAAAAAGTCTGCTGTAAAATAATTACTCCAGTAAAGTATAGATACCCAAAATGTCTACTTAAGTAAGTACTTGACACCTCTGGTGCAGACACACTCATCAGGCCTTCACCCAGAACGGAGGCAGTATGTTACAGCCAGAGACTGCCTTCCAGTTGGGGAAGGAAGAGAGCGGAAGTAAATCAGTGAGGAAATACAATTTGTGACATGCTGTCACGCCCCTGTGCGGCCCTCAAAGGCTTTGTGGGTTTAGGAAGCAAATTGAGCTAACCAACAAAGTGAGTGGCACAGTGCAGGGAGGAGCGGCTGCGGTTAACTAGACAAGACTCTTTGTATGGTTTTTACTTTTTCACACTCTGTCACGCACCAAGGAAACCATGAGTGTACACTTGATACTCACACATCAAGCATACCAGTGGCAGTCATACTTTTTATTTTATAAATATTGAATTGAAATGACCGGGAAAAATATTGCATTTCTTACAATATGTTCCTGTATATCCACACTTTGATTTTGCTTTGACAGCAGCATCATCAGGGCACTTTGGATATATGGCATGTTAAAAGATTGCGTTATAGTTTGAACTTCTGTAGCCCAATTTAAAATTGTTTCTATCCTGACCCCTTCACTGTATCAGATTACTGCTGGCCTATTTTTAAGTATTTTGATATTTTTCTATTTCTCTCCTGATCATAACTTTTTTTTACAGAGACCAAAAGTCATTCAGAAATGTGTTGGTGAGCTCCACGGAATTAACCTAAGTCAACTAATCATAGAAAGTGTGGGCCATAATCAATCAAGCAGATGCTTTTTAAATATCTGCTTGCCGTAGTTTAACTATTTGGAGTGGATTTTTTGGGCACCAGGTAATTATGAAAAATTGCACAAAAATATAAAATGTACAAGGCTTTCTCCTTGCAGCACCCTGCAACGATACAACACAACTTTTCCTTGAGCACGATAACTTTCAACCATAAAATGTTGAGGATTTTTATAACCTAATATAATTTAATAGATTCAAGATTCCTTTACTTGTCATTTTTATGCTCCACATAAAAAACTAAATTGTTTTTCACACATCCACCAGTGGGTAAATAAATCTGTGGAAGACAGAAGGCTTTAATATTAAAAACTCATAAATAAAAGCACTTAATAAATCAACTAAGATTATGTTCAAATGGAATAAAAGAAGTAGTTCTAATAAAATATTTTAGCGGCACCGTCTCTTATGTACAGGTCACATTCTCAGTCTGATTGCTGTGGGAAAGAAGAAGTTTAACAGCTGAGTAGTCCCAGATCTGATACTTCTGTATCTTTTCCCAGACTGCATGAGTGTGAACTTACCATGAGAGGGATGAGTGGAGTCCTTAATGAGGCTGTTTCCACGATGCATAGGTGGAAATTGTGGAGGGTTCAGGGGTTCAGGACCCACCCCATCTAATGGTTGTCTCCCCCCCCCCCCAAACAAAAAAAATATCATTAAAACTACGCTGTGTATTGTAAATAGTATCCAAATGCAAACAAGGCAAAAAAATGCGTTTGAAGTTTAGAAACATTTTATGTCAGCCCTCCCTTTCCTCACAATGGTTTGGTCCACTGCTTGGTTTTCTCCGTTTTCTCTCTTTACGTTAACGTGGTACGTACACGGAAGTCCGGTGGGACCAAGGAGGTAAGCCAGCCTCCGCAAAGCTTACCTACTATGGAGCCATTTTGATGCTAATAAGCCATTACCCGCCGTTAGCATTCCATTGACTGCCATTCATTTTGGCGTCACTTTGACAGCGAATAACTTTACATCTGAAGCGTTTAAAGACTCTATTTGTCCGTTGTTTATTTCTAAAGAAACACGACAATGTATAAAAGGCTCCATTACCTTGTACCTCACGTTATAGCAACTGTTTCTGTAAAAATAGGCTAACGATTGTGTCATAACCACGCGACTTTCTGTCGCACAGTAGACAAATTACCGTATAGGCAGGAGAAGCTCACAGGCAGTTTCAACTTACATTAACTGTTTAAGTTTAATTACTAATGTTAACTAGCATTTTAGTTAGCAATAATTAGCCTGTGCCTATGTTATCTCCTTACATATACCTACACTCTCCGTCTCTGTAAGATTGGGAATGTTGCTCACGTCACATCTACGTCGTCAAGCTCAGTTGGAGGCTGCGCAGTAACGCTCAGCGCTCACCGGAAAAGTGCTTCTAATAGACTTCACTGGTCGCTCCGTTGCAAGTCTACGGCATCGCTTTGTCTATTAAGTGTACTGTCTATGGGTGGGACTCTGGGAGGGATCATATTAGGTCAGTAAGTAGGCTGGAAGGCTGTTTTATTCAGTTTAATCATCGGATTAAGTGATTATTTTCTCTAATGCAGATTATGCTGAGTCCTTAACTAATTAGTCGTGACAACAAAAATATAAATTTTTCCATGAGTCCACCATGTTAGCCGTTATAAAGTGACTTAGCTTCTTTGGTAGCTTCATGGATAGCTAATTAGCGAACTTTAGCTTGTTTCATGCTACACACTGGATATAGAAAATGAGCCAAACAAAGTTGTCTCTCATCTGACGAGAGCACTGTGCTTTTCCACGCTGTGACAAGAGTGTGTGAATGCCCCCCCCCAGCTGTTAGATGAAATTTACGCCCATGGCTCTCAGCATTAAGCACCGCGAGGCACCAATTATTCTTTTTTAGCCGTTCTTACTATCCTGTTTAGATTGTGTCTCCCCTCTGCTGAAACACTAAGTGGTGGTATAAATATATGTGATTTCCATGTCTACTGTTGTTTTACTGACTGTTTAACCCCTCGACTATGAGTACACACCACAAGAGAAGGGCTGATGTCTGTGCTTCTGTTTGACCTGGCTCTTTTCATATGACCTCCTTGTTTTTGGCCCTTCATGTAAATGAATTAGATGAAATGGGATCCTGGAGCCTGACATGTGGCCCTGTTTCTTTGTTGTTGTTGTTGTTTTTTTCACATAGATTAAAAGGATTCAATTTAGCCCTTCTGATTTCTCAGAGGCCTTTGTGGTCTGAAAGAGTTAAGTGAATGAGGGATCCCATCCATAGTCTGGACTGAGTTATGTACCATACAGCAAATTGCACTTAAAAGCACATTAACTCAATCTGCCATCTGACCTGTCACTTACGCCGAGGGAAGAGAAGGTCGTGTACAGTGAGGCCTCAGCAGCGATGCAGAGCACACATTGAGTTTGGGTTTATTGAATTCATGCTCACAGTTAAACAATTGAATCATTTACATCAGTTTAAAAAGATAGAAAGTATAGCCCTATTAAAAAAATATAATAAATATAATATAATATGATACATAATTACACATATGCCCCCAAACATTTATACTCACATAAACAGCCATCCACTTAAACCATTATGGTCTACGTAAGTACCTTTCAACCTAGATTTTCAACCCTATTTTCCTATGTTTTTCTGTGTCTAAGTGACTGATGGGAACAACAGTCTTTGACATTTGTCCAGTATTAAGCGAGCTCGCTGCAGTCGGCAAAATACACTTCATTCAAAGTCGACAGAAACAAGAATAAATCTATGAAAAGCTGTTTTGCCCCATAGGGTTACATTGCAGCCCGGTCTGTGGCTGCTGGTTATAGTGTTAATTACACGCTTAATACTGGACCAGTTTCAAAGATTGTTGTTCCTATCAGTCACTTAGACACAGCATCATAGGAAAATAGGTTCCAGGTTGAAAGAAAAACAGAAGTTGCCCTTTAAATACAGTAAAATAAGATGTCAGGGTTTCCCTCATTGCATTGCAATTCTGGTGGCCCACCAGGCCTACATTTACCCCATCCAGGCCTAAGCCACTGGGAATTATTAAAAGGAACACACTGATGTATTGGGACTTTAGCTTATTCACCGTATCCCCCAGAGTCCATACATACTTTGAGTCCTTGAAAAGCGCTATACAAATTAAATTTATTATTTTTATACCCTTCTCATCGCCATGCGTGTTGTAACTCTGTCTGACGCCCCCACTGCTAGCCTAGCTTAGCACAGATCCTGGAGGTAACTGGCTCCATCTAGCCTACTGCTCCCAATAAGTGACAAAATAACGTCTAAAAATTTACATCTGAAGCGTATCTGTTTGTCCATTGTTTATTTCTAAAGAAACACAACAATGTATAAAAGGCTCCATTACCTTGTACCTCACGTTATGGCTCCATAGCAGACGTTTTTATAAAAATAGGCTAACGATTGTCTCATAACCAAGTAACTTACTGTCACACAGTAGAGGAATTACCGTACAGTACAGGAGAAGCTTGCAGGCAGTTTGGACTTACGTTAGCTGTTTAGGTTTAATTACTAATGTTAACTAGCATGTTAGTGATCAATAATTAGCCTGTGCCCATGTTATCTCCTTACATATACCTACGCTCTCCATCTCTGTAAGATTGGGAATGATTGAGATTTCTCTTGGCACAGCTACAAGAAGACTTCACACTTTCAGACACGTTGCTCATGTCACATTTACGTTGTCTCTCTCAGTTGGAGGCTGCTCAGTAAAGCTAGTGATCACCGGAAAAGTGCTTCTAATATCCTTCACTGGTCTCCGTCCAGAGCAACGGGATCTGTTGGTCCATTTTATATATGTCAATGGTGAGGAGCAGAGAGTAGCAGTGCTTCGGCTTCTGAGAATATAGTTCCCAGTATGTATACGGGTTAGAAGATGGCTGTGTTTCATGTGAACTTGTTATTTGTACACACTGTGACAAATACAAATCACAATATCTAAATAGGAAAATGTTGGCGTTATTTTGTCACTTATTGGGAGCAGTAGGCTAGTTGTAGCCGGTTACCTCCAGGATCTGTGCTAAGCTAGGCTAGCGGTGGGAGCGAAACATAGGCTAGTGATATTTACAGCTTAGCACTGTTAGCTTTTAGCACTGACTTAAAGTTGGATAATGTATGGAATCTGTTTTATAGCTTTTTTAAATTCCATCCCTGATTCCGTCTAGTCTGTGATGGCCCCACCGGGCTAAACAACTCTTCTGGGGGGAAACCCTGGATGTACAACGTTCAGCACATGCACAGCCAACAGCAAACTACAGGGACACTGGCTATAGCCGTTCCAAAATGTCCTCCGGGCCTCCGAGTGGGGTGGACTTCTACGATTAAGAAGCTACTCATCTTCTTTGCCTGTAAAGCTCTGTTAACCTTTGTGTACGCCGGTGATGGAGCGACACGCTCTCATATGCCTCGGCTGTCACCTGCCTTCAGACACTGCTCCGTCTGTCTGACGGCTATCCGGGAAGTGCTCTCTCCGCAACCCCTGACCTCTGAATCTGGGTTCTGAATAAACATCTAATTGGCTGGGTTTCCTGTTTAGCCTGATGGGAATGCTGACTATTTCTGTCTGTTTACAGTATTCTGCTTCTCTCTCTCTCTCAGAGTTGTACTCGCTGTATTGTTTATGAAAGAACAATGTCCTTCGCTACAACCGCGCTCCAAACATCAGGCTTTGGGGATTATACGGTAGTGTCCAGCCTTTGCAGCTCCCCTGCGTTCCTGGAAATCGGCGTCTTTTGTTGTCTGCGGGAGGGTTTCAGTTGGCTCATTTCGTGGTCTTTGTTTATTTGTGAAAGTCAGCTTTCAAGTCCAGGTGTACAGAGTAGCAAGCAAATTGAAATGCTCTGTGTTGAAATGTCTTAACTGGAGACAAATGAGGGGTTTTTGTGACAGGATGCCACATGTGAATTTCATTTTTTTTTTTTTATCTTCAAATGTGCATGGGCACAACACACACCTCAACACATCTGTATATGTTTTAAGACTTTGCAAATCGTATCATAGTCATGTTTTGGGTTCTTATAGAAAATGCATTGATATCAACGCACCAAAGATTTATGCACACATTCAAACACACCCAAACCAAACATGTTTGCTGTTCTCTGACTAATCTTTTTTTTTTTCTGCATATAATAAGCTTAGTCAGAAAGGAACTATCTGCATCTGAACCGCCTGCGTTGAATTAAGCGTCTGCGTTGAATTGCTTCTTTGCCAGATGTGACTTTCTCTTCGATCTGTTTTGAATTAATCAGGCAGTTCCGGATCTTCTGTAGCTTTCATCTCGGGCCTGTATCAAGTTATGGGAGAGATACTGTGCCCAAAGTCAAGTGAGAGACCTTAACATCCAGGAGTCATAGTTCAAATACAGGCTACGCCACAAGAGGACCGACTAACAACCGCTCTAAAAAAAAAAAGGTCTTGACTTAATAACTGTGATTTATTTCAACAATTCAGTGAGGAATTGTGAACATGGCATGTTTTTAATTTTGTTTCTGGAGCTGAAAATAAGAGGCTAAGGCTTCAAGTGTGGAAATGAGTGTGGGTTTTGGTGATAGTATTTCCATTGACATAGCGAAAAACCTAAAATAAAAAGGATTTTGGTTTAAATGCTATGTAAAACAGTGGCGTCGGTTTCAGTATCATAGTCATTATCAGTGGAGCAGCTCTCGTCTCTTGATTGCAGCCCCGTTTAAAAATACATTTCTCCGGTTTTCTAATTTTAGCAGATAATTGTAGGAAGATATGGAATGAGGTGTCCAGGGTAACTGGAGCAGAAGATGATTTACTTTCCATGTTGGCCTTCCTTTTGTTTGCTCCTTTTCTGTCTTCAAACGGTCCTGTCAGTAAAGTTTCTGAATTGTAGAAGAAGTGAGTGAGTCCAGTTTGTCCCCATGGATCAAGATAAACTTTTTCCTTCACCAGCCAAACGGCCAGTGAATGTTCAAAATTGACCAGCCACTCAATAGTTAACCGTTGTTTTTTTGACTGGTGAGTGAAGTATGGAAGGGGATTAGGGCCACATGTGAAATCTTTTTTTATTTTCTCAGAATTCTGACTTTATTCTCAGAATTCTGAATTTTAGACTTTTTTCTTTTCTTTTTTAAGGATAATTTTTGGGGCATTTTCAGCCTTTTTTTTGACAGGACAGCTGAAGACATGAATCAGAATCAGAATCAGAAATACTTTAATAATCCCAGGGGGAAATTATTTTTGTTACCACTCCAGTTATACAAACAACAAATAAAAACAACATATATTATCAAGACTTTAAACATATATAATAAAAACAAATATACAGTAATAATATATAAAATATGAAATTTACAGTGTTAATGTGCAAATAGTGCAATAAAAAAATGAAAGGGGGGAGAGAGAGGGGCCCAATGCGTTGAGGAGTAAACCTCTATATATATGGGCGCCTGCTCTACCAACTGAACTATCCGGGCGCCCAACGCCGAACCCAAAAAAAAATTAGTCAGAATTCCGACTTTAATCTCCGAATTCTGACTTTTTTTCAAAGTCAGATTTTTTTTTTTTTAAAGTTTAACAAAAAAAGTCAGAATTCTGAGATCAAAGTCAGAATTCAGACTTTTTTCTCAGAATTCTGACTTTAAACTCAGAACTCTGACTTTAAACTCAGAACTCAATACTTTTCTTTTTTAAATGTGGCCCTAATCCTCTTCCGTAGTTAAGGAAATCTACCAGCTCCTTGCATTTTTTACCAGCATTTAGCTAGTAGATGGTGCTAATTTTGAATCCTGTTTTCCCCTCTATACCAAGACTGGATGATTAAATCTGGTCATTAAGTGGAAGTTGGAAGTTGCAGAGCTGAAGGCGATGTTTTTATTGATGTGGCAGGAAACGGGGGGAGGGGGGCTGACTGCTGCTGCTGAATCTGTAAATCTCACAGACTGTGTTCACAGTCCACTCCCACTTTTAAAAGCGCTTACACAGCTCCTCTCTCGCGATTAAGAACGCACATTAATGTTGCAAACAGCCCATTAAGCACCATGTGGTAGAGGCGAAGATGATGTGAAACTGAAGGGTGTGTTAATGATGGCGGGCTGTGGCCAGAGCACGGCCCCTGCCCTACCCTGAGCTCTTGCTGAGGGGACGTGGGCAGTGGTCTGTGGATTTCCAGGGATGCAAGTGCAAACATTGAACCCTGCCTCCTGAAAATGATCCTCGTGTACAACAAATCTGCCATAGCAAAGGGGATCTTGCTAGTTGATTATAGAGAAAGTCAACATCAACTTGAAACACTGGACAGGATACTTTGACTTTTTTAATATTTAAGCAAAACCGCAATCCTTCCCTTACCTCTCCACGCCTAAAGTTAACATAACAACATGGTGTCAACAGTATGTGCTTTGTACAGGGTTCCCACGGTCATGGAAAACCTGGGAAAAACTCATGGACATTTCTAAATCTTATTTTCCAGGCCTGGAAAAGTCATAAAATAAGTAAAAATCTTTTGAACGTTTTGGAACAGTCATGGAATTTTGTTATCTTCCGTGGATATCCTTTGATGTATTTATTTTCTGACGTAACGTATCTCTAATATGCGTTGATGCGTGACAACGATTTGATTAGTGAACGTAATTCAGGCAGCAATTATGTTTTTTCTCTAAAGCAAGTCAGCATACAGGAGGATATTTTGTAGGAGACTGGGTTGAAACATGACAACCGTCCACAAGGTTTCAAACATTTATCGGTGTTTTAAGCCCCCAATGTCTGCCTAGAAGGCACTAGGATTAGGCAATGGTTAGGGTTAGGGTTAGGGTTAGGTGCCTTGAAGTCAATGGTCGCAGCGCTGCCTGGAAGGAGACGTTGGGGGCTTAAAAAACCATAGAGCGTTTCAAACACACGGATGGATGCTGTTTTCTTAACATGTCAGTAAAATAAATGCCTTTATTGCCTTTGGCAGTTGTGAAGAATTTCTAAAAGTTACTCTTTTTATGTGTGCGTGTGATAATTTTTTTGTTAACCTGTGGACAGAGCCAGTCAAACTGCCAACTCAGCTTTTGTGCTAAGCTAAGCTAAACACCTGCTGGCTGTAGTTAAATGTTTAGCATACAGACACGAGAGTGGCATCGACCTTTACGTGTAACTCTCGGCAAGAAAGCGAATGAGCGTATTTCCCAAAACATCTTTAAAAGTCTATACAAAGGTCTATCCTAACTGACTTTGACAATGGCAAAAAAAAAAAGTCCCTTGGAGCAAAGTGATTACTTTAAATATCCATATCCCATGATCCCCTGCCAAACAAAGCAATCTCAGCCTTACTTCCAGTGTGTCCTGTGGCCCTCTGTCCTCAGGGCTGATAAGGGCCCTATAAGCCAAGCAGAGAAAGAGCTAATTAACATGGCCTTCTGCCGCCATTCGTTTGATGTGGAAAGATATCCTATTGATGTAAAAATGTATGCAAAATGATGATCAAGATTACAGCTTCCCTCCTAATCTCGATGTCCTACTCCGTCGTTAACGTTAATTGGAAACATCTTGCGCTAATGTCTCTGGTTAGGCTAATGTTGTCCCAAGTGGACAATTTCACTTGGCTCTCATCCTCCTCTTGTGACCCTTTCAGTGGGATTGGTTAAACCTGTACTCTCCATTAGCCGTGAAGCTGATGACAGAGATAGTTCCTCAGTATCATAAAATATGCTTCAGTTTATTCTCACGTGGAATATTTCTGATAATGCTCCTTCATCTTTCTTTTTTTTTTACAGGATACTGAGCCACAACAAAATCCGAGTTCTGAGAAATGGATCCTTCTTTGGACTTTACGCTTTGGATAAACTGTGAGCAGCCTACTGTTTATTATTCCTTCTGCAGATGCTATAATGTCCTGTTTGTGTACATGAGATATATTGTATGCATACATAGTGTGAGCTGTTATTTTGGCTTGCCTCACCCGCTCTTGTAGAGAAATTCAGACAGGGTGTGAGATCTGAGCAGCTCTGTGCGCTTCTATCCATTCATGGGCTTCTGTCCAGCAGGGAGGATGATACACTCAGACTGGCTATCACAGAGTTATGTCGAAAAGCTCATATAATTACACTTCATTATCAGGTAAGCCCCACTCCACAGCACAAGATAAGGGAGATTTCTGGGAGGAGGTGCGTGTTGGCGGCTTTGGCTGTGGTTAGCAGACAGTCTGGCCCTCCTTAGTGCATCGTTATCTCTCTGAATGGGGTGTGAGACAGGAGATAGACATTTCTGGGGAAATAAAAATGAATGGCGGCTCTGGTGACAACAGAAAAGGCACCATAGTGGAAGATGTTGTCCTCTAAAAGAAACAGTACAGAGTAGCTCTTTGCCTTACCACTCCTTTTTGGCGATGGTTCGGTTTGTCAGCCCACTTTGGTTCAGACTGAAATATCTCAACAACTAATCGATGAATTGCCGTGACATTTGGTTCAAACATTCATAGTCCATAGATGATGCATCCTGATGACTTTGGCGACCCCCTGGATCTTCCTGTAGCGCCACCATGACGTTGACATTTTGGGTTTTTAGTGAAGTGCCTCAACAACTATTTGATGGATTTATTTGGCACATTTGGACATGTATGGTCCCCAGAGGATGAATTACAATCAAGATGAATTGTATTATGTGTGATCTCTTTTCATCAAGCGCCATCTTCAGGTCAAAATTTCAATTTGTCCAGTTCTTTGATGCTATAAAAACGGGGTGAAACAACATGATTGACAGCTGTGATTGACTCGCAATTGGTCTGGCGGGTGTATGGGCGGGACTTGGACACCGCGGCTCCACTGCCCGCTCACTACTGTGCAGAATCTGGGCAGCGCCCGTATTCCCTGGATATTCTGGCTTCACTTTTGTACAGCGGAGGGAAGTGAAGACGCGTCATCCGTCTTTATATGCAGTCTACGGGAGTTATGATATGATATGTCTTTTGGTCAAATTTACAGTAATCACGGTCAAGGTGCCAGGCTCCTTGGATACTCTGATGTGTGCCTTACGCCTAGTAGGTGTTTCCCACACCAGACACATTTCTTTCTCAAGGTGTTATTTTACAGAGCACCCCAGTTAAAGCTTTATAGCGTCCTGGTAGCTAACAACACACATGGAGTCTGGATACTGTAGTCTGGCAGGCATACTTATTTAGTTGGAAAGGGGTTGGGTATGTTGAAGGGATATTAGTTCCACATGCCACTCAGAGCTGCCACCCATGAAGCGAGCAAGCTTCTCAAAAATGTTGAAAGAAAGAAAAATATGGTAATTTGCTGCAGTTGTTAGCTTGTTAGTCGCTACCTGCTGGAGCTCACACCAGACGTGTCAGTCTAGAACAAGTTTGCTGAAATTGCTGGGGTTTTTTTTTATGTCTGGAGTGTGAACGCCATCGGGTGAAAACTTCCACGGCCAAGTTCTCGCTTCTCACCTCAACTGTCTTGGGCCGAAAACGCTGATGAAGCCGTTGACAGGAAGACACTACACCGAGAACCCCTTTTGACTAATGCTACTTGGGAGAAGAATAAATTAAAGCCAAAGAAGATCTGTATAGCAAGTGTTTGATGTAAAATGAGCTGATGTTGCTTGTTTTTCTAAGTGCGGACAGGGGTCCCTGTAGCGCCGTAGGGTCGGTGGGTCGGGTAACCTGAGCTTACCCACTAACTGGCCCTTGTAGCTGGAGCAGTGATAAAACTAGCAGGGGGCAACAGGGTGCAGCTTTCCAGCAGGCTCATAGCTTAAAGACCTGTGAGAAAGGCACAGAACAGGCAGAAGAACTATAACGCACACGCACAGCCACACACACACACACACACACACACACACACACACACACACACACACACACACACACACACGCACACATACGCACACATATTTATGCTCCACAGAGAGAGATGTGGGTGTGAGGAGAGGACATAGCGTAAATCATGCAGGCCTCATTTCACTCCTCTACTGGCTCTCCGACACACAGCGGTGGAGGTCTGCTCACTCACGCTGACGTCTTCCACCTTTAATTGAGCCCTGTGCACAGCTTATAATTACATCTGAGCTCATGGTAAAAATTGCTGTCTGTTGTGAAAAAAGGACATATTGAAATCCAGCGTTGCAGTGATGGAAGGGTTGGAAGGGATCAGCACAGAAGTGAGTGTACAGTAAAGGGTCGGATGTAGGGCTGCTTGATTAGGCCTATTCATATTTTGGTCACTGTTGAAATGCCGATTATTTATTACTCATTGACTTTTGGAAAGATGTTGCATTAAAAAACAGTTAAACAAACCAACAGGGGAAACACCTTGAACTGTGAAATGTCCCTTAATACTCTTTCAATTTGAACTTTTTGAATTCCCCTTCAGAACACAAGACAACATGAGTTTACTTGCAAAATGCAATGTGCTAAAATAATCCTTTTTCTCGATTACATTGTCTTTGTGATCGTTAGGAGCCAAAATCACAGCCCTATTTGGATGTGAAGTTTTTACTGTACTGTGAGATCTCAGTTTTGTTTTGTCTCTTCAGCGGGCCATCCCTCTTCTGGTCCTCTCATTGTTTCCATCATGTTGTCTACATGTGCTTGTCATTTGGAGCGGTAGTGAACAGTTACTCATATTATGTGGTCAGTGCTGTAATCAAAGGCCAACCCACTGGGGCTGAGTAAACACACATCAGGGAGTTACACTGCATCTCTTCCCCTACGTGACGAGGATAAACACAGTCTGCTCCCTGACTGCACACACTCTCACTCTCGGCCCATCTCTGTTGCGACTCCAAGTGTGTACCGTTGCTCTTGAGTGTGTTTCCTAGTATGGGCACCGTCGCTTCTTGTCCAGTCGTCTCCAATGGGTCTGGTAACTCTCTCAGCAGACGCACGCTCGCACCAGACATCTATTCAGAGCTGAATGCAGTCTGATTTGCTGTTGTTAGTTGGAGAATACAGCTCCAGGGCAGGCCACCCTCCTCCAGGCCTGGGCCAGACAGTGCAGCAATCTACACAGTTAGCCCTTTCATTGGGACAAACCTCCTCAAAGCCACTATTGCCTTCATAACCTGCCAAACCACCCAAGTGCAGAGGAGCAATTTAGCCTTGTTTGTTTTTGCCCTGCTCACTGGACGACTGTGTTTTTGTAGCTCTTTTAAATAGGCTCGCCATCCAACAGCTACATTTGGATCATGGAATACCTCCTTTTTTTCCAGCTTTTGGGATGAAACACCCGTTGAATCATACCTGGCTTCTGTGTCAGTGCTTACTGTATGCAAAATAAGTCCCATTCAGGCTACACCTACACTGCTACGTTTTGGTTTAAAAATATGATAAAATGAATATCTTTTGCTACATTTACGCCTCATGTCCGCACAATTCCGGCGTTCCCGATCCCCTAAAACAAAGATATTTGGAAACACTGCTGGTGGAAATCAGTGGTTTGGTTTGAAAACTCAGGATTTTCTTTGTAGTCTGAGCAGGTAGAAATGGAGACATTTGGAAACGACAACGCATGTCAGTCAGACTTATCTGTTAGGTAGGCTTACATACTTCTCAGTAACAGTTCCACCTGGCCTGCGTTTTCAACCACAGAGGAACGTCAGACAAACTTCTTCCTGTTTACACCGGCATGCACATGCCCAGTTTGTGCAAATGCTCATGTGATAAGTGTTGTCAGACGTGTTAAAGGGTAACTACTGTTTTTTTGTTTAATTGGTCCCCATTTCCCCATGCATTTGTGTCTAATAGACTGATGTGACAAGAAATCTTTGAATTTGCTCCAGTATTGAGCGAGATCGCAATGACGGGCCAGCGCGAACCGAGCTGCAATGTAACTTAATAGGGCAATTGTAGAGGCTTGCTTTTTGTCCAATAAAAAGTTTAAAATTTTCTAATTTTTTGCTACTGACAGGCTCAGATTGTTACTGAAAGTGTCTGACAACATTATCGATCTCAGGACGTGACTTTTTGTCTGAAGACAGCGGTGTGGAGAGTGAATTGCAAGACGAGAAAAAGGCGTTTACGTAGTCTGTTGTTACGGAGTTATTATAGGCTCCTGTTATCTAAAAGTAGACCGGGTAAACCCAGCCCGATCTGCCGGCGATGTGATTTCGCCCTGCAGCTTATCAGTTTATCTATCCCGCTTCCGTTACAAATATGCAGGAACCAATCACAAACTGGCTTATCCACCTGGCGCGCTATTGGCGGGTTTAACACGATGACGATAGAGAAGCGACCAAGCAGCTTTTTCTTTACATTCAACAACCCTGTTGATGCCGCTGTTGCTGCTGCGTCACCCGGCTCGTTGGTTCTGATTGGTTGAAGGACTATCCAATTGCGTACAGAGTCATTTGAACTATGCCCGTTGATCACGCCTCTTGTGCAGTGGAAAATACAGAGCAGACTCCCCAGACTGTTCAGTCTTAAAAGATTGAGATTGGTCTGGTGATAGCCAGACTAATCTAAAAGATTTTCAATGTAATGGCTCAATACTCAAATGATTTTGACAATGTGGATGAGGTCGTTATAGTTCAGTGACCACATGTATTCATTTCAGCTGGAGCTGGCCAGGTTGAAAAAAAAAAATGGTAGTTACCCTTTAATATGGACAGAGAGTAATTCTACTATGCAGTCTAAAACGCTTGTGTGGACGGAGATAGTTTTTGTCTCCAAACACTGCTTCAAAATGACATAGTAGTGTAGATGTAGCCTCATACACATCATCAGGCCCAGATACTGTACCTATTTGAGTACCTGCACCTCTGTGCACGCCCTTTCTGATGGGCTCCGACGCTGGCAGCTCCGCTAACGAGCCGGGACCTTTATAAGTTGTGGACAGATCCCAGCAGCCTGTCCTGCGCTGATTTGAGGCAAGGTAATGAGAATAATGAGCGAAAGAGGGCCGAGGCAGTCTGGCTCTCGTCCAACTGGGCCCCACTGCACCATGGGACACAGGACAGGCAGGCAGGGGCACAAGGGGCCCTCATTACCAGGTTCTGCTCACCCTACAGGGAGAGAGGGAGCAGAGAGGGAGAGCAGAGGGCAGCGATGATGATTGATGAGGGAAGCAGCGGGGCGCTCGCAGGGAACAGGTCTGAAAGGCAGGAGTAAGGCTTGTCGTTAGGACCGGTCAGAGGCTCAAAGGTGTTGGCAGCATGATAGACTTTGTCAACAAAGGGAGTCTAAAAATGATCCCTACACAGTACAAATCTACCTGACACGGCTGTACTTTTTACTTTTGTCTGCGCTACAGAAGAGTTTGCGCAGGAAATATGCAAGATTATTTAAGAAAACTTCCTGTTGACTTACAACAGCTTTCATTCAACAGCAGGAAATACTGTGTTGCTTGTGAGTTATGCTCGTAGAGCAACAAGAATTAAGGGAAGTTTGTACTGAAACCTGTGACCAAAAAGTCACACAGGGAATGAGAATGTGCAGATGTTGGATATGTTTAGGAAAGCATGACATAAAATGTATATATATATATATATATATATATATATATATATATACACACACACACACTATTATCACACCAATCCATTCCTCTTTTGACTGTTTTGTTGTTTAGTTTTTTTTAATTTATTGACACATAAAAATAATAAAAGGATATAATATATCATTTGCAAGGTAAATGTGAAAGAGAATTGCCTAAAAACCCACCAGTGGCCTGGAAAGTGACAGGCAGAATATTACAGGAAGAAAATCCCATCAGTGTATGTGTATTGTGTATTCTCTATGCAATTTGTATGCATCTATTAATAATGTTACCCGCACATCAAGAACACTGATTCATAATACATAATACAAAATTCTAAACAAAATTTAAAGGCAGAGAAGTCCAAACTTTGGACCCTCGGAAGAGTATACTAAACTGAGATTGGGAAGTACGGGAAAGAGACTTGATAGTATCTGTTTTGCAAAAAAAGGGGTAAAACTGGCCACTCAGTCTTTGCCTGAGCCTCTCTGAAACCAACCCTGAAATGGCCTCTGCCATTCTGAGCAGCTGGGGTTAAGAAGTAGTCCAACTTAAAACAACTTTACCATCTGACACAGAGGAAGTGGAGCCAAGATGGCTAAAGATGGTATGGTGGCTAGAGAGAGAGAGAGAGAGAGAGAGAGAGGAAAAGCACACTCCTGCAGGTTGTCTTGTATAAATCTGAAGTTGTTTTTTCTTAGCGGGAGATTAACATTATTTCCACACAGGCTAGGCAAATTATCTTGATGAGTGGGAACAAAGCAGAGGTGTGCAGCGCTATAGCATGTAAATACAGTGGAGAATGTGTGGCTCGGAGCCCTTCTGTCTATACCAGTGTGGGTAAGACAAGGTTCAGATTGTAGACCAGCCCACAACTCTGAAGAGAGCTAAGGCCAGTTGTGGAGGTTGCAGCGTCTCATTTCTTCCTCGTAGCAAAAAAATAAATAAAAATGAAAATTTGTGTTGGTATGTTTGCACGCGCACGCCAATGAGTGGCCCCCGGTTAGGCAACAGTCCCCTGATGAGAGTGCATGACATTAAGGGGTGGAGCGGGTGAGGAAGGGGTTAAGCGTGCTGGAGAGTGGAAACAGAAAGGGGGGTTCTGCTGGAGTTGATAGACTCCAGATGTGTCTTTCAGATAAACTGAAGGAACGGGGTGTGTTTGTATTGCAAGCCTAGCTCAGCCGTGGCTCTGGGGGTTTATTGAAACAGCGAGCGAGCCCCCTCATAAGCCCATTACCAAATCGTACGCTTTATACGCCAGTAACTGTCTCTCACACACTCATTCGGCAAACTTGATATGGTTTCAATGGCATTTTCCTCCAGAGGAACTCGAGCTTTTCCCTGGACATACTTCCCCCCACTTCCGTTTGTGTTCCTTTTTCTGCTTTATTTTTGCATCTCCCCTCTCCCAGCTCACTGGGTCTCTCGCTGTTCCTCCCCCCCCCACCCCCCCTTCCCACTCGCTACATGCTGTAGTCCACCTACTGGCTGAAAATTCACTCACGGACATGAGCCTCCCTTTTCATTGATAATTTGAATGAAAGGCGTTTGTTCCTGTTTCCTTCCCAGTTATAATGTCTACATTGTTTCAACTCGAAGTCTATTAACTTATTGGGAAAGATGTTCAATGAGACTTCGGGGTCTTATCAGATCGTATATATCTGACAGAATCAGTAAGTGTGAAAACAGACACACAATAGCATTTTGCCTGCCTTTTCTCTCCTGACCTCGGGCCGTGAGAAATTTTGACTTTACATCATCATTAATCTGAAAAAAATAATACAATCTACTGTATTTCCCATTAAAGCCATAGAGGTTCCTTGTTTCTGACTGCTGTGCACGCTGGTAGATCTCATGAAAGTCAACAGAGCAGCCAAAGCGGGCATCGCCCCCTTCTCTCGGCCGCTCCAAAAGCCAGGACTGAAGTCAGTAACAGTCAGTGGTTCCAGAGTTTTCCTTGGCAGAATAATCTCCAGCTCGTCTTGCTGCGGACTATCGAAACATATAATCAATTTAGGACATCTTACACTTCAAATAAAAGTGAATATTGCTATTTCTGTGCAGTTGGATCCACGGTTTATGTAACTGTCAGTCAGGAGCAGAGCTGTGGGCCCTATTCGTTAAATGGCAGTGGGTGATCAGGTGGTGACTGTCCAGGTTTGACAGGAAATATCTTAAATCTCTGTCTAATTGCAAACCAAATGGCAGCAGTTTTATGAATGTAATCGTCTGTATTTGCTCCTTTACTATAGCTTCATGGCTGCACCAAAGTGAATGAGTTTCCAAATGAACATGGATGAAATAAAGTTGATTAGGTTTCCAATCTGAGAGGAACCGGGGAAAAAAAAAATAAAGAAAATAATCTGGGGAAGGGGCAGCAAAGCAGGAAATTAGTAGAAAAACAAGAGCTCGGCAGATCCCGGTTTCCTGTTTTGGGGGGAAGGCAGGAGTACGTTTGGGGCCTGTGTTACAGAGCCCCCATTGTGAGCAAGTGTGTTGAGGAGTAGGGAGGTTGGGGTCTGCGGGGCCAAACACAGGGCCGATTTTGCTCCATACTGAATCCCCTAACCCACCTGCCCCTCCCTACAGGGGAAAGCTAGCTAGTAAAAAAAAAAAAAAAGGAAACTGTAAAAATAAACGAGCAAGGGCCTCTGCTCGAGACGCCGACCAGACAGGAAATGACACGCAGCACAAAAATGGTCTCCACCGACCTCTGTCAGGAACCAAGATGCCAGTTAGCCCCCTCTTGCATTTTGTTCCAACAAAGCTTAATCCATCTAGAGACATATTGGTTTTCTGTCTTCAGGCAGTTGCTTATATTTGTTGCAAAAAGATATATATATATATATACGATTAAAGGACAGATGTTGTCCCTGTTTTGTCATGTATTTCCTTTTTTTATTTATATACGTTTATTTCATAAACAACTGAGTGCAAACACCAAATTTCAAGTCCTGAATGAAAAGGAGCAATGTATTCCAGACATGACAAACAAATAATTAAATAAAAAATCTCTTCCCTTCCCTCTCTCCCCCTTACCAGTCACAAAAGAACAGAACAAAAACTGAATCAACACATACCATTGTATTACTCAACATATTTGCTTTTTTTTTTTAAATAAATATAATGTTTGTTTTAGATTCTCTGGTTTTTAACTGTTGAGATTGTTCCTTTCGCTGTGATGCAACCGTTCCCTCGGTATTAGTTCTGTGTCTCGGTTCCATTAAAAAAAAATGCCAGAAACAGGAAATTCTTGATTCCAGTCTGGCGATAATGAGTGGCCATTCCCTGGCTTCAGTCATTTTCCCAGCTCCCTCCGGGGCCTAGGGGCCTAAACAATGTCCGCGGAGCACTCCAGTCCCTGCTGCTGTGCTCCTGATAATGGAGCACTCCACGTCTGGAGCGCTTCACAGACCCTGTCTTCATTATTAGCCTCTCGCTGCCCTACAAGCACATCGCTCCTCTCCAGCCTGCATGGGGCCCAGGTGCTCATCCCATATACCCGCAGAGAAATGACTCTTCAGAATGGCAGAGGACCAGCCCCATTGATCAGGAGGATTTTTTTTTTGTGGAAAAGACATTCTTAATGGCAGCCTCTGGTGTTAGGCCCAGCGGCAGCAAACAATGGGCCCTTCTGGGCAGAGAGTGAGCTTGAGTCTGTCACAACCCCATCACACAGGCCCGGCCGCATGTGGCGAAGGGGATAAAGCACTGCACTTCCCAAGGTTACAAAGCATAACTCAAAAGAGGAATAATAACGTGTTGACACCGATCACGTAGCTTTTTGAAGAACGTCAGGCCGCTGCTGAAGATAATGAAAAAGTAATAGCTACTTTCAACCTTTTTGCAACATCTAACCTTTTTGACTTTGATATTTTCATGCTCGGCAAAGCCTGGGGCTTTGAACTTTCTCGCCTCTGCTATTATCCCCTTGCTTGGCGACAGCTGTTGTCATCGGCGTCGAGGCCACTGGGCTGTGAAGTTGTTGTCAGGGAGGGCGCTGTCTACTCCAGAGGGCATGCAGACAAGTCATCGCCCGAGTATGTGGCCCGCTGGAGCTACTGTACTGTAGGTCGGAAAGAAAGTTGGAAATAAATGGGAGAGTGTGGGCGACGGGCTGCAGCACACATTTAGCCTGGATTATGGCGTGGGGCTAAGCGCAGTGCCTTCAAGTCCTGTTGACTTTGGTGAGCTCCTCCACATTCCCCAGCTTGGTGATAAGAGAGTGTATCAGAAGTAGTGGCCTGCTGATACTCTCTCTCACACTGGGCAAAAAGTTTATCTTCAGAAAGCTTGAGGTGCTTCAAAACCACCCAACTACACAATGTGTTCTATTTATTGTCTTGTACAATATAGTGTGTGATTTAAAATCCAGACGGCTAGCTAGACTATCTGTCCAATCTGAGTTTTCTGTTGCACGACTAAAACAACTTTGGAACGTATATATGTTCCACCAAAACAAGTTCCTTCCCGAGGCTATTGTGCAGCGGCACCGGGGCTTATCGGCGTCCAAGACGATTGTGATTGGTTTAATGAAATGCCAATAAACCAGAGCACGTTTTTCTCCCATCCCGGAATGCTGTGTGGACTAACCAGAACCTCCTCCGCAGCGCTGTGAAGGAAGGTCTGGCAAAGCGAGAGTTATCTAGCAACCTAATCAGGATTTGGTGTTTAGTTCTTGCTTACGTATTGTTTTAAAACCATTACAATATACACGGAGGTTAGTGTTATGTTACACAGCACATGAATATGTGTCTGTGTGTGTGTGTGTGTGTGTGTGTGGGAGTGTGAAAAGCCCAGACAGGGAGGGGAGGGACGTTCATCAGAGAGAGGAAATAGTGGGCAGTGCCTCGTCTTTCATCGCTGTGCTAATGAGCCCCGGGACACACAGACTGGAAACAGCAGTATTGTTCTCTGGTCAACAAATCCTATACAGCTATTGACATGCAGAAACACATGTACATTCAGACAGGACACAAAGATTACTGCACACATTGTGACAGGCCAGCAAGGCCCCCGCACACACATGCTGGAGAGGATTCTTGTTTTGTGTCAAACGCACGCTCGTCTTTGATTTGATTAGTGAAAAAAAAATGTTTTACGTCTTGGTCAGAGTCATAGAGGTGGAAACGTAAAGCTGTGAAGTTGTTGCAAAGTGACAAGCTGGCATGCACTCAAAGAGCTGGGCTGAGCTCTCCAAGACTGTCTGCTTTGAGACAAACACAACAGACCTCAGCCTTTTGGTGCAAGGCCAGATAGCTTTTGCTCCATCATTATAACCTGTCTCCCATCTATAATCCAGATATGAGCGATGGTGGCTCTGCGAGAGTGTAGCGCAACAGCAAAACCCCCGATCTCTGACTCTATCCAGGCCATACCGCACCGCACGGTGTAAATCTTTACTGGAAGCCATTTTCTAAAACAATTTTCCTGCGCGTGGTTTGATCAAAATAGCTCATCTCCTGGAAAGCGGACAAGACAATGGTTTAGAGATGCCTGAGGTCGTGCATGGTGTGAGGCAGCGTGGTCGAGAACAGTGATGACAGATCATTTTGGTAGGAAAAAAAAACAAAAAGGATCAGAAAGTCCCATGAGGTTTGCCTACCACAGTGGCATCTTGGGTAGAAGTGAATTAGACAAAAATGCGGCCACAGCGTTGATGCTTTTGAGCTCCTGGAAGGAAATCCTCTTCTCTGACCATGTGTCCGATGGGAGCAGGCATTTTTCATGCTGTAGGAACATGGATCGCATTCCTACACACGGCGGCTGTGTCCTGTCGATAACCCCCCCCCCGTCTCTTTTGACCTGCTTTAACCTCGATATTCCCACCTGGCCAATAAAAAAAACGTCTTGGATTCAAAATCTAATGCGGGTTATCTGATGGACAGGGGCATCTGGCTGAATGGTTAAACACATGGGTGTGGGTGCGGAATGGGAAGAGGGTGGAGAAAAGTGCAGCGGATAGTATGATATTACATCTTCAAAGGCAGTTCAAAGAATTAATATTTATGGATTGCAATGGCCAACTTTATCAAGTGAACGGTCATTTCGAAACAAGCAGAAAAATGACGAACAGTTATTAAATAATATTATACAAAATAATATTTTATTGGGTCAAGCATCTGCATCTTGCTAACCTCAGTCCCAGGTGGCTGATGGGATAAGATTTCCTATCTGTGTGCAGAAATCCTCTGCTGCGTCTCACTGACTGGACGTTTAGGAAATGTGTCTCCACTCCCCTTCATTTGAAATTTAAAGAAGCCTCTGCGTTAAAGGAATAGTTCAACATATTGGCAAATATGTTTCTTTATTTTTTTTTGCCTCTTTCTCTGTCCCTCTTCCCAACTGGTTGCTGCAGATGGCCGCCTAAAAATAATTTTTTCCTGGCCGCTGTCGTACCAAATGCATGCTCTTGGGGGGAATTGTTGGGTCTCTGTAAATTATAGAGTGTGGTCTAGACCTACTCTATCTATCATGAGATAACTTCTGTTATGATTTGACACTATAAATAAAATGGAATTGCAGAGAGTTAGATGACATGAGAAGATCGATACCACTCTCATGTCTGTCCGTTAAGTATGAAGCTACAGCCAGCAGCTGGTTTTGCTTAGCTTAGCATAAAGACTGTGAACATGGGGAAACAGCTAGCCTGAAAGCTAGCCTTTTGAAACTGAAAACTTGGACGGAGCCAGTTGTTTTTAAAATTTCAGTTTTTGTATTAGTGAGCTTTAGAGGTGCTGGTAAGCGGATTTTGTCAGCTTCGAACGGTGCAAGGCTAGCAGTTTACCCACGTTCGCAGTTTTTTGTGCTAAGCTAAGCTAAGCTGCTGGCTCCAGGTGCAGACGTAAGAGGGGTCCTGATTCTCATCCAACTCTCGGCAAGAGGAATCAGACAAGCATATCTCTCAAAATGTACAACTTTTCCACTAAGACATGGCAACATTATCCCTGTATGCATTTTTCTCATCCACCTAATATGTCCTCTCTCCTCAGGGACCTCAAGCACAACCTAATAAGCACCATCATGTCTGGAGCCTTCCAGGGCCTGTCTGAGCTTCGGAAACTGTAAGTAGACATTAACATGATTTACATTCCATTCGGGGTTCAAACATATCAACAGAAATCATCATTCAATTGTTTGGTATGAGACAAATGAAGGAGTCAGGGTAGCTTTTTAAATCATATGAGCATCGTTCACATATCCCCTCATATCTATTTTAACAGGCTGTGTCGATCTAAAGGAGGTATGTTTTTGCAGCTCATGGCAGATGTCATGCATTATATTGCGCTCCTTGTGTCAAAACTAATTAGGTGGCGCTATAGAGCCACCATGCCGCGCCCAAGCCGAAAATGCAATATCAAATCGAAATAATTACTATTTTGAATATGCCTGCAAAGTATTGAGAGTTTTTGTGCATCCTAAAGTCCTCAAACATACAACATCGTAAAATGAACGCACAAAATCAAAGCTGATTTCATGTCAGGCAAAACAATATCAGAAAAATAATATACCCCCTGTCCTAAAGATGAGAACAATGTTTCCCCAAATTTGGTGAACATCAAAGGAACTTGATTCGAACCATGGGGTCTGACATGTGTGCCAGAGTTTCCGAGCATCTCAAGCCCCTCAAAAATGTGAATGCGGCAAAGAAAAATAATCCTTTCAAATGCAATAGATTCCTCGCACTTTCAATTTGTGCCAGAAAATAGGCTTATTTAATATGGCACCTTTTACAGAACAAGGTCACAAAGTAGAGATGGTCCGAAATCATTGTTTCCTTCCTGATACCGATTCCAATACCTGAACTTGTGTATCGGCCGATACCGAGTACTCATCAGATACCAGTCATATACAGTATTATGTTTTAACAGATGTACTAGCCTGGGTAAACCCTGACGAACTTCCAGCAAATTTGAGATTTGCTCTGCAAGTCAGTCTGGCGAAGAGCCCATTCAAACCCATTTCCAATGTCCCCAAAATCGAGGCACCAATCACAACCGCTGAGGCGGGTTTTACACCAATCACAACCATTGAGGCGGGCTTTACACGACGACGATAGCGCAGCGATGGCAAGCAGCTTTTTGTTTACATTCAACATGACGGGTACCGAAGCGCAGCGTCACCCAGATCGTTGGTCTGATTGGTTGAAGGACTATCCAATTGCGCCCAGAGGCATTTGAGCGGCGTCCGTTGGTGATGCCCCTTTGGAAATGAGCTGTCAATGAACCTTTCCCAGAACCACTCTCAGTTACAACTGAAGGGTCTGGTGTCAGCCAGGCTACAGATGTATAGTACTATCCCTGTATGGATGTGATATGATTTCTATCTTTGTTATTCGGCCAGAATGCCATAGAACTCTCTTTGGTAACACTTTACTTGAAGGTACCTACATAAAGTGTCATGACACTGTCATGAACACATGACAGTGTCATGACAAAGTCATGACAGTGTCATGACAAAGTCATGACACATGAACCCTAACCCTAAACCTAACCCTAACCATAAATTGTCATGACAAAAACCGAATGACACTAAAAGAAGCGTTATGTCAGAAACGTTTGTGACTTGTTTATAATGTTTATGACAAGTTCATGACAGTGTCATGTCACTCTTTATGTCGATACCTTCAAGTAAAGTGTAACCCTCTCTTATATTATCTAGTTTGACAGTCAGTCACAACAGAAAAAGTACATAAATTACGTTAAAATTGGGCTAAATTACATGGTATAGGATCTATGCATAAACTCCAGCACTTGCCGATACTTATACCAGCATTATAGGCAGCATCAGAGGCTTTTCCGATACTGGTATCGGATCATCTCTATCACAAAGTGTTTCACAAGAGTACATCTTTTAAAATATAAGACCCAAAAACCTGTCAAAAGAAAAAGCAATAAAAAAAAATAAAAAAAATAGAAATAAAAACACAATAAAGGCCTGTTTCACTGAGTGTTTCTGCCAATCTTGGCGGTGTCCCTGCGATGTCATTTCTGGCGTCCCGCTTCCACCCCCGTGGAAACCTCAGGACCACGCAGAGGCTCCTCGCACATCATTGGATGCAGGGGCGGACTGGCCATCTGTGTGATCTGGAGAATCACAGAACGGCCGGTACTCAAGGACGGCCGGTGGGCCGGCCCACCACCCGCCACACACGCAGTCATCACCTGTTTTTTCCCCCCACTAATCTGTTTCACACTCCAGTACTGTAGGTGGCAGCTATGCACCTTAAGTTGGATGCCAGCTGCACTGGCCGTGGCCACCAAGTAAAGAGAAGAAGAAGTGGAAGAGAAGGAAGAAACAAACAGAAAAGACGTTAGAAGCATAGAAACAAACAAACAATATGCATAACGCGGCCGCGGTTAAAAAACGGAAAGAAAAGAGAGAAAACAAATTACGGAATTTAGATACTGAAGCCGCTAAATGTCGCAAAGTAACTGAAATATTTAGCAGTACAGCCAGCAGCAGCACCTCGCAGTTAAATATTAGCAGCAGACCCAGCAGTGAAGAAGTGAGCCAGACAGCGATGATGAGGGACAGAAAGATGAGCTGGTTCCACAGGCAGATGCAGGGCAAGTAAGTATGGGACATGAGAGGAGAAAGAGAGTTACTTGCTAGGGATGATGTTAGAAAGTGATATTCAGCTTGCTACATTTTTATTGATTACAGTAGTTAAAACAGCTAAACCTCAACATTTTAGCTGTAAAATGCCACATGCAGTAGCTAATATTAAGACATATGTTGTGCTTTTACTTTTAAAAATGTTGGTAACGTTACAGTTAATGCTTACAAACTTTGAAGATTTTGAATACAGAAGTTACATTTGTAATGGTGTATTTTCATTTAGATGTGGTATTTGTGCAGTAAGATTAATTACTGCATACATTAATTAAAATTATTAAGTAATAAATTAATTTTAAGACAGCATGGAATATATTGTATAATATGTTGTTATAACAGCATCTTATATAATTATGATTCTAACCCTAACCCTAACATCTAGTCAAAATCAGTGCTATTGCTAAAATTTTGGATGGTATAGTATCATGATGAGCCACAATTAAAGTCTTGTGACACTCATGCCAGGCGTTATTGTTGTTGTTGTCGAGTTTCCGTGCGCCGATTGCTTTGGGCCAGGCCTAGTCAAAGTCCAGGGCCGTTTTTTAGTCCCAGTCCGTCCCTGATTGGATGTGACAGGGGAGGCTGCAGCCACTCGCTGCTCACTCATTGTGTCTTTGGACACCAAGGTTTTTGGTTGCGGCGTGGGTCGGCGGAGCCAGCCGTCTGTGCTGCGCCGCGTGACTCCCACTCCCTCCTCCCCCTACTTGTGTTTTCCCTGCGAGGACTGGGGCTTCTCAAAACAAACAGGGGGAGATAAACACATGCTCTGGACAGCTCTCGGCTGGGTAATGTCAGAGGTGCAACAGAGCAGATCCCTCTCTGGCGGTGGCTATACATCACACTCAGAACAGGGGCCCTGCTTTTACCCCATTAGTGATTAAACCTTTACAGGGGTCCCATGGAGCAGAGATAAGGGAAAGTGGCAGGGACTGCGGGCATGCTTATTTAGATGTTTAACTTAGAGCTTTGGGTTCTGTATCGCTTGGAGTGTCCAACGGGAATTTGTAAGATGCCCTTTCGTAAATCCTCATTAGGACAAACAGCCTTTTCCGTACGGGGGATCAATATGTACAATTCGTTACCAACTGAACTTAAAAATGATCCTGACTGGGATCATTTTAAACTTCATCTGAAACATTATGTTAAGAGGGAGCGGTCATGTATTCGTGAATAATCTGGTGCTCCTGTTTCATGGTGATTTATTAATAATATTAGTCTGTGTTTTGTTATGTATTGTTTTGTCTGTATGTTCTTGTGAGTTTTACATTTTAAGATCTATTGTATTTATTGATGAGTTTGTGTTCTCTACTGTCTTTTGTGAAGTGTTTAAAAAGGCTCTATCTAGGGACGTGCATTGCAAATTAGTTTAGGTTATAAATGCTGTGGTGCGGGGTATAGGTCTATGCTACATACCTGTCCCTATACAAATAAACATTGAAAAAAAACTTGCAAAGCTTTCTAGTAGTGGAAAATCACTATTTATTTACTTATGAACAATACTAGGAAAAAAAATCCGGTCAAGTTTTACCTGTATGTCGGATAATTAGGGCTGAAACTAACGATTATTTCCATTGTTGATTAATCCATGGAATATTTTCTTGATTAATGTTAAAAGTGTTGGGAGTTTGTAACATTCCAAAAAAGAGTTGCAGCTCTACAGAAAGTAGTGTTTGATCTGATATCACAAAAACAACATGGGCATTGAAAGAGTCAAGATATCACAGTCTGTGACGAGTCCCCCTGATTCAAAAATAACCGATACATTCCTTTGTCTTTTTACACTTTTAGCGACCTTTCCAACAACCGCATTGGCTGCCTGACTGCAGACATGTTCCAGGGGTTGAGCAATCTCACTAAACTGTAAGAGAAAGATAAACTGATCCTATAAAAAATATATATATATATGGACAATATTCTGCATTGCGGGGAATCTATGGGGTTAACTTTATATCTATCTTGTGTACTGCTAGGAACCTCTCTGGCAACATCATATCGACCATGGATCCTGGAGTGTTTCAGGAGCTGCCGTCCCTCAAGCTAGTGTGAGTATTAGACACTGCCGGCACTCTCCCAGCATACCATTCCATATATGAATAAAACAATTAATATTGTAGACAAAAATAAAGTTTATTTTTAGTTCATATTTATTTGGCTAGGGTTTGCTTTTACAACGACTTTGAAGCCTGTAGAAAAACTCAAATAAACAATGAGGATTTATTTGACATGTATTTATTTGAATTTGGATATTTTCATTTGAACCTAGGCAACCACAAATCAGAAGATAAGTCAGTCTGCAAACATTTCAGATCTGAAATTTCAGATCTTAAATGTTTGCAGACTGACCTTTGCTTGATTGTTGTGCTGCCAGTTCTTGCATAAAACATTCAATTGATTTCAGAGTGAAAACAATAAATCTGTAATATTTATATCGGGTTGGGGTGGATGTCACGTAACAAATATGCATCAAGCCTGGAATAGTCTCGCATTGCCAACCCTTACTTACACAGTGCTGTGGAGTAAGGTCGTTGTGGTTGAGGCCGCTCCTCAACCACAAGATTGGTGGTTTGAGCCCAGGCTCCACTTGCAGCATTTCAAAGTGTCCCTGAGCAAGACACTGAACCCCAAGTTGCTCCCCGCATGCTGTATCTATAATTGTCCACCGCAGGGACGTGCACAGACATTTTGAGGGGCAGGGGCTCAAGTGAAAAAAGGATTTTTTTTTTTTATACAAAACATTAAATATGTTAACACAACTCTGACTTCCTTACCAATTTATTTTAATCGGAACTCAACAAAGTCTAATCTCCCGACCGGATATGTTTTTATTCAATAAATACATTTGTTTGACAGGAAAGCTGTGCGCAAACAGGAATATATTCATTTATTAAAAAAAAAAAAAAAAAAAGTTCCCCAGAAAAAGGGCACGTACTCAGGCCTGATCCACTGCTCCTAATGCTTAGGATGGATCAAATGCAGTAATTGAATTTCACCACACTGTCTGTGACGAATAAGAATAAAGTTGTGTTTTGTTTAATTTTTTTTTAAAATGCCACATAAAATATTAAATTAAGTTAACCTTTGACATAATACAGTAACGAGAGCTATTTAAATTAGCTGATACATGGTTAAACCTCATTGGCTCTTACCAGTGTATTGCTGAGTGTACTTCGTCCACAGCAATCCCCACCAATCGGTCCCAAAACATCCCAGTTAGAGAGGAAATGCTGTCAACATATTCCTTGTAAATCTTTACGATCATTCCCCGAAAGAACCAAGCAGGCCTGCCTCGTGGCAAGATCCAAGTTTTCTTCAAATCTTTCCATTTTCAGCGTGTAGCTGGCAAACTTGAAGGTTGTTGTTTCCTGTAGCTAAGGGATTTTAAGAACGGCGACACACAGAGAGCAGAAGGTATAAGGGACAAAGTCTGACAGCGCCGGATGTCATACTTTACCCCCTGAAATGTACTTCTGTTGATCCAGAATAAGTCTGCTGTGATATTTCGATCCGATAATGAGCAACTAGAGATAACCCGATAACACAGTGTCTGAGCCAGCTAGAGTGAAAGGTTTGATAAATGACCATCCCTTCTCTCTTCCAGGAACTTCAACTCAGACTACCTGTCGTGCGACTGCGGGTTACGTTGGGTCCCGGGATTCTTTCGCAGCAGTTCAGCCCGGTTGGGGGATGAAACCCTGTGTGCCTACCCGAGGAGCCTGAAGGGAAAGCCCCTGCGTGGACTAAGGGAAAGCCAGCTGAGCTGTGGTGAGAGCCTGGCTAGAATGAGGCATATAAATGAGGCAGTTCACCGCTTTGTTTCAGAGATCATTGGCTTGTGAATGACAATGACATGTGCATTCATAAGACGGTTGCAGTATTTTTTAAGAATTACTACACCAAAGAGTGAAAGAGATCAATCCCAGCAGCTCAGCAGGGACATATTTCTAAAAGCATCAGTGAGCGGTCTTGACAACTAATCCTGTGGGTTGCATTTACGAATTGCTGCTGTCTGCATCCAATCTGCTCTAGAACAGCACGCTCATAATGGCTTCTGTGGAAACATTTAGCTGAGGTTGGGTAATGAGAGAGCAGCAGAAATAATTCAGAGTGATGTGTAACGGTTGCATCTGCATCTCTCTCCCCCCTCCCCACCCCCCCCACCTTGTTGTTGTTTAGACGGTCCTCTGGAGCTGCACACCCTGTCGCTGCTGCCGTCCCAGCGTCAGGTGGTCTTCAAAGGCGATCGGCTGCCCTTCCACTGCACCGCTGCCTTGGTGGACAAGATCACCACCTTACACTGGCGTCACAATGGTCAGCTGGTGACCTCTGACCCAGAGATGGGTGTCCAGCTGGAGAACAGCATGCTGCACGACTGCACCTTCATCACCAGGTACACAAACTGTCTGACTGCTCTCTTTTGTCCTCTGGAGAGGCTGTCTGTAGTCAATTGTTTAAAAAAAAACAAGTATTCTTGTGCAAAGAACATTTTGAGTGATCTGATTTACTTATTGTTTAAGACACACATTGGAGCATGTGGCGATAATGTGTTACAATGAGCTGTCAATATCCTCTTTAGCCAACAAGCTTATTCAATTTTCTATGGAAGAGGATGTGAAAACTTTTTTTGAGTTCTGAGTTTAAAGTCAGAATTGTAAGATTAAAGTGAAAGTTCTGACTTTATTTTCAGACATCTGACTTTAAACTCATAAATCAAATGCATTTTTCAGATTGGCCCTTATCCTCTTCCGTAATATTCAAATCTTCATAACCCTTTTTATTCTTGTGCAAAGAACATTTTGAGTGATCTGATGTACTTATTGTTTAAGACACACGTCGGAGCATGTGGCGATAATGTGTTATAATGAGCCGTCTCTATCCCTCTTATCCAGCGAGCTTATTCTATTGAACGTACATGTGGAGGCCAGGGGAGAGTGGGAGTGTGTGGTTTCCACTGGGCGGGGCAATACCTCTCGCAGCGTTGAAATAGTGGTGCTGGAGAACAGCGCCTCCTTCTGTCCAGAGGATAAAGTTGTCAACAACCGTGGGGAGTTCAGGTCAGTTACAGTTAAAGGGGTGGTTATTATTTAATACGTAAAGAGTCAGCCGTCTCATTCTTCTCTGGTTTTTAATCCCCAGGTGGCCCAGAACACTGGCAGGCATCACCTCACATCAGTACTGCCTGCAGTTGCGTTACCCCTCCCTGTCTGTGGAGGGAGGTATTGAGCAGAAAAAAGCTTCTCGATACTGTGACCGTTCTGGAAACTGGCAGGAGGGGGACTATACAGACTGTCACTACACTAATGGCATCACCCGTGTCCTGCATACCTTCATACTGGTCAGTATTTATTGGGTTTACTACAGTACATGGCTCCTGTTCAGTAAACACTAAAAATAATAACAATAATAATAACCATAATAATAATAATAATAATAATAAGTTTATTTGATATAGCACCTTTTACAGACAAAGTCACAAAGTGCTTCACATGATAAAAATGGTTAAAATACAGTAAGACCCGAACAGTAAATGTGCAAGCAAAAACGAAATATGCCATGATGTCTCTCTTTCTAATGGGCAGGCCAAATTCTCTGGGCGGGCAAAGCAGAGAAAGGGGAGGTAACATTGCTCCTTATGACCTCATAAGGAGAAGATTCCAGATCGGCCCATCTGAGCTTTCATTTTCTCAAAGGCAGAGCAGGATACCCAGGGCTCGGTTTACACCTATCACCATTTCTAGCCACTGGGGGACCATAGGCAGGCTCGGGGAACTCATATTAATGTTAAAAAACCTCAAAGTGAAATTTTCATGCCATGGGACCTTTAAAGTAATGGACTGCTGTGGTTCACAAACCGGGAAAATGCCTTCCCTGGGAATCATCTGTCTCTCAATATATCCTCTCTATTGGGTTTCTTTGGACTAGTGACCAAACATACTGTAGATACTTCTAGATAACTAGAAAATGCATTTCCTGCAGAAAATGCGTGCGGATGCTGAATAGCTAAATTGCTAAAGCTAAACTGGATTAACAGTTTAAATGGGTAAGAAGAAGGGGAAGTAGTGAGGATAGTTGGAAAAGTATGAATGGTTTTAATTAACATGAATTTCCATACTTATGTATAAAAGATGTGGAATACTTAAAGGTTTCTTGAAAAGCTGACGCTAAACTGAATTGCCAAACGATGTAGAACATCGTGAGGTCTGAATTTATTTTCTAAGTGAAATTATGAATAAGTATGGAAGATTTACAAAGGCTGTGAGAAACATTGATGAAAATGCAGAAATATGAAACTAATTCTTTGAAAAATCTGAAATGCATTGCACTGCTGAAAAACTTGGAAGTTAAAATGTAAAATTGTCAGCTGGAAGCTGAACTGCATTACCTTAAAAAGCTAAGAGCTGAAATACATTGCTAGAAAAGCTGGAAGCTAAGCTGTAATACTGTCAAAAGTGGAAGTTCAAATAAATTGACTGAAAAGGCTGAAAGTATAAATTCTTTGTATAATTATCAGCCATATCCATTGCATAGAATAAACAAGCATGACCCTAAAGAGCTGAGAGGTAAATATATTGCCTGAAAAGAAGGGGGCTATATGTGGATTAAATCACAAATGACACTGTGTGTGTGTGTGTGTGTGTGTGTGTGTGTGTGTGTGATGTGTGTGTGTGCACCTTTGATAAGAGGACACATCTGTTGTAAGGAATCTTTATTCAGTCATTTGTCTGCAGCTCATTCTATTAAAGAAAATTATCAGAAAATCGTATCATAAACTTAAAATCGTGATTTAAATGTATCGTTACATCCCTAGAAACAAACCTTCCCAAGGGAGCATTTCCTGTACAATGCCTGGCTCCGCCCCTGGTTTCATGACATCACACCTTGTCCTATTTGTGCTTCACAGAGGCCCATCAATGCATCCAATGCTGTCACTGTGGCACATCAGGTGCGCACATACACCCTGGAGGCTGCAGGCTTCACCGACTCAGTGGATGTGCTGTATGTGGCGCAAATGATGGAGAAGTTTATGGATTATGTCAGACAGCTGCGAGAGGTGAGAAAGATTTAATGACCTACTAAAATGTATGCTATGAGGGTGCCTGGATGGCTCACCTGGTAGAGCGTGCGTCCCATGTGCAAAGGCTCAGTCCTTTTCCCATTCCCCCCTCTCTCCCCCCTTCACATCTTCAGCTGTCCTTTATAAATATAAAGGCCTAAAATGCACAAAAAATAATCTTTAAAAAAAAGTATGCTATGCATCGTATAGGTATAAGACCTGGGTTAAAAAAATCAATCTTTGACAGGCAATTTGTTTGAGTGATTTGATACCAATTAATAAAATTCTCCAAATTGATCTTTTAATATATGCCTTTTCAATAAGTGTCATGTCCTGTTAAGTAAAACGTACTTGAACAAACTTTTGGGGTCAGATCTTAAGGTAAACATTAACCTGGTGAAATATACAAAATATTTGAGGGTTGCTTCTTGCTTGTACAATTTACAGCAGAAATTTTCATAGAATCTTTTTTATATCCAAGCAAAGTTGGTATTGTAACTGAAAATTCTCCTGACCTAATTGACATGGTATCGAATCGGAAAATGTAATCGAATCGGGACATTGTAAATTGGAATCAATATCGATTTGGGAAACCATTGGCGATCACAGACGTTATTGTCCTTTTCCTGTGTGTGTGTTTGTTCCAGTTGTCGGAGGTGTTGGTCGAGATGGGCAGTAACCTGATGCAGGTGGACCACCAGATCCTCGCTCTGGCCCAGAGAGAGAAGAGAGCCTGCAGCTCCATCGTCTACTCTCTGGAGACATTGGCCTGGCCTCAGCTGCATGGCCATGCTCAGGACTTCTCCATGGTACGGACTATCAACCTAAGCTAGGCCACGTTTAGCCCCATCTAGTCTCGCTTTGCCGGACCATCCACACGCTGCGGAGCGGAGGAGGGTCTGGCTAGTCCACACAGCATTCTGGGATGGGAGAAAAATGTGCTCTGGCGTAATGGCATTTCTTTAAATCAATCACAATCGTCATGGGCGGTGCTAAGCTCCGCTGTAAAATAGTCGTGCGAGAGAAAACTCAGATTGGACGGATAGTCTAGCTAGCTGTCTGGATTTACCCTGCAGAGATCTGAGGAGCAGTTAACCATAGTCTTCATTAATCCACCAGAGTTTAAAATGGCAACACAAAAAAAGCGGAAGTAAACGGACATCGGCAAAAAGACATGCATCTGATATCCGGAAGTGGAACGTAACAGCAAGTTTTTTTTTTTTAAACGGAAATGGGGGTGCGTTATACACCCTGTTGTTTGCGCTCTGCCTTTTTATTACCACGAGTTTACAGACTCGTCTGATTGGGTATCACCTGTGACACAGCCAATAAACGCGAGACACACCCACCACACGGGAGAAAACACATCTCAAAGCCGTTGCACACGGTTTCACATCGTTCCAGGGAAACACGTCGTTCAACCAGACGATGCACACCGTTTTGAGATTGAACGTGCCCCTGATCTTATTTTATGCCATCATAAGCTTTTTTTAAGGCAATACCCTACAGGTGAATAGGGAAAATATTTAACTAACAGATATTTTAATGAAACTTCCCCAGTTGATTACTTAAATTTTTTTGGATTACATGTTTTCTGAATTTTTTATATTTACATATGCAAATGATGCATTATCTGATTAAGTATATGTGTATATATATATATACAGAACACAAATGGGAACATTGGATAAAGCCAGGTTCGAAAGTATTGTTTCATGTTGTTGACATACTAGAGTCAAAGGTTTTTTTACCAAGCAACTTTTAGATATGTCTTTTTAGGTATATTCTATTGTATACCCACCCTTAGGGAAATCGACAAATGCAAATAGACAAAGTGTAGTAAAAAAAACCTGAATGTGTGTGTTGGCAGGGGCTTAGAAATATAGAAAATATTGGATAAGATAGAACAACACAATGTAATTTTGCTAAATAAAACACATCACATTCATTATTAATATCACTTATTTTTATTTTCAACAAATTGTGTATCCAAATACAATACACATTTTCTATAGGCTCTTAAAAAAAATTGTGGATAGTCATCACATCATACAAACAATTATTGGTCATGTGCCAAGGGCTGGGAAGATTTTGTTTTCACAGAAGCGTATAAAAATAAAGTGCAAAACACTTAATATAAACTTGCCTCAAACTTTAACAAAGAAAACCTTGCTATACACAGTTTTCAGATAATAAGAAACAGAACGGAAATAAAGTGCAATACACAATTTATTTCTTACAGCAACAAGTGCTCTACAATGAGTTCACTATGTTTCTACTTCTAAACTGGCCTCAACATTTCAACAAAGTACACAGTTGCCATACAATTTGTGTTTAAAGTATTTATTTATTTACAAATGGAAAGGGAGCGATTGGCAGAACAGGCAGCAAAGTGACAGTACTCTGATCCAATCATATTTCAGTGAGGGCAGTTGGGATGTCCAGAAAATATAAAAAGCAAAATGTAAATCCTATCAATTTCTTATAATTTCTTATACTGTTAGACCTTATCTGGACCACCAAAGAACAAGAAAAAGAAATGACAAAACACGGGCATAATCTTATGAACAAATCAATCTAAAATACCGTTTATATATTTGATTTTGATACGTGCAGGGGTCTAGGAACATTGTGATGGAGGCCCACTTCATTCGACCAGCCCACTTCACCGGCATCACGTGCACGGCGTATCAGCGGCGCGACGTCTCGACCAGCAGCCGGGGAATGGAAACGTCAGAGTCCGCTCACGAGCAGCAGCTTCAATTTCGCTGCAGCACCGGCGCCCACAACACCTCCCTCAACAATTTCCCCCTAAAGGTGAGGCGCGAGCAGCCCTTCTGGTAGCTACTGTTACTACACACAAGTGGTTAACTCAGTACATTTACTCAAGTAATGTGACTTTGAGGTACTTGAGTCTTTTCTTTCCATGTCACTTTCTACTTCTACTCTGCTACATTTCAGAGAGAAATATTGTACTTTTTACTCCACTACATTCATCTGACAGCTTTGGTTACTAGTTACTTTACAAATTAAGATTTGTGCACACAAGCCACATGTAGTTTACGAAATATGATTTGTATTATAAATATACCACCCAACAATGTACAGGCTTACAAGTCCAGCTGAAATGATTAGACAATCTAACACTTAGTTGACTGGCAGAAACTGTTTTGATCGTTTCCAGTTCCTAAAATGGGAGGATTTTTCTGCATCGAGTACTTTTTCCTGATGATACTTACATACTTTTACTTAATTAACAATTTCAATGCAGGACTTTTACTTGTATAAAGTATTTTTATTTTTAAGAGTATTTTTACAGTGTGCTTGTACTTTTACTTAAAGTGCTCATATTATGCTCATTTTCAAGTTCACAATTATATTAAGAGGTTATATCAGAATATGTTTACATGGTTTCATTTTTTTTTTTAAAAACACCATATTTTTGTTGTGCTGCACATTGCTGCAGCTCCTCTTTTCACCCTGTGTGTTGAGCTCTCTGTTTTAGCTACAAAGTGAGACATCTCACTTCTGTTCCATCTTTGTTGGGAGTCGCACATGCGCAGTAGCTAGGTAAGGACTACTAGCCAGTCAGAAGCAGAGTATGAGGGCGTGCCCTGACAGTACCTAGGTAAGGACTACTAGCCAGTCAGAAGCAGAGTATGAGGGCGTGCCCTGACAGTAGCAAGGTAAGGACTACTAGCCAGCCAGAAGCAGAGTATGAGGGCGTGCCTCGCTAGCAGCTAGGTGAGCATTATAACGTGTGTTACAAAGTGACCATGTTTGTCTCTGAAGTAAAGGCTGGACTACAATAGAGCTGTTTGGAGCAGTTTGTGAACAGTGTTTTCTGTTGGAGATGGTAAGTCCCTTTGGGGTAGACTTTGGGCTTTTTCACTTTGTAAACCTTATAACATGCACAAAAAAGATACATAACACAAAAATGGAAAGGGAAAAAGCCAAAAAGCATAATATGAGCACTTTAGGTAAAGGATCTGAATACTTCTTACACCACTGCTACACACTGCCATCAGTAACCGATTGTATCTGCATTCACAGTTATCAAGGTGTAGTTTCTGGTGGATTCATTTGTCTTTTTTCCCCTCCAGAATTCAGTAGCCCTGGCCTCTGTGACTCTCCCAGCTACTCTGTTTCCTCCTGATGCTCCCGCAGACTGTAAGCTCCAGTTTGTAGCCTTCAGAACCGGCAGCTTTTTCCCTCTGTCCGGGAACTCAAGCAACACGGGGGATCACTCTCGCCGACGAAGCGTCAACACGCCTGTCATCTTTGTTGGCCTGGGTGAGGAATAGGGGCGCACACATTGATTTTACATTCATTCGGCTTAGGTGCTGCCCAACCCAGATTTTTAAAACATAAGACAAGCTGAAGGAACGTAGAATGGGCATCACAAACTGACAAACTTATGTTTCTGGCGCAGATGGCTGCAGCATGTCGAACCACTCTGAGCCCATCTGGGTGTCTGTGCGCCACTTGTCCCCTGGTACTGATGCTGTGGCAGCCCAGTGGAGCCTGAAGGCTCTGGAGAAACAGGGGAGCTGGAGCCAGGAGGGCTGTCAGCTGGTCCACAGTGACAGCAGAACCTCCACTATGCGCTGCTCTCTGCTTAGCAACTACGCTGTGCTGCAGGTAGGGTCGCCTTGAGGATTTTGTTCGTCATTCATTCAGGATTAACAAGGTTGAATGACACTCTCATTTGCATATGCATTAGTTTTTTCTGTGTGAGAAAAACAGCCTAGGGGACGTTGAGGTTGAACCACTGCTGTAAATGAACAGTAGTTTACTGGCGAAGATGCTGCCAGTATATAACTGTAAATTTACGGTGAAAAGTTTGACAGTTCAGGCTTCTTCACTTCAGCCTTGTTTTTTTGCCAGTAATTAGGTGTTTTTCCCTTGTGTCATAATTGTGCAAATCTTTAATCGACTTAACCGATTAATTGACTATCAAAATAGTTGCCGATTAATTTCAAAGCTGACAACTAATCGATGAATCAATTAATCTGTGCAGCTCTATTTGCCCCGTGTGTGATTTCTGTCTAGGAGGTGCCTGACTTCCCCAGCTCCACACCCATGTCTGTAAGGGTGCTCCACCCTGTGGTCTATGCCTGTACTGCAGCGCTGCTCCTCTGCCTCTTCACCATCATCATCACACACATACTACACCACAGGTAATGCAGTGTGTGTGTGTGTGTGTGTGTGTGTGCATAGAAACAGACTTCACGCTGATATTTGTTATTTGGCAACGTATCTTGATTTTCTTTTTTTTTCTTTTTTGCCCTACGCCTCAACAGTTCTATTCACATATCGAGAAAAAGCTGGCACACGTTACTGAATACCTGCTTCCACATCGCCATGACTACAGCCATCTACGCAGGAGGCATAAGCCTGACCAGCTACCCAGTGGTTTGTCAAGCAGTAAGTAGTGAATTTACACCGTCTCCTCATTTTTGATTAGCGGCGTGTGTAAGATGTCTTACCTCAGAGATTCCCAACTTGTTGGAAACTGAAATTATGATTTGATTAAAATTATATCAGCTATAACACCTGCACAGTACATGTTGCAGTTATGTAGGAGTGCTTGAAAACTAGTTAGCAAGTGAGCGCAGAGGTTTAAAGCTCTAGTGCGTAACTTTTTAATATGAATAAACGTCTGTTTCATTGCAAGCCATTGCCAAATGAGTTGTTACAAAGCTAATTAAGACTATCGGCTCCACACAAGTCTCTCTGGATCTCCAGTATGGCTATGTTCAGAAGATTGTGGCGTCTGGTGACTTTTCCTGTGCAGGAACTCGAGTGAAGATACTGACCTTTTCTGAAGAGTCCATCATGTTATTTTAATCGTCCGTGTCCTCCTTGGCTACTAGCAACCGCTGACAGTGTTGTTGTCATTACTTAGAATTCTTCATGGGGGAGACAGAAACTACGCACTACAGCTTTAAACAGGTAGTTAGCTAAAAATAATGAATAATAGGTAGAAATAACTATCTAAAAGTAATGGCTAACGGTTGAAATAGTTAGCTAAAAGGAGGCCTACTGACTAAACAATTTAAATAATTATCAAAAAGTCAGTGGTGGAAGAGGTATACAGAGAAAGTAGTAATGGCCACACAGTAACAATACTCTGTTAAAAGTAAAAGTCCTGCATTGAAAGGGTTACTTAGGTAAAAGTATGTAAGCATCATCAGGAAAATGTACTTAAAAGTATTCAAAGTAAAAGTACTCAATGCAGAAAAATCCTCACATTTTAGTGTTTAATTGGCTAATCATTTTAGTTTTAATTGTAGGCCTTTATATATTGTGGTCTCACTTTATAGTTTAATTCATAATGAAACATTGTATTTCATAAACTACATGTGTTTTGTGTGCCCAAATGTTAATCTGTTAAAGGTCCCATGGCATGAACATTTGACTTTATGAGGTTTTTTAACATTAATATGAGTTCCCCCAGCCTGCCTATGGTCCCCCAGTGGCTAGAAATGGTGATAGGTGTAAACCGAGCCCTGGGTATCCTGCTCTGCCTTTGAGAAAATGAAAGCTCAGATGGGCCAATCAGGAATCTTCTCCTTATGAGGTCATAAGGAGCAAGGTTACCTCCCCTTTCTCTGATTTGCCCGCCCAGAGAATTTGGCCCACCCATGAGAGAGAGACATCATGGCTTTCAAACAAGCAAAGTGGCAGTTGGTCAAGTCCAGATACAGTATTACAGTACTACCACTAAGGTCTATATATAAGAGACTTCAGATACAGTATTAGGGGACCACTAAGGCCTATATAAAAGAGACTTCAGATACAGTATTAGGGGACCACTAAGGTCTATATAAAAGAGACTTCAGATACAGTAGTAGGGGACCACTAAGGTCTATATAAAAGAGACTTCAGATACAGTATTAGGGGACCACTAAGGTCTATATAAAAGAGACTTCAGATACAGTATTAGGGGACCACTAAGGTCTATATAAAAGAGACTTCAGATACAGTATTAGGGGACCACTAAGGGCTATATAAAAGAGACTTCAGATACAGTATTAGGGGACCACTAAGGTCTATATAAAAGAGACTTCAGATACAGTATTAGGGGGACCACTAAGGTCTATATAAAAGAGACTTCAGATACAGTATTAGGGGGACCACTAAGGTCTATATAAAGAGACTTCAGATACAGTATTAGGGGACCACTAAGGTCTATATAAAAGAGACTTCAGATACAGTATTAGGGGACCACTAAGGTCTATATAAAAGAGACTTCAGATACAGTATTAGGGGGACCACTAAGGTCTATATAAAAGAGACTTCAGATACAGTATTAGGGGACCACTAAGGTCTATATAAAAGAGACTTCAGATACAGTATTAGGGGGACCACTAAGGTCTATATAAAAGAGACTTCAGATACAGTATTAGGGGACCACTAAGGTCTATATAAAAGAGACTTCAGATACAGTATTAGGGGACCACTAAGGTCTATATAAAAGAGACTTCAGATACAGTATTATGGGGACCACTAAGGTCTATATAAAAGAGACTTCAGATACAGTATTAGGGGACCACTAAGGTCTATATAAAAGCATCCAAAGAGCACCATGTCATGGGACCTTTAAGTAACTAAAAAAGTAACTAAAGCTGTCAGATTCATATAGTGGAATAAAAAGTACAATATTTCTCTCTGAAATGTAGTGAAGTATAAGTAGAGTGTTTGGATGAAAAGACTCAAGTAAAGTACAAGTACCTCAACATTTGTACTTAGTTACGTTGTACTACTGCTAAAAGTAATGGATAAATGGTTGAAACATTTAGCAATCTAAATATTGACCGTTCAAGAATTATGAAAAAAACTACTGTATATCTACTTTCATATAATGCATAGTGGTATTCATTTGGAACACATTTGGAATTGATGAAGGGGTACGTGAGTTAATCTGACGGGGTGTGGGGGTTGGCAACTAGTGTCTTACCTGACTGTAACACGTGACAGGTGGGCATCGCCCTGCACTACTCCTCGCTGTCGACCCTGCTGTGGATTGGAGTCAGCGCCAGGGTCATCTACAAAGAGTGTGTGTGGAGAATACCACGGCAGCCGGAGGGGGAGCCTCCCGCGCCACCTACTCAGCGACCTATGCTCAGGTCAGTGAGCATGCAAGAGGCATGCAACTCACCTCCACCCACTTCCTGTACTATTCAACTTCAACTTTCAATTTTATTATCCCGGAAGGAAATTTGATCTGCAGCAGGCATCAAATCACATCAAGGACCATGACAAATATAGAATATTGACCACACAACAACAGCAAGAAACACAGAACAGGGGCGGCCTCTGGCTCACCCAGTAAGAGTGTTCGCCCCATGTAGGCTGAGTCCTGCTGTCCTTTGCTGCGTGTCATCCCCCATCTCCTTCCCTCTTTCATGTCTATCCACTTTCAGAAATCAAGGGAAAAGCCCCAAAAAATAATCTTAAAAAAAAGAAACACAGAACAATTCCGAACCACAAGTGAAAACAAGGTACACCTGTAACACTAAACCAGAAGCTAAAAAAAACATGTTAAAACATTACAAACAGCACAGTAAATAAATACATGTTAAGTGCTGTACAGAGGCAAGTAAAAATGTAATGGAATAAAAAAAAAGATCAATCCAAACTTATCCAGCTCTCTAACACAGATACACATAAAAACATCAGTTAATGAAGTAAAATAAATAAAATTGTTGTTCACTGTCAATAGGCAGACATGTTGACATGTCAGAGTAGGAAAAGCACAGGTGAATTCAAAACCATTACTGATGGCTGCATTCCACTTAGGAGAGACCCTTGGTATTAAACCATTACTGATGGCTGCATTCCACTTAGGAGAGACCCTGGTATTAAACCATTAATGATGGCTGCATTCCACTTAGGAGAGGTCCTGGTATTGTGCATGCTGACTCACTGAAGTAGCTTACTGGGACACTTGATGGAATTGAGCCATTGTTAAGATTATCAATTTCAGCTGTGCTTTTCCTAATATGACAAGTCAAAATGTCTGCTGTGAAAAAGGTCCATACGGTTTATGTTTTAGGCAGGACGTGGGAGTTTTTGTTGCATGGCCACCCAAACTGTGTATCAAAGTGGCTCATTCATTGTGCCCACAACCAAAGCCTTTCTGTTTTTGAGGGAAACCTTGGAGGGACATCACAGAGTATTGCTGTAAGGCACAAAAAAAAGCTATAAGCCTATATGAACTCAGTGTGGGGGGGGGGAATGTATGAAACCAACATAACAGAGGCAGAGGGGTCGTCATAAATCTGAGGTGGGTGATTCAGGGGGTCCACTGTCTTTCCAAATATTCCCTTTTATTTCCCCTCCCTCTGCCCCTGTGATCCTGAAGCTGCGATCATACGCTGACCCTCGCTCTGACCCCCCCGCCACCCCACTTTGTTGCCCACTCAGCCGCACGGGATCAGGCTGCAATAAATCCCAGACTTCTGCAGCCTATACTGACCCTTGTAACACTCTGCCCACTATGAGAGTGAACTATCACATAGCTCTGTTCAGATCATAGACAGCCAGAGAGACATAAAAACACAGAAAGGAAAATGACACCGACGCACACGCTTTCAAAACATCGTAGTGGCCAAAGGTCACACAGCATCCTGTGGCACAAACAAGAACTGCTCTTTATTTCTCTTAACTGCAGCTGGGAACTTGCATTTGATATGTTGTTTCTCTGTTATTCAAGGTTCTATTTGATAGCTGGCGGAGTTCCTCTTATCATTTGTGGGATCACTGCGGCTGTCAATGTCAACAACTACGGAGACAACAGCCCTTAGTAAGTGCTTCTCGTTTTATCCTCGAGCCTTTTGGCCCCTTGACTTTGTGTTGTTTCGTTTGGTGCTGAAGGGAATAATTCGCCGTGATATGTCAAACACACAGACGTGTCCTTGTTTTTGCACTGACCCCCTCCTGACTTCTTTTCTGCCTATTGCAGCTGCTGGCTGGGTTGGCGCCCCAGTCTGGGGTCTTTCTTTGTCCCTGCTGGCCTAGTGGTGTTGGTGACCTGGATCTATTTCCTGTGCACTGTGTTTCGCCTGAGGCACCGTGTGGCCAAAGAATGCACAGGAACCACCCTGTCCTCTCCTGTGACGGAGAGCCAGCCCGCGCTGGCAGGAAGCACCAGCCTCCTCTCCACAGACTCAGCGGTGGGACCTATAAACCCTGTTGTGGCGCCAGAGGACCAGTACTCGCTGAAGACACAGTTCTTGGTGCTGGTGGCAACCCACTTCCTGTTTGTGGTTCTGTGGTGTTGTGGAGCCATGGCAATGTGGCTGACAGGGCACACTAGCTTGTTGTTTAGTTTTCTCTACGGCATGGCTGCCACAGTTCTGGGGGTGTTCCTGGTGGTGCAACATTGCTTTCGACGTCTGGATGTGCAGGCCTCATGGCTGGCGTGTTGCCCAGGTTATCGCCGCTCCCATCCTATGTCTACCTACACGCAGACCTGCACTACTGGGAGCGGAGTGCAGGCCTCTGAGCAGGGATCACAACTCTTCATCAACTGCCACCCACCGGGGGACTCTCACAACTCGTCGTCGGCTCGGTCATCATCCACGCCGAGCGGAATCAGCAGCATGGGCCCTGGGCCCTGCAAGCTCACCAACCTGTTACAGGTGGCACAAGACAATCCAAACAACGCTTCACGTGCCCCTGTGGGCAACAACACCAGCACCAGCACTGACAACACCAGCAAGCCTACAAACAACGTTTTGCCCACCATTAACTCTGCAGCCCCAGTGCATCCCCAGCGAAGGAAAGTGAGTAGCAGAACTAAACAAGGAAGCAGTCAGTATCACCATCGGGGTGAGGGCCGGGGTCACTATCGTCTCAAAGCTCTTAGGACTGCTGGGGGTGGGGGCAGCCTCGGAGCTTTAGGACCTATCGGTTCGGAGCACGTGGTACACAAACAGGCCACGAGTGAGAACGGCAGCATCCACCACAGCCTTTCAGAGACCCAGGCCAGCCCGCTTACCAATGGGAAGCGCGTTGGGGAGTCAGTGGCGACCAGCCCCTCAGAGGGAAGCGATGGGGGCAGCAGCGGGAGTCGCAAACCCTTCCCCCTGCTGCCTTCCGTGGCCAGCAGAGCGGCCATGCACAGCACTCAGAGACGATGCGCCAGCAGAGACAATTTGAAACTGGCTGCGGCCGTGGAGCGAGACACTAAGCGCTGCTCCTACCCTTTGAACAGTGTCACCACCACCGTGCCTGGGGCCGCCGCCCCAAATGGCACCCTCAAAATTTCAGTGCTCGAGCTGGAGCAGGACATGAGTGGCACGGACCAATCGCAGAGCTCCGTCGGAATGAAGAGTGGTTTGTGGAAAAGTGAAACCACGGTGTAACCTATACTTACATGTGAACTTCTATGCATGACCTTAATGGATTCTTAAATGAATGGGTTATGTTTTAAATGGTCTCTTGATTATAATAATTATATAATTTAAGATATAAAATCATGAAGGCATCCAGGACCCTAAACTGGTACTTTTGCCTCTGTAGCATTGTAAGAGTTTGCTGTGAAATGGTAAAAAAAAATAAAAAAATAAGGCAGGTTTTTATTTTTTATTGTCATTCTGAAACATAAGATACTCATTTATTTTATTCATTTCACAAAAAAAAACAAATGTACAAGATATCTCTAAAATTGGCATATGATGTTGATTTTGGATGCCTAATGAAAGCTTTAATGTTTTAGTTGTGATTTTTCTCTATGCATATCAATAATAGCATGACATGGAATACAAGACGGTCTATTTCCAAAGTACAGCTATATGCATTTAATCTGTGGACAACATTTCACCCTAATGTTTGCTTCAAGTAATTGTGTGCTCATGTATGCTTTTGTAAGATGTTCTGTTCTGTTGTGTAAAGTGTGTGTGTGTGTGTGTGTGTGTGTGTGTGTGTGTGTGTGTGTGTGCGTGCATGTGTGCGTGCATGTGTGCGTGTGTGAGAGAGTAATTGCAGGGCTGCGGCTGTACAGAATCTCTAAGTGAATAAAAAAAGCAATGCAAGACTTTTGAATATATGATACAAGTGTTTAATTTTTTTTCTGTTTCCATCAACACAGATAAAGTCCCCTTTGATAAACTCAGAAAGAATGAAAACCAGACGGGGAAAAATAAATTAAAATTTTTTATACCCATTCACTTGATTCTATTTTCACATCCAGCTGAAGTGTGTTTCTGGTCTAATGCAAGAATGACTGCCCCCTTCTGGGGGGCAGGGAAACTTTTCAGTCATTGTCAGGGATCTAAAATGTGTTAGCAAAGATCTTCTAGTGTTAGCCTCACACATACACGCTGATGTACAGTACATGCTGACATAACAGTAAATCTTCTTACAAAAATGTTAAATGTTTTGTTATTAAACATTTCCAAAAGGAGCATCCACAAAATACTTCTCAGGTAGCAGGGGCCTGACCCCAAAACACAACTGCATGCCATGCGTCATAAGCTTTTTGAAAACATTTAATCATAATGTTGCCTTCACATTTGAGTAGACTTACAAAGGCGTACGCCGTAATTCTGCTGTTCAGTCAGGTTGATCTGTTTGCAAATCAGGAAATTACATTAACAGGAAATAGTTTTTCTGTTATGTAGCTCATTGTCACTGCTTTTTCGCATTGTTCTTTGGGAGGAAGTCTTCGTGAAACCCAGAGAATCACATACTGTACGTTGCTTGCTACTGTTAGGTGTTAATATGGTCAGCCTGTGGTGCACATATTCTGAGTGCAGTATGAGCTTGTTGCTCAGCCCCCAGCAGGATGTGTTCAGGATGTTAAACATAAAAATGACCATCTATTCCATGTGACTTATAGTGACCGCTCATGCAAAACAAATACAAACATTAAGAAAGGCTTGTCTTGTGCATGATTAAGTAGCCTATAACAAGCAGTGTCATCATGCTCCGGTACTTCATGCGTCTGGTGTCATGTACACCTTCTTTAATTGCCACGACTGAGTTGCTTATCTAATCTTCGCCTCTGTATCAGTACCTATGATTTAGTTGATCTTTTTCAGGATGTTTGCAAGAAAAACTTATCTGAACAGTATAAGACACATTTTGAAAAATCCAAATAATGGATTTTAATAGCTTTCATTCTAATGTGTGAAACTCCCTGCTGTGTTGCTGAAGAATGGTGCGACTGTCTATTTCTAATGATCTATAATTGGATGTCATTCTACTGAAACATTCAGTCTGTGCTTTTTCATATAACACAAGCCTACAAAAACATGAAAATGTGGTGAAATATTTTGTCGTAACTTCAACCCCAGCAATAATCGACTAAGAGTATTGCTTGATAACAATAGCACTTTAACAACGTGGACAGATCAAGTTGTGGATAGTGGCATGTCAGTGAGAGATACGATTTAAGTGATTATATCCTTCTTTGTTCTGGATGACTAAGCGCATTCATTGCTTCACATTTAGGCCATATGACACAATTTCATCATGAACTTACTGTTCCTTAACCGTCTACAAACAAACAACACTTTTATCTATACCAAAACATTCCTCTTAGTAAAAAAATAGGTTTTAATACTTGCATATACTTTGCTTACCTATTGTAATTTAATTGTCCTGCAGTGATAGTCTTTTATATTATTAAAATGTGTATATACTTCATATACACTGCACTACACTACACTGCATTACACTTAACAAACCTCAGCCTATGACTATTTTAGACCCACAATAAAGTGGGAAACAATTTGTCTGACCCTCCTATCCTTTAAGTCACACGTGTCAAACTCAAGGCCCGCGGGCCAAATCCGGCCCCTTGCAGATTATGATCTGGCCCGCATATCAATTTAGGTTCACAATAGATTTTGGCCCACCTAGTTGTGCGCCAAAACCAAAAACACGGGAATGTGTTTTCTCTAGTTACGCGACACTCCAAGCGGAATTTGGCAGATTTGCCGACTTTGAGACTCAGAAATCCCTTCATTATTAGGCAGAAACATTGTTGTAAAAAAAAAAAGATAATTGTTTTTGCTTGATTTGCTAAATTCTATGATGGCTAAGGAACATTTTTGCTGACTTTTGTAGGGCTTTATGTCGACAAAAATGCAACAAAAAGCATAAAAAAGGCGACAATTTAAATCTGAGAAAGCCATAAAGAAGTCGGGGAAAAAAAACATACAACCATGACTACAAAGCTACAGCGATGTCAAAAAGCAACATACAGTAATACAGTCAAAGATATTTTACAACAAAAGCAAGTCAATAACCTTTACATGTCTGGCCCTTGATTTGATTCTCTTTTTCCAGTGTGGCCCTTAGTGAAAATGAGTTTGACACCCCTGCTTTAAGTGCTAAATTGGCCTTATTGAACTCAGTTTCTGCGAGGGTAAACTGATTTCTGATCAGTGGCTGACTTCTGTTTAACGGTCCGCGACGTCTCAAGGCCCTCCTCCTCCTCCACTGTCCAATCACTGGCGGGCTTTAAAAAAACGGATAGAAATATAAGCCAATCAGGCAGCACCATGAGGAGTATGGGTGGGAAGTAATAACATCAGGGAAGTGAAGTGGTTTTACGTAGCGGAGGCAAAACAAGGAAACTGTTTTTATGAAATCCGCTTACAGGAGTTAGTGAGTTAGTCTCACTGCATGCTACACAGGCTAGTGCTAAGTTGGTTAACCGAGTATTAACTCAACTCAAGTGTTTTTTGAGGCTTAGATATAACGTTACGAAGAGCCCGGGATAAGTATTACGACATCAACCTGAGCTTCCCGAACTGAAGTCAAGCTAGTAGGTAACCTAAACCTACCGCCGCAGAGGACGGCGAAGGGGAATTACAGAGTTCAGGAAAAGGTTAGCCAACAGCCTGGCGTCGTTAGGTAAGACAATTGGTGTTAACTTGTGGTAAAGCTTAACAGACTTCCGCTATGTCTCTGGCCGACCAGAGCCAGCAGTGGTACCCTACGAGTGTCCAGGTAACCGTGCATCAGGCTCGGAACCTGCGCCCCAAGGGCAAGAATGGCACCAACGACGCCTATGCCATCATCCAGGTGGCCAAAGACAAGTTTTCTACCTCCGTGTCTGAGAAATGCGTCGCTCCAGTGTGGAAAGAAGAGGCTTCCTTCGACCTGCCGCTCTTCCACCCGGGAAACGGAGACCGCTGCACGCTGTACGTCATCGTGATGCACCGGGCTCAAGTGGGGCTCGACAAGTTCTTGGGTCAAGCTGTGGTGAACTTACTGGATCTTCATGACAACAAGTCAGGCAAAAAGACCGAGTAAGTGACTACTGTTGTGTGGGCCTACCATGTTTGCAAACTCATTCATAACCCTGTTCCACAGAAAGCTGAGAATGAATTGTGTTAGGTGTTTCCCCTGGGGTTTTTATTTGTATTAGTCATGAGTTAACACAAAGCTATCCACTAGTTCAGACAATCAAATCAGCTGTTTTCTTATTTTTCTTCTCTAAATCCTTAATTCCAGTTTATTTACAGTGCAGCATCACCCCAGAAAGTCTCTGAAAACGTTACAGAATTATAATGAATTATTTATTTGGTGATTTTTTTTTTTTTTTTAAAAAGAACCACATATAACACTGTACAGCAGTAATTACATAGAGCGACATTAAAGATAGTCCGTCCACATATTCGGTCTAATCTCACTTATTGTAATGAATTACTTTAGGCTAGAGCTGGGCAATATATCGATATTATATCGATATAGTGATATGAGACTAGATATCGTCGTAATATGGCATAAGTGTTGTCTTTTCCTGTTTTTTCCTGGTTTTAAAGGCTGCATTACAGTAAAGTGATGTCATTTTCTGAACTTACCAGACTGTTCTTGCTGTTCTATTATTTCCCTTTACCCACTTAGACATTATGTCCACATTACTGATGATTATTTATCAAAGATCTCATTGTGTAAATATTTTGTGAAAGCACCAATAACCCTACTTTAGGCTACATCATACAACTTGAAATCAATTTAAAAGCATGGTTAAACTGCAATCTGAAACTAAATAGGCAGGTAAACAATTCTGGTCGGTTCATTCATACCCCACACTACCCCTTGGTTTTATTGATACTCATTTGGAATATCAAGACTGATATTGTACTGTAGTCTTCATTTGACTGTATGCTGCTGAGTAGGGGTGTGAATCTTCACTGGTCTCACGTTTCGATTACGATTATCCTGTCAACGATTCCAATCGATTCGATATCCCGATGCATCACAGTGCATCACATCCTCAATATTATTATATATTGCTACACATGGTTTTCATCAACAAATTCAAGCAGTCAGATAACTCCCCTTTTTATTGTATATGCTCTTAAAAAAAGACACTTCCTCAATGTAACGGAGTCTGAACACAGCAGACAAAAGGCAGAAACCAAAATAAGCAGTGACCGGAAAAATCAACAAGCAACATCAGTAGGCAATAATCGATTATGGTCTGTCGATGCATGGATGCTGAATCGCCCAGGGCCGCATCGCGATGCATCCATGCGATGATTCATTTCAACGCCCCTACCGCTGAATGATTATTACTTGAAATGAACAGGACCCATTAAACCAATTACTGCTAAACTCGCCTCACTGTTATTATCACTAATTTAGCAATGTGAATATCTCTCTTAAGCGTTACCTCCTTTTAAAAAAAGGATTAACAAAGCTCTTGTGGCTAACGCATACCTGATCAGGATTTTTATTGACATGGCAATCCAAAATATATAGCGTTCTACAATTTCTTTACCACAAGAGGTGGTGAAATTATGTCTTAATGTATTTCATTACCTGAGAGAGCCAGTCCATTAGGCAAAACCCTTGTTTAAATGTGGTATTTAAGTTGTTCTCCTTTCACACAAAACATTTTTTAGCAGCTTTTTGCAAGTAAGTCAATGTCTTTGATGAAACGAATGGAGGACTAGTCAATAATTTAAAGAGCATTCCTTCATTTGCACGTATGTGTAAACTGAAACCTAGCAGGGAATTAGTCATCTATCCTTGAGTTTATTTTGGCCATCAGGAGTTTTGAACATCCAATCAGTTCAAGTCTAGTTTCAGAGACAAGTAGAGACACAGATGAACGATGCACCATTTCAGGTTTCAACAGGTCACAAAATGAAGAAAAAAAAACACAAGCTTACATTATGTTACATGTCATTTAGCTGACGCTTTTATCCAAAGCGACATACAATTGCTAGTTACAGTATGTCAGAGGTTGTATGCATGTGGAGCAACTAGGGGTTAAGTGTCTTGCTTAGGGACACATTAGCTGATGTATTCCAGATGTCCCTAACCCTAAAACGTTAACTATGTGATGGGACCTCTCTTCCCCTCCCTCCTCTTATCAGTGTCTGAGAAGAAAAGCGGAAAACTTTGGAGGTGAGGGGGAAAAACAGTCCAAGATAAATCTAACCTCAGCACTCTCTCTGCCTTCTCTCTCCGCGTTGGAACAAACACTAACGTTTAGCTGAGACTTTTATTTCATAAGTTAGTGTGAAGCCAACTCTGTCGCTCCCTCATATTGCTGCTGTTAATATTGCACATTCCTCAGGGCTATTTGCTATCTCACAAATACGTGTGCTCACACCCAGATGTGTTACATGAGTCAGTGTGACATCTGTGGTGTGACGTAGCGTAGCGTTGGGTGTAACGTAGGTGTAACAAGAACCAAAATAACACATTGCATTGGTGTTATATTGAGATACACACACACACCCTTTTATGTAAGAGGCATTTAAAAAAAATAAAGATGGTTTATTATAGGCTAGATTAGGGCTGCACAATATGAGGAAAATGCGATATGCGATAACGTTGAATATCGCAATAATGATAGCCTACGTTCTGCATTTCTGCAGCTTTCAGTATTCTACTAAAATACAACAAAGTGCTTGTTGAATTCAAAACAAATGAAAGGAAATCATTTCAAACATTATTTTATTGAACAAATTGAACATAAAATTGAATATAAAATGCAACACTGAAAAAAGATGCCCTGTTCAATTTTTAAAGGGCAGTTTTCTGCTGATATTTACTTTCAAATAACACAAAAAAAATCTCTGAGTGTCTTTGGCGATGTCTCACAGCCTTTCGCGATGCGTTTATTGCGACCAGTTGATATCGCGATGATGGTAAAAAAAATTATGTGCCGCCCTAGGCTAAATTCTGACTTCCAAATGTGGCTTTTCATTTTGAAATTACCTTTTTGGGTAAGACTAAGTGAGGTGGTTGTTAGCTCCCAGTTATCACTCCCACAGCAAAGTGCAGCTTTGATACAGCCCCAGTATGACCTCATTCACTCAGTTATTGTACAGTCATATCTGACATGTTATCTTTTGTTTGCTCCGTACAATTACATTTGAACGGCAAAGTTCATTCCTTTGCGCTTTCCTTTTCCAAGTCTGAACTGCTTCCCTCCCTCTCTGGTTCCTTTAAGATCCACCATGCAGGGTATTGGATGTTGCTGTTTTGGCCTTGAAGTGTGTGGTGTTAGATTACTATCCGGTTTCACTGTCCTGCTGATACAGGGTGTGACATTGAGGACTTTGTTTTTCCTGCTGAAAGGGAGCCCTGCCGTTGCCTCTACAGAACACAATACAGTGTAATCGAGATGAAATTAGGTCACTGGGCCGTAAATTGGAGTTGGTTTGAGAATAGGAGTCAAGTTATCAGACCTTAAGATAAATAACAAGGAAACTATTTAAATTAAAGGGTTACTTGTAACATTTAGGTAGTTATTTGGTCTTAAGGGATTTAAAGGTTTGATTTGAGTGTATTTTTATTTATTTTTTTAACAGAAAGGATTTTTTTTTTTTTTAAAGATTCTTTGTAGGACTGGATCTAGTTTTGCATTGCCAGACCTTTCTCCACAGCGCTGCACAGGAAGGTCTGGCTAGTCCACCCAGAATTCGGGGATGGGAGAAAAACGTGCTCTGGTTTATTCACATTTCTTTAAACCAATCACAGAGGCTATTTTGCAGAGGCGCCGTTGCAAAATAGCCTCAGAAAGGAACTTGTTTTGGTGGAATTACCCTGCAGAGATCTGAGGAGCAGTTAAATTAAGCAACGCGTTAGTTCAATCTAACAAGGAAGTCATATGCCCACTAATTGAATTATCATTCCCACCAGTTACAACCAATCACAGCTATTTTTCACATCAGGCGGTCCATTTAAATGTCTCCCTTTTCCTCACTGCTTCCTGCTCTCCAGTGCTGCCTCACACCGCTGCTGCTGCTGCTGGCAAAGCTTGCCTCCACTTTCCTGGTTTAGAGTGTCATCATAACTTAGGTCTTGGATTGGGCCCACTCTTGTGTTTCAGCAGCGTGCTCCCTGTGTCATCTTACCATACTGCTTGGTTGATCCAGGGAGCATCATTAGAACAGAGCCTTCATCACCTAGTATAACTGTATTTCCATTTGTTGCAGTAAATGGTTAAATCTATGACGAGAGTGTTCCTGACTGAACCATAGTCCTCATAAATCAACCGGATTTTAAAATGGCTCCAGACTAACTTTTTGCCTTGGTTGTACTGGTGCGCCTAACATTTTTATTTAGGTGAACCAGCACAAAATTTAGGTGCACCCAAATTTTTCCTCGCCTCGCCATTAGCGCTGAATGCCGATACACGATATACAGCTCTGTATTTTTTTTACAAAGTGGGCTAAATGTTCAGTTTTAAGTCAAAGCCACTTTTCACAAGCTCTTTTATTAAAACCGATTGTGATTCAAATAAAATGCAAAGGCCGGGTTTCCTTTACCAGTTTGAAAATATACAGCTGCAACACATGTAAATGAAAGTTATCTGAAATAAATAGCCTAGGATATAAATTGGTCGCGCTCTAGAGCCCTGGCAACACAAAGAAAGCGGAAGGTATCGGACATCCGGCGGAAATTTTCGGCAGTACCTGAACAATCCCGGAAAGGAAACGGTGTTGATATACAGTAGACTAGGAATATTCGAATATTTGTTTGATGTGTTTGATTTAAAAAAAAATGTTAACGTGCATTTACTGTTGTGTTTTGTTGGGATTAAGCCGCTAGCTACTGGCTAATTTATGCAGCGCTATGTCGTCTATCTCAGCCCAGAAAGGAGAAATGTTGAGATACAAGCGAGCAGTCTGATGTTTGTAGATGACTGTATGTAGGGCTGGGCGATATGGAGAAAATCAAATATCATGATATTTTTGACCAAATACCTCGATAACGATATTGTAGGGTTGACTATTGGTGCTTTCACAAAATATTAACACAATGAGATTTTTGTTTTAAAAAAAAAATAATCATCAGTAATGTGGATATAATGACTAAGTGGGTAAAGGCAAATAATAGAACAGTTACAACAGTCTGGTTCAGAAAAGTACATCACTTTACTGAATGCAGCCTTTAAAACCAGGAATAGACAACACTTATGCCATATTACGATATCCAAAATCTAAGACGATATCTAGTCTCATATCACGAGATTGATATAATATCGATATATTGCCCAGCTCTAACTGTATGGTTACACTGTAGCAGCCTGGTGTTGTCTTCAGGCGATTTGATAAAGGTAAAGATAGTATGGCGGTTCATACCGCAAATGCTCTAGTGAGGCTCTGGCTGAGCATTCATTCACAAACACTGCGTCTGTCGTCACTCATCAGACAGTCCGGCAAAAACCCAGGTATTTCCCTTCATTTTGAAGACCTGCAGCAAAAAGTTAAGACCGATTTCAACTTTTGGAGAAAACCAATCGGAGGTCACCCTGCGGTAGACAATCACGTAACCGGAGATCAGACTCATCAGTCCCCGTTAACGTTACTGTAAACAGGAAACCTCACTGCCTCTATCGCTGCAACAAAAAATGTTTTAAACACTATGAAGGTAGAAAACAAAAGACGAGCACTGAACTGCCCAGAAGTTGGTTTAACAACAGGTGACTGTGTCCTGCAACAACAAAGCAAAGTCACTTGAACTCTGGCTTCATCTCATTTTCTTTTTCTTTTTATCCGCAGCCTTCACGTGCGGTCGGAAATGTTGACACCCTCTGCCGCTGCCGCCGGAGCTTAGAATATTCGTCGTTGATAAGTACCGTAGTTTCGGAGCTCAAGAAATGGTATTCGGTACAGCCCTAATTGTATGTGTTACCAGTAATTGATCATTTAATGGCTACATCTAACAATTAATTTAATTATTGATCAATCTTGTGCTTATTTCCTAGATTACTCCGTTATTTGTTTGGTTTATAAAATGTCAGACAATTGTGCAAAGTTACTGTTCTTCTTAAGCCCAAGGTGATATCTTTTTAAATCACTTGTTTTGTCCAATAACTAAAGACATTCCTTTTTAAAATCACACAGCAGAAAAATTTCACAATTTAGAGTTTTATACTAGTGAATGTTTGGCCTTTTTGATTGTAAAATTATCAAAATACATTATTAAAATAATTGCAGATTAAGTTTCTGTCAATTTATTATTTCAGGTCTACACTCAGTTACAATATCGGACAGTTGCTGCAGAAGAGTCAGGTTCATTTTTTTGTTCAGGCACCTGATCCGCAATATTTATTTTGTAAACAAAGAGCAGAGCAGTGGAACTAAAATGGCTCCCATTCCGACATATTTTCAGAGAACCACCTTCAGAGAATTGAAACAAAGAATGATCTTAACTGAAACTTTCCTACAGTGGCTTTAAGATGATTTTTAAAATGCAATGTTATGACCTGATGATCATTGAAACTAGAGCTGCAAAGATTATTCGATTACTTGTCAACTGCACCAACTATTTTGGTCATGGATTCATCAGTTTATTTAATTTTTATAAAAGAAAAAACTTCTGATTCTAGCTTGTTAAATGTGAATATTTTCTAGTTTCTTCACCCCACTGTGACAGTTGAGAGTTTTGGACAAAACAAGACACTTTGGGGAAACATTGATTGTCACTTTTCACCATTTTCTGACATTTTAAAGACCACACAACTATCCATTATACGAGAAAATATAGTAATCGACAGATTAATCGACAATGAAAGTAATCGTTAGTTGCAGCTCTACTTGAAACCTTTTTAAAATGCAATAAATGTTAGTGTTTGATGTCACTGAGTGTTAACCCTTGTGTTGTCTTCCCTTAAACCATGAACTTGTTAACCTTTTGAGTCAAAATTGAAAATTAACAATTTCTGTCACTTTTTCCAATATTTTTGTCGCTTTGTTCAATGCTTTTTGTAAAATTTTTTTCTTCAAGCTTTTTTCTTCATGGTCAATAAACCTAGTTCATATTACATTATACCTCATTTTTGAGTTTAAAAAAAGAAATTATGAATTATTTTGCATAATATTTGAGATCAGAGGATATTGAGTGAATCACAGACTGCTATCTGTCAAAGTTTAGTCAGGAGAAAATTGAATAAAAGACACAAAATTCAGTTAAAGTTATCATTGATTTTTACCTGCGAAAATCGTTGTATGGAATTCATCCATGCATCCATGTTATTTTTGGGCAATTTAGTAAAAATCTAGTGTATTTCTGATGACAAATTTGACCCGAGGACAACACAAGGGTTAAACAAATTTACATTTTTACAGTATTGAGTGACTGAATCCATTCTGGTGTCCACTAACAGGTTAAATACAGTCTCTCCTGTGAATCATTAGACATGAAAACAGAAGTGCCCTTGGCAGTGAACAGAGGGAACCTGTCCAGCAGGACCGGTGATAGCGTGCATCGGGCTTGGCTCTGTGTTTCTATGCAAACAGAACAATAACGCCCTGCCATCTCATAATTGCCATAATAATGCATTCCGTTTCCATACACAGCCAGATAATGCTGTAATTGATGTTGACAAGACATGAACAACATGTCTCTTGAGTGGCTGGAGAAAGTGTGATCTCTCTGTCTTTGTGCACACTGTCCTTGACTTGGCATGCTCGGTTTAGGGTGGGAAATAAGGCTCGGTTTGACTTTAATTCCTTCACGCGCTGCGCAGCACCTCCCTGCATGTTTGAACGTGTTTGAGGAATGTTGGTTCCCTCCCATGCTTGTTTCCTGAGTGACTGTTATCCTCCGAAGAGCCTGTCTGGATGTACAGGACATGACACTACAATGGATTACGCTGCAGCAGTAAACTCCATATGAACTGCAGATAACTGTCTGGTTAATGCCACGTCGTATTATTGTTTTGTGACAGATATCTTCACTATACTCCAGTTTATCTCTTCCACATATTATTCTGTCGAATGATCAAAGAGGGAATCACACAGTGACCTTCACAGTTAGTTTTTTTTTTTTTCAACAGTTGGTAACACACATTTCTCAGAGTTCACTATTTCAAACTCTTCACACAGTCAACCCAACAGAAGTCGACTTGGTCTAAACTGTGGATGACCTTTTCAGTGCTTTGACACAAAATGCATTTAATGACTACATGTTTTCTCACTCAAACTCAGCCACCACCAAATCTATGTGTATTTACAGTCCATTTTGCACATGTTTACGTAACACATAGAATGTTAAATTTACGTAAAAAAACTTAACATACCACAATGTTACTACATATTAAACTGCAATTTGCTACATTCTGCTACATTTACATATACAAAGTAGGGCTGTGTTAAAATAATCAATACTTCAATTCAAATCAATCTTTTGTTTGATTGTGTGATCTGATACATCGATGAATAAAATCCCCAAATCAATCTTTTGATCTAATCGTTTTACCATGGATGTATAAGTAAAAAATGATTGAAACAAACTTTTTGTGAACATTAACCTTGTGAATTATGAATAATATTTGAGGGTTGCTTCTTGCTTGTACAATTTACAGCCGAAGTTCTCTGAGAATCTTTTGTATCCAAGCTAAATTGCTGTTGTAACTAGGGCTGCACGATTATGGCCAAAATGATAATCACGATTAATTATCACAATTATTTGTTGATTTTAACTAGGGCTGTAATGTCCCAGTCGACTAGTCGATTTATTGGTCGATACGTTCTGGCTCGACCAAAATTCTGATTGGTCGATTTTTTTGCCGTGTTAATTTCATCAGGTGGAAAGCACTAATTGCTAATGGGGGTGTTTTCAGAGCACCCCTGTTTTACAGGTAAGTCTGTCTTCAGAAACACCCCCCTTGTTTTCACTTTTTTGGATTAGCCCAACCCACTGGAGACAGAAGAAAGTACTAGAAGGCATTCGATGCGATGCGAGTAAAAAACGCTCATCTCCACGTGGTCCCTGACATGGTGTCATCAGCTTGTCCGCTTTCATTGGCCATAGCAGAGGCAAACCTGAACGGATTGGCTAATATGACCTACCAATGGAAAGCTTAGAAGCTAGGGAATAGGACGAACGCCCACACCAAGCATGTAGGAAGCTGGGAACAGAAGCTATCGCCGATTGAAGTGCAGAACTGGAAAGCTGTTTCGCGTTTTTCCGTTGTGATTCGGCCAGAAACGTCAACATTGTGAGGCGAATATATCGTTTTGGAATATAACGGCTTGGATATTACATTTCCTTGGACTCTTGGGGATTTATGAAAATCAAGTTTTGGGCAAAATACCACTGTTTGGCTGAAAGGACAACAAAAACAGGTATGCATGCACTCTCAGCTCTAACGACCAGCTGCGCGGGCTACGGGTGAATTGTTTTATTTTCTGTTATTTTGTAACCGTTGTGTAACTGCTATAAATCATCTTACGCTTTGTATGTGGGCTTAAATTAATCATTAGAGGCTAAGCTTTCAATTGGTGTGTCGCATGGCTGTATATTTGGAAGATTTAATGCTTTAAAGTTATAAAAACGCTAATGAGTGGAAGTTTTATCGAGGTTACAGCGACGCCACAGTCACAAAGTGTCCCGCTGACGGGACGGTGATCCTGTAACTGGTTAAGAGTAAAACCTTTAAGTTAATAGTCTATTCGTGTCTCAGCCGCGATGCTGAGCTCCTATGTTCAGCCGCTCTGTGCGAGGACACGCACACAGCGGCTGAAATGATAGTGTCTGTCAGTTATTATAACATATGACAAAAACAATTGTCTAAATTATGTTGCATATTTCTCAACAGTTATTGTGCTGATATCACTAGTTGACATAGTACTATTTTCGGAAATCATAGTAGGCTATGATATTGCGCAGCTGCACGTGATGCAGCGCTATCAGAGCCGACAGACTCAAGGGGATTCATTTCAGTGCAAAATAATTAGGTCAAAAATGATTTAATATACTGCAAATAGCCTACTAGTTTTTATGTTTATTTATAATTCATTTAGGCTGACAAGGCTACCAAGTACTGGGCAGCTAATTAATCAGCTAATTAATTTACAGCCCTAATTTTAACCAAATCAAATTTTATTGTCACATAATTATAACTGCTTTTACATCCATATTGTGCTACATTCCTTAATACATCCATATTGTGCTGATACTGTGAAGGAGTGTGCCATTTCAGCTGATGTGCGACCGCTTTCCATACATGCACGTTTGCCGTAAGGTGGCACATAACCTGACGAAATAGCAAAGCGGATTTCGGTGGCTCATTACACCCGCATGCCGGTGTTGCCGCAACCCGCGATAGAGGCAACATAAACATCGCTGCATGTCACGCTAGTAAACCCTAATAACACGTTACACAGCAGGTAACGTTAGCCTACCGTTAGCCACAGTAGTAACTGGATTAAACACGGCTAAAATGCTGACAGCTAAACGGTGTAGTGTGACAGGATTCCAACAGCGGTATGTCAAACAGTCTGCTGCTAAAGCTATGAGCTAAAAGAAACAAACTAGCACTGGTCGATGCTGTTGTATGAAAAACAAAACAGACGGGACAGAATGTTGCGTTTACTGGTAAAAACTAGTAAACACTGTGAACGGCTTATGGTGACCGACTGCTACCTGTTGTGGTATTTTCCTCACGTAACCCTGTCCTCTGTGACTGTCTACATCTAGAAACTAAGCTGCGCGGTGCAGGGAACAACTCTGATTGGCTCATGGAGGCACGCGATCAGACAGTGGTTTATGGAGCGCTAGATTGGCTTTGCAAAAACTTTGATAAGGAGCGTTCTATGAACAGAATGACTCATTTTAAATATCGCTCGATCACGCAGATTTGATCGTGGCAAGACAAAATCGTGATTAAAATTCGATTTCATTTTGCAGCCCTAACTGTAACAGAAACTTCCCTAACATAATTGATATTGAATCAAAAATGTAATTGAATCAGGACCTTGTTAATCGGAATCGAATCAGGAAATCATTGGCAATACCCAGCCCTAACAAAAAGAAATAATAATAATAAAAATGCATAAAGTCCTATTTAAAACATAAAACATAAAACACTGAGCACCTATTTTAATTCCTTAATTATGAAGACTTGTGCCAGGCGAGGAAACTGGGTAAGTGACGGAAAATTTTGTGATTGTATCGGATAGGGGCGGGAATCACCAGAGGCCTCACGATACGATATCATCACGATACTTATGTCACGGTACGATAGTATTGCGATTTAAAACATTACTGCAATATTCTGCGATATATTGAAATATGTTACCTTTTTTTTTTTTCAACTTCAAATGATGTCCCCAAAAGGAAACTTTGTCAACATCATTTTTTTATCTAAAATAGATAAATTTCTCTGTTTGTTCATCTCACTTCAATTGTATTGCTGAAAAATGGGATTGTCCAGCAGACAAACTGACCAACATGTATAGAATAAAAGATCTATACTTTGCGTCTGTGTATCGATACAGTATTGCCATTGAAAATATCGCGATACTATGCTGTATCGATTTTATTTATTTAGTTTTTTCACCCCTAGTATCGGATGATGTGACATTTCAGCGTTCTCTTCCAGTCTCTAGTCTAGTTTACAGACCATTTCTCTCCATTCCTCAACCCCATAGATGAATTATTGTCCACACGGAGGCAGATCGTTGATGAGCACCAACCACATGATCAGATGTCCCTCTAATAATGCGGACTGAATGATTGATGACTGGACGTAATCTGCAGAAGATTGCCAGGGATGGGTCAGGCATGCAAAGGTGTATTACAAGAGGTGTGATGTGGCAAAATCAGAAGACGAGGCATATTTTCTTGATTAAACAATTAGTTGTTTGGCTATGAATCATCGTTTCCTTAAGCCCAAGATGACGTCCTCAAAAAAGATATTCAGTTTACTGTCACAGAGGAGAGAAGAAGCTGCTAGAACATGACTTTTAAGAAGCTGAAATCAAAGAATTTTTTATTTTAACTAAATGACTCAAACTGACCAATCAATTCAGCTCTAGTTGACAAGCGTATTTCGGCTTTTGTCGATGTTTGATTTCATTACTGGAATTACTTTAGTTTTGTGCACTTGGAATATTACTTTATGCAAAAAATGGCAAACAAATAAAGCCTATTATCATTTAGTTTTGTGAAATTTACTGGAAGATAGCACAATCCAATGTGTTGGAGCCATTATGCAACTTTGTTTTGTTTATATAGATGTCAATCAATCTGCGGTTTTTGTATGAGGTCACTGGGTGGAGCATTGGCACGAAAAGGCATAAAGGTAATCAGCCAGAGGTACACAGGTGTGGGGCAACCAGGGAAAGCACACAGCTTTCCACCGTGTGAATCGTGTCAGGGTATGTGTTAGCGTGTTAACGTAGGTGTTGGCGTTTATTGTTATTGGAGTTTAATGGAAACAGCTGGACAACTGAAGGATTCAAATCAGTTCACAATAAATGGGTCACAGCACCGAAACGTATGGATTGTATACCTAAAGTAGGTCTGCTCAAAAGACTACACTATAGCCCGACCGATAAAGGATTTTTAATGCCGATATCGATACAAATATTTGGTGATTTAAAAATCCGATATATCGGGTGATAAATATATATTTTTTTAAATCCAGAAACGCATAACAAAACAAACAAATTTCCCTGACATTAGTTATTTGTAGTTATTTCTTAGTCCTTACTAAAATTATATGATAATGCAGTTTAAAAATAAACTTGTTTGTTTTGTCACAACAGAACAGAGGAACATCAAAATATATTAAAGTTCTGATAAATAAAATGTACAAAAATTAGGGCTGCAGCTATCGATTATTTTAGTAATCGAGTATTCTACCGATTATTCCATCGATTAATCGAGTAATCAGATAAGAAATACTTAGTAAACAGCAATAGTAAATATTTATTATTGCTGTTTACTAAAAAAAAGGGAACATGTTTTATTGCCAAATTCCAAGACCCTTAAAAAAATACATTACAATAGCACACTTTTGGTGGCCCAAATGTTAATATTTTTCACCTCCTTCCCCTTCTTGCCTCTGGCTCTTTGTACTGGATATGCAAAAGAGCTGTTCAATAACCAGATGGGTAAATGTGACGGTACAAAGCTTACAGCAGGGCTATTCAACTACATTTTCAGAAGCCTAATACATCACCGGCATGATGACTTCATTCACATGCATATTAAGTGGCCGTGCTGGGGGGAGGAGCCGGTTTTTCTCCGGTTTCCAAATATTAGTAGCAAACTAATAAACTTACCTTTATTTAACCAGTAAAGTCCCATGGAGATTAAAAACCTCTTTTTCAAGGGAGTCCTGGCCAAGAAGCAGCAAAAGATTTACAAACATATAATACAATTACATACACATTATGAAAAACAGTTACAAAGGATCGACTCAAGTGTTCTCAATCTGGATTTAAAAGCGTTCAATGAAAGTAATTCAGTCAATTTCCAGTCTTTTTGCAACATGTTCCATGTGTGGGGGGCTGAGTAAACAGAAGCCCTTTTTCCCAGTTCTGTACGGGCAAGTGGAACAGCGAGCAACAAAAGATCATTTGAACGCAAACAATGAGAGCCGACACTCCTCCGTGAGATTAAGTTACAGAAGAGTTAAGTTAAGAGCTATCGATCTGTCAATCCTTTCCGTGTCCAGGCCGGGTGATGTTAACCCGTGTTGAGTCATATGAAACTTAAAGGGTTAAACACGAGTGTTGCCAACAGGGACGTTGTAGAGCGCCCTCTGGTGGACAAACTATACAAAACACTCATAACATGGTTGAAAGGTGTTTCGTCCATTTTTATTTTATTTTTTAAATATTCATTTATCGGCCATTATAAACGCTGATACCGATAGTTTGGAAAATGCCTAATATCGGCCATCGGTTGGGCTCTACTCTACACCATGAAATAAAGGATTTTTTTTTTTTTTTGTTGTTACAGTGGAATTGTGGTTTATAGATACTTCAAAGACACTAGTGATACATGTTCTGATGGGTAGCATTAGTTTTTTGTTGGTGACATGAGTACATTTTGGATGTTAAGCTGAGCTGCATATCGTTCAAAAGTTTGAACTGTCATATTGAAAAAGTGAACTCTGTGTGTGAGAATATCCAATTGTTAAAAAAACCAAACAAAAAAAAAACCTTTGTGAAACCGTTAAAGGAGAATGCTGTGTAACAAAAGAGTTTAAAAGGGGAAAGGCTTGCCCTAATTGGCACTTCTGCTTCATTGTTAGTACATCTAATAATAGCAAGGCTTTAATTGTAAAAGCAGAAAGCGTGGGTATAACTGTGATGGCACTGATGGCCTGGTTTTAGAAAGGGCTCTCCAGAACACTCTTAACGTTTCCCTTGTCGACAGTAAGTGCTGATCCTGTGCAACAGAGAGGACATGAGGGTGGGGGGGGGACCGGAACAAAGCTGTAATTGTCAGGCATTATCTGTGGTTGGGGTTGGAATGGTGCTCCCAACAGGAACTGGAACAAGCTGTTTACAAGTTAATGACACCTACGTTATCAGTCTCAGGTCTAACAAGACGCAGCAGACTAATGTCAACAGGTTTGAAGTCAGAGATATTAGGAACCAGGGGATTTATGTTGGGCATTTGTTTTATTCACAATATTTTTTAATATTCAACTTGCATTTATCCCAATTTAACCACACTTTAAGTGAGCCTATATGTTGCTTCGTATACATGGCAGTTTTGGTACTTTAGCTTTCAGCTTTTTCTTTATGTCACTGTTATGTGACCCAGATAATGTAATAACACAAGTACATAGCCTATGAAGTAAACAAAGCCTCGTTATCATCATGAAACATTTTTTTAACTGTATCCCCTCCTTGTCATTTTTGTTGCTATGAGCGTCTATAGGGTCAAGTGCCCGAGATTTCAAGAGATTCCTTTTATTTGTCATTTTTATGCACTATTTATGCACATCCACTAGTTAATAAATAAGTCAGTAGAGACAGAAGACTTTACAATTCTAGGCTCATAAATAAAAACACTTAATAAATAAACCAAGATTACACTAAAATAAGCACCAATTAAATAAGATTATGCTAAAGATGCTAAGATGCAGCAAAAAAAAAGTGATTTCTGCTTGATTAATAAATTAAACTTCTTATCAGTAATTAATCAGAAGTGTGGTCATTTCAGGTAGGTTAAAAAATTACATTTTACAGACAAAAAGCCAAAAACAGTTCTTTAACACTGTTTCATTTATAACTGTAATGGAATTATTTCAACTAGTTCCTGTACAAACTCGTTTCATACAGTTTATTTTTTTTAAATCGTGGACTTATTTATCTTCATACTAAGGCAGAGATTTGTCTTATTCTGTCTAATCGTCTCAAACAAGGCAAAATGCACTGAGATGCATTGGAAATGTCTCTCCCTTTCGCCACGTTTTTTTTAAAAAAAAATTTCTTGTTTTGGGGAAAATAAGTGATTATGAGGCTAAATTCCTTGATACGGTGTGTGTTTAAATTCCCATGACCTTGCAAAAATTCCATCTCAAACCTCTGATTCATTTTCTCTTGTCGTTGGCAGTTGGTTCAAGCTGGTGGACAAGAGTGGGAAAGAGGACAAGGTGCGAGGGGAGGTGCTGCTAGATATCCAGTTCATGAGGAACAACATGTCAGCTAGCATGTTCGACCTCTCCATGCAGGACAAGCCGCGCTCCCGCATCTCCAAGCTGAAGGACAAAGTCCGGGGGAAGAAAAAGGACGGCTTCTCCGACTCGGCCTCGGCTATCGTTCCCTCTGTCAGCAAGGGCCTCACCGACAGCGAGGGAGAGGCTGACGCGCAGTCCCTCAACCAGTCTCCGGGAGTGAAAAAGAAATCCAAGCTCAAAACCCTCTTTGCTCCCAAATCAAACTTGCAGCGAAACATCTCACAGTCCATGTCCACACTGGGGACTCTTCCTGAGAAGAATTCCTCGCTCAGTAGCAGCCGCTCATCTGGCCTCAATGTAGACTCTCCTGAAGGTATCTTTCTACACTCTGTGTGAACTGTATTAGGGCTGGGTACTGAATTCAATACTTTTTAGGCACTGGCCAAAACTTTTTTTGCTAACACTTTATAATATCTATCCATAATTCATCATTTATTAAGCATTAGTTAACTATTAGTTAAATGGTTTGTTCATTATTACTTATTAATTGTTCATACATAGTTCATCATGAGTAAAGTATTTGTTCACACAATTATAAATGGTTTGTTCATAGTAAATAAGCCTATTAGTTAATGTTTTTTTCATAATTATTAATTAATTGTTCTTACATAATTCATCATCAGTAAAGCATTTATTCACATAGTTATAAATAGTTTGTTCATAGTAAATAAGCCTATCTTGAAAAATATGTTTGTAAGTACATGATTTATACTTAACAAATAATGAAACAACCATTTGGAAATGAAATAATTTTCCCATTATAAACCAGTTACTAACTATTGCTAAATGCTTTGTTCATCATTTGTAAAGAACTGCTCCTATGTTAATTCTTTTGCCTGAAACTGATATGATGTAGACACCGTCAGCGGTACCGTATCAGAACATATTTAGGTTAATCATTGGTAAAAACAATAAATATAAAAAAACTGTGATTCTGGGGAAAAGAATCAATTTTAAAATGGTTAATAGCCTAATAGCTGGTTTGATTTGCATTGAGAGATGATTTTATGGAACGTACCCCATGCCAATCTCTAGGTATGATGAAGGACATGTGATGATGTGGGGTTATTTTAATTCCAAAGGCCAAGGGAACTTTATCAGGATGTATAGTATCCTGGATCCATGAAATAACTGGCTTTTAAAAATAAAAATCTGCCTGTCTCTATGGGAATTTAACATAGGGGTGGACTGACTTTTGTTGCCAGCGGTTTAGACATAAATTGCTGTGTGTTGAGTTATTTTGAGGGGACAGCACATTTACACGGTTATACAAGCTGTACACTTAATACTTTATGTAGCAACGTGTAATTTCTTCAGTGTTGTCCCATTAAAAGATATAATGAAATATTTACTAAAATGTGAGGGGTGTACTCACTTTTGTGAGATACTGTACGTGAATCCATTATTTTCCCCACACACACACCCCTAGTATTTTGCCAGTTCTGTCTTTGCCCTGCTGCACAGTACAAGTTAACATTACTTTGTTTTGCATGTCAACAATTACGTCATGTTTCCCTGTGTCTCCTCCCGCAGTTAAAAAGAAATTCAAATTCCTGGGACACAAGCGGACAGGAAGCTCTGACAGCAAGTTGTCTCAAGGTCCTTTCTCCCTGCTGGGCTCGCTCCAAGCAGAGCAACAGTGACCTGAACAACCTGTGCATCAACGGCAGCCACGTGTATGCAGAGGACACAGAGCCCAAGAGTGGATCTACTCTCAGTCTGAACAGCTCAGGCCAAGGATCAGTGGAGGATGTCCGCAAAAACACCTCAGATGTCCCTGCAGATTCCTCTTTCAGCATACCTGTCCCCTCCTACAAGCTTGAGTCTACAGACAGGGCAACCCTGGAGCAGCAGCGCCATCAAGAGGAGGAGGAGAGAAGGCAGGCCGAGGCGAGGCGCATAGCAGAGGCCAAGAGGCTGGAGGAAGAGGAGAAATACAAGCTAGAGGCCAAGAGGCTGCAGGAGGAAGAGGAGCGCAGACACCGGGAGGAACAGGAAAGGAAGAAACGCTTCCTTGAGGAAGAAGCAAAGCGGAAGAAACAGAAACAGACGGAGGAGGAAAAAGAGAGGAGAAAGCAAGAGGAAGCAGCCGAACACCAGAAGCTGGAGGAGGAGCGGCGCAGAGCCGAGGAGCAGAAACGACAGGAGGAGGCATCCATGAGCGACCGGCTGACGTCTCTGTTTGGAATGATCCGAAAGAAGGAGGAGAAGAAGGAGGAGGTGGTACCGCAGCAAGCTGCAGAGGAGATACCCAAAACAGCCCCTCTCAGCAACATCTCCCACCGCTCCAACAACCCGTTTGACGACATTCCCATCTGCTCCGATCCTCCAGTTAGCAGTCATGAAAGCCCAGCTGATGATCCAAAATCCAGCCTCAACCAACAAAAAGAAAAAAAAGTGTCCGCAGTCAAGCCCAGGTAGGCCTTCTTCCCAAGTTACTCTGCACTAGGGCTGTGCAATTACTAGAAATTGTAATCGCGATTATGATTTTGGCTCCTAACGATCACAAAAACAGATTAATCGAAAAAGAAACATTGTTTTGCGCATTACGTTTTGTCTTGTGTTCAAATTTATTCAAACGGCAAAAGTATTAAGGGACATTTTACAGTTCAAGGTGTTTCACTGTCGATTTGTTTAACGTTTTTTTTAAGTTCAATAATTGCCACATCTTTCCAACGAGTAATCGTGTTAAATAATTGTGATTTCAATATTGACCAAAATCATCGGGATTATGATTTTTTTTTCATAATTGAGCAGCCCTACTCTGCACTAATGTTATGTATTATGTAATGCCAGTGTTATGACACTGGGGATGCTATTGGTTGCTTGTAGCCACACTGTTCTTAGAGTTGCCTAACTGGAATTTGACTACTGTCATCTATAGGCGGGGTAAGTGTAACTGCACATACTGTCCCCTTATTGGAGATTTGTGCATTCAGTTTTAATTTAAAATCAAATAGGCAAGGCAGCTTTATTTGTATAGCACATTCCAGCAACAAGGCAATTCAAAGTGCTTTATTTAAAACATTAAAGCGCAGTTAGACGGCTTTACATTTTTGACTTTGTCCATGCACAAATAAGAGGCAACATTAGAAATGTTATTTAAGAAAACCAAAACCCATACATTATTACACAAGTTTCATCCTATACACCATGTCTGTCAACACCAAAACTATTGAATTTTTGTCTTGTTTCTTTTGACTCAACCTTGTGACTGTCTTGAATGACCAAAACTTTGAATTTCCTTCTACGGTTGATGGACCAGTTTGACCAGTTTGGTCTTGCTACAGATGAGAATCTGGGTGTAGTTTGTGCTTGGGAAAGTTTTGTGGAACAGGTTGTGGACTGAGCAGAGCTCATAAGGAGCGACTGAGCCACACTGTTTCTTTCCTTGCTGACGTCTTGGGTGATTTGATTTAGTTTTTAGATTTTTATTTGTATTTTTTATAGTTGTTTGTGGACTGGATCTTTTATTTTTGAGCCATAACGGTAAGGGGATGTGTTGCTATTGTCGTTGATGTTACAGTAGGTCTTGTTTTCAAGAATGTTAGCTAGATGGCAGATAGCATGGGCATTTAAAGTTATGTAGTTGTGATATGTTGTTACATTTTGATGCCATTTCGGAATACCTAGTATAATCTAAGTGAGATAATCGTATAGTAGAGATGTCACATTGTAGTCTTTTTTTTAATATTTAACAGTCAAAATGTCTCAACGTGAGCAAGTCACAGCTAAAAATAGACACGGTAACAGCAAGACGCGTGTATGTCGGATGTTCTGTCTGTAGGTTGGACATTGAACCATTTAATGAACAAATTATTTTGTCAGATTTTAATGGCAGCCTTGTCTAGTGCAGATTTAGGGAAGTAGTAAAGAGTACATATTGAAATGTCTAAGGGCTAAATTATGTGATGTTGTGTACTGGGATTTCATCGTTTCTGTTGACATGTGAGATGGTTAAATTGGTGACGGGTTGTACACTGGTGGAAATGACTTCAGGTGATGTGATGGTCACACTGACCTGTAGGCCTTTGTTTTCACTCCTTGGCAGATTTACTCCATCTCTGGAGTCTGAACCCGCTGCCTGCCAACTCCCCAGTCAGCTGTGTCCTTCCCCAACCGCGTCTGAGTCCACCCTCTCTAGTGTCCCATCTGAGTCCCCCGATACTTTCACCAGTCTTCACTCATCCCTGGCTCCACCCAACATAAGTCAGAGCCTGTCTGGTTCTCCTCGTGGCAGCGTAGAGGATCTGTCCTGTGTGGGATCTTCACCCACCATGGCGGATAAGAAGAGAAGAGCCCCCGTGCCGCCCTTGTACAAAGTGCTCGGGACCCAACCTGGAGGAAATACCGGCCTTGTCAGGGAGATCACCAACCCTGCATACACAGAGGCAGATGGGCCGCAGCAAGGCAGAAAAGCAATGTCCGTACCGCTCCCCGATTATGAAACCCTCTTTCCTCAGAAGAGGCACGGAGTGCAAGGGCACACTCGATGGGACCACATAATCGCTGAGGTCAATCAGAAACACAGGGACAGTCAAGAGATGAGTGTGGACGGCCCACAGGAGCATGAACCCAGTCTTAAGTCGTCACCCCCACAGGAGAGTCCCGCTATTAGGCATTCTCAAACGCAACCCCAAGAGACAAAACCTATGTCGTCAAAAAAAGTTGCGGCCCCAGCGCCTCCTAAATCAGTCCTCCAACCTCCACAACCTCGATCAGATTCCAGCCAAAGACAGAGCCAGAGTACTGCTCAACCATCTCTCATGAGGTCTAATCTGCCCGCGGTCCCAGAACCTGTAAACGCAAGCAGAGAAAGTCTCTCGGGCGACGTCCAGGGGTGGAACAAGGGAGGCGTTGCGCCCACCACCCGCAGCGACGCGGGCACCCAGACCAACTAGCCAAGTGGACTTGGATACGCCAGATGATGAAAAACAAGTGCAGGTCACTGTAAAGAAAGATGCACCCACAGCTAAACCCAGACAGAAGGCTAATGGCAAAGAGCCAGAACAGCAAGACGATTCTGCTGTGACACCAGCGGTCTCAGACAAATATACAAACCGTAACCTCCAAACATCTTCTAGTTCACGTATTAGCAGCACGGGCAGGAAAGATGGGCAGGAACGGGAGAACTTTGAGTTTGACCCGTTCCCCAGCACTGAGCTTCTTTCCAAAGACCCATGGGCACAGCCGACTCGGAACCAAGACGTAGATGACCTTTTTACCGGCAGCGTACAAAAAGAGCGGAAAGTCGACGACCGGCGAATGTCCCAAGACGACCTCGATAACCTTTTCGGTCAAGAGAAGCATACAGATCCATTTGATTTTAACGGCAGCAATTCAAAAGAACCCAGTGAGCACAGGACAGAAGACGAAGATTCAAAGCATGTCGGTCCTGCTTTCCAAAGAAGGAATTCATCGAGAAAAAAACAGATTATTCCGCCCACACTTTGCTCGGATAATAACACTTCCAAGTCTCGAAAAGAGCCCCCGTATAAAGCAGAAACAACGGTAACCACAGCTTATCAAGGCCTCTCTGCAAGAGGTGTTAGCAGTGAGCCTATCGCACCGAAGCTTCCAGCTGATCCGAAAACACAAAGCAAATTTAATGGAGGCGAGGATCCATTTGGAGCTGAGCCTTTTACCCCTACCTTGTCTTCCCCAGAACCCCTCCAGGTAGTTATGGAGGAACCAGCGCCTCAGGCAGGAGGCAAGTTTCCCCCAGACAAACCTTTGCGAGCATGGGTCTTACCCTCTGATGTTCAGCCTGTCAGTGCTCAGAATAGCAATGGAGGTGGGCTAGCCTTTACTCCACGCAGGTGAGATTTCACAAAGAATGCATTAGTGAACTGTTTATGTAGACTTTGCATTTGGCATCTGGTTGCTGCTGTTACTGTGGGAGGCAGATAAGGTGTTGGGATGTACCTATTTTTGTTTTTTTTACCTTACCTATTCCAAAAAGCTTGTGATTTCCATGCAACTTGGATCACAGTGGAAGGATTTGGAAGATTTGCAAAGCACTGGATTTAATAGTCCCTTTCTCCTGCTTGTAATTCTTTTCTGTGAATATATATTGTTGAACCTACTTGCAGTGATCTTTTTGAGCGCTCTATCATTTATGTATGTGCTTTCTTTACAGGCCTCATCCAGTGAAGCCCATGAGTTTAGAGAGCCAGGCTCCCATCAGCAGCCCCGCTGTGAAAGAGATAAAGGTCCGCGAGAGCCCACCGGGGAAGATTCAGGGTACTGTAAATAACAAATTGGAACCTGAACACAGTTGTTGACATTTCCTCTCACCGCAGCAAATTGGAAATTCCTGCAGGAGGAAGTCAGGGACACATGACATAAAATCTCTTTTCATCCTTTAACACACATTATGCACATTTAAGAGTCAAATGTTTTTGAGTTAATCCTCAGAAATGTTGCTGGAATTGAGGTTGATGGTGGTGGTGGTGGGGGGGGGTTACATGGTTCACACTTGTAAAAAAATATCAAATCTAAATATGGGACTTTAGTCTTGGAAATGATCCCAATTGAATTGATTCATTTGTCAATTATTTTGTAAATTAATGGATTAGTTGTTGGTAGAGGTGGTACGGTTCACAAAACCCACGGTTCGGTTCGTATCACGGTTTTAGGGTCACGGTTTTCGGTTCAGTACGGTTCTTGTTATTTTTTCTTTTAATCTTTAACACTCCAGAATATACTTCAGCATATAGCTACAATTAGCATATTGAATGCATGTTGCACAAAACATGCACACAGTGGCAGTTCTATATTGTTTTATTTCATCATAGGTAACATGAAATCCAAAATGTTCCCACACACCAGACTATAAACGACGCTGGCGCATCCTCCAGCTCTGGGCAGCCTCTCTCCCACTTGACATTTCTGCAGGTGACGTGACCTGCAGCGGCACCCCACTCCACTTGAGGAGCGGTCGGCTCGGTGCCTCTCAAAATCTGACGAAAATCTTTTAAACTGACCTTTGTCGATCTGAAATGAAGACAGATTCAGCAACTGCATGGCCTATTTCTCGCTTAAAATGTTTTCAGAAACACGTTTCGGTGAACTATTTTAGTACAATATGAGATTGTATTCTGAACGAGCCGCCATGACAGTCTCTTTTGAAATTAGGGACCAGCCAGACCCATGTGACGCAATCGTCCAATCAGCTGCCATGGGTTGCGTTTGTCACGCTCATCCCGCTCATCATTTCCAGTAAGTGTTTTAACATAGGTGTCGAAAGTGGGCACTACGGCAGTAAGAGGTTAGTGCACATTAACAGTGTACTGACGAACCGTGCGGTACACACAGGCTCCGAACCGAGACTAGCGAACCGAGACTAGCGAACCGAGACTAGCGAACCAAGACTAGCGAACCGAGCGGTTCGGGTGTTTTTTCATGAACCGTACCACCCCTAGTTGTTGGGTCTATAAAATGTCAGAAAATGGTGAAAAATGTGGATCAGTGTTTCCCAAAGTCCCAAGATGACGTCCTCAAATGTCTTGTTTTGTCCACAACTCAAAGATATTCAGTTTACTCTCACAGAGGAGAGAAGAAACTAGAAAATATTCACATTTAACAAGCTGGAATCAAGAGAATCATTTACTTTTTTATTTCATAAAAAATGAGTCAAACCGATTTATCAAAATAATTGGCGATTCATTTAAAGGAACACGCCGACTTATTGGGACTTTAGCTTATTCACCGTAACCCCCAGAGTAAGACAAGTCGATACATACCCTTTTCATCTCCGTGCGTGCTGTAACGCTGCCTGACGGTTCCAGCATTAGCTTAGCCTAGCACAGATCCTGCAGGTAACTGGTTCCAACTAGCCTACTGCTCCCAATTGTGACAAAAGTGACAAAATAACGCCAACATGTTCCTATTTACTCTGTCTCATGTTACGTTGTTTTTTGTACACACTGTGACTCTATAAATCACAACATGTAAATAGGAACATGTTGGCGTTATTTTGTCACTTATTCGGAGCAGTAGGATTACTGGAACCATTCCTGCATGTTCTGTGCTGGCCTGATGCTGCTGGAGCCGTCAGACAGCATTACAGCACACACTGAGATGAGAAGGGTATGTATGGACTTGTCTAACTCTGGGGGTTACGGTGAATAAGCTAAATTCCCAATAAGTCTAAAGTAAAGTGGAACCATTTGGACTTAAATAAAGTATATAATAGTTGACAACTAATTAACGAATCGATTCATCTTTGCAGCTCTTACGTGACACCCCTGGTCAGGGTCCACTGGCTGGTGAATGTTCAAATGTTAGCAGCCACACGATAGATTACCATTTTTTAGTTGTTTTTTTTTGGCTGGTGAGTGAAGCAATTCTATCAGCCAATTGCATAATTTACCAGCATTTGGCTAGTGGATGGTGCTACTTTTGAACCATGCCCCTGGTACTAAATTAAATAAATCAATATTATTTTATTAGAATAGAGCCTGACCGATAAAGGATTTTTAAGGCCGATATCAATACAAATATTTTGGGATTTAAAAATCCGCTATTACAATATATCGGCTGATAAATATATATTTTTTTTAAATCCAGAAACGCGTAATAAAACATAAACAGATTTCCCTAACATTAGTTATTTGTAGTTATTTGAGTCCTCAATAAAATAATATGATAATGCAGTTTAAAAATAAACTTGTTTGTTTTACTGTCACAACAGAACAGAGGAACATCAAAATATATTAAAGTTCTGATAAATAAAATGTATAAAAATACAAACTTAAGATATGAAACTTAAAGTCCTTTGAACAAAAACACTAACAACAAATCAGAGTGTTGCCAACAGGGGCGTTGTAGAGCGCCCTCTGGTGGACAAACTATACAACGTCAACACTCGTAACAAGGTTGAAGGGTGTTTCGTCCATTTTTATTTTGTAAAGTGCCCATATTATGAACATCCCTTTTCTGGGATTTGGGGTAGGGTTGGGTATCATTTGGATTTTCACGATTCCGATGCCATATCGGTCAGGCTCTATATAAGAATACTGAATTTGCTTTTCGTCATCCCCCTCAGGTGGCGCACTCGGTGCAGAGCGGCCCGTACACTCAGCTGACACAGGAAGAGCTGATCACGCTGGTGGTGCGGCAGCAAGCCGACCTGTCCCGCAAGGACTCTCAGATCGTCGAGCTGGAGGAGTACATCGACAGACTGCTGGTCCGAGTCATAGAGGAGCAACCCAGCCTCCTGCAGTCTCTGAACGCCTCCAAGCCAGTGTAAGGTACCGGCTGCTGGAAGACCAGCGTCTCACCCAGAGACACAGTTGTACGTCTGTGTGTGTGTGTGTGTGTGTGTGTGTGTGTGTGTGTGTGTGTGTGTGTTTGCACTGTTGTCACCGTGTACCGCGAGACACGATCTCCACCAAGGTCTTGGAGCATTATGCACTTTCTTAGTTTCAGAGTCAAATTTGCTTGACAATGCTGGAAAATTTGTCTCTGGAGTAAAAACATGTAGTGAACACATAATAAGCAAGTAAATCCTCTTTATATGAGCAAATTAATGTTTGTTTTGACACTAAGGTACTGGGATTTGCTTTAAAAAAAACAAATGAAAATCTATTCAACATTTTGATTTCTAAACCATGCTTGATGAAACTTGGGTTGAGCTTTATTTAATATACTTTATGATGCAGATTAAAAAAAGTTTTTATTTTATTTTTTTTCAAACGATTATCCAGCATTTTCACCACTTTTCACTGGGTTTTGTGTTAATGTACTCCTGTGTTATAATCATATACATTACCTTCAACAATCATTCCAAATTCATGCATCATCTTAATTTTTCTCTCATATGATCTCATGAGCGGAGTCCAGATTAAGATTTATATAACAAGGGCACATTAATGTCTCCCTCCACCACTAAAGTCTTATTTTTTTTAATTTTATTTGTTGATTAATTTTTTTTTTAACCAGACAACAATCTTCCCGCATTTAACTCACCGCAGTCAGAATGTCAGCTGTTCGTCCCAAACATATTGTGCCTATTTTTGCTTCAAAGAGGTGTTATTTAGAAAAACCAGCAATAAATAAAAAGCAAGCAGTTGCAATGTACTGTACATAGTCTGAATTACACAGCAGCTATAGCAGTTATTTCTGTCATGTGGTTGTTATGGAGCATGTGCACATATTTTATTTTTTAAATTATGCAAGAAATCCAAACTATTCTAATAATAACGTGATCACTGTGATGTTTGTGTTGTACTTGTAAAATGAAAACCAAGAGATAATCACGCGAGGAACGGTGAAAGACTCCGTATCTGTAATAACCAACCAGCCTTGTCTTTATATTTGAACTACACTTATGAATGAACATCTATGCCTTTATATGACCATATTATTGAATGTCTTGGCAGCAATGATAGCAATATTAATCTTCAGAATGTACATACCTGTGCCTTCAAAACCTTTTTTCATGACTTGTGTGTCTGATTTGTTGGATGGACGGTTGTTGGAGTGAGAGCTCAAAGAATGTGCAGTCTGATGTATCGAGTGTCCGTTGACGTGACAATAACACTACGGCTGATGTAAAACGTCTGCAGGAAGTGATGCTGAGCAAAATATGATTTTATTTTAAATAAAGACACTACTTATTTCACCACATTGTTTGTATTTGCAATTACTTACAATTATTTAATTTACACTTGGAAAGAAATATAACCTACATAGACAACAAGACAAGAACGTAATTTGATTTTATCTAGTTCACATGTATTTATATTTGTATTCAATGTCATGCTGATGTTAGGATGCCTATCGCTGGTTTGAAGGGAGCCTATAGTAACATCTGGCCAGGGACTGCAGATGAAAACTAGCCTTTTTTGGCAAATTCTGGCATATTTACAGAAATGTTTATTAATATGCACTGTCCCTGACAAATAAAGATATTAAATTAAACATACGTAACTGAAATATGAGTCTACATAATTGCCATTTTCTTAGCGTTTAAACAAGCTACATAATGCACTGACAACTCCATTGGTTGTCTTATGTAATGCTAAGTGAACACATTAGTGGCTCTCACAAAATATATATAAAATGTATCCCAGACCAACATGTTTTATTCTACACAATAGCTGCCTTTCAGACCAAAAGACCGTGCAGCTGCACTTCTGTCCTTTTCTCATGTACAGTAAATGGGGCTGTTTATGTAACTGTAAATATTCAGTAAGTTTCAAACTTTCAAACCTTACAATTTTAGATAAATTAAGTCAATACTGTATATTCATGAAAAGGATAAGTCTGGCGACATGCCAGCTTTTTCTTACTGTCAACTAATTTCATTAAAAGAGAAAAAGACAATGGATTGATCCTTCTAACAAGTACGGTCTATCTAAAGCTTGATAGAGCTCACTCTTCTGTACCATAGACCCTCACTATTGTCCAAAAGATATTACAAACATCAGTGAGTGACAGGATTCCTAATTAATAAAGTCTGCAGCTGACAATAATCCCAAACACATTCACAATTCCCTCCTGCTTGAGTAGCGTTGGCTGAGAACTACAGTTATTACTGCATAAGTAGTCTCACATTGCCAGATCTATCTCCAGTACGGTCTACACCACTTATCTATTCTTGGATAGGTGGAAAAAATGCTCTGCCTTGTTTGTATTTCTTTAAACCAATCACAGCGGTCCTGGCGCTAAGCCCCGATAGCGAGAGGGGAGGAACATCCAGATGTCTGGCTTTATCCCAGCAATGTACATCCGTTGAGACTAGTGCGAATGAAGAAAAAAAAAGTTGTATAAAGCCTTTTGTGGCTACAGGGGGAGCTGTGCAACATTTGATAAATTGCCTCAGGGGATGTCACTTGAGTCGGCACTGGTTGGGGCTGAAGAGTGCAAGTTTGAAAATGAAAAAAAATTCTAAGGATGTGGAGAAAGAAGTGAGCCTACCAGACCTCTTTAGCTCGCTCCTCATCTCTGCTTGAGGCAACATTGCAGTCGGTAAAAGACGATATCTCTGGTTCTGCATTGTTCACGATCCCTTTGTTTTCAAACTGTCCATCGATAGTCTGACAATAGGAATACGGAGTACGATGCTAAATTGGTGAAGTACTCTTTTAAGCGTGTTAATAAACCACAGGGCGACAGTTTAGACACTGGGCTACTGAATCATGGTGCGCATAATGTGTGAAAGCTGGATCACCATATAGTACACCGTAGGAATGTAATCTAAGGTTTTTTTTCACATATAGTCCTCTTTAAACAAACAGAAAAGGGACTCAGTTCTTTTTGTGTTTACATAGTCAGTTGAAAAGGACTCCCTTCTCTTTCTGATCCACTTCAGCTCTGATGGGGCCTCGGGGCTAAAGTACATTACAAATTGCAAAATAAACCTGAAGCGCTTTGTGTTCACAATGCACAGGTGAAGAGAACCACAAGGCGGACTTGAAGCGAACCATACTCAGACCACCTCCAGAAAAAGTCACCGAATGATTGGTTGCAGAGGGGTCGGAGTCCCTTTGGCGTGTTTACTAGTACTGTCAAACAATTAAAATATTTAATTGCGATTAATCGCATTAATGTCATAGTTAACTCGCAATTAATCGCATATTTTTATCTATTCTAAATGTCCCTTGATTTCTTTTTGTCCCATTATTTTTTCTCATTTTAATGCTCTTATCAACATGGAAAAATGGAACGGCTTACTTTGTGCTTTTGTCGCCTGGCTTTGACGAGGGGGCGGAGAATTGGCATCAGCTGTATGCTTGGCCATCAAGTGGTATTTCAGACTGGACGTGCTGCAATGATAGCTCAAAAAAACTACAAAGTTTGCTAGGCCAATAAGAACGTTAATCTCGATAAAAAATTGTACGCCGTTAAAATGGGTTTGCCTTATCGCGGTTAATAACGCGTTTAACTGACAGCACTAGTGTTTACATATGCACAAAAAAATGCTGTCTAATAGGTCTGAGTTCTTTTGGAGGGCTAAAATGGACCAAGTGTGAAAAAAAACGCCCTTATTCTGCGTTGCTATTTACCATGAATGAATCAATTATACTCTCCTGTCCAGAGAAGCTGGGACTAACCAGCAGCAGCCTTTAAAACACAGAAGCTTCACAAAACCACACTGGCTGTAGCGCAGTTGTTGGCCGAGAGGCCGATGCGTCGGCGGCATGTGAACATCTTGCGGAGCTCCGATCGGAAGCGGTCATGCAGCCAGGCGTAGAGGAAAGGGTTACAGCAGGACGAGCTCATCGCGCACAGGTGACAGAGCAGCTGGATGAGCAGAAAGTACGGCTTATCTATCAGGTCGATGTCAATGTCCCGCAGCACGTTGAACACGCTGATTGGCATCCAGCACACGCCGAAGGCTGCCACCACCAGGCTCACCAGCCGGAAGGTCTTGCGTTTGCGCATGCGCTGAGCCTCCGCCTGGCTCTGGGTGTGGTGGCCCGGCACGACACAGTTCCGCAGTTTAACAGAGATGCACAGGTACGAGATGCTGAGCGCCGACAGAGGCAGGACGTAGGTGATGAAGAGGGTGCTGTACGCGTAGGCCAGCCGCTCCCTCTCCTGGCCCATCCAGAACTCCTCGCAGATGGTGAAGCCCTCCTTCTTAAACTCCACGTGGTAGGTGTGAGCCACGGCGGGAGCCACAAGGCCGCAGGACAGCAGCCAGATCCCAGACAGAAGGTAGGTGCACGCCAAGACTGAGATGCGCTTTTTCAGAGGATGAACTGTGGCGTAGTATCTGTGAAGAAGCAGAGAAGAGGAAAAGCCTTAAAAAAGTTAGATTAGATTAGATCTACCTAACTAAACTGTTGGAGGAAATTATAGAAACATGCCAAACATGAGTTAAAGGTCCCATATCATGGTGCTCTTTGGATGCTTTTATAAAGTAAGTAAGTAAGTAAAGTTTATTTATAGAGCGCTTTTCACAGATAAAAATCACAAATTGCTTCACAAGGTACAACCACATTGAAATACATTGGATGAAGATAAAACATTTAAAAGGTCAAAGATAAATTAAACCCAGTCAACTAAAAGCTTGTTTAAATAACAGTGTCTTGAGTTGCCTTTTAAAAGAATCAACAGAATCAGCCACATGGAGGAGCAAGGGCAAGGCGTTCCAGAGTCTGGGGGCTACAGCCTTGAAAGACAGATCTCCCCGTGTTTTATAGGGAGTCTTTGACACTATTAAGAGACTTTGGCCTGCTGATCGAAGGGCACGGCCTGGGGAGTATGAACGTAACAAGTCAGCAATGTATTCTGGGGCCTGACCATTTAAAGCTCTAAAAGTTAAAACCAATATTTTAAATTCAATGCGAAATTTAATAGGTAACCAATGTAGGGAGGACAAAATGGGATTAATGTGTGTCCTTCTGCCAGATCCTGTTAAAAGCCTAGCCGCAGCATTTTGAACCATTTGAAGACGATTTACATCAGATTTGTTAAGAAACATAAAAAGAGAATTACAATAATCTAAACGTGAAGAGATAAAAGCATGAATAACCATCTCAAGGTCAGAGTCTGTTAAAATTGTCCTCAATTTTGCAATATTTCTAAGATGATAAAAACAATTTCTGACCAGAAGTCTCGAATGGCAGTCCACAGACATTATAGACCTTAGTGGTCTGGTCCCCTAATACTGTATCTGAAGTCTCTTTTATATAGACCTTAGTGGTCCCCTAATACTGTATCTGAAGTCTCTTTTATATAGACCTTAGTGGTCCCCTAATACTGTATCTGAAGTCTCTTTTATATAGACCTTAGTGGTCTGGTCCCCTAATACTGTATCTGAAGTCTCTTTTATATAGACCTTAGTGGTCCCCTAATACTGTATGTGAAGTCTCTTTTATATAGACCTTAGTGGTCCCCTAATACTGTATCTGAAGTCTCTTATATAGACCTTAGTGGTCCCCTAATACTGTATCTGAAGTCTCTTTTATATAGACCTTAGTGGTACCCTAATACTGTATCTGAAGTCTCTTATATAGACCTTAGTGGTCCCCTAATACTGTATCTGAAGTCTCTCATATAGACCTTAGTGGTCCCCTAATACTGTATCTGAAGTCTCTTTTATATAGACCTTAGTGGTCCCCTAATACTGTATCTGAAGTCTCTTATATAGACCTTAGTGGTCCCCTAATACTGTATCTGAAGTCTCTTTTATATAGACCTTAGTGGTCCCCTAATACTGTATCTGAAGTCTCTTTCCCGAAATTCAGCCTTGTTGCAGAATTACAGCCACTAGAGCCAGTCCCACAATGAGCTTTCCTTAGGATGTGCCATTTCTGTGTCTGTAGCTACTGAGGAGGAGAGAGGGGGGGCAAAGTGGAGGGTGGGGGTGTGGCCTTGACCAACTGCCACTTTGCTTGTTTGAAAGCCATGATGTCTCTCTCTCATGGGTGGGCCAAATTCTCTGGGCGGGCAAATCAGAGAAAGGGGAGGTAACCTTGCTCCTTATGACCTCATAAGGAGAAGATTCCAGATCGGCCCATCTGAGCTTTCATTTTCTCAAAGGCAGAGCAGGATACCCAGGGCTCGGTTTACACCTATCACCATTTCTAGCCACTGGGGGACCATAGGCAGGCTGGGGGAACTCATATTAATGTTAAAAAACCTCATAAAGTGAAATTTTCATGCCATGGGACCTTTAAAGGTCCCATATCATGCTCATTTTCAGGTTTATACTTGTATTTTGGGTTTCTAGTAGAACATGTTTACTTGCTATAATGTTCCAAAAACACTCTATTTTTCTCAATATACTGTACCTGTCTTCACCCTCTGTCTGAATTGCTCTGTTTTAGCGCCTGTCTCTTTAAGACCCACTCCCCAAAAAGCCCAGTCTGCTCTGATTGGTTAGTATTTCCGGGTCTTCCACATCTGCGCTCTCTGCTTTTCTGCACCGTCATTGCAGCTGTATAATGACTGTAACGGCACTTTCTACCTATATACTGTATAGTATAGTTGTGACTTCACAACTGTACGCAATTCCTGATGGCTCGTTTAAAGGCACAGTTTCTCAACACGGGCTGTGTGCATTTGTCTGGGGATTGAGCGTTTTGATACTTTCACAGTACTTATATTGCACCTGGACCTAGTTTGAAATAAAGCAGAAACGGATTCTCACTTTTTTACAACATGGGACCTTTAAGTAAAAAAAGAACAGCATTTACAAGTCATTATTTGCCGACTGCAATTAACAAGCAAATGACAGAACAGCTGTAAAGCTCCACGGATGCTACAGCTTCAAAAATGACCACAGAAGAGAGTCAATGCCAAATTGGCGGTTTACAACCAAAAAATTATATTTAAAAAAAATCCTGTTCACAAAGGTTTCGCAAAAATCTAATTCAGCTCTGCCGCTGTATCCATGGTGACAAAGCAAAGCAGGGTTTGGCCTTGTGGCCCAGCTTCCTGAGCAATGGGGAAGAGTATTACTGTCTGATATACTGCAATCCATCCCCCTTTTGTCCCTCAGCCAGACAGGTTTATATTTGGAGAAACTGAAAGAATAGGGTTAGTGCCCAATATCTGTTTAGAGGATCTGCAGTGTAGAGGGAACAGGCATTTATGAGATATATATATTCCCTTTTCAAAGATGGAAACGGTAATGTCACCATTAACCAAGGTTAAGAATTCTAGTGCAATACTTCATGATATATTATCCTTGAAACGTTTACCAATGTAGTACAGAACGTGCATGAGACCAATCGAGGAATACCGAAGAAAAGACTTTGTTCCCAAGAAAGAAAATTATATATATTTGAAATTTGAGTGTTTTTTCTAATTCGGTCCGATTCCTACCAGTTGCGTAGGAACCGGTTCCATAGTGGAACCGGGTTTTCGGGACCCAACCCTATGTGAGATGGTGTCAGACTTTAGTCTTTTCAAAGTCGTCTAGTGTATGGTAGGCGAAAGCTGCCACTCCCTCCTGCTCTGCATTACCTGCTGATACCATTCACCTGCCTGCCCCGCCCCCATACTCACCTGGTACTCAGGGCTTTGACTCCGAACTTCGTTATTCGAATATAATTCGAATATAAAAAAAATAATGATATTTGAACGAATATTAGGCAGCTCTTAATATTCGAACCTGTTATGTAGGCTACGGTGAAAGCTCCGAACTTCCTGTCGAAAGCATACTGTTTGTGTTTAATCCAGGGTCTGACTTTTAATAATATTAACAATTTTAATAATTGTGTTTTTCATCTGAAAACATCGTCTGCCTATTGACATTGACTGATCCACTGCCCTATGGTGGACAGAACATCTACAACATAAGTTCGATAAAAAAAAATATAGATCTTACTGAAGGCATTTAATGGTCAAAATATTATTAATAAATATTCAAATATATTTGAATAGTTATGTTTTTCTGTATGACTGATTTCCAAGGTTGGACCCTTCCTAAACTCTGTTCAGTCACTTTTCTTGCAATTCTGAGTCATTGCCGTGCTATTGGGTTCTTTCCAGCCATTTTGTCAAACATGACAGTTCCTGGCTGTAGATACTGTATATTAGTGCTCAGTGCATTAGTTTTCAGTCTTTGTTATATATTTTAGTTGCAATGGTAACATTAGTGATTTACTAATGGTAATTTGAGTGAATGCTCATTACCTGTACATGGGGTGGGTTGGAAAGGGAATTCCACTTTTTTTTTAATAAACTCTTCTCTATCTTGTGTGTAAAAGCTTATAACATAGTATGTTGATGGTGGATACATGTGTAAGTGGCATATGGACTTGATAGAAATATGACTATGCTGTTTCTGTGTTTCCATTTTTACTTTATTTAAACTGAGGCTCCACTGCCATAATGGTTGGACAGTTAAATCTGAGAAAGGCTATTCTTTAGTTTGCCTCTTTTAAGTTCTGTATTTTTCAATATGCTTCGTCACTTAGTTGGAAAGGTTCCCTGTTATTATTTATTTTCAGAATCTGCTGAAATCCATCCAAGTTTTTACACATTTGCATCTGCCACTGCAATTTTGTGCAGAAAGACACAGTGACATTCATTGTGTGGAATGATGTCCTTTTATTACTTTTTCATTCATGTGTATTTATAACAGGGTGGGTAAGTATGTTTGAAAAAAAATGCCTCAGGCTGAAAACCTTTTTGCTCCACTAATGATGCATTATAAATGTCAGTGAAAATGCAGGAGGCGTGGAAATATTTCCCAGGGTTTTACTTTATCGATTCTTTCCACCGTCATCTCCTCATCCTTACCTGTCCACACCGATGGCAGTGAGAGTGAAGACGGACACGTACACCGTCACTGGCTGGATGAGGTACACCAGGTAGCACATGAAGCGGCCATACACCCAGCCGTGCGGGTTGAAGGCGTAGGCCAGCGTGAAGGGGACACATGTGGCGCACATCAGCATGTCGGAGAAGGCCAGGTTTCCAATGAAGAAGTTGGTGACGTTGTGCATCTTGCGGGTGCGGCAGATGACGTAGAGGAGCAGGTAGTTGCCGAAGACGCCCACCAGAGCCACCAGAGTGTAGCAGGGAATGATGAGCAGCTTGAAGGACTGCAGCAGCTCCACGCCCACAAACTGGGAGCTGCGCTTGGACGAGCCGTTCTGCAGCGCCACCTCAAACACCTGACCCGTGTCATTCCCATTCACCTCAGGCATCGCGCACGGGGAGGTGAGCTCAAGTGCCCAGCCACTGCCTGCGTCCTCCATCCCCAAAAGGCTGATGTCAACCTGGAGGGGAAGTCATGAATACAGTGAACTGCAGTGCATATATCTGGGGCTGCAACTACAGATTATTTTCATTGCAGATTAATCTGTCCATCTGTTTTCTCGATTAGTGGTTTGGTCTATACAATGTCAGAAAACGGTTTTAAAAAAGAAGTCAGTCAGTGTTCCCCAAAGCCCAATAGGAAGTCCACAAGTCTTGTTTTGTCCACAACTCAAAGATTGTCACAGAGGAGAGAAGAAACTAGAAAATATTCAATCTAATCAGTTTTTATGACTCAGCGATTAATCGTTTATCAAAATAATTGACAACTAATCGATGATTCTGTTACTTATTTTCTACATTAATCGATTACTTGTTTGGTTTATAAAATTAGGGATGCACAATATGAGGAAAATATGTGATATGCGATAATGTTGAATATCGCGATAATGATATTACTTGCGATAAGTTAACGATATTACTAAGTGTAATTATTTATGTGGTTTCAGTATACTGCTAAAATACAACAAATAGCCTGTTGAATTAAAAAAAAAAACACAAAGAAAAATGTTTTCAACATTCTTTTATGGAACAAATTTGAACATTGAACTGAACACAAAGGCACCATTTAAAAAAATAAATAAAATAAAAAGGGATAGTGACATTTTAAAGTGTAGTTTTCTACTGATATTCTTAACTAACACAACAAATCAGTGTCTTTTGTGATTTGTCGCAGCCTTTCGTAACGTGTTTATTATTTATTAAGTTCATATCGCGATGACGATTTTAAAAAAAAAACGATTGTGCAGCCGTACATAAAATAACGATCAGCGTTTCCCGAAGTCCAAGATGACGTCCTCACTCTTGTTATGTCCACAACTCAAATATGTTCAGTTTACTGTCACAGGAGTGAAGAAACCTGGAAATATTCATATTTAACAAGCTGGACTCAGAGAATTTATTTTTATTTTTTAATAAAAAATGACGGATAATGGATTAATTGATTATCAGAATAGATGGCTAACTAATTGATTAATGGATTCATCTTTGCAGCTCTGTATGTATTCAACAGCATGCCCAGTGAAATATGACTGCCAAGACAAGCATATGCTGAAGGACATGAGCATCAATTCTCCACAGACATGTTTGTACATGATCAATTAGGCGATTAAACTTCAATGGCAAATTTCCCTTTTTATTATCATCCTGTGTGGATGCAGATAAGCTTAACAGGTTCCTCTGCGTGTCCAGTGAGAACTCTCGTCTTTGTGATAACACATTTGTCAGCCCTTTTTATAGCTTTAAATCACTGTACTGAATCACTCAGTAACTTCCTTTTCTTAGTTTGCCCTGGCTAACTCCATTTAGAAACAATTACAATTATCATTGTGTTTTGAAGTATTCAATGAGTGGTGTTTTGTAGACTAAATGTTGTGGTGAGTCATCACTGTGAGACTGGTGCCTTTCACTTATTTCATCACATTTTCAGGACTTCAAACCATGAATATTAAAGCTGCGTGCCCAGACCTGCTCTTTCATCTGCCCAGTACAGGGTATTGTTTTCGATATTTAATGTAAAAGGACAGATTGTATGGAGAATGGGCAGGATACTGACCCAACTCAGCAGTGACCCATTTTGCAAAGACTTGTTGCATTTAGAATTTAGCCTTCGGATTGAGAAGATGCTCCTAAAAATTGGACAAAGGATATTGATTTGATATTGATATTTCTGTGCAAGGTTGTTCGGTTAAAAATGTGGCTCAGATGGAGAAAAAAAAGCAGATGTATTACAGTATCTGTCAAGGAAAGATCACAATGAAAGATTTCTGCTTCAGATTCACCCAAATGTCCAAAATGGCATCATTTCTCCAGATTGTAGTTAATCAAAATCCTTGAAGTTACCATGTGTCAAGGAAGAATATAACTGCATTAAAACCATGAAAATTAATTATTTATTTCAGTATATAAGGCCTAAACATGAATTAATTTTTACTGGTTACTTATCTGTAAGAGCCAACTCTTGAGTCTAAGGATGTATAACTTGTGGCTGTTATCTCTAAACTATTGGTTCTACACACTGTATGCTCCCTCTGATTTGACATTTGTAATCAAAACGTCACGCTGATTGAATCTGAAATCACTCATACATAACGTGTTGTAGCCTACATGGATGCTCAGCAGCGGATTCATAACTGGGAATTCATTAATTATGCCAGTTGCATAACTATTAATAATACAATCGACTGAGAAAAACTCTTAACATTTGATTCACACACTGTTTCTGTCTTTTAAATGAATATTATGACTCTGAAAATAATAATTGGACGATTTGATTGTTGGCTCCCAACTCACCTGCTCTGCCAAGTAGGTTTTTTGTCAGTTGAATTGGTTTTAACACTCCTGCCATGCCAGGATAGATAGCCTACATGCTGTAACTGTGATTCAGAGACACCAGTTTGGTCGAACAACCGTCGGTGTGATGCATTAAAAATATTCACTGTCTCTCGACTTAGTCCTTCAAAAAGCGACGCAGCCTCGAAATACTGCGACGCAATGAAAGGAAACTGCAGGTTTAAAGTCTTTATCGAACATACCAATCCCCTATAAACTGGAGCGTAAATGCATACATAAGCTGTAAGAAATGCATTTTAAATGCACTGTTACAAAAGTGACGCATGCGTTTGCATCATTTCCATCTTTTCTCTTTTAAACTCAAAAATAATTAGCCAATTCGACTTTTAGTTATAGGCTTAACTAAATTGGGGCAAGATAAGAAATTCGCATCTGGAATTGGAGAAGAAGAAAGTAGCACACTTACCGTGTGTTGCTTCTCAGTTTTCAGACACGGAGTCTCGGTGCAGGAGAGATCCAGCGCGGAGCGTGTGTGTGTGTGTGTTTGCGTCCTGGCGCGCGTCTCACAGATGCGCGCTTCTCACCCAAATGAACCCACATGGGTTTCTGAGCAGCACTAAAGCCGTGCACCCGCACTCTGGACGTTTGGTACGCTATTTTATGCGTCAGTGTTGATTGGCGCTGTAATTAACCTACTTAATGTGACAATCGTTTTTTTATTTTTTATTTTTAGCGTCAGGAGTGTGTTGCCAGGCGATCAACAGGTGCAGTCCGGCTGACAGGGATGGCTCGCTGACAGTGTCTCCTTGGAATAATAATAATATTAAAAGTTGATTTAGCCTATAAAGCACCTTTCATACAGAGAGTGCAGCTCAAAGTGCTTTACAACAACGTGGAGAGACCACAAAACAACCATGATCACATTAAAGGGGTGATGGAATGATTACATATATATTTCACACTGTTCCTTAAGGTCTCCTAATAGGGTATGTGACATTGGTTGGGATGAAAATGGCCCAGGTGCAATTTTTTTGGCCCTTATGCATCCCTGTGTAATGGCTCTATTTGGAACGGCAGCTTTTCTTCCAAATATGGCACACTCATGAATATTTAGATGAGCTGTGCGCTGATTGGTTGAGGAACCACTCACACATACATTGGAGACGATACTGCAGGTCTCAAATTTCAGAAAGACACACACACAAACACACACACACACACACACACACACACACACACACACACACACACACACAGACAGACACACACAGACAGACACAGTCTGTTACATGCCTAGACATGATCCACAACTCCCTCTCCATTTACTCGTTCTAAACACTTTTCTCTGGGCCAGTATTCCGTTGTACAGTCAGGAAAAACTTCCAAACTTCTTTCTAAAGTACACAGCGCAGCTTGTGTGTGAGATCCTGACAGAGCTCCAGCTCAGCGGGTCCGTGAAGGGGGAGAGGCCGACAGAGAAGGCAGCAAACCCGTCTAGCAGCCGCCGCCTGTCCCGGCAGATTGTGGAGCTCGTGAAGTCCGACACTGTCTTACAAAAATTTGCAATTACCCATACATTTTTTTTGTAAAACGGCTCATATTTGAGCTTTACATAATTGATTTCTGCATTAAAAAAGTCTCAGAAGTGAATTTATTAATGGAATAGCAGAGATCTGCGTGACCTAGATTCAGAAGACTAGCTGACCTCAGGTCAGTGGTCTAGCCCATAGGCGCCGATTTATGTTTTTGTCCGTGGGTGCTCACAGGCGCACGCCCTTTTAAAAAAAAGTAGTCAAAAAAGTGTTTGCATTTCAGAACCTTAGGAAATGGACAGCGGCCAACACGAACACATCACGCCTATTAACTCAATAATAAAGCCGTAAAGTAGGCTTGAACTCAGGACAGCGCCACTTCTCACATACAGATAGGATTGGAGATGAGAAGTTTAACTGACACATAACCGCGAGCAGCTTCGTGGGAAATTAAGAATCAATGCCACCGACATAACCAATACCACTAGACAGACGCTCCACTGGCAGCCTGGCACATGTGGGTGGGCACACATGGGTGCTCAGTGTTTTCCGTGGGTGCTCGAGCTCCGTGTGCCAGGCTGCCAGTAGGCTACATTCATTTAAAATTAAACATTGCAGTTGGTGCTAAGTGGAGCGTCTGTCATAGTGTGATTGGTTATGTCGTTGGCATTGATTCTTAATTTCCCACGAAGCTGATCGCGGTTACGTGTCAGTTAAACTTCTCATCTCCAATCCTATCTGTATTTGTGAGAAGTGGCGCTGTCCTGAGTTGAAAGCCTACTTTACGGCCTTATTATCGAGTTAATAGGCGTGTGTGTTCGTGTTGGCCGCTGTCCATTTCCTAAGGTTCTGAAATGCAAACAATTTTTGACTACTTTTTTTTTTAAAGGGCGTGCACCTGTGAGCACCCACGGGCGAAAACATAAATCGGCACCTATGGTCTAGCCTATGTAAATGTTTATTTAATCATAAAGATGACAGATAAAAAAATCATGCACAATAGGCTACTCAAAACTCTCTATAAGCTCGAGAAGCTTCTGTTTTGTTGATCTTTTCCTTTCTGCTGTCTTTATAAGCTAAGCTCGTGATTTGTTTTCCATATTGGGAAATACAGAGGAAGCACCAAGTTTCCATTATCTGGAGTAATATCAGTTAAGATGCATTATGGAGACAAGCACATTGCTGTCTCAATCAAGTCTAATGGCCTAGTAAGTGTGAACCAAGCGGCAACTTCTGCACCTGAAAAGTGAGGCTAATAATGCGGAAGTGCCCTAAACCTGCGTTCTATCTAATTTCCAGCAGGGAGCGACTCCACTGGCTCCAAAAACAAGTCTTTCTATAGAAGTCTATGAGAAAATGAGCCTACTTCTCACTTGATTTATTACCTCAGTAAACGTTTTCAAAATTAGTTTATGGTCTCTACTGCATGATGTTCATTTTGTAAATTATTGCGCCATTTATTTTAAAATAGACGATAAAGCAGGGGATGCTTTAGGACCTGTCAATCAGGACAGAGGCTTAGCAATGCTAACCATGCTAACACTCAAAATAGACCTCAACTTGTTTTTGGGTGTTGTCTGTGTTTTTATCTTAAACAAACCACCGTGTGTTTTCACTTCATCAAAGTTAACTGGAACACTTTGGTTGCTTAGAAATGTCTTGCTCTCACACTGTAGTTAGCTGGGAGTCTGCCGATTTTCACTCAACTCTGTGTACTACACATACGTACATGCTGATGAACGGCACCAGTACCCGAGGTCCGTGTAAAACCCGCCAGCAAAACTCCGCTGGATGACTCGTTTCAGAAGGGTTGAAAATCAGCAACTTTCCCTGTTTAGCGCTTAGCGCAGCGCCTTTGAAACCATTCACGCATTATCCTTCTCAGTTCCACCCTTTTGTCCAAATATTGTCACTTCTGGCTCTAAAATACTAAAATGGCGACAGCCATAAAGCAAACTTTTTGCTTCAAAACCAATGGGTTTGTGGACTGCCGACTGTCCATTATTTTTATTTTATTTTTATTTTTTTTTATTTTTACAGTCTATTGCAGAGATCTTCAACAGGGGGTCCAGGGCCCCTAAACCTACCAGAGTAATTTTAGCATTGTAAAATACACTTAATTCAAAGTCGACATGTCAACATAAAACTGTGAAAAGCCGTTTTGGGTCGTCTTTTCACGTTTCCAACAATTGCAACCCTAGGTTTGGTTGAAATAAACACATAGTTTACTGATTGTATGTGAAAATATGTTGGCTTTATACATGCTAAAAAAAATAAAATCCAAGGATTCACTGTACCACATGTATGTTTAACATTAAAACATCACTTATAAAATCATGCCAACAAATGCATTTTAATAGCTTAGTATTCTATGCACTTAAAAGGTATGTAAAGCTTTAGGCTGCCCACACGTTATTGTCGGCCCAGTTTAATATGCAACTTATTTTTATACAATATATGTAGTAGGGGGTCCCTGTTACGTCTCTCTCTCTGGTCTATGGTATGACTGTGGCTTTTTGTTGCACTGATGTCACTGCCACAGTGGCTCTATTTGAACTGTCATCCTTCAACGCTTAAATATTTGTAAAAGGGGCCGAGGGGCACACTGATAAGGAGAAGGTAACGTGATGTCTGAATGCTGAGTGGCCTTTTGTAAACGAGGACAATCAGATCTGGAGCTCTGTAGGCATGGTGTTCCATTTGTGCAAACTGACTCGCAGTTTCTCCCTAAACCAGTCAAGGCAGAGACCCAACAACCGTGGATATATACCGACATCAGTGGTGATTCTGAATCAGCAGCCGGGTGTGGAGCCAGACGACCAGGCCGGCTATAGGAGATCCTGATGTGACGCTCACAGTGGTAGTTGTACTCGGTGTGTCCGTGGCTTCGCCGCGTTCATTCAAAGCTACAAGTGTTTATTTGGAATCAATAGAGTTTAACTCTCCCAACTCGTCCTCCCGCACGCAGCCAATCCCAGCTCAGACCCTGTCAGCAGGAGCCCTTAAAGTGCTCATATGCTTTTTGGCTTTTCCCCTTTACATTTATTGTGTTCTATATCTTTTATTGTGCATGTTATAAGTTTACAAAGTGAAAAAGCCCAAAGTCCACCCCAAAGGGACTTACCATCTCCAACAGAAAACACTGTTCACCAACTGCTCCAAACAGCTCTATTGTAGTCCAGCCTTTACTTCAGAGACAAACGTGGTCACTTTGTCACACACGTTATAATGCTCGCCTAGCCCTCATACTCTGCTTCTGACTGGCTAGTAGTCCTTACTGCGCATGTGCAACTCCCAATAAAATGGAACAGAAGTGAGATGCCTCACTCTGTAGATAAAACAGCGAGCTCAACACACAGGGTGAAAAGAGGAGCTGCAACAATGTGTAGTACAACAAAAATATGGTGTTTTTTTGAAAATTAAACTATGTAAACTTATTCTGATATAACCTCTAAATACAATTATGTACCTGAAAATGAGCACTTTAAAGCCTTAGGTTATTGGAAGAAATCAAAACAGACAATAATGGAAAATGTGACTTAACAACCACAAATGAAATACAGTTCACACTCCACTTTTAAATCAGCCTCAAGATTGTTGGTTGAGTAATTTTAATTGGGAAAGTATTGATTGCCTGTCCCTCCAAACCAATTAAGGAGCTCTTTTAGAGACTTGGGGAAATGGTATTAGCGGTGGCAGAAAAGGAAAGTAATTAGGGAAGACGAAGATCAACCACAGGAAAAACTTTGAAGGCTTAAGTCGAGCCTCACTGCAGCAGAAAAGTATTTTCTTGAGTCAATTAGACACAAGGTGTGAGACAAAAGCTGAGAGAGCCTTTTCGCTGCGCTGACATCTGTCGAGATTGAAGAACTTGTATTTGTTTGTAGCATTTTTGTTCTTTCGTCATTTAATTGTATGTAATTGTGCTAAAAACCTCATACAATGGCACACTGCACATTAGATCACTGTGGTTGTTTCCCTGTCTGGCTGTGTAGAGTTTCCAGATTTCAGATTTTGTATCACATATTCTCACGCTCAAACATGTATGACCATGAATACTGTGCAGCTGCAGTCGTCCTGTCTGACATTATAGGAATAATTTTTCTAAGCTACCAAGCAGACTTGAAGAAAGAGTGTGTGTTGCCTCACATTTAAGCCGTGGTGAAAGGAAAAACTTTTTTACAGATAGCTTTATTACATTTTTATTAAAGGGCAGTTATATATATATATATACATATACATATATTTTACCATTCATTTATGAAAGAGAGCACAGAAAAAAGGCAATAAAAGTGCGAGATCCATAAATACACAAGAAGAAATGAAATAGGAACTGAATAAATACAATCAAAAAGGAGATAAAATAATAAATCAATATGTGCCGAGTGTATTGCACCTGACAAATTACAATCTGCCAGTTTCAAACATAACCATTATGAGGTTTCTGCAAAAATTACGTTTCATTCAAGTAGCCTTCCATTCAAGATGGCTACTCTGCGTTTATCGGCCTAACGACAGAGCGAATATACGATTACTCAAGTAAAAATAAAGAAATTAAAGTCCTGCATGCAGAATTTTTACCAAAGGTAACTACAAAAGTGTGAGCATCAAAATATACTACCAAAACTAAAAGTATGCAGAATAATGTATATCATATGTTTTGACATTGACGCATTAATGTGTTCATCATTTAAATGTTGCAGCTGGTAAGGGTAGAGCTAATAATAACGAAGGACTTTATATACTGAAGGATAGCTTTTGAATGGAGAGCAATAAAGTCTTATGTTATCTTAGCCTATAATAATAATACATTATGATTTATTATTATATTTCTGTTTTAATAATCTGATTCTGCAAAGTAACTAAAGTTATCAGATACATGTAGTGGAGTAAAATGTATAATAATTGCCTCCAATTTGAGTGACAAGAGAAAAGAGAAGGAGAGAGATGGTGGGAGTGAAAAGGCATAATTACATCTTTTGATCAATATACGACACCACGGGGACTTCAAAGTCAGCCCTCACTACTGTATCGAAACACCGACACAACAATTTGGCGTCGTCCATTATAATGTAGTAGAGAAGTATAAAGTACAGCGGAAAATATTCAAAGTAGCTCAGAATTGTACCTGTTAAGTACAGCACTTGAGTCCCCCGCTGCATTGAAGCAAAAGAGTCAGCATTTGATCAGAGATCTTTTTATTCTTCAGCAGCTGTGTCATCTAGTTCAAAGAGAAGACGTTGAGCTGCTGGCTGACAGAATTCACCCGAGACCTCAGCAAAAACCCTAGACTTCACAACTACTTCAGATTGGCTTTATGGTTTTGGGGGGGAATGGCTGAGAATGTTGATGCCGATTTCCGTTTGGCTATCAACACTTTTTTTGTTTGGAGCTTGAGGACAAAAAAAAAAATACTAACCTTGAAGAGCCTGTGAACAATTGCAAAGGGGGCGACAAACTCCCTGACTCTCCTGTTGGAGGACAGACACTTGACTGAAAAGCTGCGACAGCATTAGAAATCTACCACAGCGAGGCGTGATTCGTCTCCGAGACAGGTTTTACCGGGAGTTAGAAAAGAAAAAGAAAAAAGCTTGTTTCCAAGGTAAAACACAGAGTGTGAGGACAACAAGAAGTCAAACCCTGACCAATGAAGAGGAGCAACATCTGATGCATATCTACGCCCACAGAGGTCTGGTGACACCTCGGCAGATTTTCATTCTGGATCACTGCCGAAACTGTGAAAATCTGAGGAGTCACCATGATGTGTTTCTTCTAGCTGCAGACAGCTTTACAGTACATTTCGAGTTGAATAAGTCAACCTTCACAGCCTGTGAATTTGAAACTACTGATGGGGGATAAGAACATATGTGAATCTATCTTGTGACTGATCTTATGAGCCTGACATGTCTCCATATCCTTTGAACTCAATCCATTCATGCTCTTCTTGTCGTTTTAAAGAAATGCCAATAAACCGGAGCATGGTTCTCTCCCATCCTGGAAGGCTATGTGGACTAGCCAGACCCTCCTCCGCACCGCTGTGGACGAAAGGTCTGGCAATGCGAGACTACCTTTTTGTCGGCTAAACTCAACTAGCAATGGCCTCTGAAATGATCAGCATCTCACAGTCACGTGACTGGCCGATGACTGCTGTAATTTCATAGGATATCATACGAATTTGTTGTGCGTATCTTTTCGTACGATATCATACGAACCCGTTCATGAGAATGCGTTGGCTTCACAGAGGCCTTTGTGTGTTATGTCTTTCTCTCAAGTGGGGTCGCCACATTGGCGAGACAGACTCTCTATTCACAAAGACTCCTTCATTATCCTTTATTGTATGATTACACCAGATGATACGGTTCAGGTAATTGCTGGGTTATTGTAACTCCACTCGAAATTAATGATTTTTTCCAGGGAATAATTTAACAGTAAATAGATTTAGTATTTTCAGCTTCTTTTTTTTTTAGTTAATAGCATCTGTTCTGTCAGTATGAGTCGTGGCTAATCATTGATCACTGTCAGCTCATCCTTTTTTGAGTCTAAGTGCACTAGAGGACTAGGCCAGCAGCATGAAAACCAAAAATGTCCTCCTGTGGTAATGAAAGGCTGCTCTGCGTCCACTCAGTGGTGCCCATGTGCATTTCATGTACTGCCATCTTGCTATGACAATCTAGAGATCTGCTCACATTGTTTTCGTAATCATTTAGACTGCAATCTGGCATGTAATTACTCCTTCAGAGTCTGGGTTAACATCAACATCGCTGCTTAAATGTCTGCCGAGGAGAGGCGTGGACGACCGACACAGAACATTGATTGTGTTATTTTCCCTTAGTATGACGAGGACAGTGTGCTTTTAGGAAAAAACAACACAATCTACAGCCTTACTTGTCAGGCTGTATGAAGCCACTATCGTCCTGTTTAGCAAGTATGATGATCATGTTCAGTGTTAGCCAACCATTTGCTAATTAGCAGCTGAGGCAGATGGGAATGTCATCGGTTTTGCACATATTAAGTCGAAACATCAACCTATTATTAGATAGTGTTATCAAAAAATGTCATGGCCAAATTGTGTGTCTTACCACTTTATTTCTGCTAAAATGCATAACTCCAATTAAATTCAAGAGTGGCCCAGTTCTTTTGTTATGAATCTGAATCCAATTTCTGGGTAATCATGATATTAACTGGAAGGCAAGTAACACCTTTCTCCCATTTACGTTAGATTTTTGCAGACCAGGTAGGTTTAGTTTCCATTGTAATATTTCAATGCATTCTCATGAACTGGTTTGTATATTATCATATGAAAATTGATGCACAACAATTCACATGCTATCCTACGAAATAGATAGATATACTGTCGGCTGGTCACGTAACAACTTGTCACATGACTCCTACTTTTATCGGGCGGACTTCAAAGTTACATTTAGCCGAGACAGGTTACTGGGAGCCTGGTACCGGTCACTGACAATGACTAGTTAAGGGACCGTTCGGTATTTATGGAATAGGGGAGGGTCATGTCTTTTTATTATTTGTTGAGGGGAGGGTCACCCAATGTTTTTTAGTCTAGGGGGGAGGGTCACCCAACTTTTGTATTCATGAAAACAGCAACATTTCAAAGTGCCTTGTTTGGTGCATACTTTTCTATGTAGATCTCAGTCTCGGCCCCCCCATTGCAGATGGGTCTGACCCAACAAAAATCGCAACATGACAGCAACACAAGTTTGGAGTTGCTTTCTTTGAGAATGCAACCCTATAGCTCACTGCGCCACCTGTTGCCAAAGTATCGTCACTGACATGGAGCTGGAATATATAATGAAGCAGACTAGATCATGGTTTCATGGTGCCTTGAGCTCGAGCACACACGGAAAATACTGAGCATCCAATTTCTGACTGGGCGGGCCAGCTGTCAATATGGGTTGCCAAGTGCACACCAGTACAAAAGGCATCAATACATTGTTAGGGAGGGTCGTCCCTTTTTTTCATTTTGGAGGGTCATAGAAAAACGTATTGCGAGTGAAGGGAGGGTCAAGTCTATTTTGATTCTAGATACCAAACTCCTCTGGTAGCCCCTCAAATACAAAACGAACAGTCCCTAAGAAAAAAAATGGTGGTTCATAGTGTCAAGGCACAATCCAGCTATTTTGTGATTAAAGGAAGATTGTGAGCAGCTGGGAGAGACTCCGACTGAGAGAGTCGCAGGAGAATGGACATGTGTTGCTGAGAGTGACTGCAGCTTTCCTCTTTCCACATCAAGTCGTGTTAATGTTATGTCCGCTTGAACGTCTACAAATGAAGCGGCGCCCGGAGTTGAGGACCACGGCAGGCCATTTCATCCTTCATTTCAGCCTGGCAAACCGAGTATTTACTGAAGATTAAATCGCACAGCTAACCAATCTCTGGAGCTCCTAGATACGCAACAGTAATATCAAGTTTTCCATTGTGGTTATGCCATGACGGTAGTACTAGCAGGACATGAAGACGCGTTTTCTGGGTGAAGTCTTGTGTTTTCCCCGGGACACCAACTCCGCTCCCCTGCTTGAAAGCCCTGTGTTTTATGACCCAGAAGTCATAGTGGTGCATACGGCTATACATATGTGAAATACATGCAAATTACAGTGCATTACTTTTCATAGCGAAATTTACAAACGGTTCATGAGAACAGCCTGAATATTTGTAATTAGGCAATCCCCTTTATTCATGCTGGGATAACTGCACATGGAGTTTTAGGATGCATGTACACACATACACACACACACACACAGTTATTTTAAAACCCTAAAAGATTCGGGGCTTTTGATAAAACATTCAGGGCTCGAGCCCCAGAAGCCACCCCCCTCGCTCCACCCCTGTCCACATGTAAGCCTAGGGCTGGGCAATATATCGATATTATATCGATATCGTGATATGAGACTAGATATTGTCTTAGATTTTGGATATTGTAATATCGTGATATGACATAAGTGGTGTCTTTTCCTGGTTTTAAAGGCTGCGTTACAGCAAAGTGATGTACTTTTCTGAACTTACCAGACTGTTCTAGCTGTTCTATTATTAGCCCTTCCCCCACTTTGACATTATGTTCACATTACTGATGATTATAAATCTAAAATCTAAGCCACCAATTGTCAACCCTAGAATATCGCTGCAATATCGATATTGAGGTATTTGGTCAAGAATATTGTGATATCTGATTTTCTCCATATCGCCCAGCCTTATGTAAGCCAGCTCACATGCAAATCAAAGGCCTCCAAACGGCTCCAAACTAATGGCTCAGACTCTGTATGACGGTTGTTGATTATTCTCGTTGTTCACCCATGGGTCACTGAAATGAAAAGCGTGCCTCCATTAAACACCTTGTTGCAACCTGTTCCAAAGAACTTAACAGCATCCAGTGACAAATAATAATCTCACAAATGAAAAGAGAGAGTATTAAGAGAGTTAGATAAAAGCCGTTTGTTGTCCAATAACAACGATGCTGCCACACAGACACGCATGACAGAGAAGAGGATTACTGATTGATACATTCACATCATTTGGAAATGTTTCTTAGTTACGAAAAACATTATTTGGCAGTAAAAACCCCCAACTAACCAAATACAACTCTTTTCAGAAGAACGGTTACGCTTTGTGAAGCACCCAACCTCCTAAACCTGCAGCAAGAATATTATTTTTTTAAATAAATGATTAAAATAAAAATCACTTGGCTTCTTCTTTCTTTAACTTCATCTTTCTGCCGCTTTGACAGTCAGATATGATGGTGTTAAATGCAGTCAATTCATAAGAAGGAATTTGTAATACAAGGCAATATACTATGTATGCATGAGTCATATTGATGTTGTATTTGAAAAGAATTAGGAACTGCCATGCATCACGCTGACGTATGGAAATAGGTTTACACAAGAAGCACAGACGATTGTGACAATGTTCTTGTCAAGGCTGTTTACTCAGAGAACCCAGTTTAATTATAAAGGCGGCTGAGATCTGGCGTGTACGCAGCATGTGTTTTAATATATTTGAGATTTCATTTTTTGACTGATGTTCACAGCAACTGAGGAATTCATGAAGCTGGAGAGTATCCTTTTGCTCTGAATGCGGTAGGCAAGATATGTTCTTCTGAGGCATATCCATCTGACAGCTTCCCTCTGGCACTGATAAGCTCTTGATTTACCCTTTTATCAGACTGTGCTGGTGAGTGAAGTTAGTTACGACATCATGTCGCTAACAAGGTGCAGCATATATGCCTAGTCCCTAATACCTTCTTTGGTTATACAAAATGCGTTTCCTCGAAAATGTTATTGAATTTGAAAGAAGTATACACAAATATACAGAGGAAATGTGTAGAGTGCACACCAGATGTCTCAATTCATCAGAGCACATCCATGTGAGAGAAGCACAGCGTGCAATCTTGGCTGGTGGCTGTGGCTCTGAGGTAGAGGAGGGGGCTGTGGCTCTGAGGTAGAGGGGGGAGGCTGTGGCTCTGAGGTAGAGGGGGGGGGGCTGTGGCTCTGAGGTAGAGGAGGGGGGCTGGGGCTCTGAGGTAGAGGAGGGGGGCTGCGGCTCTGAGGTAGAGGGGGCTGTGGCTCTGAGGTAGAGGGGGGCTGTGGCTCTGAGGTAGAGGAGGGGCTGTGGCTCTGAGGTAGAGGGGGGGGGGCTGTGGCTCTGAGGTAGAGGAGGGGGGCTGTGGCTCTGAGGTAGAGGGGGGGGGGCTGTGGCTCTGAGGTAGAGGGGGGGGGGCTGCGGCTCTGAGGTAGAGGGGGGCTGGGGCTCTGAGGTAGAGGAGGGGGCTGTGGCTCTGAGGTAGAGGGGGGGCTGCGGCCCGGAGGTAGAGGGGGGGCTGTGGCTCTGAGGTAGAGGAGGGGGCTGTGGCTCTGAGGTAGAGGGGGGGGCTGTGGCTCTGAGGTAGAGGGGGGGCTGTGGCTCTGAGGTAGAGGGGGGGCTGTGGCTCAGAGGTAGATGGGGGTCAGCTTTGACTCCCCCCCGGCTCCTCTGGCCGCATGTCAAAGGCTACGTTCACACCGCAAGTCTTAACCCTTGTATTGTCTTCCCGTCGACCATTCAACTTTTTGTTGTTTTTGGGTCAAAATGTAAAGTGATCATCTTTTCACACTTTTCCCGACATTTTTGTCGCTTTTTTTTTCAATTATTGTCATTTTATTATTGTTAACCCAGTACCCAAATTTCTATTATAGAAACACTACATCCACTACATTAAGCTCTTTGCACACAAAACACATGTAGTTTGTTTATAAAATAACGTTGTATTATAAATTAAACTACCCAACAACATACAGACCTACCAGCACAGCGGAAATGAACGTAGTTGATTGACAGAACTGTTTTGATCGTTTCCAGTTTCTAAAATGTGAGAATTTTTCTGCATTGAGTACTTTTACTTTTAATACTTTAAGTACATTATACTGATGATAGTTACATACATAATACTTAAGTAACATTTTCAATGCAGCACTTTTACTTGTAACAGAGTACTTTTACTTAAGTAAAGGAAATGAATACTTCTTCCACTGAATATGATACAAGATAAACAGCTCACCATACCGATAATATCACGATACAGCAATTCTGTGATAATCAATATATTGCTAGACGATCCCATAATGATCCATCACTATATCGGTCTAAATATGAATACAACATTGTGCAGGTTTTCTCTATTTATTCATTGCAAGTCCAAACTGTTACCCCTAAATTCCACCAGGCAGGGGCGCCCTGGCAGCTCACCTGGTTGAGCGTGCGCCCCATGTACAAAGGCTCAGTCCTTACAGCAGCGGCTGCAGGTTCAATTCTGAGTAGGGCATCATTCAACATTTTTCGATACCAAAAATGTGACTTCCGATACCAGTTCCTGAACGATACTTTTTTACAATACCAGTTTTATGAAAGAAAAATAAATTACAACATTACAGCACAAATCTTTTTATTTATGTTTCAGCTCCTACTACGTGAGCCCGTCTCAAAAAAAACAAAACAAGTCCTGCACACTAGGGGTGGGAAAAATAATCAAACAAGCACAGTATTGTGATATTTTCCGTGGCAATACTGTATCGATACCCAGACGCAAAGTATCAATCTTTTACTTTAGAGCAGTGGTTCTCAAACTTTTTTCAATAATGTACCCCTTTTGAATTGTTTCTTTAAGCCAAATACCCCCTGACCAGCGCTAATCATTTTTGGTAGAAAAAAAGTCTATATAAAGAGGAACAGTACAGCGCTGTCAGCGATAGATTTACTAAACAACAGCCTTGTAACTGCAAAAACATTTAAATGCTAATGAGAAAAAGACAAAAACTGTAAAAAAAAAAAAAAAAGACAAAACCTTGGAAAAAGATGGTAGAAAGAAGGAAGGAGGTAAGGCAAGAATGGGTCAAAATAGTATCAAAAACAGTGACATAACTTTGACAAAAGCAAGAAATTTGTAAAAAGCAGAACAGTAAAAGGAAGGAATGCAAGAAAGGTCCAAAGAAGGCGACACAAATGTCAGTTTAGAATGCCCAAAATAATAATCTAGAATCTTTTTTTAGTCTGTAAATTAAAATGACACAACTATAGAGCTACTATGGGTCCAGACTTTGGACTTGAACGTGGTTGGGGCATCTGTTATTTTCCTCAAACTGACGTCTGACATCCCGTTGCAAACCTCGTTGCCATCTTCCTCTTCGGCTCGTTATCTTATGTTCGAGTCATTCGTGTGTTGAGCGTCACCTCGAGGAGCCATGAAGTAGCCACGCTGGGAGCAGGAAAATCTATTCAGAGCGCCTTATTTTATTATCCAGTGTATCGATTCTCGTATCGCACAAAGAAGGACAACGATATACTGCCGTATGGAGATTTTTGTCCCACCCCTACTGTGGCTGTCAACCACTTCTGATGCTTAGGATGGGTTAGCTGTGGAGATTACAGTTCACAACAATGTACTGTCAGATTGTATGTAACAAATAAAGAAAGTGTTTCATCATCTTGCCCCAATTGTCCCTTTACACCCACAAGCCCCATATAGTTCCATGTATTAAAGAAAGGTGCTGTAAGTCACGTCATATATTGAGAAAAGAAAGAGAGGCAAAATGAGTAAGTAAACAAAAAATAAGGGTTTAGAAATTGATGATCTTACACAGATTGTATGAACGAAATCAACAGACAAAAATGTAAAGGAATAGTTTGTTTATGGGAAATACATTTATGGCTTTCCTTCTTTTTTGTATTCAAGTTCAATGAGAACATCGATACCATTCTAAAATTTGTCCCATTTCTTTAATCCGTACAAAAACAAAGACGTAAAATCTGTGGTTTTGTCCTCCTGTAAAAACCCAACTAGACACTTCAGTTTTTTTCACAGATGTAACATTTTACAGTACAGTATATTTTCAGTCAAGCAAATACCAAGCTAACAAGCTAAGCTAAGCTAACCAGCTGCTGGATTCTGGATGGTATCTCGTGCTCACGAGACAAAACTAAATCCCCATGTCCTTCTACGGTCTCCGTACAGGACACACGATCACATCCTAAACGTGTTTTGTCAGGGCCATCCCAGCCCAGTCTCCGTTACTAATAGTCTCTGTAATAATGATTGCACCTCCGTCATGAAACGTCAGCGGAGCAATCTTATTTTGCCCTACATTTTTCTGAATGTCTACCAGTATTTATTTTGCAATAGCCGGACTTGCAATAGTAATTACAGTGATCTTTAAACTGAGCGTTTGAATGTGACACATGAAAGGATTGATCTAAATGAGCGTTTCAGTCAGGCCCCTGTGAGACAGATTTCAGAGCTTGATTAAAACCCTCTCGGTCAGACTGAAGTGGTCACAGCCAGATGGATGGACTCGGCTATATAGTCCAAGTTTCGACCGTTGATTGCACTCACGTTTAGACAGCCAACGGGGAGCAGGTACACGTGTCTCCTCTTGGACAGAAATTCTACCTGCTCACCTAAAAAACACAAGAAATACTTTAAAAGGACATCAGTATTCAAAACTGCATGAGCTTTGTTGTTGTTCTTTTAAAAAGAAGAACGTAAAGAAATATCATTAATAATCATTTCCATTGGTAAACAATAAAAAGACTGTAATAGTTTTAAAAATAAATATTTCACCAAAACCATTATGATGAACAGTGATTAAGGTTGAGGCCTGTACATGTACTTGTACAGACATAAAGCAACTCAAACATATAACATAACTATGTATAAACTGCATATTATATTATAGGGCCAAAAGTCCAACATGGAAGAAACAGTCCGGTCTGCTATTTACAACAAGTCCTCCAAACAATACGACATTATCGGTTGTTTATTCCTACCCTCTTAATATGACCAGAGGTGGGTAGAGTAGCCAAAAATTGTACTCAAGTAAAAGTACTGTTACTTCAGAATAATATGACTCAAGTAAAAGTAACAAGTAGTCATCCAAATAATTACTTGAGTAAGAGTAAAAAAGTACTTGGTGAAAAAACTACTCAAGTACTGAGTAACTGTTGAGTAACATCTGATTTATTTTTTAACATAAGCATTCAATCAGACGGACAAAAATACAAAATAATCATCTTTAGGCAAATTATAGTTCATCCCATCAATAAAATAAATTAAAATGAATTAATTAATTACAAAATAGCTTAAATTAAAATAATCCAGGTAAATTCAAGTAGGCTACTTAAAAAATAAAATCAATAAAATAATAATACATAAAAAATAAATAAGCACAAGTTACACAAATTTCCAAACCTTTATACTTTTTTACCAGGCTCTGCAGGCAGAACTAGAACAAGGTAATAGCTGCTGTTTGGTACTTTTACTAACGTAAACATGCTTTCAATATGAGGCCAGAGGCCTGGACTACGAAGCAAGATTTGGGGTTTACGAGGTAACTTCAGGTTCACCAGGATTTTCTTCATCACGAAGGTGGATCACTTGTTACCGGGTTCAATCGCCATGGTAACTTATGCTGGACGCCTAACCTGGTCGGGAGCAGGTTAAGTTGGAGATGAGAGATCAACCGGTGTAAAGCACCATCTAGGCTACTGACCAATCAATACTCGACTGATAACGGCGTCACCGTTCTTATAGAAGGAGCTCGGTGCGCGGAGAGAGCGAGAGAGAGAGGTGCGCTCATATAAAAAACATTTAGAGTCGACAACCCCGTTAACATTCCCTGATGGGTATATTTATGAAATAGTATATATATTTTAATGGAAGGGAATTACATATCGTCTATTTCTTGGCTTTTTGAGCCGAATAAGAAGGTTTGAATTATGTTTTTATTTGTTTTATTTGCTCTCACGATCGCTTCCACTGCCAGGGTTACAACTGAAATAAAAGGCTAAAGCAACGACGGAAAGCACAAGTGCAATTACGGTCAGATCTTGTGCCTGACTGATGGGGAAGTGATATGTTGTGATTTATGCACAGCGTCGTCTGTTTTTTTGCCAGCTTTCCTTCCTGTTTTAGGAAGCAGCGACTGTATTGCGTTTTGCCTGTAAAACCGTATCTGTGTTCTTCATATTTATGTAGAATTATAGTTTGCTCTTCTTATGTAAAATATGTGGCTATTGGTCATGTTGTGCAAACATCGCCTCTTTTATGTGAACAAGCGTGGCTGGATTGGGAAACCCTGGGTTGGTATAGTTGATAACCACCGTCGTGACACAGCTGATGCGGGACCGCGGCTGTTAGGTTAGGTGAAGCCGGGTAACTGAAAGAGATCCAGGACATGTTGATCTGGATTTGTAGTACAGACCTCTGGGGTGTTCCTCCTCCTCTGTGTCTGCCGGCGGTTGATTCTGATATTTTTTGTTTTGCTACGACTCTAAAGCTGACCCGTCCGTTCTCTTAATACATCCATGGTCCGGTCCCGCCGCTGAGATTGAGTGCGGTGACGAGACTGCACAACTATGATTGGTGAAACATAGTCACGTGGTAGAGGCTTTAGCGGAAGTCTCTCTCTGTCAAAATAAAACACTAAAATGAGGCGTAAGCGGGGGGGATAAAAAACAATGACGCGTAGAATACCAAAGAGGTAAAAAGAAAAAGTAACGAGCTCATTGTAGCCTAATGTAGCGGAGTAAGAGTACAGTTTCTTCTTCACAAATCTACTCAAGTAAAAGTAAAAAGTATAGAGATTTAAAACTACTCCTATAAGTATCATTTTTTCAAAAACTTACTCAAGTAAATGTAACGGAGTAAATGTAACTCGTTACTACCCACCTCTGAATATGACCCACGGGAGCGCTTCATAGCGGTGGCAGGAAATACAACCTCATGTCAAAACCAGAGAACGTTAGGGTCACTGTTTTAAACACGTTAACGTTGTGAAATGGTCGCAGTTTTGGTTATGTTTAGGCACAAAAACTACTTGGTTATGTCTGGGCACCAACACTAATTAGTTAGGTGTAGAAAAAGATCGTGGCTTGCGTAGATATCAGATGCTACTTCACTTCTGGTTACACACGTGACCAAGAGCGCGACGCAGCTCCGTTTGTTAGGTAAAGTTTAAAAAAAACAAACACTTGCTGTTAAATTTTATTTTCAAACCGTTTCTGGGCTGCGTTGCAGCGTTTTGTTCCGTCCTCCAAAACGCGCCATTCCACACCGGGATTGTCTTAAAAGCGGAGCGTTTTGCTGCCCGACTCGCAGAATATATTGTCTCTACAAGTACTTTACGGAACAATTATTTGTTTATTAAGCTAGTATCTACCTTCAACTGCGAGCACTCCTGTGATTAAACTCCATGCCTTCTCTTTTATGGCATTGTCCTGATAAAAGGGATTTGTGATTGTCTATTATTAGATGAATCTCTCGTTGTCCGTGTTGTTGTAGAGGAGACATATCAAGCATTGACTTGAATGGCCGCGATTGCTCGCGGTTGCTCGCGGTAGCCGCGGCACCTCCGGAAAACAATGCAGACGCTACTCACCATTCAAGCCTGTGAAACAGTAGAGTCCACCTTGTTGAGTTAGGTGGTCCCAGCAACCCGGAGTTCCCAAAAGCCTCAGCCTTTCTCTCAAAACCTCTCTGATCAGCATACATCTCTCCACAATGCTCTTTAATTCTTGCTTCCTGGGAAACAGAAAAAGTGGACAGCATTTGGAAAAAATACTATCTTAAGTACAGTACCAATCAAAAGTTTGGCACGTCTTTTCATTCAATGATTTTTCTTTAGGCTATTTTTATTATTCACTTTAGGCTGTTGTTGTGAATAATGTTACATTCAACATTCCACTCTGTAAGAAGTCTGAAGAATCCTAAATTGCACCGTCTTCCAATTTGTGTGAACAGACCTTGAGACAATCTTTGTTTTATGTTTTATATTCTAGATCAGGGGTCTTCAACGTTTTTTAATCCAAGGACCCCTTAGCTAAGAGACGGAGCAGGGACCCCCTACAACATATAATGCATAAAATTCAGTTGCATATTAAACTGGGCCTACGATGACTTGAAGGGCGGCCTAAGGCCTTTACACATACCTTTTATGGTGCGTACAATGCTAAGTTTTTTAATTAAAAATTGTTGGCATTTCACATATTTTTACATCATGTTTTGATGTTAAAATGTGGCACAGTAAATCCTTCAGCTTAACTGTACCTTATGGCTACCTTAGCTGTGGGCCATTAAGCCTTTCATCGTGTTGTGTAGCCTACATTAAAAACAATATCAGTGTTTCCCCTACCATTGGCAATTGACCCCCCGCACCCCCTGAAAGAATGACAAAATTATATAATTATGCTATATAAAAAAAACGCATGCTGTTTTCACACATACAGGCAATTTGCTTCTTGTTCCTCGCCTTAAAAGTTCAATTCATTTTAACTATAGTCCCGCAATCTTGACCCTATTTTCACCTGTTGCTGAGTAACGTACATTAACATTCCATGGTCTCATGAATGTAGCATAACTGTAGCAAGCTCCTTCATAGTAACTTGCGGTAAAAAATGTCGAAGAGGAGCGGAGAAGGTGACGAGCCTAAACACCCAAAACAAAATCAACAAAATCAAATCAAGAAACAACTCCAGCAAAGCCAGCCTCTGTGGAGATGCCAACTTGACATTTTCTCAGCCAGCTTCATGAAGTAGTGACCTGGAATGCTTTTCAATCAACAGTCTTGTCAAAAGGTAATTTATTGAATTTCTTGCCGACTTAATGCATTTCAGACCATCAGTTGTGTTGTGCCGAGGTAGTGTCGGTAGACAGTAAATAGCCCTATTCAACTGATCCATGTAATGGCAACGCCTCAACTAAGGAAAGAAAAATGACAGTCCTTCATTACTTTAAGACAAAAAGGTCTGTCAATCTGGACAGGAAGGCCAGGAGTTACCTCTGCTGCAGATAATACCTTCAATATAGTTTAGTACAGCATATAAACCACTGGACTGCATCACCAGTTCAATGTTTTGAAGCATTGCGTGCCTGTAGGTCGGAATGGCACAAAAAGTCCAGGTATCGCTACGCACATCTACTGATAAAGTAGCAATATAGTCGCCCCTACAACATTCTTTAAATGCTATTCACTAATTCAAGTGAAGCGCGACTCACCATTCAACCAGATGGGCAGGGTTACTGAGCACCGTGGCGACGACCTGTGCTCCTCCTACAGATGGCTGGGCCCACAGCGACCGGACTATTTTTGTCAGCCTGACGCTGCACAGATAACAGGAGGGAGTTCTGCTTTAGGACGCACAGGAGGTGTCCAACAGCCTCACCTTACAAAGGGAAGGAGAATAATGAGTGTGATGTGAAGAAACACCATGTTCCAGCAATAGTGTTGTTATGTCATATTTCCATTTCTCTTATTTTTCTGCGATTGAAAATGCAGTTGAAGAGGGATACTTTTGAATCAGGAAATAAAATATGGCACTCCGGGTGAGTGAATATCCCCCAGGTCATACAGAAACAAGGAACAAGCTGATCTGCCTCACAATGAGAGACCTTATCGTAATTGAAAGGCAACAGAAAGCGTGACTGTGACTATACAATGAGTATGCATTTTCTGGCGTACAATGTGTAAGACAAACATGAATACATAGTTGCTCTTGTCAGTATATATATATATATATATATATATATATATATACTATACATACAGTACAGGCCAAAAGTTTGGACACACCTTCTCATTCAATGCGTTTCCTTTTTATTTTCATGACTATTTACCTTGTAGATTCTCACTGAAGGCATCAAAACTATGAATGAACACATATGGAATTATGTACTTAACAAAAAAGTGTGAAATAACTGAAAACATGGCTTATATTTTAGATTCTTCAAAGTAGCCACCCTTTGCTTTTTTATTAAAAAACGAAAAAAATTCCACTAATTAAGCCCTGACAAGGCACACCTGTGAAGTGAAAACCATTTCAGGTGACTACCTCATGAAGCTCATTGACAGAACACCAAGGGTTTGCAGAGTTACCAAAAAAAGCAAAGGGTGGCTACTTTGAAGAATCTAAAATATAAGACATGTTTTCAGTTATTTCACACTTTTTTGTTAAGTACATAATTCCATATGTGTTCATTCATAGTTTTGATGCATCACAATCATCTTGGGCGGCGCTAAACTCCGGATGCAGCCACAGGGGCTCTGCTAAATAGTCTCGGGAAGGAACTTGTTATGGTGGAACATTTGCACACCGCAAAAGAAAACACCACATACAATATTAACTGAAGTTAACTGTTGACATAATACAGTAACGTGAGCTATTTAAATTAGCTGGATACATGGTTAAACCTCATTTGCTCTTAACCGTGTGTACTTCGTCCACAGCAATCCCACCAATCGGTCCCAAAACGTCCCAGTTGGAGAGTAAACGCATTAAATATATTCATTGTAAATCTTTACAGTCATTCACTGAAAGAACCAAGCAGGCCTGCCTTGTTGAACAATCCAAATGTTCTTCTAAACCTGCCATTTTCAGCATGTAGCTTGCTAGCTTGAACTTTGCTGTTTCCTGAAGCGAAGGGATTTTGAGAACGGCAACACACAGAGAGCGGAAGGTGATGGGTAAAGCCTGACATAACACGCCAGATGTTATCCTGGAAATGTACTTTCTAATCAATTCTTAACATCACTTTCTCACCATATAATCCAAAGCAGTGGGAGAACGACTGAGCACAGAGGAGCTCCATCCCCTGCGAGGCACAGTACTGAACAGGCCAGGCATCCCGCTCTAAGTCGCCACAGCAGAGCGCCTGGGCAGGCAGCAAGAGGAAAGGGAAAAGCCTACGCCTCTGTTGAAAAGAGAGTGACGAGACAACAAATGATGATTTAAGTGGGAGTAAGGAGCTACTTGTCTGATAATTTTAGCCTCTGAGCATAAATGTACACAACAGTTACCATGACGAGCTTTGTAATCATGGCCCATTGATTCTGAGAGAGGTCTGCTCCGGTGGGATAGTGGGCAGACGCTGACAGAACAACAACACTTCGCTCTGGAGCCTTCTCAAAATCCTGCAGAAGCTTCTCCAAACAAACGCCCCGCTGCTCGTCATCCCAGTAATAATACTGGCGGATATCTGGGATGCCCGCTGCCTGGAAGATACCAGCCAATGAGTCTGCAGGGAGGATCAAGAAAAAACATTAGAGTGGATTCCAAACTCCTCAAGTTCAATGCTGCTTTAACCTCCAGTGTGTAATTACAGTGCAGAGCCCCTACTGTGAGCAAATACAATTTTTTTTTTTATAACTTGATGTAAAGGATACACGAGTAGAGCATACAGTTGCAATCTTCACACTGACAAGACAATATTCTAATGTGAAAAATTTGTAGGGCAACATGGCACTTCTTGCTTTTTTTCCTCTGTGGTGTAGGGAAGTATTTTACCCCAAAGATCCATTTCCAAAGAAAAAAGAAAATTCCCAAAATGTTTGTGATTTGAAACACTGACTAAATAAACCAGTGCTGAGGAATTCTCGCATTGCCAGCTCTATCTCCACAGCGCTGTGGAGTAAAGTCTGGCTAGTCCACACCGCATTCCGAGATAGGAAAAAAAAAAAACGTTGAAATTGGAAATTTAAACAAATCACTATCGTCTTGGGCTGCGATAAGCGCTGGACGCAGGTACGTTGCCTCGGCAACATAACCTCGGGAGGGAACTTGCAGGCCTGCCTTGTTGCACAATCCAAATTTTCTTCAAAACTTGCCATTTTCAACGTGTTGCTTGCTAGGGCAAAGTTCGTTGTTGTTTCCTGAAGTGAAGGGAGTTTGAGAACGGCAACACACGAACGGAAGGTGAGGAACATCCATGTATGTCAAGCATTTATCCTGTAAATGTACTTCCACTGATCCAGAATAATGCAGAGGTGACAAGGGTGTGCGGGAATTTTCTTTATTCTTTGGACATTTGTGGTTGTATCTTTAAATGCTGTTAAGAGGAAGTGAGGGGAGCATACCATGACAGGGGGAAGAAAGGTAGACCGGCCCACACCGAGCCGCACCCCCATCATACCAGTGTCTCAAGAGTTCAGCTCCAAGACGCACAGCAGCGGTAAAACCAGGAGTTTGGACACCGAACGCCTGCAAACGAAAAATCAAGAAACACCAAGAGTTCTATAGTGGCACCGACTTGCATTCTTTGTTGGGTACCATTGTCGCTGAGCTTTAACAACTTTTTTTTTAAAATGTATTTATATTGTATTTCTTCTTTGTTCTGTATACTGTCCCAGTATAAATATGGACATATGTGTGTATATATATTCATCTAATTGCATTAGATGTACTGACATGTGATTGTACAAATAGTTCCAAGTGTTCTACTTGCAAACTCTATGTGGAACCTGGGGTTGGGGTGAAAATGTAAAACAAAATAAGCCCTTTATGTTTATTGTAACATTTCCTGTGAAATCAATAAAAACATTATAAAATAAAGAAAAACCAAGAGTTGAGTTATTAATATGGCTGCTGTAAAGACAGTTGAGTACTCTTGTATTGATTTATTCTACGGATGAAGCTGGACAGAAATCCATTACAGATGCCTCTGCACAGTGCTTATTGATTGGTTGATTAGTGTGCAACAGGCTCATGCGTAGTTGTAATTTACAAGGGGGGTAGGGGGGTTGGGGGTTATAATCAAAACTGGCCAGTGCAACCCCCCAGAAAAAAACTATTATAATTTCCTTTACATAAATAAAGACATTTGCTGTGATGGTTGGGGTCGGCTGGCTGTGAGTCTTTGTTTTTGTTTCCTAGTTCTATTTGATTTCCACTGTCAGTTTCCTCTGTTGGCCTGTTTCTCTCTTTCTCCTGTGTTTTCCCCTCCTCCTGCCTTCTCTTGCCAGCTGACTGCACACACCTGTTCATCATTCCGCCATCACCTCTCCCTGCTGTACACACCTGCCAGCCATCTACAATCTAGCCCAGTATATGACCCTCGGACCCACTCATCATCTCCGCTTGATCGTTGCTTCAGCTAACTTGGTGACGCGCAATCCAAGCTCTCTAGAAAAAGCTACTTTGTACTTCCCTGTCCTTGCCGTTCCTAACCCTGTCTTTGTTTCTCCTCTACAGTTATCTCCTCCATCTCCCTTGGTTACCTCCAGTCAGCTGGCTTCACCATTCGGTCCCCTCCTCACGGCTCCCTGTTCCACCCTGCCTCCACTCCTGTGTCCAGACATTCCTCCCTCGGCTCCCTTGGCCCCGGTTTCCCCGCGCTACCCTAGGTCCTTCCCCGTCCTATTTCCCATTATCTCCCTCACCATCCTATTCCCCACTAGCTCCCTTGCCATCCTACCCCCAGTCCCAGAAAGCCCTCACTCCTACCCTCGGCGTCCGCCTCCCCACTCCTATCTAGTTTCTGTTTTCCTAATAAATCTGTGTTTTGCTGAGCCTTGCTTTTGGGTCTGTTCTGTCTCCACACAACAATTTGCACCATAAATTGATGCAGAAAAGGCACAAGTTGTTGAAAGATTCACCAGAATGCAGGAAATGAAGTGTTTGACATTCAAAATTTCAATTTTGCTCTAAAGTGGAGAATTCATTCCCTACTGCGTCATCTGTACATGTTTGTTGCTGTGCACACTGAGGTGTAAATATATCCCTAAACTACAATCTGTTACAGTGTGCATGCACAGCTGAGATTACCCGGTTCTCCACTATAGCCCGAGAGCTCTTCCCCAAAGCGACCTCTGTGGCTCGCCTGGTGAATTGTGTCAGACCAAGAGAAGATGGATACTCCGGACGAGTAGTGGGATCAGCGCTCAGCTGTTGCTTTATTCTTCTAACGAGACGCAGTTCAAAGGTCTTCCCTTCCTCGCTGTAATACTCTGCAAAAGACATACATTGCAAATGTGTTTTCATCCAACAAAACACTGTATCAAACTGTGAAAAAGCGAAAGCCCGAGAGAAATCTGTGATTGAGGCTCTCGCAAAGTCAAGCCTTGAATTTAATTAACACACTATTTCTTACATATGTGCATTGCAGTGTCAATGTGTGATTTGTAGTAACTGTCGGTACACGATCCGTTCTGTCTGCACGATCCATTCTGCACATGCGCAAATATGTTCGCGCGTGCGCTGTTGTACGAGGATTTATGACACTGCACGATCTGTTCCACGCTTCCGGTCGACAGCCAAGCTAACGTTAGTTTAGCTAACAGCTAATTCGGCTAACCGTGAGACAGCATGTAATAACTTAAAAAGACCCTCAAAATAAAACTTGAAAATAAACGTTAACATATATAACAGCTGTTACGTCAGTTCTACTTTACTTGTGCTCATTTAAAATACAATCACTCAATATTTGTCTTTATTGTTATTACTGTAAAGTCTTAATTTAGCTGTAGCCTGCTTCTCCCATTAAGTTTGACTTAACCGTAGACCGGCTTTGACTTAACGTTATTTTAGACTGACTGAATCTAGCTGTCAGCTAGCGGTTAGCCGAATTAGCTGTTAGCTAAATTAACGTTAGTATCCCGGTGGAGGCTAGCCATAGGCTAGCGTGGAACAGATCGTGCAGGTCGTATCCTCGGTAAAACAGTATTATCTTGCGCATGTGCAGAACGGATCGTGCAGGCAGAACGGATCGTGTACCGACAGTAACCATGTCATCAGGAAACAAACAAGTAGCATCAATCAGGTTTAAACCAATGTGGTGCCTTAAAGTACATACTCTACTGACAATATGCTTAGTTAGTCTTAGTTTATTTATGTCTAGGTAAAGATTAGAACATTATTGAACTGCTCTGAGGTCTTAGCATTTTTTTTTCCAATCTTTGGTTCGCTTGGTCTCCTTGTGTAATAATGCTTGTGTAACCTCAACCCTGTAAACCACAATCAAGTTACTAGGCAACCTGGGATATCGGGATATGCATGCTGCAGGGATGTCACATGAATGTATACATTGTTATAGGACTACACAGGCAAAAAGTCGAAAAGTCCATTTGCTTTTATCCAAAAAGTTTCTGGATGGACTACAAAAAAAAAGTAAGTCTCTGCACTGTGTTGATCTGTAGATATTAAATGACACTAAAGGTATGGTCGACCTCAGAGGGTTTTGAGAAGAAAAAGTGTAGAGATGGGGGAATTTTTGAATTTGCTTGCAGGAAGAGGACTCCCAGAGGTCCACCCAGAGGCCCCAGCCGCCTGGTATTTTAAGTTCAAATATTTAATGTGAACCCCATGAACTGAGTCAGTATTTCATTTAATAACTGAAAGTGTCAACTTTGATTTGAAGCTGAGGGAGACACATATAACTTATTACCTTTCTGCTTTTTGCCATGAAAGCTATAGCTAGCAATGCCTTCCCATTATACATCAGTGTTTTCCCTTGCTTTGTGGAAGACTTGTGTGCGTGTTTGGCGGGGGGTTAGGCGTCCTTCCTCATGAAAATGTGATGTATTTCAATTTTTGTGTCTTTATGTAGTCCTGCTGTGTCTCTTTTCGGTCTTTTCATGTTTTCTTTGGAGTTGTTTTGGGGTCTCTGTGATCATTTGGCATCTCTTTGTAGTCAGTTTATGTCCCTTTGTGGTAGTTTTGCGTCTCTTTTTCAAATCATTTTGGACCGTTATTATTACCATATCTGTGTCTAAAAACGTTGAAAAAGCTAGAGCAGATAATACATAAATAACACTCAGAAAGCTAAACTAAACTTGCTAAAGAAGTCCAACTACAGTCATTATACCTGAGAAAAGTCTTTTAGTTACATTTAGGCTTAACTAGCTAGCTAGGTGGTGCCCCAAAACGGCTCCGGTGCTGCACCTAAACCTTATAATGGCGGGGAAAACCCTGAAAGAGAAAGGAAAGAAACCGTTATACAGCAGGCATATGAGCGGACTCACCTCTCCCTGCCAGGTAAGCCTTCCTGGCGTGAGTGTCCTTCTTGAAAGCGGACAGTAGCCGTGTTTCAGGACTCTCTGCTGCCGTGAGAGCTTTGGTAAACACAGAGAGATCAGTTCCCGGGTCTCCATTTAGCTTGACCCCTGTTTCATTAAGGCTGCTGCCCGCTCGGCTCATCTTTAACCCAGCCAGGGCAATTCAGCCCGCTAGCCGCGAGCCTTTTTGTTTGGGCACTGTTGCCAGGCTACAGCACGTATTTGGATACTGTCACCCAGGCAACGGTGATAGATGAGTTTATCACTCCCTAATTTGTGGATCTGGTGAGTTTACTTTCGCCATCACAGCGAGCAATCATCAAATAGACTGACTGTCTGGACATGAAAGGTCTGAGTTTAGCTTCGGCCTCTAACACTGACAACAAATCAGTCCAGAGTAGAGCCTCTGCTCCTCATTAGGGTTAGTTGTGGTGGTTCTACACAAGGCATGTGTCATCTCTCTTCATTAATGAACCCATGACAATAACAGCGAGTCAAATGGTTAGCCTATATATCATTTCATTTATTTAACAAGAGTGTCTACTTAGTGTAAAATCAACATGAGCTGGACAGATTTTATTGTATATTTGGGAAATTATTTTTCTTTAAATCAAAATGGAAATGCATTTGTCACACACACAATCACACACCGTACAATGTGCAGTTAAATTCTTTGTTTCTTTGATTTTTTTGCTTTAATTGGGTTTCCCTGATTTCAGAATTCATGAAATATTTATTACAAACAATTAAAAAGAAAACAATAAAAAAAATAACTTGCAAGGACAACTGAGAACAGAGAAGGTGAATAAGTTGTTGGCAGGTTCGAGGAAAAGTAGTCTAGTTTTAGGACTTCGTAGCTGAGAGATTACCGATGCAGCTGTGAAATCTAGCTATCTTATTGCAGCATCAGAGCCGTAGGCTACTCTGAGGTGGAGTTTGAAGGCTGCAGAGAAACTGCATGTACACCGACATCAGCCTGATAAGAAAACTCTGTGGCAGAGAGGATTTGGGATCTTGCTGGAGTCGTTTCAATGGTCCGGGCCCACTTAAGATCAAATTGGGGCTGTAGGTGGTCTATGAACTAAAATGAGTTTGTCATCCGTGCTCTAGATTGTGGAATTGTATTTCCTTTGTAATCTAAGTTTGCTGATGATGATACAAGATGTGTACAGAGTAATATTGTGTACGTAAATGTTCATCAAATCACACTCCAGGATACACTGAGCTTTTCTACAGCCGAGTGCTCTTCAGGTTATAACAAAAAAATCATAGTGCCTGCATGTGCAGCCGGCTTCTGGGAAATAGAGCTTTTCATCTGGTGAAGAGAAGTGAAAAACAGTCATTTCATGGAGACAAAAAAGTAGCAGTGGGTCTCACAGTTATTGCAAACCAGAATCAAAGTAATCATCTTGCAGCTTGTATGTGGAAGAGTTTCTGTAGTCCACTATATGTAGCTGGTAATCACAAATCACTGCACTAGATGGCAGTAGATGGCCAAACCGGACAAGACTAACGTCTTGTCAATTAGCTGACCAGGAGTAATTTAAGAAAGAGCAGTTGAAGAAACACACTTTTCCTCAGCCTACTTCATCCACTTCACTCTGTGTTTTTTCTCAGAATACGGCTTTCAGAGAATCAGCAATTTGTGCAATGGTGTTATCATGTGAGAGATGTGATGTGTTGACAGCTGTCAGCAGAGTGTCTCTGCCCTTTCTTTGATGCATTGTTTTCTTGTGTGATCAGTACAGACTGGTGATTGTATAGGGAAAAGTGCTTTTTATTTCATTCCGAGGGAGTGACAACAAAACATTTACCTTTCACTTCGATGGGCATGTTTTCCTTTCCACCGCTCTACATTATGGCTGCAGTTGAAATATCTGTGGGATGTCAGGTTATCTGTGTTTGCCCAGTTGTCCATTACAGTCAAGCAACAAAATGGGCCCAGAAAGATACAAAGGTAACAGCACAGAAGTCCTACAGTGGGGGTGGTAGCTCAGTATGTAGGGAGTTGGTGTGGGAACCGGAGGGTCTCTGGTTCAAGTCCCAGTATGGACCAAAGTACGGGGTGTGAAAGATGCCATGTCACCTCCTGGGCACTGCCAAGCTGCCCAACTGTTCAGGGTGCTGGTCCAGCGCTGGCAGCCCACTCACTCTGACATCTCTCCATTTGTGCCTGAATAGGTGTCTATTTCAGTTTGTTCCAACAAACAGAGTGTAAATTGTATAAATATCAATAATCAATAAAAAGTATAAATTCTAAAATAAATTAATGATTCTATGAATTTAGACTTAGAAAAAGACTCATATTCTTATTTATCCAACAAACAGAGTGTAAATTGTATAAATATCAATAATCAATAAAAAGTATAAATTATAAAATAAATTAATGATTCTATGAATTTAGACTGAGAAAAAGACTCATATTCTTATATATCGATTAGTTGTCGACTATTAAATAAATCGCCAACTATTAACTATTAATTAACTATTTATTTAATTAAAAAATTTAATTTAATAATGTGTTTAAGTCAATTTTTATGAAAAAAGGTCAAACTTCTCTGATTCCAGCTTGTTTGACGTCATCTGGGGCTTTTGGGAAACACTGATCTGACATTTTTTTACAGTTTTCTGACATTTTTAGACCAAACAACTAATGGAGTAATAATTGACAGATTAATCGATTATGAAAAGTATGATTAGTTGCAGCCCTAGGTTATTACACTGTCACATCATGAGGCCATGGCAGCGGTTGTAAGATGGACCCAGTGTTATGTGCCCCAGTCACGCCACCATGTCACCAGGATGAATCCGTATTACTTTATCTAATTAAGGTTGACTGGACTGTTGACTCAATTATTTAAGGACTCCTAACTGGTGGGCTCTAAAGTCTAAATTTGGTATCAAAGGACTTCTTTTTTTGACTGAGATGCCTCGTGTTCTGAAAATATCTGTCTGGCCTGAAGCAAACACTCTCTTAAAGGACAAAGTTGTTGGCACAGGAAAGCCTCGGCAGAAAAGTTTGGTTAAACAGAATACTACGTTTAAAGTCTCGCGTCTTTTTTGCATGTGCAATCAAGAGATAGAGAGACAAACATATGGCACACTTCAAAGTAGATCCAAGATTAAAAGCCTTTTAATCAAACACCAGTGTTTGAACAGACTGCCTTTGTCACGATTACTATAAACGTCTTTTTTTTTTAAATAATTCCAGTAAAGCAAAGGGAAAATATTGAGAGATAAAAAAACAGTTTGGACTGACATTTTTTAAACATATTTGACAGCATGGTTTAATTTAATCAGCACTTTGTGTATGTTCTCTTGTTCTTATATCAGAAAGACAGAACAGAAAGATCTAAAAACACAGTTCTCTGAACCAGAATGCTTGTAATTTCTTACCTGATCTTCTTGCCATCCCTGTTTTCTGGGTGTAGAATGCAATAAATGAGGGTCCTTACAAGTATAGAATTACAAACGTGTGTGTGTATGTGTGTGTATGTGTGTGTAGTGTGTGTGTGTGTGTGTGTGTGTGTGTGTGTGTGTGTGTGTGTGTGTGTGTGTGTGTGTGTGTGTGTGCGTGCAATATGCCACATATTTTTATTATTGTCCTATTATTGTCCTAGATTCGTCTATGATTCTTCCCCTTTTTTGCAAACTGGGGAATATTTGATTGCTTCAACCAATATGATAAACCAATGTTTGGGTTGTTAAATATTCATTTGGGTGCACTTGTGTGTTTCCTGTATTCATACTGTATCTTAATTGGTGGCGTCTGTTTTTATTTTTCCTACCAGTTTGGATTTGAATTCAACTCTGCTCTTTGAAAACATTGTAAAAGGAACGAGCTGATTTTTTTTAATTTTTTTTAACTTCAGCTAGGATAATTGCTTACACTCATTGCTGGAGAATGTTGAAGGAGTGACACAGCCTACCTAATGAGCCAACGTTGGTTGCAGTTTGTTTTCAAATGGCTTGTATTCATTCGGCCCTCTGTTTATTTTTAAATCATCAAAACCTTGAAAATTCCTCTCATGACGTGATATAACAGCAGAGTCAGAGGTGACTGTGATTTCGGTGGGTGGAGGATTACACAAAATAAGAAACATGAAGTCATTTAGAATGGTCTCTTAAGTTCATATTAGGGCTGAATGATGAATCGTTTTCAAATCGAAATCGCGATTTGAAAGAATGCGATAGCTAATTGGGAAGGCTGCGGTTAATTGAATCTGCAATAGTTAGTTGAATGTTTGTAACATTTGGTTTAACATGATTTATTCCTCTTTTTTATTATTATATTTACTGTTTTTGTTTAAGATAAATGCTGGAATAATGTTATAGCTCACTAGTGATATCAAGCTGGAAATTCATATCTATTCCTCGCATAAAGATATAGAGCATTGAATTGAAATAAAGTTATAGAGCCGTTTTCATGGTGTCTCATTTTATAATGTTCCATGACATGTTTTATCTGTTACACAGACAGTATTGAACTTTAGCTAATTCAATAGTAATCCCAATATCTGGCAGAAAAATCTCAATTAGATGTTCTCCTTAAATCGTTCAGCCCTAGTTCATATCAACGACATTGCTCAGTGTTTATAGAGTAGTGGTTGGTAATGTGACTACCCCCTCCCCAGGGGTATGGATGGGTTTTAAAGTAAAATATAACAATGTTATTATCTCAGTGCTGTTTAAATTTCAACATAATGCACTCAGTTTTTTATGTTTTTTACATTATTACGGCCTTTCTTTGCTTCCACAGTGGTGAGTTGGCACACAGAGCACACATGACAAACGTTGCACAGTTTCATATTATTTTATTTGTCAATGAAACGGATGATGTAATGTGGGTGATAACGAAAGACAAGGTGTCCCGATGTAACACAATAATGGATGAGGTGAAGGCGATGTTTCATCCATTAAGTCCATTATTTTATTTGGACATTTCAGAGTGTGTTGTTGAACTTATACCATGGCCGCTTACCAAAGGTCAACCCAATTCTCACCCCCAACTAGTCAAATACTGACGCTTGGTCAGTGGTTGCTCAGCGACAGATACTGACGCAAAAGGCACTAGGGCTGGGTATCGTCAGGGATTGATTTTATTCCCGATTCGACTTTATTCCAATTCAATTATTTATTAATTTTCGATTTGATATCAGTTAGGTTAGGAACATTTCAGTTACTATACCAATTTAGCTTGGGAATTAAAGAGATTCTGCAATTGTACAAGGTTCCCTCTAACCTGCCGCATTATTAAAAGTATCAATGAAAAACTGACCCCAAAGCAGTTACATTAATACTTTTTATTTAACATAAACACACAATAAAGTGCCGCTCTACAGAGTCTACACTCAGTGAGTTTTGAGTGACATTTCATTTAGATATAAGGTAACAGTGGGACCCCTATGAAAATGGCCATGTTTTCCCTCACCAAAATGTAGCCTGTCTTTGGAGGGTTATTAGGTAACCCCCTTCCCGGCACGCTAGCATGACATAGTCGGTACCAATGGTCTTTTAGTTTTGTGTGATACAGACAAAGATTGGTTCTTGGATTTTATGAAATGATTTTGGATCAATCAAATGAAAATCGGAATATCGTTATTTTTTAAACCCAGCCCTAAAAGGCTCGACCGCGGCGATGTAAGATGACTGACTGAGATGCTAAAGAAGACTTTTTGACCAAGCGTTAGTTTTTGATGCGCTGGAAGTGAGACTGTTGCGAAGGTAGAGAGTTTACTGGTAGCATGTAGCAGGAGTGTTATGTATGGCCACCTGCAGTTTGAAATTCTCTACCTTGCGCAGTAATTGGTAACACTTTACAATAAGGTACACAAAAAAATATGTAGTTACTGTTTTTGAAAGGGTAGTTACCCTTTTTTAGAATAGTTACTGTTTTTCAGAAGGTTAGTTACCCTTTTTCAGAAGGGTAACGAATGATAAGTTACCCTTTTTCAGAAGGGTAGTTACCCTTTTCAAAAGGATAATACCCTTCTGAAAAAGGGTAACTAATCATTCGTTACCTTTTTGAAAAAGGGGTAACTACCCTTCTGAAAAACGGTTTGAAAAAGGGTAGTTACCCTTTTTCAAAAGGGTAACTACCCTTCTGAAAAAGGATAACTACCCTTTTGAAAACAGTAACTACCTATTTTTTGGTGTACCTTATTGTAAAGTGTTACCCAGTAATTTATAGTAATGGTTAACTGATGACCGGAATCATGTTTGAGTTGTCCTGATGTAAGATTTAAACAGCCAACCAATCGGAAATGAACCTGTTGCATAGCCATGGTATACCTTAACATAGACGAAGAGATTGAAGCGAGATAACTATTGTGTGGATGCAGAGTCTAGGCTCAAAAACAGACTGAAAACAGACACCAGTATTGTTGAATATATGAATGCACACAGCCCTTTGGTTTAGCTCCTATTTTTACGCTGACAAGTCTGTGCCATGACAGTGAAGACAGCCATGCCAGAATCATGACCATGTAATAAGTTAAAAAAAAAAACTTTTGTGTTTTGCTACAGATTCAGTGTATCAAAATAACTTACCAGATAATATACTGTAAAACAATAGTCCATGCTGTCATTTTTGAAACCACAGGCCACATACACTGTGTCCAAAGGTCAACTGGAATGCATTTGAAACGTGCAGTTCAGGACACTTTGTTGTCAACTAATGTCAGTGAAGTGCTGAGCTGCCGCAGTCTGTCTCCTGCCCATGGAGACGGTCACAGTGTTCCTGTCCAGACCAAATCAGCTGTTTGTCTTCAGTGGGTCACAGTCATCTCTTTGGGGTTAGCTACATTCAGCCAGGTTCATCAGGGCCGCCGGCTGTGCTTTTCTTCAGCCTGCCTTCCCTGCTGTTTGGTCTCAGCCTCCGCGGGGATCACACTAACGGCTGGGGAGCATAGTTTGCTGCAGTAGCTTGACTTTTCTACATTTCATCCGTCCTTTTCCTGCAATGTGAAGCTGGAAATAGATGGACAAAAGACGAGTGAATATCACATGTATATATCAGGCTGTTCTCATGGACCATTCCTACATACAGCAGCGAAAAGTAAAGCGCCGTAATTTGTATGTATTCCACATTTATTGCTGTATGCATCACAATGGCTGCTGTAAGAGAGCGAAGATCCACGTAGGGAGGAGGTCGGGGTGAACGAATGGGTCCTAAAACACTGGGCTTTCAAGTGGGCGAGCCAAGTTTTTGTCCCGGAAGACTTTAAGGGGAAAACACAACACTTTCACCCAGGACACGCATGTTCGTGTCCGGGGAGCACTACTTTCATATCAGTTTCTGTATGATATCAAACATGTTCATGGGAATGTATTGCAGATATATATAGATAGATATACAGTATGTGCACATGTATAAATATACTGTGCATCTATATATACATATATAGATGCCAGAAGTTGCCCACAGTGACAAGATTCATCTATCAGTCACTTGCATTTGCTTTTTTTTCACCCTATTTCTCCATTAAATTCTTAACAAATTTTCTATTTTTCTATTTCATTGGTTTTGTTTAACTAAAAAGCACTTGATAATGAGGTTATTTAAAACCTCATTATATATTTGACTTGGTGTGCAGCGCTGTGCGATGTGACACTACAGGAAAACGTGCTGTTTTTGTGTATTACTCTATGACTTGGCGTGTGCTGCTCACACCCTGTACGCCATTCCAGTTTCTATCAGATAAGAAACCTGCAAGACAACAACAACAATAACGGTTTGCTGTCTTACAGGTTTCTTCACCTTTACTTCGTTTTTTCTTGTTACTTCTTTCTAATTACAGAAAGTTATCTCAATGCACAATTGCACTCTTCCTTTTATGCTTTTTTTTTTACCGTCAAAAAGACAGGAATTCTGATGCTATCACCTCCACATGTCTCCACAGGAAGACATAAACTACCTAGAACTGAGCTTCACAGAAATGTGTGTGTGTGTGTGTGTGTGTGTGTGTGTGTGTGTGTGGCTTCATCAGAATTCCCAGTTATGTTACTTAATTATTTTTACAATATGTAGAACGTTTAGTCTGTCTCTGTGATTTTAAGCCGATGCTTTTGGATGATTTAATGGAAAAAAAGACTCCAGTAAAAACACCATGTTACATATTCTGTTGAATCTCACATTCTCACATTCACGTAGGATTATTTTAAATTCCAAACCACAGACATCACTGGCACGTGTTCAACAGTCTCTGTTCGGGTTAAAAGAGCTAAGCTCATCATTGTTAAGGGGAACCCATCCATCATCTGGGACATGTGGGACATGTGTATTTTCTCTCTTTAAATCTGCTTGTCAAAGGGGAATGCAGTTAGAAAGCATTAAGTTAACATTATTTTTAAACTTTGAATAAATGTTAGGGACAGCCTCCGACATGCTATAAAGTCATTGTGTCATTAAAATGCATGAGTTTTAGCTACTGTAAGTGTACAGTACCTGACAAACATACTACTGAGCGTAGAACCAGTGACAAAATTGTGCTGCAGATGATTTTACCTATCAAAAGGTATATGAAGTTTGGCCAGATGTTAAAAAAATGTATTCAATTACCAACATTGTGATGATTTTAGCAATCTTAAAATGAATCTCAATCCCATTTTCAAGTAGCCTCCATAGCCCGAATCACATATACTGTAAGTAAAATAAGAGCAGCTGGCTGCAACAACCAGACATTAATCATTCCCCCTTTGAACAGTTTTTTCAAGTCATGTACCCCCTAACCAGCGCAAGTAATTTTTGGTAGAAAAAGAAAAGTCTATTTAAAGAGGAACAATACAGCGATGTCAGCAAACAACAGCCTTGGACCTGGAAAACATTTAAATGATCATGGGAAAAGGCGACAAAACCTTGGAAAAAGATGGTAGAAAGAAGGAAGTATAAGGCAAGAATAGGTCGAAAATGGTAATAAAAACTTCGAAAAAAATCTGTAGATAGAAGGAAGGCAACATTAGGGCCACAAAAGTGACAAAAACTTTTAGAAAAAAGAGAGAAAAACTTTGAAGAAAAAAAGTAAGGAAGAAAGGCAAGAATAGGTCAAAACAAGCGACAAATCCTTAAAAAAAAGGTGACAAACTTCAAAAACAGCGGCAAAAAAATTGAAAAAAGCGAACAAACGACAGAAGTAACTAGCCTACAACCTTGTAACTGTAACCCCCGAGTCCTCCAAAGTACCCCTAGGGGTACACGTACCCCCATTTGAGAAACACTGCTTTAACCAACCAGTTAGCACACAATCCAGAAGTGTTAACTCGTCATACTGACAACAGCAACAAGAGTTCCATGTATCACTGGGTAGATTTTAGATCAAATTGTTTCAAATTATTTCAAAGTGCAAGCCTTTTATAAGGTGTCTCTAAGTCCTATTGAATCAATGTATTAGACCAGATATCTTCAACAGGGGGTCCGGGACCCCCAAGGGGTCCTCAGAGATACTTAAAAAAAATGTTTTTACTTTTTTTTCAACGACTAAAATGTCTTATCATGAATCCAACGTTATTAGCAGATAAAAATCAGCGTATATGTGAAAAAACCCACTTATCATAGGCTTGACCATTTCACAGTTGTAAACATAAACATTCTAAATGGCCCCATGTCGACTTCCTGTTGCAGTGTACTGGCGCGTTCATGCCACCTCGGAATAACAGGCACCGCCCCCGTGGTTACGTTGTTTTTCCGACTGGCAGCGTTCACATGGTCGGGATGCGTGTTCTTCTTCTTCTGTTATATTGCCGTTTGGCATAACAACTTTTTGCATGACTGCCACCAACGGTTGGCCGTAGCAGAGGGCATCAGGTGGGTGAAAACATGGAGGCCACAATAACAAAAGATTTGCTGTTGTTTTCTTATACGAGCATCCAAACAGCACATCGCCAGGTGTTTGTTTGTGTTATCTGCAGGACAACCAACGGGAAAAGACACAGATAATGTGTTGTTTTTTTATACATAGGCCTATTTATGAATAATTTTAAACATATTATGTCTATGTATGTTTGTTGGCAGAGGCATTTGTCCACATTAAACAGTTTATTGTCATTAAAATATGTTCAGTGAACCAAAGTCGCCTCCATCAAACGTCAGTTCTCAACAACGCGTCACCAACTGGGGAACTCGGTTATCAAAATCCAGCCCGAGTTTCCCACCTCTGATTCCCACAGGACGTTACGTGAATGGTGACGTTTTCACTCGGAAAAACGTTTTTCCGATGTCCATGAACGCACGGTACGTGAATGACATCAGCTGACAGGAAGTCAGCAAGGGGCCAGGCTGTTGCCTAGCAATGGAATTCCATTGAAAAGGAAAGTTCTGTGGTCACTAAGGTAGCCGTCCACAGATACACATATAATCCTAATAAGGATTCACCATGCCACTTTAATACCACAACAATAAAACATGATTTATAAAATCATGGAACAATTATTATTTTAGTATCTTAGTATTCTTAATTGTAATCTTTATTTTTATTTTGAACATAAAATAAAATATAAAAACACAATGATTGCGTAGCAACACACCAAAAGGAAAAACAATATCTATTAAGTGTTACAAATAATATGTTCAATCTGTCCGAAAATGAGCGGGATGAAGCAGAAGCTTGTTATTCTATGTACTAAAAGGGTATGTATAAAGGCGTTAGGCTGCCCTACATGTTATTGTAGGCCCAGTTTATTATGCAATATAATTATTATTATTATTATTATTATTATTATTATTATTATTATTATTATTTTTAAGCCAAGGACCCCTTAACTGAAAGAGAGATGGAGCAGGGACCCCCTATTACATATATTGTATAAAATGAAGTTGCATATTAAACTGGGCCTTCAAAAAACATGTATGCCGGCCTAAAACCTTTATAAATACCTTTTTTTGCATAGAATGTTAAGCTATTAAAATAGCCTAAAAATTGTTGATTGCACGATTTTATAAATCATGTTTTAATATTAAAAATACATGTGGCACAGTGAATCCTTAGGATTACCTGTATCTGTGGATGGCTACCTTAGTGACTACCTTATATAGGCCAGTAACCCTATCATCAGTGGGGATGACAGACTAATTTTCACTTATATCTGATTTTTTTCCTCCACATTGACTCTGAGGACCCCCTAGGGGTCCCGGACCCCCTGTTGACGATCCTTGGTTTAAATGGATTTAAATGGTTAAAATCATTCATCTCTAGCATGTAGAGTATTTATATCTTGAATTATGTCTTGATACTGATGTTGCTGGAGGGATAAGCATAAATAAGATCCAGAAACAAATAGATGGTATACTGTTCTCAAGTGTTTGCTGAACTCCCGGAGGCCACCATTTAAAGGCCGCGCTGCGGTGCGATGGTTCCTGATATCAGCCAGGCTTTTAAAAGGGAGTGTTAGAGGTTTCCCGCAGGTCACCACCACCATGTTTTGCTTCATCCTGCTGCTTGTTTCATGCTCTCTTAGGCCTGATCTCGCTCTAAGCTAACTAAATGCAGATAATGGAAGTTGGTGTGTGAGGTCGGGTCGGAGGCACCATTAGCATACTCCAGAGAAAAGCCCAGATTTACAGGGTTCACAGCACAGGGCAAAAAGCATTAGTGCTCGCCGGCCCCTCTTAAAACGCCGCCAAAACATCAGGTTGCTCTAATGTGCGCCTATGTTAGTTCTCACTGCAGTGTCTTAAGTTATTACAGCAGCACTCGGGCCACTTTAAAATCACACGGAGCTTTAACCTGCAATACATGTTAGCAGCTCAGTCACAAGCTCTGCAGCAAATGTCTTTCACCAGTCCTCCACATTGCTATTTAACTTACCCTGCAAACGTAACCCTGCACAGTGAATCAAATACCTTCAAATGTCTTCCATATTTACTGCAGGGTTTGCTCTACCTTTTAATAATAATAGGCGCTGCGCCCAAGCAGTCGTTTTGGACACCCCCTAAGCCGAATGAAAAACTAAACTAAGGAAAACTAGTCTTTCATTGCCAGACCTTCCTCCACAGTGCTGCGGAGGAGGGTCTGGCAAGTCCACACAGCATTCCAGGATGGTGAGAAGAACGTGCTCTGGTTTAGGTGGTTTTGGTGGAACATGTGTACGTTCAAAAGTTGTTTCATTCGTGCAACAGGGAACTCAGGTTGGACAGATAGTCTAGCTAGCTGTCTGGATTTACCCTGCAGAGATCTGAGGAGCAGTTAACCATAGTCCTCACAAATCCACCGGAGTTTAGAACGCCAAAGAACAACAAAAGAAAGAGGAAGGAAATGGACATCGGCCGAAAAAGAGGGACACGCGGCAGAATTTCTGGCGGCAACGGAGCAATCCCAGAAGTGTAACGTTGTGGATATAGACTAAAGGAAAACTAAAAGACTTTTCTCAGATCTAATGGCTTTACTTGGCACCCAGTGGACTTCTTTAGCAAGTTTTGTTTTTAAGCTTTTTGAGTGTTATTAATTATTACCCTTAAGCTCTAGCTTTTCCAACGTTTTAGAGACATATATGGTAATAATATGATGTGAAATCGCTCAGTATTGCGTTGAAAAAAACGTAACATTTTCTTAAGGAAGGACCCCTTAACCTCTGCCAAATACGTGGCCCTGAGTCTTCCACAAACCTGGGGAAAACACTGTACTGAATGTAATATTTTTACACTCTGTCCTGCAATAACAAAGTGACCGCTAACACAGCTCTGGGAGACATGTCCTCAGCACTTTTTGAAATGGCCCCTTCACTTTTTAAAAGCTTTTTAAAATAGTGACATCTGTTCTGAAAAATCAAACACAGAAAACCCAGATATGTGGAATATGTTTTGAATGTGCAGAATGTCTTGAACATGAGCTGAAATCTTGCTGAAACACATCTGACACATCTCCATTATCCACATCTGTGTGGGAAATTATATCTTCATATTTAGCCGCTATAGTGACAGTGTGTTCCAGGAACACACTGTCACTTATAAACCTGAGATGACAGGATTATACACAACATGTCCTTTTTAGATTTGTCCTTATGAATATGTCCGAAATATTTACACGATCATTTGGAGTAATGAGCCACTTGTAGTGAAATTAGCGAGTCAGTATTTATACTGGAAATAATATTCTCCACCTCCATCTCTCTGTGCTTTGTGTAATGTCTGCTTATTTGTGCCTTCTTTTTTTATTTCTTTTTTAGCTCACCACAGTTGAAAGTTCACAAGCTGAGAATAAGAACATATATCCAAAAATGTATCATATTTATTTGTTTTTATATCATGAGATAATTATTTTGAGAACTACTAACTACAGCTGCAAAGATTTAATTGATTAGTTGTCATCTATTAAACTAATTGCCAACTATATTCAATGTTTTCCCTGGCTTTGTGGAACACTTAGGTGCATGTATTTTGCGGGGAGTTTAGAGGTCCTCCCTCAAATGCAATTTCCCCATACATTATGTGTTTCTGTGGGTTTTTCTGTCTGTTTGTAGTCGTGTTGTGTCTCTTTTTTTGTTTTCTTCGGGGTTGTTTTGGGTCTCTGTTGTCATTTGGCGTCTCTTTGTAGTCAGTTTGTGTCCCTTTGTGGTAGTTTTGCGTCATTATGGACCGTTATTATTTCCATATCTGTCTAAAATGTTGAAAAAGCTAGAGCAGATATTAAATAAACAACACTCCAAAAGCTTAAAGACAAAATTTGCTAAAAAAGTCCACTGAGGACCGACTACAATCATTAGATTCCAGCTCCTTAAAATGTGAACATTTTCTAGTTTCTTCTCTCTATGACAGTAAACTGAATATCTTTGAGTTGTGGACAAAACAAGACATTTGAGGACTTCATCTTGGGCTTTGGGAAACACTGATCAAAATCTTTTACCAATTTTCAGCCTTTTTATAGACCAAACAACTAGGCCAAAAACCATTAATCGACAATGACAATAAGAGTGAGTTGTAGCCCTACTACCAACGACAAAGGAGTCCATGAAATGTATTTGCACTGCTTGTTGTGAGACATCAGACGTTAACAGTGATTTCTTGTCCCTGTGCCAACTGTGTCTCCTGTTCGCGTGATTTCTTGTTAAAGTTTATCCTCGTAGTTTTTCTAGTTTGAAAAGTATTTTAGTGTGCATTTGATGGCCATGCAAGATATCTTTATTTCAGTTCTTAGAGCTGCTTTTCATTCATGTTGACAAGTGGTTTCCGGACGCGTGTCTCTTGATACTTTCATTGCGATGCACCGGCACAGCTGGGGCCCACAACCTGTTTCCTGTAGAGTAAGAGTTGATAATAATATTGTTCTGTGCTCTCACCACATCTATGTGTGGCTCCTGTACTGTAACTCTGCAGTAAGGAATGTTAGTCCCTGTGTCTGAGCTCCAGTCTATTAAACTTTTCATTTCTGCTCCGCATTCACACTGCAATTTAGGTCACGACCTAGTTGGCTGCTGGCTCTTTGAAATAAAATGTTCCGCTCTCTGTTAGCTTAATTTTAGTGTTCTCAATCATGGATAAACTGTGCTAACAAAGTCCCTCCGCTCATAACACACAGCGATGCCTTTCAAATACATGGAGATTTTGTCTTAAATATCTCCATTACACTAATGCAGCAGCCACCTGTTTTTACTTTAGAGCAGTATGACTGACAAGAATTAGGCCTGGGTTGAAATAATCAATTCTCCAAATCTTTGTTTGAGTGATCTGATTTGGATTACTGTCTGACTGTCATGTTAAGTAAAAAGTACTTCAAACTAACTTTTGGAGGTCAGTTCTTAAAGGAACATGCCGACTTATTGGGAATTTAGCTTATTCACCGTAACCCCCAGAGTAAGACAAGTCGATACATACCCTTCTCATCTCAGTGCGTGCTGTAACGCTGTCGGACGGTTCCAGTATTAGCTTAGCCCAGCACAGATCCTGCAGGTAACTGGTTCCAACTAGCCTACTGCTCCAAATTGTGACAAAAGTGACAAAATAACTCCAACATGTTCCTATTTACATGTTGTGATTTGTACAGTCACAGCGTGTACAAAAAACAAGTAACATGAGACACAGCTGTCTTCTAACAGTAAACAAACCGGGAACTATATTCTCAGACAGGCTTGCTGCGAGCATATCACTCCGCCCAAGTACTATATTCTTCCGCCTGAGAATATAGTTCCCGGTTTGTTTACAGTTAGAAGATGGCTGTGTCTCATGTTACGTTGTTTTGTGTACACACTGTGACTCTATAAATCGCAACATGTAAATAGGAACATGTTGGCCTTATTTTGTAACTTATTCGGAGCAGTAGGATTACTGGAACCATTCACCTGCATGTTCTGTGCTGGCCTGATGCCGCTGGAGCCGTCAGACAGCATTACAGCACGCACGGAGATGAGAAGGATATGTATGGACTTGTCTAACTCTGGGGGTTACGGTGAATAAGCTAAATTCCCAAAAAGTCGGAATGTTCCTTTAATGTAAACATTAACCTGGTGCATTATAAAATATATTTGAGGGTTGCTTCTTCTTGCTTGTACAATTTACAGCAGAGGTTCAGTGATAATCACTTTTATATCCAAAATAAATTGGTATTGTGACTGAAATTTCCTTAACCTAATTGATATGGAATGGAATCAGAAATGGAATCAAATCGGGACTGAATCGGCTAAATTACTCTAATTTAGCCGATTAATAATTCTGTGAAGAAAAGAAGTCATGCGGACTGCACAACTTGGGACATTTCCCCCCCACTTAAATTCTGGTGACCAAAAACATCTGGTAAAGATGAATTAGAAATGCTGTTGGGTAGAGGATCTGTGAATAAATGTGACTTGTCATATCACACAGTGCATGCGTGACAGATGCTGAAGGCCGCTGTGGATGTTGATAAGGGCAGCAGTGATACACCTGCATGTATTTCCATGAAAACAAAGTAGTATAATGGCCGTTCTGTGCTTAGCAGTGCAGCAGCTCTTCCCTAGCAACCATTCATGTCTGTGGTTCATGTGCCTTGCTTTTTATCAGCTCCTGTGATATATCAGCTCCTGTTGCATGTTGTCCCAGGGTTTAGAGGAAATATGCTGTTCCATTGCTCTTTTGTGTTGCTAGTTACAAAGATGGTTGACAGGGATGGCTGACGCCAAGCAGAGGCCAGTAACAATTATTACATAATTGTCTAATCGCAATTTCTTTACCTCATCGTGGTTTCTTTGTTCAACTGCAATAGAGCTCAAACAGTGTTATTGTATATATGTATATGTATTTTTCCCCATTCAATTGTTCCATTGACATTCCAAAAATTGCTTAGCCAAGCCAACCAGCTACGACAGGAATCATGAGCATAAAACATTTGATGCGGCGGAAACATTTTTTGAAAACGACAAAAGGTACAAGACTGAGGCAGTGTTCCAGGCAAAGTCACGACAAAGTTAGCTAGCGGCTACCTAACATTACCTAACGTTAGCTAGCGGTAGCTGAAACTAGCGATTTCTAGTCGGCGACATATTTTGGGCTTCATTTAATAAACATAACCTGTAGTAGTACACAATCGTAAGTGTATTGTTTTAATTACAATTTCGGAATTACTTTACATTGCCTATTTATGTCTATTTATTTCTATTTATCCCCGTTAATCACCGGCGTCTGTACAGCATCAACAGGGGCCGCCATTGTTGTTTATGTGTGTGTGACGTCAAAAAACATAACTGGGAGTACAACCATCTGGTACGAGATCATGGGTAGTAAGTTACGGGTTTGACTGCCGTTCCAGGGCACTTTCCCCGTTAGAAGGTTGTGAAAACACGGGTTATGGGTTGCCTAGAACCCAGCGTCAGATGTAGACTTCAGTGGTAGAAACTCGCTAGCCATTCGCGGTTTCGCGAGTACGGTAAACATTTCCATGGTAACAGGGAGTTAGACCGATCGGAGACGTCGCTGTTACTCTTAGGATTGTGGGTAGCATAGTATTTCCTCATACGATCGCTAATAAAGCATCTTTTTCTTAAAACAATGTTGATTTTATATGGACTTTTCACAACCTTGTTGCTTGTGGTCAGTCTACCTCTGATGTTTTGTACATTATGGCTGATAATCAAAATCCTGATAGAGAAAATCTATGGGATTTTTACTTCCGGAACCACACTATTGAGCTCTATTAATTGCTAACATTAGCCTATGACCTAAGGGGTATGACTGTTGATGGCAATTGCTGATTTTGTTAAGATATGCCAAATTGTAATTGTATAAGTGATTATTGGTCGGACTGTTGAGCTAAAGCTATCCTAGCTAGCTGTCACTTGTTGTCACAGCAACTCCAAACATCCTGGGCTGTGGTTGACTCTAGAAGGGATCGACCGATACTGGTTTTTCAAGGCCGATATCATTACCGATTTTTAGTAGTTAATGAAACCGAAAACCCAAATATTTGGAGCTGATATGCATTTACAGTGAAAATGAAAATCTTTAAGTCAAAATTAAGATTTTTGGAATGTTACAAACTCCAACACAAAACGCTTAAATGCTTTAAGCAATTATTTAATAAACTTTCAACATAATACCCAGTAAAAGATAGTCAAATAGTGTTGTGTGCAGGACATTAAATCAGACTCAGTGGTGAGTGAAACCGAAGCAGAGCAACAGACACAGAGCTGTAGCAGAGCCAAAGTAGACCACTTTTGAATTAATTAACTTTATCGGTTATCAAGCTAACAAAACACTGATACAGATAATCTGCAAACAGCCAAAGAAACGGCACAATAATCACCCAGGGACGATAATAGCTCTATCCTATACTCAAGCCAGAGAAATCAAACTTGCTTGTGTTTCTGGCCCGAAATCTGCCCGACAAACCACCTTATTAAATAACCATCAACACCCCCCACTTTTTTTTTCGGAGGACTATATTTTTTTATTATGATTTAAAATGTTAGTTGTTGGCACTTGTTCCTATACACGTTCATAGCATCATAACATTACAAGAGGGATAAAGTTATTAAAAAAAAAGTATGTAAAAAAGAAGCATTGATAACTAATTTGCCACGTTGTTTTACTAATAGTGATGACTATTTTTTGTTGCCTCGTTGGGCAAAATGTTACTAATATCTGGGTCACATGTGATATGATATATGATATATAACCAAACGATATATCTTGGGATTCATTCAAAACTTAAAAAAAAGTAATGAATAATTAAATATTTTTTAAATTTGATTTGATAGACAATTATACAGCAATTATTTCTGAGACAATTAATTGTACAAGCAACATTTGGAATTGTTACAGCTATAGCCAAGCATGGCATTATTGGCACTCAATGACTAACCACTTCAGCACTCCAGACTGAACCGGTTGTCATATTCCTTCATTAAACCTGCCTCCAAGCGGCGGCCCTCGCCAACGCCGGAGTCATTCTGCAGGGGCTGGTCTCACTTACGTTTGTAATCCTGTTCAAAGTGCAGGGTAAGCCTGCTGAGCCTTCCCCGTGGGCTGATTTACTACGGATCACACCACCAGGCTCCTTTTAAGGAAGACTTTTATATGCTCCTAAATGTCTCCCGTTTTATAGCCCCATTGATTATGACTGTGAAATTCCACAGAGAGGATGTCATGTAAAGAGAAGAGAAGAATGATATATGTAGAGCAGAGTAAATATTTGAAATGAAACATCCCGTTGTAGAACTGGGCTGCTCATGGGAATTCACAATGCAAAGCGAGGGCTGCAGTGTAAGAGCTGTTTTTTGGGAAGATTTTATTATTCTCAAATTGAACTACTTGATTTTATATTTCTGTGTGCATTACTCAAATGGATGGATTTGAATCTTAATTGGAAACACTTTCAAACTCACTCACTGTGCATATGTTAATAGAAATTACACAATCTACAATTTAAATTTTGTGACAAGAAACAGCACTTAAAACCATTAGTTATCACGCATGTCCAGACATCAACCAAACATGGTGATTACACATTAGTTATGATAAGTTGTTACCTTACGTCAATGAATCAAGTAAAGTACATTCTTTGTCTTTTAAAACTGGGCTGCTGTAATAATATTTAGAATAAATGTTGCAACCAACAGAAAGCTTTCTGGGAATTTAATTTGAAATCTTGTTGAATCTTTGACTTTCCACAATAAGTGATTTATTTATTAATATTGTATTCAAGTTTTAGGGGAAACAAGTTTACCAAATTCCAATTCTGAGCACAAAATTCAATAATACAGCAAATATTTAAAATGAAATGCATAGGCGGAAATCACGGGGGGGTTGTGGGGGTCAGGTGGGTCAGGACCTAAAACCATGCCTTGTATTATAAATAATATAATTATATATAATTAAAAAATTGTGTAAGTAGGAAAACAATACAAACGCAATCGGAGTCCTCCAGTGGTTTGGTCCCCTGCCTGCTTTCCCCCTTTACGTCACCTTCAGCGGCCGTTGACGTTGAGTTTTGCCGACAAAAGGTGACTGTGAGCCGGGTACGGAGCACCACGAGGTTACCGTTTTTCTTCAGCGGACGATGCAGTTGAGTTTAGCCGGCAAAAGGTAACTGTCCTGCGGCGACGACTTTTAAGTTTAGACACCAAAAGGACTGGTTAAGATTAGAAAAAAAGATTGTTGTTTGGAAACACCGGCCCCCTTAAGTCACATGTGTCCAACTCAAGGCCTGTAGGCCAAACCCGGCCCCTCACAGATTTTAATCCAGCCCAGACTTTGAGACTCAGACCCAGAAGCAGAGAGTTATATCATATTCAGGCTGTGACACAGGTTGCTGTTAGTCGGCTGTGTGGTAGCATGCTTTTAAAAATGTTATCATTGTTTTGCTTGGTTTGCCAAACTCTATGATGGCTAAGTTACTTTTTTGGGGCTTTATGTCAACAAAACTGTAAGTGAGGGTGTAATAATACAGTCAAAGATATTTGACTTATTTCAAAATAATACATGTCAACAAACTACATGTCTGTCCCTTGATGTGATTCTTTTTTTCCAGTGTGGCCCTTAGTGAAGTTGAGTTTGACACCCCTGCCTTAAGTAGTACATGCTACAATAATAATAGTAGTAACATTAAGGCTTTCCTCTGTGTTCACATATCCTATACAAGTAGTACATGCTACAATTGGCTGTATTATTTGTGTCCCCTTCAAAAATTGCTTTTGAGAAATTTTATGTTCATTGTCCCCCCTCAACTGATGAAATTTACGCCCATGATTATATGTAAATGGGACAATTCTTACATTTTAGATAACCAGCATTTACTTAAAAGATGGACCACTTTATTTTTTTACTCCTAATGATTACTACGTATCTTCCTGTGTTCTGCGACGGGCCCTCTGTCGACTTGCAGTGCTGTATTCCACCACGAGGGCATTCTGATTGGCTGTCAGTCTTGTAAACAGCCTCTCCAGTTATGGGGGAAGTCTTGTGTGTAAGTGATAACGATTTATCTACTGCAGGGTGTGTTGGGCAGGGCACACTGAGGCCCACTGACGGGCACAGAGACACACTAATATTTAGAAATGTCCTCAAACGTCACATGGCTCGGGGGTTTTACAAAACCACTTTACAGTCATCTTTGGGTCACTGTTTTTAGATAAAAGATAAACTATATTTACATTATGAAGGTTTCTATAAAATCCAAACTAATTCATTATATTGTTAACTATTGTTAAGTAGTGTGCTAAAACATACCAGTGATATTATTATTACAGTAACATCAGCTGGATCCAAAGATTGATTCAAGGTAACCGTGCAGTAACCGATACAGGAACAGTCTTCAAATGTTTATTGAATCATGCATAAAAATCCAAATATTGAGTTTCACTTTTAGTTTTGGAAAGTTTTAACAGCCCAACAGCAGCCAACATTTCAGAAATGATTTATTTTTCTGCACTGTTCTGCCCAATCTATTTTATATTTGAACAGCAGCATACAGATGTATTAGAACAAGTCCAAATATGGTTTTCTACTTTTAGTAAATGAACAGTGGGACGTAAAACTACAGTTTTTTTTTTTATGTTTCTGGCATTTTTTGTCGGATTTGTACTAGTGTGAAGGATCTGAAATATGAATAACGAGATTTATGTATGAAATATCTTTTTTTGCAAAAAAATAAAAAATAAAATAAAATTTTTTTATCTACAGTCTTTTGACTGTTTTTGATATTTAAAGATATATAGTTTCTTGGATAGTTAATGTCTTTATACTGGACTTACTGTATATCTAGGAAAGTAATATTCAGAATGCACAATACCAAGAGCATGTGTAGATGTATAGAGTTAAACCTTCCCAAACCAATAATGGATTATAATTTGGTAAAAGGCAAATATCTATCTATTTATAAGAAGAAATAAAAATAACCTCAAACTTGTTTGAGATATGTTTGAAACTAGATTTCCCTGTAAATGAAAAAGCCTCTTTAGTTGTTGCACAGTCATACATGAATAATTATTATTTTCTATGATATTTTTCATTTTGTTTATTTAGTTGGCAGCTATTATTATTAAACTCTAACTACTATAACTATATATAAAACTGAATCGAGCTCACATGGGTTTTTTGTCGTTGTCATTGTGACATGCAGTTGGTAACGGAAATTGTTTTGATTCTCCGTGACATCGATTCTACGCTGTAAGTCTTCACAGTTCTGCTTGAATGATCTGCTCCCATCTCACATGATAGACCACCGATGTAACACAGCACTATTAATAAGAACAAGATTCCAAACCAGTGGCCACGGTGAGTCACACACTCCCTGATATACCTCTCCGTGATCTCATAGAGATTCGATCAAAAGTCTGTGAGTTACACTCAAATAAGATGCACTGAGATTGCATAATGTAGTATCATCTTCTATAGTATTATAAAATGTTTGTTATTTAATTATCTTATAAAAAAAGAAAATCTGAAAAAGTTAAAATACTGAGTGTGAATTTCCTTTAGTGCACGTTAATGTTGTATTGTGGTTGTTCATGATGTCCAGGTGTATATTAGCTGTCAAAATTCTTCACTTCAATTTCTTTAAACAGGGTTTTCATTGTTTGTGTTTTTTAGGCCGTGGACATTTTGTAAAGCATTCATCATATGTAAAACACATTTGACTGTGTAGGTAAAATAAAGATAGGATAAGGGGACTTACAAATTGGATTCTGGCTCTGTTAAGTCACTGAACTGTATGCTGCCGTCACTTTTGCTGCTTCCAAGAGTACTGGCCAGACTCCCGCTGCCCTCAGTCTTACAGGTTGGAGACTTTTGGAAAGAGCCGGCCGTGCCTGACTCAGCCTGCCACAGAAAGCAGGAGCAGCGAGTCCGCAGCTCTTTGTAGAAAGTATTGAGCCACATGGTTGACAGCCATGGACAGCCCAGCAGGTTCTTGAACGCGGTTCGAAACTCTGGACTCCTGCAGTAGATGATAGGATTGAGGCCGGAGTTGATGTAACCCAGCCAGTTTAACAGTCGGAAGATCCTCTCGGAGGGAATGTCTCTTTCAAATGCGTTGATGATGTTGGCGACGAAAAACGGCAGCCAGCACACGGTGAAGGTCCCCATGATGATCCCCAAAGTCTTGAGGGCCTTGTGCTCTTTGACGAGCATCAGCCGCGACGGCCTCCGCTTGGCACTCTTTCTGCGCGCCGCGCTGCTGCTGCAGCCGCTGGAGCCTGCGCACGCCGTTTGCAGGACATTGTTGACGTGGGGGACGACTTGCACCTGCGCCGTTGGACAATCGTTCTGGAAACGCATGCGATTCTTGTCTATGAGCTGGACCTGCCGTGTGGCTATTAGAAAGACTTTGGCATACACAAATATCATTATGAGCAGTGGAATGTAAAAGGACACTATGGAAGAGATAATAGCAAAGACCCTGGTGGTCACAAAGTCACAGCACGTCGGGGTATCGTAGCACTTTTTCGCCACTATGTCGTCTTCGTCGTCCTTGACGCGCCAATCCCCATTCATAATTGGTACAAAGGAAATTAAAGCGGACAAAACCCACACTAAACAAACTATTACCCTGGCGCGCCACTTGTTGAGAAGAACCTTGTGCCGGAGCGGCCTCGTAATGGCTATGTACCGATCCACCGCTATGACGCAGAGCGTCTCGATGCTCGCCGTCACGCACAGGACGTCCACAGACGTCCAGAAGTTGCAGAAGGTGTCACTGAGCTGCCAGTTGCCCGTCACAACAATGGTGGCCCCAAGAGGCACCACGAGGACCCCCATGATGAGGTCGGCGCACGCCAGGGACATGATGAAAATGTTTGTCGTCGTCTGTAGCTGTGAAGTGCGAGCCACGGCGATGATGACCAGCAGGTTCCCCACCACTATAGTCAGTATGATGATGACCAGGACGATGAGGCTCCAGGGTCCCGCCGCTGGGTGGTACGGTTCGGTTCTGTTGATCACATAGGACGCTGAAGTGCTCAGGTTGACGTCCATTATCATAAGCCAAGGTTATGTTTTTCAGGTCAAAGTTAACAAAACGGAAGAATCCGCACTTCTTTCCAAGTATCATAAATCTGCTCACAAAATAAAAGTTTTTTTCTTTACGTTGCAGTTACTTGCTTACATTTCACAGCTTGGCAGTCTTGTTTGGCAGTGCTCAAAAGGCAGTTTCCATGTTTCCGGACGTGATTGCCGTGATGTGATTGTCAGTGGAAGTTCTTCTGGTGTAGGCAATGACAGCATGTTATCAAAATAACAAAAAAAAAAAGAAGATGTATCCACAACCAAACTGTCGACAATGCTGCGACAATATTGGCTCACAGAGTTGCAGCACTTTTATGAATCCGGGAACATTAACATGAAGTGCAAAAAAAAATGTTTTTGAGAAGAAAATCCGCCCGTGTCCATTTAAAAAACACTGGGATCCACTGGGATCAGAGTAGTAGTTTCAGTGTGGACTGTTGGAGATCAAGCAACAGTGACGCCGTGGCAAGATCCACCAGAGTGCACCAGAGTGGCTGCCCACTCTTTCTTTTGCTCTCTCTGTCTCTGTCTCTCTCTCTCTCTCTCTCTCTCTCTCGCTCTCCGTCTCTCGGTGCAGGTTGCCCAAGATTGTATTGGCTCTAATCACACCCTGGCTGAAGGCAGAGGGGAGGAGTTGAAAAATGTGCCTGTGTGCCGAAGCCATACAGGGATCAGCACCCTAATAGAGCCTCACACACATGCAAACAATCACACACTTATAGACACAAGTGTATGATACATAGGCAAAGAACTAATACTACATTAGAGTGTGTCAAATGTGCAAAAGCTGCAAAATGATCTTTGTGACACGTACACACATTGTTTACTTCTAAGTTTAAAAGTATGTGATGACCATCAGGCCTTTATTCTTTAATGTCACTGATGCTGTGTTGAATGTAGCAGCTCCACTAAGCCTGTTAACCCATTAACTGTATCTGTCACCTGACTTGTGTCAACAATATGACAGACTTTTCCACTGCTGGCTTCTGTTCTGATTGTCAAATGATGCTGGGTTATTTCAAACACACACAACCAAGGCTCAACAACATTTTATGTCATTCATTTGAGCACCGTCTTTTGCAGTAAACATAAAAAAAAAAGAAAAAAGTATTGGACTATTTTGATCACAATTTAGCTGTTAGATTGGGATTATAGCTCGTTATCTTCCCTAAGGTTTATTTGTAATACAGGCACAAGGCTGTTAGACTGTAGAGAACAGGAAACAAGTGCCCTCCCTTTGACTCAAAGCAGTGAAAGAAAATAATGGATCACTATCTCGCTGTTGCTCAAGCCGGTGCACTGAAGAAGAACAATCGGACAAATGCCTTTCATGCGATTCCCTTCAGATATCCAGCCGTCTCTCTGCTGCGGTGCTAACTCTCTTGTCACCGAGCAGTTCCTTCTTTGGTCTGATCGTACAACTGCAGCTGTTATTGCTCTGCGTTTATTCCCACCTTGTGTTTAACTTCTACCTAATGAGAAGATAAACACGGGAATACTAGGAGTAAGAATTTACATATCTGTTGGCAGTTTTGCAAATTTCATGAAGATTTGTCGCCCTGAATATTCCAGAGATTTTTGTGTTGATTCATAGTTTAAACCTTTGTTCTTTAAAGCCATGTAATCAATATTTGTACATATTACAGGGTTTTTCCTGCATTTAGGAATTTTTGGCGCCTCACCTAAGGACCACCAGTTTTAAAATGATAAGAATTGAGAAAAAATAGCCGCCGGATATCATTCTTTTCAGCCGGATGTCCGTTACCTTCCGCTTTCTTTGTGTTGGCGATCTAAACTTGGGTTGATTTGTGAGGACTATGGTTAACTGCTCCTCAGATCTCTGCAGGGTAAATCCAGACAGCTAGCTAGACTATCTGTCCAATCTGAGTTTTCTGTTGCACGACTAAAACAACTTTTGAACGTACACACGTTCCACCAAAACAAGTTCCTTCCCGAGGCTATTTTGCAGAGGCACCGTGGCTCCGTCCAGCACTTAGCGCCGCCCAAGACAATTGTGATTGGTTTAAAGAAATTCCGATAAACCAGAGCACGTTTTTTTTCCCATCCCGGAATGTTGTGTGGACTAGCAATGCGAGACTAGGAAGAACCCTGTATTCAAGACTGTATCAATTGACATGATGAAAAACAATCTGATAAAGGTCGCTCGTAGTGATGAACCTACAGAGAATGATCACCCGAATATACAGCTCTGGCTTTAGGGCGCTTTATAGCAAGTTTCAGCTCATTGTTTTGCTGTCAGGCCTTCAACTTTACTGTTTTTGGCTAGTTTTCACAGAGTAGCATCGTTGTGAGCTGTTTTCAGCAACAACAACAAAAACTTTATAGTGTATAGGCTATAACCTGCTCAGCACTAAATTGCAGAGAGACACTGTTAGCAACTATCTGGTGAACATCTAGCAGCTAAGGAGCCTTTACCTCAGGTGACCAAAAACGGAGTGAATGAATATTAGACTATTAGGTTGCTTTTACACCTGAGCTGTTTGGTCTGTTTTTAACCGAACCCTGGAGCGTTTTGCGGGATAGACCGGTTGGTTTGGGGGGGGGGATGTGAAAGCTCCTTCAAACTCAGGTGCGGACTGAACAACTGAACTCTGGTCCGCTTAAAAACAATGGCCTCGATTTGCTTCCAACTGCTCTAGAGTTCGGCTCACCTCAGTTGAGATAGCGATCGGACCCAAATATAGGAAGTGAACCAAAACAACATTTAATAGCCTGCAATTTCCATAACTTATTATGACCACATATTGCACATAATCTCCCTCTCCTTCACATTCGCCTACACATGAGCCGCGGTAAAACTGCTCTGCGCCGGCCGTTCCATTGTTTTTCTATGGGGAGAGCACCGCTCGGAATTGCCGCTGTGCGTTGCGCTCAAAGTTCAAATAATTTTTAGGTGCTGCTGACATTTCAAGGCGCATCCATGGGCGCAACCAATTCCAGAAAGTTCCCGCGCTTTGCTTTGCCTCTTTGCTCTGTGCCCTTCCTCGCAGTTTCGGCACGGATCATGTGTAGACAGCTTTAGCCTTCTTCTAAAATATTAGAAACACTAAAGTAAAACCAGAAAACTGAAGATGTAATACATTTTGACATTGCTCCATTATTTCTGAGACGAAAAGTTTGCTGGTGAATTTCTTATCTAAGCACAGAGCAAGTTTATCTGTTTCCAGTCTTTATGCTAAGCTAACCAGCTGGCTCCAGCTTCCTTTTTATAGTGGTATTTTTGATGTTGTTTGTACTTTAGATATAGCATCGTATTTGGGTTATTAAATGAATTGTGACAGACACACACATAAACTTCTTCATTTGTATCATTGAACATAAGTTTTTATGTCTGCAGTAAGTGAAGAACTGTCTTCATCTGTACTTATTTGTTGCCAATAAACGTCACCCCTGAAACAAACGGTCTTGAAAGAGAATCTAATAGATCTAATTTAATCAAATTGTAGTCAGTTGTAGCATGCTTTTCTTTGCCAACACAAATGCAACGCCTCCCTTCCATTTGCCCTATTTTAGTTTAAATGTATTTTTATTCTGGGTCACGTCACTCAACTCCCATCCCATCTGACAGGAAGTTGTGGAATTGTGAGTGCAGTCACAAAAGGGAAACGCGGGCAAAAGCAAAACACTGGCCGCTTTTAAAACTTGATGACCAAGAGGCCCCATCTGACTGATGAAGGGCCGCGCTGATGGAGCCCTGACAGCTTGAATGATGCTCGTTTGTCTTTGCGTGAGAAGATGCCATTGGGGGACCTGGACCTGTTCCTAGAGCAGTCATGCACGGCAGCTGGCGCGAGAAGAGTTGCTGATAGGCCCGGCAGATTTCTCACCACTACATCAGTGTACTGTGCATGCAGTGATTTATAATGCATAATAACTCATTTGAAAGAATAACTTTATCCGTGCCTGAAATGGGCTGGTACTCAGCAGTACGGAGTAATGAGTCTGATACTTCAGATTTTTAAAGGTGCCCTGCCATACAAAACCATTTTTACTTGCATTTTTTAAAATATGTTAGGTCCATATGTGTTTGTGTTATGATGTGAATGTGAAAATGAACTGCTACCTCCTCTGTCAGCTCTAGCCACTGAAAAGAAATAAGCGGGGAAATTAGGCCAATTACAAAAGCTGGTCAGTCTGACATGGTGTTGCCTGAGCTCATTACTATTCATTAGCTCGCCCAGTTACGCTGGGTAAAGGATGCTGACAGCCAGGCTCTCATTGGCTAGCTGTAACCCATTCCGATTCAGACAGCTTAGCTTGTTGAATATTAATGAGAACTGGCAGAAATCGAGCTGAGTCTTCCTGTATGCTTTCTATACCACGCTAGAATGGCTTGAAACAAGGTAACCAAGGCATTTTTTCCACAAAAAATGTTAGAGAGTTCATGGTAGAACTTCAGACATTACCAAAAAGTCATGAAATACGTGTGGCAGGGCAACTTTAAACACGTTAATGTTTTGAAACGATCTTAGTTTGGTTATGTTTAGGCACTAAAACTAATTGGTTAGGTTTAGAAAAATATCGTGGGTTGGGTTAAAATCAGACGCTACTTCAATTTCAAATTTGATATTTGAGATCATAACAGGAGTTATATCAGGACACTTTACAGCGAGTAGGTCTTGGCTACACTCCATACTTTACTACCAGTTACGCATATGCTGCAGAACGTGACATAGCTCTGTTTGTTCAGTAGTTTAAAAAAAACTCAGTTTACTCTTTAATTTTTAAGCGGGACTCACCTTTGGGGCTCTTATACTTCGCCACCTTACTTCCTGCCTTGCTCCCGTGATAACTACTACAGCCACTAGAAGGCACCGTCAATAAACTTAAATATAGGTCATAATTGCTGCTTGCACAAACAAATTGTGTGGACATACAGTATATCAGGGGGAGGACACTCTCTGATTCATGATTTATTGGGGGAAAAATAACAAACGATTCCATGTAAAAACCCGACATTCAGTACCTCCATATAGCCTGAATGGAATTATCATTTGTTTCATAACCACATTTTCAGACACTAGAATGATTCGACTGTGAGATTGGCGTGATACAGGCTTCTTAAAATGAAATCAATGAATAGGTGACTATTCGAGGTCACCCCTACAAGATATATAAATTTATCCAAGACATGCAACTGCTAAATTAGGGTACTGGCACTTTTGTATGTCAAATATCTGGCACTTAAACTTTATACATTTTTAATTTGTGGTGTTCCTTACTGTACATGTGATGTAATATACCAATTAAGGCCGACAAATGTACTGTTTGATCTGTTGAATCATGTGTAAATCTTTCACATTAACATCCTCACTAACATATTTACCTGTTCCCTGCTTTGTGTGAATAGTTGTAACTCTGGAGATATATTTGACAGCCTCTGCATAAATTCCTTGGATAAAGAAGGAAAAAATGAATTTACAGTGTGCAGAAGAGTCTGGGATTTGCTCAGTTCATAATGGCAGCTTGTAAATCATCAGAGCAGTCATGAAGCTATAGAAAGCCTGTTTATTACACCCTCACTCTTCACATATTCTATGATTCCCTGGGAGTGTTTCCCTTCTCTCCATGGAAACGTCAAAGGCGATCTGTTCCAATCAGCTTGTATTAAAAAAAAAAAAAAGCTTCTGGTATTTTTCTGTCAAGAATAACAGCATATAGGGAAGTTCTGATCCGTGGCGGCCATCTGGACTTTGCAAGCTTACATTTCAATTCACAATGCAATCCATCTGGCCAGTGCCAACCCTCCCATGCTTGGAAATATCCATGCAGTCACTCTCCCACTTTTTGCCAATGGAGGAAGCCAGAGGGCGTACATCTTGTCGACATGAGTTTGCTCATATTAAGCAGGACTGATTGTGGGCCATTTGTTAAACATAAGATTTGGATTTTTCAGTTGAGTGGCTCCTCAAGTTGTTGTTTGGATCTGCCCAAGTGTCGACCATTGCTTTTCCAGGAGGAGACAAGAGAGACGTTTAATGTCTTCATCCTGTCAAACAAAAGTAGAACAGGAGCCAGCGGTAGGAGTGTAAACGCGCTATACAAAAGAGATCAAACTATTTCCTTTTTTTTTTTTTTTAAAGGCTCCACTTTTACTGTAATCTGACCGCACAATCTCTTTCATGTTCATGATCCTACATGTTTAAGGACTGTGAACGAAATCTAGATTAAATCCCATCATACTCTTAGTTTACACACCACACCTTCGCCGCAGTTTGGATTGTTGTGACTTTTTAGCGCAGTTTAAGTTTGTTTGTGTGGTAGCTTTTTTTTCCTCTTCTTTTGCACAGGAAACTCTACATTAGCTGGAGAAGCTAATCAAGTCCAAAGGAGGAGGACGGACGGACTGGCTGCAAGTGCGAAACAAAACCTCAGACCCCAGAACACACTAATGATCTTGTAGAAAATGTGTTATATAATAATATGCATAACATACGTATTGTGACATACGTTAAGAATGTGAGGAAAATGATCCACAGAAATTAAATTTGACCAGAGAACATTGTTTCCTCATGTATGCCTCCTGTGGGGCTTAAAGGCCCGAAAGCAGTTCCCCCCAGTCAGCAGATATATGGTATGAGATAATGTGTTGAGGTGAGATGAGGCTGGTTAAGAGGCCGAGCTGTTCAGCCTTCCGCAACTATCATGTCGTGGGTAAATCGCGCTCATTATGCTCTGAGTGGAACCACATGCTGAGATTTAGCCGAGTCTTTTTCTGGGGGCTGTATACAGGGGAATACTAAAGCACCGATGTCCCCCTCCATACACTCTCAGGAGACTCATCCGAGACCAGTGTCAGGCTATTTTGGGGGCCATCTTAAGTATTTCATTCTGAAAACCACGCCGAATGCATACAGATGCTTCCGGTCTCAAGCTCATGTTCGTACAATAAAATGGAAATTTCTTTTGCATAATCCACATCCACATCTTTGTTGTTACATTGAATCGCAAAATTGAACTCTTGGTCAACAGGAGCAGATTGTTACCGGGTTGTAAATCTGCGAGACTGTTGGCGACAGCCATTACAGCATGCTTTTAAAAATCCATACAGCCGCAAGGTCTGCCATTATTGCTTAAAGGCAAACAATATATTAGAGTCCGAGGTTGGCACCGGCTTTATATCTTCATCATCATCATCTGCATCAGTGTCAGAGTGAGGAAGGCGGGAGTGCGGGGTGCTGGCGCCAGAGACCGAGATACACAGACAGAGAGAGGAGGACTCTGGTTCACCTCTCATCTGTTCCTGCGGGGATCGATGACTACTGCTAGCGTCAGCAGCATGTTGGCCCTCTGCGGCCGCCGGGAGTTTAGTCGACATTAATCCCCATGAATGTTCATTACCACCTGTGATCTCACTGAGTTATTGATGGCGGTCCAGGTGAGATCCGATGAAATCCTCAATCAGGGAAACATGCTAGATAAAGATTAGGGCTGCGCTAGTCTGGCATTTGTCACAAAGTAGACATTTTACGTCCTTTTAAAATTCCCAGGCTTGATATCACACACACACACAGAAAATTTGAAAATAGTCTTTCTTAGTAGCAGCAAATGTACATGTTTGTAGTCGACAAAACAAATACAAGATCCAATGTAATGCAGTCTATACAGTCTGTAAAGAAGGGATTACGGTCTTTACCCTGACGGAGGCAGGAAAAGGGGTTTGTGGCACCCGTATTGTCCCGTCCGCTCTTCCTGGTCGGGGTACCCGTGCAATACTGGTGCACCGATCCGCCGGATGTTTGTCTGCGCACTTCTCGCTGCCGACAGCCTGCCCTTTTTCTCTTGGGTCCAGCTCCGCTGTCCAGCCCGTCTAGCCTCGCGATGTGCTGCACCCTCGGAGTGTGCTTCGGTCGTCTAGTCCCGCACCACCTCAGGTTGTTTTCACAGCTCACTCCTCCTGATGCTCTCCCCCACCAGAACACTCATCACTCCTCAATCTCGCATCTAAAACCGGTCATTAGGAGATGGGCTACCGGTGTGCTGGAGCGCGTCCTCGTGCCAATCCAGCATCTCCCCTGATTAGGAGATGTGGCTCAGGTGTGATGGGAGGAGTCTTCAGTGTCTGTGCCAGGCAAGCAAAAACACAACCAAAAGCAAAACACCACACTATATACAATAAAAATAAGAAAACACTAGCAGCCTGGCTACACTTTGTGACCTTCCTCCACAGTGCCGCGAAGGAGGGTCTGGCTAGTCCACACAGCATTCCGGGATGGGAGAAAAACGTGCTCTGGTTTATTGGCAACGGTGCCTCTGCAAAATAGCCTCGGGAAGGAACTTGTTTTGGTGGAACATGTGTACGTTCAAAGAGAAAACTCAGATTGGACAGATAGTCTAGCTAGCTGTCTGGATTTACGCTGCAGAAATCCACCGGAGGTTAGAACGCCAACACAAAGGAAGCGTAAGGTAACGGACATCCGGCCGAAATGAAAGACACCTGGCGGAATTTAGGGCGGCACCTGAACAATCCCGGAAGTGGAACATCGTGGATATAGACTATAGGTCTTCACAATTAATCGCAATTTTATCGAAATTGCAATATGGACTAGTGCAATATTGAAATCGCAGGGGGGAGGGACGCAATATTTGTTAAAGGCAAACTATGTTACCAAACATTCTGAATTTGGGGAGTGGTGGCCTACAGGTTAAAGAAGAGCTAGTGACCGGGAGGTCGTCGGTTCAATCCCCAGGCCGACAGGATCAAATCTGGGTGGGGAAAGTGAAAGAGCAGCGCTTGTCCCTCCCTCACTACCACCACTGAGGTGCCCTTGAGCAAGGCCCTTAACCCCCGACCTGCTCCAGTGGAGCTGCTCAGTGGCCAGCAGATCAGACTGTGGTTGTACCGGGCAGCTTCCAGGTATGAATGTGGAACTGTGTGAATGTGACAGGTCATCGTTGCAAATGAGAATTTGTTCTCAATCGACTTACCTGGATAAATAAAGGTTAAAAAAAATTTAAAATAATGTTGTGGTGAACTACGAATCAAGATCGACATGCCCTGGATTTATTTCAGTTACCGGGCTTCAACAACCGAGGTCCCACATAAACTCTGTTAAGATGGTGGTTATCAACTAGTTCAACATCAGGGTTTCCAGATGCAGCGGCGCGCTCGTTCACATAAAAGAGCCGGTGTTTGCTCTTTATGGCCAATCACAAACATCTACCAGAGCCGCATATTTTACTTAAGAAGAACAAACTATAATTCTACATAAATATGAAGAACACAGACACGGTTTTACAGGCAAAACGCAATACAGTCACTGCTTCCTAAAACAGGAAGGAAAGCCGGCAAAAAAATAGCTGACACTGTAAATGTGTAAATCACAACTCTTATCAATATCACTTCCCCATCAATCAGGCACAAGATCTGACCATAATTACACTGGTTACAGTCGTTGCTTTAGCAGATGCAACCCTGGTAGTGGTAAGCGATTGTGATAGCAAATAAAAAAAATAAACATATATATATATACATTATTCAAACCGATGTGCGCAACACACGGCTCAAGAAGAATGAAAATATATATCTTTCATAAAAATACCCATCAGGGAATGTTAACGGGTTGTCTGTCTCTAAATGTTTTAACTTTTATGAGCACACCTCTTTCTCTCTCTCTCTCTCTCTCTCTCTCTCCACACACCGAGCTCCACCGGATCTTCTAAGAATGGTGACGGTGTTATGCGGTAGGCATTAGTAGGCGGTGCTTTTACACCGGTTGATCTCTAATCTCCAACATAACCTAACCTAAACTAAACATAACCTGCTCCCGAGCAGGTTAGGTGTTCAGCATAAGTTACCATAGCGATTTAACCCGGTAACTCGAGATACACAAATCCTTGGGTTGAACCTGAAGTTACCTCGTTAACGCCAAATCTTGCTTCGAAGTACAGGCCTCTGGAGCTGCTAACCCTAACCCTAAAGAAAACCTCTTTGTTTGGTACAGATCCTCGAAAAATCCCACTATAACCATTTTAATACTTTAAATTTATTTTTATTTTTTTATGAAAACAAGAATAGTGATACAAAAAATTAGCATTCCCTCCAATATCCTGAATCCTATCGTAATATCAGTCAAAATAATCGCAATTAGATATTTTTCTCATATCCTGCAGCCCTAATACAGATTAGCCGCATTGGAAGCCTTGACGATCAGAGTTATGACAGTCCTGTCAGTGCAAAAGGAGAATGTGAGTTCACACAACCGTTGATTGAGCACAGAAAAGGAAAATAGTGGGCACAAGAACAGCAGAGAGCAAATATGGGCGATTATTGTTTGTACTTTTAAGAAGCATCATTACACATCTTAAATGTTCAAACCCTAGATCAAACATTTGCAAAGCACTGGAATTTTTTTTTAAACCTGCATTGTTTCCATCATTGTGAATCTATTCTTCGCTGTAATTGCCACATTGCTATCTTTTACCAAACTTTTCAATAGGCTGCGCATCCTTGTGTGTGTGTGTGTGTGTGTGTGTGTGTGTGTGTGTGTGTGTACTGAATACAAGAACCTATGTTGTTCATACATGTATGTATGTTATAATACGATACAGGGAATGATCTTCAACTCCACAGGACCATAATACTATCTATCCAACAAATAGATCCAAGATTCACACCGACTAAAATAGAAAAAGATTATACAAGATAAATAAAGTAAAATGAAAAAAGACAAAAAAACTTAGATACTATATGAAAGAGTACAAAAAATCGAATAAATTATGAATACTGTAACTGGAGTATGAGAACTACTGTAAACAAGGAGGAGAAGGAGTAGAAGTAATAAATATATACATGTTATAAACACTATCGTAAGGTGAAAACTATTGGGGATATTGCATTTGTCACAAGAATACATATTACAGTCATACATAGTCCACAGTCAACATCCATCAGGCCCATCCTCACACCGAAAACAACCAAATGGGTCGATTATGCAAACAGCTCATAATGACCAACGGTTACGTTTCTTGTTAGGCGGTGGCCTTTAGTAATTATTGCAGAGGGCAAACGAGGGATTGATTATTGGAATTGATTGATTATTAACATTCTGTTTTATGTACCAACTGTTTTTCTTTTACGGTTTTATTGCTAATTTCATCTATTGAATCATTACTGTGGTTGCTACAGTAATCTACTGATTTCTCCTGAGACACCACTTTTTCTTTTGTAGCTTGGCACATTAATTGATATTATTTGCTGTGTTTCCTCTATGTTGATTTGACCGTGGCGGCCCCCCACGGCAACATTTCTGCCCCCCACGGTATCAGAAATAGGGCTGCATTGTTAGAGTGCATTTCGGAGAACGTTTGTATTTTAAGCTGCTTACCAACCAGACGGCCGACCATTGACAGAAAAGCCAGTCGAAATGATCAGTGTCCCCGTGTTGGTCCAAAAAGTGCCACAGAACACACCAAAAAGACGAAACGAGACGTAACACTTCTCTATAACAGCACGCGGCGCTAATCTGTATTGTTGCCCAGGAAATGAAAACCGGCAGCTGATTGGACGAACGCGTCACATGGGTTTGTTTTCTCTGGAAATTTAAAGCCAGACTGTCATGGCGGCTGTTCCGAATACGATCTCATATTTTACTAAAATAGTTCACTGAAACATGTTTCTGAACATGTCAGGTCGGCCATAATGAACGCAGACAGCCCCCCAGACTGACGACAGCACAGGACACACTGAACAGATTAGCGTCACTGACCTCGCCAAACTGTCTAAAGGCCGATAATTGGCTAAGGGTGTCCCAGCTATAATAGGTGCATTATTTACATGCTGAAGTAGTTACACTGCATTAAAATAATGTAATTAATAGTGGGTTTATTGCTATGTGCTACAGGATGCTTAGCCTATAAGTCAAGATCAAAGTTGGCCTATATAGTAACTCAAAAAATACAGTTCAATCACAACAGAAAATATGCTTCATTTTGTGTGTGTGGATAGAGGTGAATAAATATATTTGTCTGTGTTGCAGCGAAGTGTCAGTTCCGTTTCATGGGGGGAGGGACGTGTTCAGACCTGCCCTCCACTGCTAAAAAAGGAAGGAAACAGTGATGTGATTAAAGCTATAGTGCGTAGTTTCTGTGTGACCGCCCCGCCTCCACGCAGTTGCTAGTAGCCAAGGAGGACACGGAGGATAAAAAAAACATGATGGACTCTTCAGAAGAGGTCATTATCTTCACTTGATTTCGACACAATCTTCTGAGCGTAGCCATACTGAGAAATCCAGAGAGTCGTGTGGAGCGGATAGTATTAATTAGCTTTGTAGCAACTCATTTGGCAATGGCTTGAATGTAACAGACGTTCATTAATATCAAAAGTTATGCATTTAAGCTTTAATAGACAGACAAGAACAATGTTAAACAGAGTCGCACGCTCATGAAATCTGGTCCCTGAGACTTCAGAACACCACTTTGTGTTTTGTAGCTTGGCACATTAATAGTTATTGAATGAGTGCAGAGCAGCTGTTTTTGAAACTGAAACAGGTTTGAACAGATTTGACAACATCATGTTCAAGATGGTAAGATACGGCTTGTTCCAGGAATCACCTTGTTGGCCAGTCATCCCTATCGGGACCATGTGAATTAGAAACCAGTTAATTTGATTTCTTTCTGTCTATTTACATCACATTTGTGTATTCAGGAGTGTTTAAATTGTTCCAAACAAATGCTTTTGTATCTATCCACAGCAGCCATTTTGCACAGCAAACTCTCACCGTCCTTCTCTAATATTCTAAACATTAGCGAAAAAATAGACACTGTGCAGACATTACCTGCAGTGACGTTCTGACATGCTCCAATACACAGTGTGTACAGTCACACATTTTCCAGACTAATGTCAAAGCCCAGTGCAGCGAGGGAACAGTTTGGGCCTTGCCTAATAAACAAGGTGTACCACCCATTTTCTCTGGCTGCATGAAGTCCACTGTATAATAATTAAGACACAGGAAGCCTGTCAATCAGCCTTAAGATGTTCTTTTTTTTCTAATAAGGACATAAACAGTCCTTATTTGGGCTCACAGAACCGCTTTTGACTGGCCTGCATCCTCAGCGGTCATGCTGCAGTAACCAAATGTTTCCACAGACTTGTCATGTACATTTGCGAGCACAGTGCCTCTAGCCACAGCGTTTCAAGGCAGGTCATTGTATCTCGCTTTGCGCCACACCACCCACATTAAGTGGCCTCATTATAGACCACTCATTTATTGTATTTTAAGGGTCAGAAGAAAAGCTCTCTGAATAAGTCTTGGAAAATGCTGTTTTTTTTGTAACCAGGACTTCTTTACAACAAATATGTGGAGATTAACCTGAAAAAAAATCCTAAAACAATCACACACAATCTAACATATTCTGCACACACACACACACACACATTCTTGTTCTGTAAGAGATTTTGACTTTTATTCATCCCTTAATCTCTAGCTTTAGCCTGAACCCTCCTCTCTTAACCTTAGGCTAACCCATTCCCCCATGTACATTCCTCCGATTATATTCATCCCACAAACACACACACATAAGCACTTGTATACATTTACACAAAAGCTATATGTATTAAATATGTAAACATCACTGTCCAGGGAGTGAAACCCACATATGCTGGGAATGTATCAAGAAACCTCCATGGAAAGAAGTAGATAATTTCAGGTACGTGGGTGGAGAGTGAACTGTAGATAAACCTGGGCAAGTCAAAGATGTGTATCTGTGTTTTTTTTTATCTTGAAACTATAGTTAAGTACACATGTGTCAAACTCAAGGCTCGCGGGCCAAATCCGGTCCCTTTTGTTGCTTTTTTCTAAAGTTTTTGCCAATTTTGCAGATGCTTTTGGCGCTTCTTTCCACGTTATTTCCAGGTTTTTTTGTCTCTTTTTTTGACTTTTTTCCCCAAAATGTTTTTGTCGCTTTTTTCTATAATGGCTAAGGAACTTTTTTTCAGACTTTTTTTAGGCCTTTATGTCGACCAATCTGTAAGTGAGAAGATTAGCGCGCCCGGATAGCTCAGTTGGTAGAGCAGGCGCCCATATATAGAGGTTTACTCCTCGACGCAGAGGGCCCGGTTTCGACCCTCGACCTGCGGCCCTTTGCTGCATGTCATTCCCCCGCCCCCTCTCTCCTCTTTCATGTCTTCAGCTGTCCTGTCAAATTAAAGGCCGAAAATGCCCCAAAAAATAATCTTTAAAAAAAAAAAAAGTGAGAAGACTATATAAAACATGCAACAATACAGTCAAAGATATTTGACTTTTTCTAAATAAAAGTATGCTAATAAACTAAATGTGTCTGCTTTCCCAGTGTGGCCCTTGGTGAAACTGAGTTTGACACCCCTGCTTATAAAGTATGTGTGTAGCCGTCAAGTTTTTAGTGACGTAGTAGTTCTCTGGACTAATATAGAGACAGAGCGCATCGCGTCTGTGCGCTAACAAAGTGCATGTAGCTAGTTAAAAACATGAGATTTAGGCATGTCAAAGGAATAGTTTAGCAACCTATGTCTACCAGAGAGCACAAGTTAGCTGGTAGTAGTAGTTAGTAGCTAATGTTAGCTATGTGTTAGCAAGCTAATGCACTCGCAAACATAATACTGCATAGCTTTCTGTAGCCACATTCCACTATAACATAAGTTAAGCATACTGTCAAAATGCTTTAGCTTCATTTACAGATTTAAGATAAAAATCCTAAAACTGACATTTGGATATTTGACTTGTTTGGCGTGGCATTAGCTTAGTGTCTCCCCATTCTTCCTGCTGATTCCTCATGTCTGTATCCACTTTTGTCTTCCAAAAAACTCAAGATTATCGGTTCCTCAGCTTATAAAATCTTAAGTCATGGGGTTTTGGTAGTACATCCTATCACGCTGCAGCTTTTAGGCATTTTTTCTGTTATTTTCTAGCAAATGGAATTGACAAGGAGGCACCTTTACACAATACAAAGTCAATGGAGAGCGGAGAGTTGTTTTTCCCTCCGTTGGGGGCGGGACTTACAGTAAATACCAGTGCTGTTTCTATGTTTCCGATTTAGGAGCGACTTTGTGAGTTCCTCTTAGATTAAGTCGTCAGGAATTTGGACTGACACCCCATTTTTTAGTGGTTTGTCCTGACTTAATTAGGAGCTTTTAGGCTTCAGAGGTTTTGTGAACACAGCCCCAGATGTTTTTATTCAATGAATAAATCAATGGAAGTCATCCAAAATTTATGTGGCCTGCAACCCATCACATCCCATTTTTGACAAGTTACAGGTGACAGCGTTTTGGGGAATAATGAACAAGACTGTGCGAACATTTTGACACGTTCAGCAGAGCAGCGTGCTCACACTGCTGCCAACTCGTTATATTGCCCGTGAGAAGTTGCCAAATTCAATCACATCCTGTGTACACTATACCAGCCTTGTCTATCTGCACAATGACAGTATGATTGGTTATGTTGACCTAAGAAGAAAATGTATTTAATATCAAGATAACAATTTAAAAAAACAAGCTCATATAAGTGGTCTTGGCATCCATGCAGCACTGTGCCGTGTTGTTTGTTTAAAAAATATAGCTACCAGATTGCTTAAGTCATAAGATTTGTGCCAATGTTTTTTTTTTTTCGTTTTTTCGTTTTTTTTAACCAAAAGTGGAAAAACTGAGCTGAATGTCAGATGCTATAAAGCAACATTTGAGTTTGGCAAGACAGACTTAAAGATTATTCAATTAAAATATCTTAAAACGACTCTACCAATGTTATATATATATATATATTTATTGAGTTGTGTACTTACATTATCTTAAATGTTTCCAACAGTGTTCAAACCCTGAGTTATTTTACTGTATATCCAAATCCATATAACCTTTGACCTCTTTACTCACTGTAATTGTATGTGTCCACTGCCAAGAGTCATTTTCACGCTTCCCATTCATCGTCTATGTGAGCAGCCGCGCAATTCATGCTGTTAGTGTCGCAGCATAACCAACCCTGGGGAAACTTGATCACTCTTGTTACGTCTAGGATAATACCAGAACTTGGTTCTACTCGTGCACACGTAAACTAAAAAAGCTAACCGCTTAGCCGCACAAAGGTAAAGTTTAGAGGCCTACCTGGCGTCCTTCGGCTCGGCTTGTCCTCAGCTTTGGCACCATAGGCGGTGCCCTAGGCTTCTCATAGCACACCCTCAGCACCCCCAAGAAATTGGCGTGGTGTAAAAAAAATATTTTCCTTAATGTGTTAATACTATAATTTATATTTAAAAAATGAATGAAACAAACCGATTATTTTCAGAACAAAAACATAGAGCAAGCACAGGTGATACTATACGGCCAATGGGTGCAGCACACATTAAACATTTAACCTTAATTCCGCAGTAACGTATTTACACAGAAGAAGAGTGCAATATTTGGAGCCGTTAGGATTATCGAAGTGAGCGTAACGTTAGTAATGGGTCAACGTGTGGAGACTTTATCAAAAAAACGTGTAAATGAGACTGAGAGATATGGTGAACCTGTCACCAACCAGGACGAAGAAAAGGAGGAAGATGATGACTTGACCGCGGCCGTGATTGCTGCTGAGGATGCCTAACGTTACGATGTGAGTGACATTACACCAAGGGATCGCACAGCGAGGCCACAGTGGGTGAGGACTCATCCAATAGAGGTCCATGCAAGAACTTCACTCTTATCTCTGTCTTGTAGCAGAACATTACAGTGAAAATGTGTTTTACAGAACTGAATAAATGGATCACCGAATCCAAAGTTATACACGGCACAGGACATTGGTTTATTTATAGCCCTGAAAACGTGTTTGAAACAGGTTCAGTGGCTTATTTAGATATATTATGTCACTACAGATATGAAAAACGTTACATTATTCTAACCATGTGTGCAAGTATGAATACTGTGTGAGGATGCATGTGTGTACGTTTTTATTGTAATGTGTGTAGTTGGCTGTGTGTGATTACAGTATTCAGCCTGCTGCATTACTCTTCTGCAAATACAAACTACTGTATGAGAGCTGCAGTGATGATTGTGTAAACCCGGCTTGTTGGCTGGTAATTGAAATATGTTCGGTGGGCTGATCAGAGTTTTATGGTGCTGTTGTATCAGCAACTTTAGTGCATGAATAACATCAATCATTTACAGCAGTCTCTCACTGAGCTGTTCCCCCGCAACATGTGTTCTCTTGAGTCTGCCTCACTTCCGCTTTTCAGCCCCGTGAAACCGATAAGCCACACCCACCCCAGCCCCGGCGGCCAATAGAAACCAACAGGTGGATTTGAAGTGACAGTAGCATTCTGACGACTTTCGAGAAGCGCAGCGTCGAGTTGCCTGCCCCTCATTTGCATAAAGTTGAATCCAGGATACTTTATGCTAATCAGGGGCGTCCAGCTCGACCCGCCGCCTCTCTGGAACTCCGCAAAATCTTTTAAACTGATTCAGATTCATTTAAAATGCTTTTTAGAAACCCATTTTGGTGAACTTTTCGTTAAAAAATAAAAGAGAAAGTATCCGAACGAAGCATTCGTCCAATCAGGTGCCGCCATCGCGGTTGTAGGTGGGTGTAGCCTGTTTTCTTAGCTTGTCAGTGGTCATTAAAGAGAAATTGATAACTGCTAGTGGACATCCCATCAAGCGTCTAATACCCACACCCAAACATTAATAACAAAGAACCCATTGCTATTCCAAGGATAGAAATCTGGGTTTAATTTATGATGTTGTGGCTTGTGTAGTCTACTATTGAAGGATCTTACAATGGTTTGGTTACATAAAGTAAACATTTACTGTAACTACCTAATGTGGCTTCTGATGTGAAGACAAGCCCCCATATGTCTCAGATGGGAGGGGGGGGTGCGTCGGTTGAAGAGGGTCAGAGCCCTGAGCCAGCAAGAATTCTTTCTGATATTTGAAGACTCGCTGGGTCATGTATTCAGGAGGGTTATGTGCTTTCTCTTTTTTGCTAAAGGGAATGTAAACAGATTTTTGGTGAGATTAGGGGAGGTTTTTCATCCTTATTCCAGCCCTCCCTTGTAAAATTGATTTGTATTTTTTATTTTTTTTTATTATGCAAAAAATAATAAATAGTCCTGTATCTGTATTAGGGCTTTGTTTTCTCATCAAATCAGCAACTTCATTTGATTTAATGCATTTTTAATTAACTTGATTTCCCTTTATTTGATTTCATTTTTCAAAATGAATTAGATTTAACATTTCTTTTTTTATTTTAAACTTGACTTGACTTATTGTTTAAATTAATTTGATTTAATTTAAATAAAAGAAATTAATTTGATTGAATTGTTTGTATTCATCTTTTGATTTCATTTTTTGTTCATGATGTGACCGAGTTGTTGTTGTTCAACACATTCTTATGCTAGATTGTAAGGGAGGGGCTGTATGGGGGCTCTTATCTCACAGCATGTTCGCTAATGATCAGGACTTTCTGACTGCAACTTCACCAATATTTACAATTCTGTGCTGGTCATGATAAAAGAGCAACTGAAGTCTGTGTCCATGCATGCCTTTCTCCTGACATCGATGATGAGGATGACAGCATTTATTTAGCATGCATTTTGTAATTACAAACTGTAATTAAATACACAGACCATAGAGTAATAGAAAATAAGAAAATGGAGGCCATGCATTATTACGCCAACAACATCTGCAGAATCTATAGCTGAGAGTCTCAAGAACTTTGTTTGGTCTTTTGCTTTTTATCTACAGCAGGGGCGATTCTAGGATCAGACCTTTAGGGGGGCTCAGCCCCTAATGAGATTGTGACATGGATACAGTGCCTTGCAAAAGGGTTAAACCTCAATCAGTAATTTCGTTAGCCGATAATCACTGAGCTAGCTACTGAACAACAACGTCAGCTAACGTTTATACTGTATAAGTCACAGTAATAACGACCAATTTGACACAACGTTCTGCTTACGTTTCAATTTGGGTTCTAATCTGCGCCATGAAATGACCAACTTCTTCTCCGGGGACTACCAACGTTAAACTTCACAACCACACTCCTGCTCTCCCTCTGACAGATCAGACTCAGCCAAAGGCGGGACTCTGGCACCATAACCTCAGATTGGCGAAAAACTAAATTTCTGTTGACCCTTTCCTTGACGGGGTTAAAGGTGCATAGCATCGGCGACAGCGACACGGGATATTAAACCTGTTGCAAATCCTTAAAACCTAATTGTTTGTCCTCTGTCACTAACAGACAAGTTTGCCCGCTTGAAGCACCAAAATTGATTTTCTTTTTAAAAGGGAGATTATATTTAAGGGGGCTTGAGCCTAAAATCGCCCATGACCTACAGTCCCAGTTTTGTTTGTGTTCTCATTTTTTTATTGCATTTTCTGATGCAGCACACCGCTGTTTTCAGGGAGACAAAAAGCACAAAAAAAAAAAACCTGCAAGGTTCAACATGCACATCTGCATGGTTTTGCAAATTAAAAAAAATGAACTTGACCTGTGCTCATTGGAGAGATAAAAAACTGAGATAAAAAAGTGAGTGCGCAGTGAAGCAAACTATCCACTGGTGCTCAGTGTGACTGCACCTTTAAGACTGTGTTTCGGGAGGCTCGAGCCCTGGCGCCATGAGAAGCATATTGTAATAAGGCTTAACGTGCTGATTGAAGATAAAGCGGAGAAAAGGAAATGTAGAGGAAGGGGAACTGGGTTGTGTAATCTACTACTGAATGATCCCTTATTGAGAAGAACAACATGCTGTAGAATTATCACTTTATTTTTGGGGGATTATGCTTCTTTAAAATAAAATCACCGTCTCCTGTTATTGCTTTTGGGAAAGCTTCATGACAGTATCTCTAATTGGTGATCCCAAGGGGCTTTAGAGATAAAGGGACAAGAGGCCAATGGAGGGTTGGGGGGTGGGGGGGGGGCATCTGCCTTTCTTTGTTCCTAAATTCCTGTGCCGCACGCAAGTCCCTTGACATGCTCACCTCCTCAATGCCAGTCAGACTAAGATTAGAAGGAAACACCTCAGTGCTGCTTTCTCATGCAACATGTTTGCCTGCATGTTCCTAAAGAATCTCGACCGGCCAGTTTGTGCTTGAATTGCACCGCGGAGACGGAGCGTGAAGAGGGATGCATGTGAAAGTCTGAATGCATGGGTGGAGGAGAAGATAGGTAGGAGAGGTTTCAGACTCGAGGTCGCGACAGAAGAGGGACAGGAATGGCATGAAAACACGCGAGCGCGCCATGCGATAGCATCTCTTCAGCCGGGCTTCCTTTTGCTTTGGAACATTGCTCGCATCGCTAATGGTATATGTAGGCGGTCGACGAGCTTAGACCTGTTCCTTTTGACTTTTAAAATAGAACAGCCGGCCCCTGTGTTTTGGTTCTTCCTCTGCGGCAAGCCCAGTTGAGTACCAGGCCAAAAATGCAAACAGGACATCTCATTGCTTAAGGGAAACCAATCCACATAACATAATGTAGGGGGGAAAAAAACAACACAGCTGGAGAAACATGCCTTGTTATCCAAAAGTCATCCGATATACTGCCTTTCCACACAGCCAGAATGCACTTTTTAGAGAAATTTGCATAAAATGCTTAAGCTTTGCGTTATGCACTACATGGAACAGCAGCCACGCCATTAGACACCTCGCACTAAAACCAGAGGATGAAGCAAAGTGTCAGGCGGGTTTTATATTTTATCTATGTGGATGTTCACGTTCTTTCTCTGTTGACAATTTGCTGCATACATTTACATGCAAAGTGTTTGTGCAGCTCATGTTGTCACCTTATTTCCTGTTGGTAAAGCTGGTTTTGATGCAAGCAGTGTGGACAAGGTCAGCCAAAGGGGTAGAGGAGTGGGAAATGGAACCATGATAATGGTGTTGATTACAGTTTAAGACAGTGGGACCGATTTCTAATGGAATTACACGTCATTGAGACTCTGATTTGCTCCTGTAATTACCGTCTTATCAGGAACTAATGCCACTGTGATCAGGTGGGAAAGACTACCTCAGTGTGTTACTCTGTTGCTGTCAAGACAGAGATAGAAATCTGATCGCTAAAAATGTTCCTTGGAAAATGACAACCCGGAGCCTTCTGATAAATGTGACCAGACCTCTGGACTTGAGATTTTAAACGAAGACTTTATCTGAGTCTTTATATGGAATAGACTGCTCTGAGACTTTAAGTTTTGACCTTAGAAAAATGAACGAGGCGTTTTGCAACGCAAAATGGTAAAATGTCCTGTTTATTTCTAACGTTCAGCATCACAGTAATGCCTTCTATCTGCTCTAACTGCTTTTTGGCCACTTTGGGGCAGCAAAAACAAGCTGTAAACACAACACGGGATATATTATCACCTTTTTATTACACAAGGTCTGCTTACACTTTATAACAGACCGAGTACTGATCATAGACTCTGGTGGACCATTTTTCAATCAATATTTTTGCTCATACGGAGCTCATACCTGATAAGTGGATCACAAAGGGAGAGAAACAGGGCGTTATGGAACCCACGCAACTTCTAGGCAAGACCCGCCCTTTAATAGCATTCACACACTACTATTGGCCAGGCGTCCATGCTTACGCAAGGTTACGCAAGGTTACGCAAGGTTACGCAAGGTTACGTAACATAACGAGACGCAGGCGTCCTCAGCGAGTTACCTCCGTGCGAGTAGCCGTGATATAAGCGCGACGGTCTATATCCACGACCTTCTGCTTACGGGATTGCTCCATTGCCGCCGGATGTCCTTCTGAGGACTTTGGTTAACTGCTCCTCAGATCTCTGCAGGGTAAATCCAGACAGCTAGCTAGACTATCTGTCCAATCTGAGTTTTCTGTTGCACGACATGCAGTTACTGATGAACACACTCCACCTCCTCTGCCCCAACCTGTGTGCTAGTGTAAACACATAAGTCACTGCAAACCATTTTTATGGGTACAAGTGCATTTGTCTTAAAAATCCCGAAGTCAGCGGTGTGATGAATCAAGTTTTCGTGTTTTCATGCTGCATGGAGGGGAAGGCATGTGAACGCGCTCCTCACTCGACATTCAGAATCTTTTGCCTTGAACATCCTCAAGTGAAAAATGCTGAACTCATGACAAGGTTGATTGAGTCTGGCAACACAATATACATTTCCTGAGGCTTTCCTGAAATCACAAGTCATGTTAATGTAGTTCACAATGCCCTTTTGAATGTATACGTCAAAGAAACTGCCTCCCTATGCTGTCTGTCTCCTGCCATTTGTATGGAAAACATGACCTTTGATATTATGACACTTTGATCCCTCTGTCTCTCAGCTAAAATCCCTAGCTACAATCTATAATCTAAAATACTTATTTCTCACAGGGGTCCTGCATCAGCCTGAAGGGGTTTAATAACGGTACTACGTAGGGACGAACTTGTTAGCAACTGTCCCTATTCCCCTGTAGTGTTTTCCCTAAAGACTTCCCAACTGGAATTAATATGCTTCTTTAGACTATATTTGCCCCCAAAAGACTTAAAAGTAGCTCTGCATAAACCACAACTTAAATAGGATGTTGATGCTTGTTAAGTTGCTGTTGGAATTTAACCCTTCTGGCCCATTACAGTTTGCAGTAAGAAATGAGTCCCTTATGCACCGCAGAGTTTCCACCGAACCAACAGTGTTCAATCCTTTTATGAATGTGTTTCCCTGTCCTTCACTGTGTCAGCGGCAGAAACCTCCACTTCCCATTGCTGCGTCAGCCTGATGCTGGCAGATTAGACCTGGAGTTAGCAGAAGAATTGTCCCCTTATAAACTCATTTTAATGGCACTAAATAGCAGCGCCAGGCCAAATGGGCACTTAATAGCCCAGGGGAAGTTGTTTTGCGGAGATATGGAAGCAATTGCCTTCTCTCGTTGTGGCTCCTTACATTTATCTTATCAGCTCTGTCAACAGTATCATATTTACAGTAAACGATCTATTGCTCACACATATTGGATTAAAGTAAGAATATAAGTAATAAATGTTTTTCCAGTTTTAGCATTCTTGTGATGTGAGCCTTGTCCTGTTTTCCTTGATTCACTGTTGTTGTTGGTGGTGTTGTTGTTGTTGTTGTTGCATGCCATGAGAAAATTGCCTTCCAAGGACAGACTTCGGCTCAATGAACGTAATTAGTGTTACTAGAGAAATGTGAAAAGGGTTTAAACGTCTTGAGAGTTGAAGTGAATCGCTGCATGGATCTCGAGATTAATTTCATTCAATTTAGTTTGAAACAAAATTATAATAGTTCTCATTTTCAATTAGTTGTTAGTGTATTTTAGTTTTGACTTTTGAATTTCATTTAAGTTTAGTATTAGTTTTCAGAGAGTGTTTGCTCATTTAGTTTTAGGTTAGTTTTCAGTTTTTCCGAAAGGTTTTGTTTTAAGGTCCTTTTCTTTTTGTGAGGGCCAGGCATAGGCAGACTGGCAATCTGGCAGTTCTGGCGAATGCCAGAAGGACCGATGCACTCTTGGGCCAATTTGGACCGCTGGAAAAAAGACAAAAATGCTGCAACACGGGCGCTTTGTAGAGCGCGCGCCAATGTGTAGAGGTGTACTCCTCGACGCAGCGGCCGCGGGTTTGACTCCGACCTGCGGCCCTTTGCTGCGTGTTGTTCCCCCTCTCTCTCCCCCTTAATGTCTTCAACTGTCCTATACAGATAAAGGCCTAAAATGCCCAAAAAATAATAAAAAAAAGAAGAACTTATAAAAGACCTTTACCCAGGAATTATTATAATACACTGGCATATCACATTAGTTTGACATAAATATGTAAGACTGTACAGCTGCAGCGCGTCTGGTGCTGTTGGGCTTCTACTTTTCAAAATAAAAGCCATGGTAGTTTCTTTTGTAGGTTTTATAAATGATGTGTATTATTTAATTATGAAAGCGCCCCATGCTTCTGACGCCATAATCTAACGTCAGCCTGGTTTTTGCAATTATAAAGCAAATAATGTCCCCGTCTGAAATTGGGCCGAATATTTGTCCCAGTCCGCCCCTGGGGCCAGGTATAATGTCTCAGAAGTATATAGTTACATATACATACAGAATACATGGCTGGAAAATAGCCATAATGTTATGTAGTATATTCGGTAACACTTTACTTGAAGGTATCTACATAAGAGTGTCATGACAATGTCATGAACACATGGCACTGTCATGACACAGTCATGACACATGAACCCTAACCCTAACTATAACTTGTCATGACAAAAACCGAACGACACTTACTAAAAGAAGCATTATGTCATAAACGTTTATGACGTGTTTATAATACTTCTGACACGTTCATGACAGTGTCATGTCACTCTTCTGTAGATACCTTCAAGTAAAGTGTAACCGTATATTCTTTGCACTACTTTAGTGTCCGATGTCATTTAGCAATTGCGACACGGCGCCATCTCATGTCAAGTCTGTTCAGTTTCTGTGGTTCAACGTCACAACGAAAGATGATGGAAATTCATGCAGTCCCCTTTTTCTTTTTCAGTAGTGAAATATTATAGCAAAAAAATAAAAACTGAAATAATTTACATTTATTTTCATTAGTTTTTAACCTGGCAATATAGTTTCAGTTTATTTTTTTTTTTTGAAGGTTTAAAGGTCCCATGGCATGAAAATTTCACTTTAGGAGGTTTTTTAACATTAATATGAGTTCCCCCAGCCTGCCTAGTGGCTAGAATCGCCATTTCCCCAGTGGCTAGAAATGGCGATAGGTGTAAACCGAGCCCTGGGTATCCTGCTCTGCCTTTGAGAAAATGAAAGCTCAGATGGGCCGATCTGGAATCTTCTCCTTATGAGGTCATAAGGAGCAAGGTTACCTCCCCTTTCTCTGATTTGCCCGCCCAGAGAATTTGGCCCACCCATGAGAGAGAGACATCATGGCTTTCAAACGAGCAAAGTGGCAGTTGGTCAAGGCCACCCCCCCCTCCACCTTGCCCCCCCTCTCTCCTCCTCAATAGCTACAGACACAGAAATGGCACATCCTAAGGAAAGCTCATTGTGGGACTGGCTCTAGTGGCTGTAATTCTGCACCAAGGCTGAATTTGTCGAGACTTCAGATACAGTATTAGGGGACCACTAAGGTCTATATAAAAGAGACTTCAGATACAGTATTAGGGGACCACTAAGGTCTATATAAAAGAAACTTCAGATACAGTATTAGGGGACCACTAATGTCTATATAAAAGAGACTTCAGATACAGTATTAGGGGACCACTAAGGTCTATATAAAAGAGACTTCAGATACAGTATTAGGGGACCACTAAGGTCTATATAAAAGAGACTTCAGATACAGTATTAGGGGGACCACTAAGGCCTATATAAAAGAGACTTCAGATACAGTATTAGGGGGACCACTAAGGTCTATATAAAAGAGACTTCAGATACAGTATTAGGGGACCACTAAGGCCTATATAAAAGAGACTTCAGATACAGTATTAGGGGGACCACTAAGGTCTATATAAAAGAGACTTCAGATACAGTATTAGGGGACCACTAAGGTCTATATAAAAGAGACTTCAGATACAGTATTAGGGGACCACTAAGGTCTATATAAAAGAGACTTCAGATACAGTATTAGGGGACCACTAAGGCCTATATAAAAGAGACTTCAGATACAGTATTAGGGGACCACTAAGGTCTATATAAAAGAGACTTCAGATACAGTATTAGGGGACCACTAAGGCCTACATAAAAGCATCCAAAATGCACCATGTCATGGGACCTTTAAGTTTTTATGTGGTTTCAGTTTACTATAATAACCCTGGTTCAGAATAATAAATGAATAAACAAGAAGATTATAATGATGATAATTTGATTATAGAGCTGTTGTTTTTTTACTGTAACCTTTATTTATCCAGGTAAGTCGATTGAGAACAAATTCTCATTTGCAACGACGACCTGTCACATTCACACAGTTCCACATTCATACCTGGAAGCTGCCCGGTACAACCACAGTCTGATCTGCTGGCCACTGAGCAGCTCCACTGGAGCGTTTTCGAGGTTAAGGGCCTTGCTCAAGGGCACCTCAGTGGTGGTAGTGAGGGAGGGACAAGCGATGCTCTTTCACTTTCCCCACCCAGATTTTATCCTGTCGGTCTGGGGATTGAACCGAGGGCCACTGCCACTAGCGTGCAGGTTCACCGGTCATTCTGCAGTGTCCTCAGGTCAGAGGTTAAACTCAGCGGCACACAATCATCCCGTGCGCATCCATGCATAGAAGTTTTGTCCATTATTTTCTGCCCTCTGCACATGTGTGTGTTTGTACAAATTATTGCACGGCTTTGTGCGTGTAGTACGTGCCTGATGTGCGAAAAGCCAACTGCACAAACCATTTTGTAATCATGGTTTCCCTCCCAGTGTGCCAAGTGAGGGGCTGCGAAATAAAGCATGCAAGCAGCTAAAGTGAAAGATTTGTTCATAGACGAAGCCATCATTTTTCTTCTTTTTCTCAGGCTTAAGTTCAGTAACTAATCTTTTGTGATTTTACACAGAGGACCTTCCCACCAAAAGACAAAGGTACATATACTGCCAAGAGTCTGTAGTTTAAATCTAATAAAGTTATCTAATTATCCTGTTCGTTGTCATGACCCACTTAGCCTTAATAGAATGGATGATAAAGCCTCTGTTTCTGTGAGAGTGCACTGAAAGAGATGAGTTCAGCTGGAGTTAACAACACAAATAAAAAGATCATTAAATATGCTTCAGTGATTTCTCATGCATTTTTAGAACACCCACTCTTCTTCTTGCATGGGCAGATTAAATGCAGGCATGTACAGTGAGCCATGGGAACTCAAAAGAGCTTTTCAGAGTCTCTAAATTGGATTGGATTAGAGTTACCTTAGTCCATATTGGTCTGTACGTCTGCAAGTTAACTCAAAAGATTTTGTAAGGACTATTTTAGATTACACTTCACTTGACGTTTTCTACATAAGAGTGACATGACACTGTCATGAACGTGTCATAAAACATTCTAAACAAGTCATAAACGTTTATGAGTAGTGATAGTGATAAGTGTCATTTGGTTTTGTCATGACAAGTTATGGTTAGGGTTAGGGTTAGGGTTCATGTTTCATGACTGTGTCATGACAGTGTTCATGACACAGTCATGTCACTCTTATGTAGATACCTTCAAGTAAAGTGTTACCCTATTTTAAACCGTATTTCTGAGGTAGATTTTACATAGCTTTCAAACATTTTTAATCAATCCTTCATATCTCACCCTGCTTTTTGCTTTTTCACTCTTTTCAGATGCCTCTCAGAGTGTCCTCTAATTGAATTCCTCCTTTATCTGAGAGTGAAATCGAGCTTCCTTCTTGGGTAAGAGCTTCCTGGGTTGCTGCCTGTTTGGTTGTCTCCAGCATTGCCCTATCCTCCCCCCATCCTTAAGTCTTGACATGAATCCAACATATTGTTAGCAAACATAAATCCCCACTGCTATAGCTGGGTTAGGGGGTTAACCCTAACCCTATGTGGCCCATAGATAAGGTAGTCACTAAGGCCATCCACATTCACAGTTCGTCCTAAGGGTTCACTGTGCCACATGTATGTTTAACATTTAAACGTGATTTATAAAATCACGCCAACAATTAGTAGGCTATTTTAATAGCTTAGTATTCTATGCAAAAAGGTATAAAGGCTTTAGACTCCCCTACACATAATTGTAGGCTCAGTTTAATATGCAACTTCATTTATACAATATACAGTACAAGCCAAAAGTTTGGACACACCTTCTCATTCAATGCGTTATCTTTATTTTCATGACTATTTACATTGTAGATTCTCACTGAAGGCATCAAAACTATGAATGAACACATATGGAATTATGTACTTAACAAAAAAGTGTGAAATAACTGAAAACATGTCTTATATTTTAGATTCTTCAAAGTAGCCACCCTTTGCTTTTTTTGATAACTCTGCAAACCCTTGGTGTTCTCTCAATGAGCTTCATGAGGTAGTCACCTGAAATGGTTTTACCTTCACAAGTGTGCTTTGTCAGGGTTCATTAGTGGAATTTTTTCCCTTATTAATAAAAAGCAAAATGTGGCTACTTTGAAGAATCTAAAGTATAAGACATGTTTTCAGTTATTTCACTCTTTTTTGTTAAGTACATAATTCCATATGTGTTCATTCATACGTTTGATGCCTTCAGTGAGAATCGACAATGTAAATAGTCATGAAAATAAAAAGGAAACGCATTTGAATGAGAATGTGTGTCCAAACTTTTGGCCTGTACTGTATGTAGTAGGGGGTCCCTGCTCCATCTCTCTTTCAGTTAAGGGGTCCTTGGCTTAAAAAACGTTGAAGACCCCTGATGCAAAGAATTGCCGATTTGTTTTAACATCACACTATTTTTGTACATGCATGTCAACAAAGTCAGTATATAGCTGGAAAAACAATATTTCTTTTCCTCTATAATTTCACTTGAAACTGTTTACCATATTATTGATGATTATTTATCTAAAATCTCATTGTAAAAATATTTTATGAAAGCACCGATTGTCAGCTCTACAATATCGTCGCAATATCGATATTGATGTATTTGGTCAAGAATACGGTGATATCTGATTTTCTCCATTTCGCCTATGCCCTTCATCCAGCCCGAAAAATTATTATTTTTCGGGCCTAACTTTTTTTGCAAACTGCGATAACACACAGAGGTTTGTTGGCTAAACCGTAGTAAATTGTGCACAGATTTTATGAGATGTGTGGGGGAAATCGCCAGTTTCATGACTAGGAAGAGGAAAGCCCTCGCCGAGCTCGAAGAAAAAGAGTGGTTATGTGACTTGATAGTCTGTGACAAACGCACTCACCACTCACCGCAGTGAGAGCTGAATTTTGGCAGATTTGCCGACTCTGGGACTCAGAAATTCCTACACAACCAGTGAGTTTGCATCTTCAGGCTTGTTGTGAGTCGGCTGTGTGGTAGCCTACTTTTTAAAATGTAACCAGAATGCATTGTTTTGTCTGACTCGTTTTATTCTATGATGGCTAAGGAACTTTTTTAGCGGACTTTTTTAGGGCTTTATGTGGACCAAGTTGTAAGTGAGAAGCCTATATGAGACATGCAAGAGTACAATCACATTTTTCTTTTTACTTTTTGTATGAAATAAAAGCACGTCAATAAATTATACATGTCTGGCCCTTGTGATTCTCATTTTCTACTGTGGCCCTTAGTGAATTAGAGTTTAGAGGAAGGCTGAGTACAGAGGCCAACTGTAGTTTAATTGGCCCACGTTGTCTGTAAGATTCTGACATCGCCTTGATGACCCAGCCTGATGACACCTTCTGCATCTTTCACATTCTTAACATGGATACATCTGACCTCACTGATTACACACTGTCTCCATCTTATCTTATCACACATTACCAACAAAGTGTGGATGTGTATCTTAAAACAATAGACCTTTTTCACGGCAGACATGTTGACATGTCATAATAGGAAAAGCACGGGTGAATTCAAAACGGCTGCATTCCACTTAAGAGAGGCCCTGGCATTGTGCATGCTGACTCACTGAAATAGCTTACTGGGACACTTGATGGAATTGAGCCATCGTTAAAGGTCCTATGTCATGGTGCTCTTTGGATGCTTTTATATAGACCTTAGTGTTCCCCTAATACTGTATCTTAAGTCTCTTTTATATAGACCTTAGTGGTCCCCTAATACTGTATCTGAAGTCTCTTTTATATAGACCTTAGTGGTCCCCTAATACTGTATCTGAAATCTCTTTTATATAGACCTTAGTGGTCCCCCTAATACTGTATCTGAAGTCTCTTTTATATAGGCCTTAGTGGTCCCCTAATACTGTATCTGAAGTCTCTTTTATATAGACCTTAGTGGTCCCCTAATACTGTATCTGAAGTCTCTTTTATATAGACCTTAGTGGTCCCCCTAATACTGTATCTGAAGTCTCTTTTATATAGACCTTAGTGGTCCCCTAATACTGTATCTGAAGTCTCTTTTATATAGGCCTTAGTGGTCCCCTAATACTGTATCTGAAGTCTCTTTTATATAGACCTTAGTGGTCCCCCTAATACTGTATCTGAAGTCTCTTTTATATAGACCTTAGTGGTCCCCATAATACTGTATCTGAAGTCTCTTTTATATAGACCTTAGTGGTCCCCCTAATACTGTATCTGAAATCTCTTTTATATAGACCTTAGTGGTCCCCTAATACTGTATCTGAAGTCTCTTTTATATAGACCTTAGTGGTCCCCTAATACTGTATCTGAAATCTCTTTTATATAGACCTTAGTGGTCCCCTAATACTGTATCTGAAGTCTCTTTTATATAGACCTTAGTGGTCCCCATAATACTGTATCTGAAGTCTCTTTTATATAGACCTTAGTGGTCCCCCTAATACTGTATCTGAAGTCTCTTTTATATAGACCTTAGTGGTCCCCCTAATACTGTATCTGAAGTCTCTTTTATATAGACCTTAGTGGTCCCCCTAATACTGTATCTGAAGTCTCTTTTATATAGACCTTAGTGGTCCCCCTAATACTGTATCTGAAGTCTCTTTTATATAGACCTTAGTGGTCCCCTAATACTGTATCTGAAGTCTCTTTTATATAGGCCTTAGTGGTCCCCCTAATACTGTATCTGAAGTCTCTTTTATATAGACCTTAGTGGTCCCCTAATACTGTATCTGAAGTCTCTTTTATATAAACCTTAGTGGTCTCCTAATACTGTATCTGAATTCTCTTTTATATAGACCTTAGTGGTCCCCTAATACTGTATCTGAAGTCTCTTTTATATAGACCTTAGTGGTCCCCTAATACTGTATCTGAAGTCTCTTTTATATAGACCTTAGTGGTCCCCTAATACTGTATCTGAAGTCTTTTTCCCAAAATTCAGCCTTGGTGCAGAATTCCAGCCACTAGAGCCAGTCCCACAATGAGCTTTCCTTAGGATGTGCCATTTCTGTGTCTGAAGCTACTGAGGAGGAGAGAGAGGGGGGGGGGCAAGGTGGAGAGTGGGGGTGTGGCCTTGACCAACTGCCACTTTGCTCGTTTGAAAGCCATGATGTCTCTCTCTCATGGGTGGGCCAAATTCTCTGGGTGGGTAAAGCAGAGAAAGGGGAGGTAACCTTCCTCCTTATGACCTCATAAGGAGAAGATTCCAGATCGGCCCATCTGAGCTTTCATTTTCTGAAAGGCAGAGCAGGATACCCAGGGCTCGGTTTACACCTATCACCATTTCTAGCCACTGGGGGACCATAGGCAGGCTGGGGGAACTCATATTAATGTTAAAAAACCTCATCGTTTTTTAAACGCATTCTCATGAACGGGTTTGTAGTATATTGTACAAAAACTTTTGCACAACAATTCTTGTGATATCCCACGAAATGAGGCGACCGCCAGCTGGTCACGTGGCGACCGGTCACATGGCGGTTAAGTTTAGTGGCGGTCCGTTCAGGAGCTCCTGAGTTTAGCTGACAGAAAGTTGTCATCATGCGGCAACGACAGTTAAAGGTGCCCTGCCACGCAAAACCATTTTTACTTGCATTTTTTGAAATATGATAGGTCCATATGTGTTTATGTTATGTTGTGAATGTGAAAATGAACTGCTACCTCCTCTGTCAGCTCTAGCCACTGAAAAGAAATAAGCAGAGAAATCAGGCCAAGTACAAAATATTGCCTGAGCTCCTTACTATTCATTAGCTCGCCCAGATGGTCTGGGTAAAGGATGCTGATAGCCAGGCTTTCATTGGCTAGCTTTTAGCCAATCAGATTCAAACAGCTTAGCTCGTTGAATATTAATGAGAACTGGCAGAAATCGAGCTGAGTCTTCCTGCAGGCTTTCTATACCACGCTAGAATGGCTTGAAACAAGGTAACCAAGAAATTTTTTCCACAAAAAAATGTTACAGAGTCCATGGTAGAACTTCAGACATTACCACAAAGTCATGAAATATGTGTGGCAGGGCACCTTTAAGTTTAAGCACCAAAACAACCTGTTAAGATTAGAAAAAAAGATTGTGATTTGGATTAAAACAAAGGTAGTGGGAGTAGTGTTCCTGGGACACTAACACATAATCCCTTTGTATAAGCCTTGTGTTTTTTCCCAGGACACAAACTCTGTTCCCCTGTTTGAAAGCGCCATATTTTGTGACCCAAACATCCATCCCGACCTCCTTCCTACACGGAACTGAGCGCTCTTATACATCAGAAGTCACTGTGGTGCATACAGCAATAAATACGTGGAATACATACGAATTACAGTGCATTACTTTTCGTAGCTATACAGTATGTACGATTGGGTCATGAGGACAGCCTTTTTTTTTGTTGTTTAATAAATATCACGTTCAGAAAGGCTGCTGCTACATCACTGTGGTCCCTACACTACTGTATGAACACACAGTGCATGGAAAACTATGTGTTCATTCACAACAGGTGCACTCTCTCAGGTTCAGTCATTGACAATTTGCAGAACCGTGGTGAATCAAGTTTCCGCACAGAGCTTTTCTTAACCCTCGGGTGCGATTGTGGCACAAAGGAAATTTCCAGTGCTGCATGTCGGCGTGTTGAATGAATGCTGTGTGTGTGTGTGTGTGTGTGTGTGTGTGTGTGTGTGTGTGTGTGTGTATGTGTGTGTGTGTGTGTGCGCGCTGTGTAAACTCCACCTCCATCTGTTGTTCAGGTAGAGCCCAGATGGCAAAATTGCAACTGACCACGCTTTGACCCCTAAAGCCTTCCAACCAAAAGCATCTCAAATGCACGGGGGAGAAAAGTATCTGACTGTGCATGGAGGCCACATTAAAGGGAAGAGAGTGACTTCTTTTGCGTTGCTTGTGTATCACTTTTCTTGGCCTTCCTGGTAAAGGAGTGGATGAGTGATGAGGCTGGCAATCTGTTTGGCCTGTGAATCCAATTCCCAGGCAACACTGAACGCTTCAACAGGACACTGCAACATATTTATTAGGAGGATTAATTTAACGTAACTCAAAGCCTTGTATGCATTGTACAAACTTCTTACATGATGTCAGCTTAACTGACAACATATTAATGTTAGCTATAGAAAGGAAACATTCTATCCTCCGTGTCTGAGTGAGCAGAAATAGCAAGTCTTTGATCAGGCAACAGGCTATCCGCTGTAAAAAAAAAAAAACAGCTGTAGTTGTTAGTGTGTGTGGTCTGAGTATAAGCCTCTCCCCCACCTCCCACCTCCCCCCTCCCCAAACACTTGTTTTCCTTCTCTGCGTCGTCTCTCTGGCTTTAGGGAGTGACCTGGGTCTGTAGGATGGTATGCCGCTTCAGCCAGGCGCCGTTTGTGATTCCAGACACATTACATCAGATGATCAGATTCCTTCAGGCTTGTCGTTCCCGATCAGATAAACCTGCATTTCACCTTTCACCTTCTGGCCCGAGCCTGACGTCCACCTGCAGCCGTTTTGTTTTCCAATTCGAAGGAACGAAATGAGTCAGCATCAGTGATACTGTAAACTGATTGGACATCACGGCATGCCGCAGCGCTGCGTCCTTATCAGTGCATCGATTATGCAACTTCAAAAATATGATAAAACTCTGATGTTTGCGATTAAGCGGTGCAAGGAGTGGTGCCTCAGCACAAACTGGCCCAGCTGGGTTTCTGTTTTGAAACTTGTGTAATACACTTCGCTCGTTGATAGTGGCTGCGAAGTACAGAGGCTTTTCTGGCGAATTTAGTCCATAATAGCTGAACAAACAATGTTGCATTGGCACAACAAGCATTATCAGCAATCCGGGAGATAACACGGGCTGTTTTTACTGGAGGAGACAACGGGAAATGAGGACGTTGGGGTGGGGATGGTGGGAGTGAAGGGTGGGGGTACATGAGACCATTGTGAACATGGACATGTCTGGGTTTCGGTGCGCCAGCATGACTAATCTCACATGCACGCACACATGCACGCGCGCGCGCACACACACACACACACACACACACACACACACACACACACACACACACACACACACACAGACAGAACCATGGCCAATGGGAGTTTGTGGGAACTTAGTTCAGACCAATGGGAATCCTCCATACAATTATATTCTTCAAAGGCTCGTTCCCTTGAGACACACAAGGTATATATTCTAAATAGGAAAACAAGAGATAGTTGCATAAACCTATGTATTTATTTATAATGCCCCTGAGGGCTATTTGAGGCCCTGCAGTGTACAGTTGCTTGTGAATTGGTATATTTACATTCCAGTCTTGTTCTCATGCCCTCACGCTGGGTCCCCCATGATCATCCCCCTGGGTCGCTCCCTGCCACACTGCCGCCGCAGTTGAATCCAGATGAAGAATTTTTTTTTTTACTACAGCAGGATTGAGGACTGAGAGAAATAAAAAGGCCAAAAAATGTTCCGCTGCTCATAAATGCAAAGAAGATGTGATTTACTCTTTATTAATTTAGTTTTTATGGCCTCGTGATGCAGCAAGAACAGTTGTAGCGGCAAAATTGAACTTGGTACCAAATCCACTTCAAAATGTTCAGGCTGTTCTTAAGGAAAGCACTGTAATTTGTATGTATTCCTTGTTTTTATTTATTTAATTTTTTTTGCAGTATGCATAATATTGGTTCACTGTTAGGGCTGTGCTAGTCTCGCTTTGCCAGACCTTCCTGCACAGCGCTTGTGGAGGAGGGTCTGGCTAGTCCACACAGCATTCCGGGATGGGAGAAAAACTTGCTCTGGTTTATTGGCATGTCTTTAAACCAATCACAATTGTCATGGGCGGAGCTAAGCTCCGCACGGAGCCACTGCAAAATAGCCTCGGGAAGGAACTTGTTTTGGTGAAACGTGTGCGTTCAAAAGTTGTTTTAGTCGTGCAACAGAAAACTCTGATTGGACAGATAGTCTAGCTAGCTGTCTGGATTTACCCTGCAGAGATCTGAGGAGCAGTTAACCATAGTCCTCAGAAATCCACCGCAGTTTGAAATTCAAACACAAAGAAAGCGGAAGGTAACGGGACATCGGCGAAAAGACACGCATCCGGCGGAATTGCCTGGAGCAATCCCGGAGGTGGAATGTCGAGGATATAGACTATGGCTGTACAATCAATCGTATTGGGTTCGAGAAAAACAATTATTTTGCACATTACGTTTTGCAGGTAAAGTCTTATTTTGTCTTGTGTTCTGAATTACATGTGCACTTTTTGCCCCTCCTGTAGGGCTAAACTTACTTAGCCAATAGTCTGCGAGGTCCTGTTTGTGGTATTTGGTGGCATTTAAAAATCAGTGCAAGTGGAGATGGCGATAGCCGGTAGGAGAGAAAAAGAAGGGGTAAAGGTAAACAAGAAGGGGAGAGCAAATTCTGTTATGGGAACAGTTTGGATTTTAGCAATCGGACGTGGAGAATTTGCTTAGCTGCTTAACTGTTGTTGTTTTTTTTGTTTAATGAATCCAACATCTTTCCAAAAGTCAATGGGTAATTGTGTTAAAGAATCGTGATTCCAATATTGAAATAATTGTGATTATGATTTTTTTCCTAAATCAAGCAGCCCTACTTATACTTAGACAGAATCGCGATGAATGTTATAAGTAGAAACCGTGTTTTCCTACTCTTACAAATCAAAATGTCTGCTGGGAAAAAGGCTTATAAATTATTTTGTAAAGGAAGAAAAAGGTCAACTAAATGCTATAGATGATGCTTGTAAAAAAAATAAAAAATAAACCTACTTAGTGGACCGTGAGTTATTGGGTTTGTCAAACTAACATTAAGTTGAAACAGATTTCTTGTTTGCTGATTTCTGTAGAAATTCAACATATTGTCTATCTAGTAGTTGGTAATTATTGGTGATAACTGCTTCCTAAATAACTCTTATAAAGGGACAACATAATCGATAATGTTGTTACTCAGACGGCTGGATACAAACCTAATTAACCAATACCTGATGATTATTTCCTATATTAGAATCTGCAAAACGGCCACTTTCTTAATGCATCCTTCCTGGTTGAATCAGATCTTCCTTATTACACACATTTTTGCCATTAAAATTGTGTCCCTTGGTAATCCTTTTTAGGAATGCATTACTTCATGATATGATACCCTTACCTAATTTGAAAGAAATTTACTGGGAAAATATCACAGCCTGTGCCAAAATATGAGAAATAAAGGCAGCCTTGCACAACTGTAGCTGTGCAAGCAGCTCTGCTGTCACAGATGATCTTTACTTCACTTTCATAATATCAGTTTTGACTATTAGACCATTACACCCACTGCTGTGCGGCACATGATTTCCTCTGACACAAAGTTTATTATATATATATATATATATATATATATATATATATATATATATATATATATATATATATATATATATATATATATATATATAAGATACAGTAAAGGGCCATTTTAGATGTATATTGCGTGTGATAATGTAACGTGTCAGGACAGGACCTGTAATGGTAGGTTATTCAAGCAATTCTCTGGAGAGAAGCCGAGAGCTCCCTGGGATTACATCACATTAATGGATGTGATTTCAGCACACAGCTGTTATGGCCATTGACATATAGGCACACCGCCAGCACACAGCAGATTCGTCCTGGTGTCTTCTCTTGTCATAACTGACATGATAACTGGACAATCGATAACAATATTTCATTGTGATTAATGGCATGATTGTCAATAGTTAATTGCAATTAATTGCATGATTGTCAATCGTTAACTTGCGATTAATCACATTATTTTTTTAACTGTTCTAAATGTACTTTGAGGGGATATTTTTTTCAGGTTTTTAATGCTTAAGCACAGCACAGAATATACAAGAAATAATAAATAGGATAGAATACAAGAAGAATTAAAGCTGCAAGCAGCGTTGAACGGGCCCTCGCCCCTGCGTCGGGGGTACCGACGGGACACCAGGGCGATTTACTACAGATGTTGCCCACGGCCTCAGCGGAGCACGGGGAACAGCTGTGCCGACTTTCCTCTGATTTAGAATAACTGTTGCCAAGAATCGCAACTCTTCCTGTTTGACTGCCCCCTTCACGAAATTGGTCCTTTATAACTTGGACATTTTTTAAACTATCAAAATTCTTTTGATAACTTTTTGTCATGAGGGTCGACCGAGGATACGTTCAACATTTCGTGCAGATCGGATTAATGCTCTAGGAGGAGTTTGAAAATGTAGGTTTCCCATGCCTAGCAATTTGGCTAATTCATTTGGTAACAGTGTACCGTGGACGGCACACTTCGTTCACGGTGGCAGCCTACTTCCGGGGTATGCAGTCTTGCATAGTTGCAAACAATCCATTCTACGGCGTTGGACATCATTCATTTCCATTTCTGGCCGTCGAGTAACTTCTGAGGTAAGTTGATTAAATAGCTACCTCTTTTGAATTGTCAGCTGTCTGTATTTTATCAGAGGCCCTTTATGATGCCCTTTATGTTTATTTGTATGTGTACAGCACAATCATTGGGGGATTCGGGGCTGCACAGAGCTGAGCAGGCTAAGACATTATCCGACTGCTGCGCGGGTAGGGTTAGATAGACCGGGGTCCCGCGGTGTACGGCAGGCCTCCGGGAAAATGAGGAGCAATACAGGAGTCATTTTTAGTTCAAAGTCATCTTGAAAGGGCTGTTGGATTACATGTAATGTATGAATACAAATTATTCCACACAAAAAATATCATAAGCCAAAATGAGCTTTGAAATGTTTATTACACAGACAGTAGTGTGACTAATTTCTTCCCCATTTTAATTTAAACACTAATTTGGTCTCTGTTAAACATTTGTGTGAACTTCTGGTTAACTTAATTCTTCCTCTTTCTTAGCGCCAAATTCATTATTTTTTGTCTCCTTTCTCCACCATATTCCTCTCTTCTTAACACTTACACTTTGTTCTTGTTTTTCCAGTTGTTGTCTCACTCATTGTTTAATAAAAAAAATACTATTTCATTCATTCATCGAATCGTAATGAGTTGTTATTCTTTGCTTAGTCTTACAATTATCATGGTTGTGTGGTCAACTCATGCCTCATCAGAAGAAGTGGGCTGGACACTAAATGCTGAATGGACTGTTGCTACTTTGCAATTGGGAAAGCAGAGTAGCAAATGAATGTTCTTTGACACTTTGATTGATAAACAATAGTTAGGCTACTTTTAATATTGTAGTGTAATAATATATCTGTATATAATATTTATAGTTTGACTTAATATGGAAAATAAGCAGCTTGTGTTTTTGTATTTGATCACATTTGAAGATAAAGCCTTGTTTTTGCTGAATCTGTTCTACTGTACATCTGTGTATAAAAAGACCGGACAATTACTCTGGAAGTAAAAGGTTTTTATTCTTGTTGGGTGATTATTGATTACATTAATGACAGATTATGCCGGAAACATTTTTTGTATTACAGACCAGATAATATATATTACATATATTTAATAAAGGACAATTAAATATCTGTAATATAAATAAATATTATCTGTAGTGAGTTCTCATTTTTAATTGTCCTTTATAATGTTTTTATAGTGAATGTTGTAGTAAAACTCTGGCTTTCAGTTGTCTACCTACCACTCCAAATATAAAACTTACATTTACAAACATGCAATAATGCAATAACAATCAAACAAGTACTTGGGTATGTATTTTCATTTATATTTACCTTTCAATATCGCAATTGCTGCTGTCAGTCCCATAGAAGAACATGACAGCGCGGCATCTGTTTGGAACTATACAGGCTTACATGAACCATGTGACCACCCAGATAGCGAGATCAAAGAGTGTCGCAACTCCTCTCTCTAAGGCTCTGCGCTATGGAGCCCGCTTACAGGTATGGGCCAAATCACTGTACAGTCTTGCAAAGCTCCCAGGTGTTTATGTGGGCGCCAATTTTTGTGAGTTTTCGTATATATTGAGGCCGTCAAAAATGTGCCCAAGTGCTGGGACGGCCTCTAGCTCACCCAGTACGAGCGCTCGCCCCTTGTTCGCAGGGGCACTGGTTCGAATCCAAACCTTTGCGGCGTGTCATCCCCCATTCTCTCCCCCCTTTCATGTCTATCCACTGTCACTATAATAAAGGGAGAAGCCCCAAAAAATAATCTTAACAAAAAACAATTTGTCCAAGTGGTAAAACCAATTAGGGGGCGCTATAGAGCAACCATACCACTCTCAAGACTAAATGTGAACTCAGATCAAAGAATTTCCTGTTTTGCACATGGCTACACAACTCAGAGGGTTTTTGTGCATACTAAAGTCCTAAAACACCTGTTTGTAAAATTAGTAATTTCGCACGAAAACCAAAATGGCCGACTTCCTGACAGGTGGAAAAATTTCAAAAAAATGCTCCATGGACTTCAAGATGAGACCTACGTTCCCTCAAAATTTGGTATATTAACAGGTATCAGAATCGGTATCGGGAAGCAAAAAATTGTATATGGCCATCTCTACTGACGTGCAAATTTTGTGAGTTTTCCAGCATGCTAAGCCCCTCAAAAATGTGAGTGACGTGGCAGAATATTAATCCTTACAAAAACAATAGGTTCCTTCGCACTTTTCACTGCAAGGCACCGTTGAGGCCTTTTTTGCTCGGGCCCTAACTATTGAAAAGAAATACAAAGGAAAGAATGTACAAACGTACAACTTACTAACTAGCGTTGTTGTCCCTATGGCTGAAGTTACTGTATAGCGATCAAAGACTGTATAAAAAGATGTGGCGATAGGTGCTCACCAGGGGCCTCGTACGCACGAAAAGCTTGCGTACGCTGGTTTTCACGGACCCTTTGTGATGTATAAAAAATGAACTTGACGTGAGAATGTGCGGGCCATCACGCAAACTGTTGAGCAGTCGTGAGAATGTGCGGGCTGTCCGCAAAGTCTTTTCCGGCTCTGTAAGTGCCGAAAATCACCACACATTACAAAATAAAGTTTCCACTACAGTTACTGGCATACGTTTGTGACGTTGTCTATGAAAAAACATAATTATATCCGCTGATACTCCATAAAAGTTTGATCATATTATGTGGAAAATGTTTCACATCATTCACACTATCTACTGTTTAATTCGCAGGTTACGTAATCTCTGTTAAACATGAGGACGGGAAATAAATGATAGATCCACTTAGAAAATACTTTCAGTCATCCTCTGTATTCCCCATAGATGAAATATCTTACTGGCAACAAAAATATCGGCACGGAAAATGTGTCTATAGTGTCTGTGAGTCTGTAGTTGCTGAGGCTCAGACATCCATGGCCCACAGGAGGCGGGACGCACGGATCCATCTCCCCAGGAACAAACGCTGTGTCGGGGGGACTAGCTCATGTGATGCGTAATTGATCCCGTGGATGATTTGTAGGCTGTTAAGTGAACAAGGTGTACCGGTCCACCAAACACTGTCTTAGTCATATTTACTATTTCATTATTTCATCCATGCGTGGCGCAGCGGATCCGTGCGCACTGTCACCTGCCGTTGAGACGCTGGCCTCACTAACATCTCCTCCTCTGAGTCGGGTCTCCTTCGCACTGGAGTCAGTTTCACTGAGCTACTAACACTTAATAAATACAATAAATTGCATTACATCAGTGAGTTCAAACTGTTTAGTATGCGTAATTTGGACTGACACTGAGATGCATGTTGTTCTGTAACTGGTATGGCGTTGCCACTATTCTTTTGATTTGCACTTCGATATAGACTTCTTTTTTATTATTTCTACCATGGTTCGGTGCATTCACCGCCCAGTCACCATTTGCCACTCTGGGCATTTTCTTTTATTGCTTATCCGAGATGACAAACCTCCAAACAGAACTTTTGTTTTTTCTTGCCTCCACCTCCGCGATCAGCACCTCAACCTCAAGTTTTCTCCCGTCTGCAGCGGGATAACCCATTGTGATTGGACAAAGAATGACGTCGGGGACGCATTTATAGTAATTTCCATATTCATTTATGGGAGGAGGCAAGGCAGGGTCGGTGGCTCGTTCACGTGCGCTCAATTTCACGTTGATTGTGATGTATAAAGGAAAGGTGCGCAGGACCTGGCGTACGACCGGTTTTATACATGTGAATATTTCTGTGCGTAGGTACTTTTCAAGTTTTGGCTGTACGCCATCTTCTGGTATGAAAGCTGCGCAGTCTTTTATACATGAGGCCCTGGATCTGCTGCCGTTGCCAGGACAGGATCTTGCACCATGTTTCCCCACTTTTTGCCACAGCTGATAAATTAAATGGACTTCTTTCAGTCGATTAATTGCTGTCGTCTAGAGTGACCGGAACTGCATTCATGGCGCTGCTCTGCTATGCATGGCAATGGTCTGTTATACTTAGCAACATTCTGTTATAAAGAATTAGCAGACCGCAGAATGCCATCGGATTCAACCAAGCCGTGTAATAATATCGTGTTAATTTTGACGGCCTAAACCGGATACAATAAAAAATTCCTGGTTGGATCGGGAAAGTTGTGTTCTGAGGACACTAAATTTCCCTGTATGGGTGCCGGGGTCTTTGGAAATTGTGTTCTGAGGACACTAAATTGCCCTGTATAGGTGCCTGAGTCTTTGGAAAAAGTAAAGCTGACCACCTTATTCATGCTGTCAGCAACTAAACGCAGCCAATTTGGGGTTTGGGCCTGGTAAGTAACAGTAATGATGTGAGGCGGTATTGCGTTGATCCCTCGGGTCAGAAGCCGGCAGATAAAGTGGGATGAAATGAGTTGTGTCTCCTGAGGTAAAGTGAACTTTCTGAGGCTTCCACCTCTGTGGTGACTCGACACGCTCATGACACTCAGCCCAATCTCCTACTTCATTAATCCTTTTTCCAGCCCACAACCAATGAACTATTGGAAGAGGTGTTATCTCAAAATGTCACCACGTTACCCACCCATCGGGTTCTGTGATTTATTACCCACCACAGCCAAGGCAAAACCCAAGGAAATTGCGTCTATGTGGTTAAATTTGAGTCTGTTGACTTCTAAAGGAAACGCATGCATCCCTCCATCAAACAGTAGATAATAGTTGGAGACGATGATTTATTGAATTGGGTCAGAGAGAGAAAATCCCCCTAAACCCAATGCTTTCAACCCGGGAGGAGCGAAGTTTGCCTCCCCGGGCAAACACCAGGAGACGCGTCAGTGTCCCGGGAGTGTTTTAATCCAAACCACAATCTTTTTTCAAATCTTAATCTTAGTTGTTTTGGTGCTTAAACATAACTGTTGACGATCACTTTTTGATGGCTTAACTTAACTGTTACATCCGCTGAAACGACCGGCAGCTCCAGGGCTCTGAAGCCAGCTCCCAGTAATCTTTTGTCGGCTGGTTGTGACCAGCTGGCGCCTAATTTCGTAGGATATCTTACGAATTGATGTGCATACGTTTTTGTGCAATATCATTGTAACCCGTTCATGAGAATGCAACGAAATGTAAGCAGTAGGAAGGATTGCCGATACCCAATGAACTATTGGAAGAGGGGTTATCTCAAAATGTTACCACCTTCCCCCACCCATCTGGTTCTGTGATTTATTACCCACCGCAGCCAAGGAAAAACACAAGGAAATTGCGTCTATGTGGTTTAGTTTGAGTCTGTTGACTTCTAAAGGAAACACACGTATTCCTCCACCAACAGTAGTTAATAGTTGGAGATGGTGATTTATTGAATTTGGTCAGAGAAAGAAACAAAATCCCTCCAGCTTTTTTTTTAACCTTTTTTTTTATAAAAGACAGTGAGTAATCCTGGATATTTCCTCTGGATCAATCTAATCTGTCCTGCTGATGAAAATGTCTTAAAAACTTGGAAACAAACACTTCTCCAGAGACTCAGATTGACTCAGTGGAGCCAAGCTTTTAGGTAATAGCTTTCCCATACTCACAACAACACACGCTAAGTTATTGTTATTTGAACACAGTCAATTGCTTCTGTTAAGTAAGCAATTACTCAGTGGCTCTATAAGCCTGCAGATTGGTTATCATCTGTCTGTGCTGCCTCTAATGAAAACATCAGCACTTAGTCACCTTTGACACAATGATAATTCAATCAGGAGAGACTTGTTTGCAGATATGCAAAAGGTTTAATGTACAACAGCATGTAGTGTACAATGTTTTGGAGATTGAACTCCATCATTATTAATACATTTAATATATTAATAAATTTAATGTAGGGGTAGGGAACCAAGATGTAACCCCCCGATGGAATCCAGACACCGGTGGTGGCCGAGAAAGCCGGAAACTAGACCGAGAAGGCATCGGAGCGACAGCCGGAGAAACCACTTGGGAGGCGGAAGGGGAGGAGGAGGGACGACGTCTTCCTGAAATGACAGTTGATAGCACAGGGAGAGAAGCAGCTTTTAAAACACTGATGTAACGTTGTGATTGGCCTATGGGATCCTTGCCAATCCTGATTGGATTATCGGAAGGTTAACGCCTCCAGCCATGATTCGCTTAAAGGAATATTTCACCGCTGGAAAGCTGAATATATCTTTAAATTGTGTCACTTATGTAGTAGAAATGTGAAAAAAAAATTGAAATTGGTGCCTTCTAGGCCGAGAAAAGCCAGAAAATGTGTTTTTGTCTTATATGGATGAAAAACTCCAAATCCCAGAATGCACCTGCTTCACTGCTTTGAGTCCACTCCCAAGCCACGCCTACCGCTTGACAGACAGACAGACAGAGGAATTCAACTCAACTCAAGCGTGTTTTATTATCATTTCAACCATATACACGAAACAACGTTTCATCGTGACTCAAGTGATGTTTCACATTTAACATATATAAAAATGACATTATATAGAAACGAAATACGAAACAGGCTACATTTAGTACACACACTTTATAGGCTCCGTAAAGTTCAGCTAACACATACTAGCATTAGCGCTTGGTGGGCTGTAAACACCGAGCATAAACACAGCCGTGAATTAGCGTGCAATGTAGAATGGTCGGCATTTAACAGTCACAAACTCCACCAGCAGTTAGCAGTTAAGATACAAATCACCACATTGCTGCAGCACTCTGCGTTAACACAGCCCACCTTACCCGGCGACAGAGCATCTCTAGCTCGGAGGGCTAGCAGGCCTGGTAGCTGGACAGTCCGGTACACTATTCAGCCATGTTTCCACAACAACACAAACACAGCAGTCTCTGAACAGACGTTGGGAGTTTCGTTGAAGTTGGATATAGTCCAGTTTGTGGTCTAAATGAGCGGACACTTGCAAGCAGGATCCGTAAAGTTCAGCTAACGCATACTAGCATTGGTGTAGCTAAACACCGAGTATAAACACAGCCGTGAATTAGTGTGGAATGTCGAATGGTCGGCATTTAACAGTCACAAGCTCCACCAGCAGTTAGCAGTGGCTAGTTGGATTTCATTTCTACACCAGTCCGTTTAACACAGCCCACCTCCACGGGCCAGCGAGAGCAGCCTGGTAGCTGAATAGTCCCGGGGCCGGTACACTGTTGTTCAGGCATGTTTCCACAGCAGTCTCTGAACTGAGCAGTCTTGGGAGTTTCGTTGAAGGAGGATTCCAGCTTGTTGTTTAATGAGCAGACACTTGCAAGCAGGATGGATGGGACAGGTGGACGGCTAGCGTTAGCTTTCCACCTAGCCGACAAGGATGTCCCCTAGCCGGGTAGCGGCATCGAGCGACACCGCTGGTCTCCGTGCAGGCGAAGCTCACGCAGTGTGCCGAGTATTCCTTCTGTAATAACGTTTCCTGCATATTCTCCGATCATTACCGATGTATCCCGGTGGTACACACGTCCGGTAGTTTGAATGCAGATAATTGTTGTAAATAATTGCTGCTGAAAACCGAGAGCCTGTTTAGCGAAGATTCAAGATGGCTGACAGTCGTTTTCATTCGAAATACCTCGGCCAGACTCGGCAGTCCAACCCCCTGTGGGCGTGTTGAAAACATGCGGAAGTAGATCCTACTACCGGCTGTAGTCTCTTGCCTCTGGCCCAAAAATCTTCCGATGACGCAAAAATCGTCATTTTACGTCATCGGAAGATTTTTTCCAGACCCCCAATGCAGAGATCTCCCCTCTCAGGGGGACATGAGGGAGGGAAGCACGGTCATTCAGAAATACTATCGGGTTTCTACTGATACAAAGCTGAATGCTAAATCGGTGAAGTATCCCTTTAAGAGGGACTGATTACTTGTTAGGTCTTCCTTTAAGAATTTGCGCTGAGCTACAATAGTGTGTTCCATTTGTACTCAGAACTCTAATTTTCCGAGGTCAAAGTCAGAAACACGCCCCCTGACCTTGGATTTCTGAACTCGGAACTCGGGCAACCACCGAGTACCCCGAGCTAATAATCCAACATGGCTGCTCCGTGCTTCAACAGTTGTAAAAGCTGTAGTAACATACAGTTACTAGCTCTTGCTGTCTTATTTGTGTCTCACAAAATCAGTCGTACACGCACTAACTTCTATCTGTGGACACGTTGTTATGCTGTTTGTATGCACAAAAACAGTGTAATGCGTCGTTATCTACTGGTATTGCTATCAACGGCTAACCTGGCTAGAGCTAAACCTCACAATGAAAAATCCGACGTGTAAATGGAACGCATTCATCTTGGGTGTGACGTCATTCACAGCTAGGGTTTGTCTCTCATCGATGGGACTTAAAGTATGAATTTAGTTTATTATAGTATCAATGGGATGGGAATCACCAAAGGCTCCATGATACAAAATTATCACGGTACTCATGTCACAAAAGGATATTATCGCGATTTTTAAACATATGCTAAAACTATATTTTAAAAGATATTCTGCGATATATTGCAATTTATTAGCTTTTTCCATCTTCAAATTATGTCCCCAAAGTAATACTTTGTCTACATATGTTTTATCTAAAAAGATTCAATTTCTCTGTTTCTGCATCTCACTTCAATTGTATTGATGCAAAATGGGAGTGGACCGTAAAAGTAATTGATTGTATTGTTCTAGCATCAAAATGTTAAATTCTCCATTTTCACATCAAAATATTCTATGTTTCTAGCAATACAAAAGCAACATTTGTAATATCAGTGTTTTGCATATTTCAGATATTTGCAAATTGTTAAGAAAATGAAACTTAGAAATATAAAAAGAAATGATCTTCACACCTTCTCTCTGTGAGTTAGTAGCGCTAACAACTGTGCCAGTTGTTGAAGAACACATTTTATATAATCGGCATCATTTTCTAGATCAATATAAATTTCCAAATCAATTTCATGCAGCCTATTCAGCAAAAACAAAAAAAACAGCTGCATTGAAACCATATCATATATTCAGCACAAGTCTGGCTCTTATTTCAATACTTACAGACATCATTCCTGTTGGCTAAGAAAACTTTTTACTTTCCAAATCTCACTAGGCGTAATTGTTGATATCTGGCGACTCAGGACTAAAATGGAGCTCCGATCGCATTTCCAGATCTCCACAATAATGTTGTATAACGTTGTCATTTCAGGTACAACAGTAGTCCGTTCAAAAGTATTAGTAGTGAAGTGTCTTTGTAAAATTAAAAGCTAAATCATGCACATTATATTTCCACTTTCACAGTACTCCACCATGGCATTGGCATGTAAAGGGTTTCTGAAAACAGCTCTCTAAGCAGGAGAAAGCATTATCCTCCTACTGACGCTCAGTTTGTTATTTCAATCTGGAGGGCTTTGCCTGCCAGAAACCTGCATGTTATTTTGGAGACCAGAGATGAGATGTCAGGCTCAGGAAACATTGCTGATGCGTATGACAACCCCCTTAATGCCTGCTTCAATTCACACCATCCATCTCATTTTACAGTGACTGCTCATTTGTCTTATGTTTGTCAACCTTTTCCCTCAGCCAAGCATGACGTGGGCTTTGACTAGGTCTCCTCTTGAAGCAACTGCGATCCACACGTAGGCAATGAAGGTTTAGGCTACATTTACATTGCTACGTTTTGGTTTTCAAGCAGAGTTTTAAGCCAAAAGCGATCTCCGTGCACAGTGCAAGTGTTTTAAGGTCCAGTAGAATAATCTATCTAATCTAATCTATCCAACTATCACCCAAACCGCATATCTCAGCAACATTCTCGTATACTGGCAAATGCGCGTGCCGGAGTAAACAGGAGGCAGCATGTCTAATCCGCAAGTTGCTGGTAGTTGCCATGGTAACATTAGTAGCTTAGTCTCAGAGAAGAAGACGTCATGACCGATAGGACCCAATCAGGCGGCGAAACATCGGGGTCAGTGCCTGTGTTGCCAAAGGTCTCCGTTTGCGGCCGATGAGACTGCAACACAACCCCACAGATTCCAAAACAAAACGGGGTCAGAAGTGTTTTCAATTTTCTCCCGTCTGGAATACCAGAGCAGTGTGAATGCGAGGTGTAAACGTAGCAAAAGGAAGTTCGTTTTTAAACCAAAACGTAGCAGTGTAAATGTAGCCTCAGTGATGGACTTGCATCTATACCATGACCTGCACAACCCAGTACTCCTTATTTAAGACCTTTTTCAAAGACCCGTGCTGGTACATGCATCATTCTAGGGCTGTTCCAATTTAAGGAAATTGTTATTCGACCAACACTCATGCAATTTGTCAACTAATAAATTAGTCTATTTAATCGACAGATCTAATCTAGAATCTAGACGTTACCGGTGGAGCTGTATGTGAGAATCAGTTGGACATTAAACAGTCTACACTGACAGCTGAGTACAGAGTCAGTGTAATGTCTGACTGAGCCCATGTGTGAATAGAGCAGGTCATTATCCGGAGAATTCACAGCGAGTGAGTGGGCGTGTTGACGTTTCTATCATGTGGCTGGCGAGAACTCGTAAGAATACAAACATCCAATGGTGAAGATGAAGGGTTATACGAAGAAGCCAACGAAAATATCCAATTGGAGAGACGACGAGATCTGGGAACCTCGGTCGCTAAGGACTGACTTCGAAATCGTCAGACAAATTCAAGGAACGGCAAGAGACTCTAGTCTACAGTATATCGACAAGGTTTCTTTTCCAGGATTGTTCAGGTGCCGTCAGAAATTCCGCAAGATGTCCCTCATTTTCGGCTGGATGTCCCTTAATTTTGGCTTTCTTTGTGATGTAATTTTAAACTCCGGTGGATTTCTGAGGACTTTTGTTAACTGCTCCTCAGATCTCTCCAGGGTAAATCCAGACAGCTAGTTAGACTATCCAATCTTTCGTTTTCTGGTGCATCGACGAAAACAACTTTTGAATGAGCACGTTCCACCAAAACAAGTTCCTTCCCGAGGCTATTTTGCAGAGGCAACGTGGCTCCGTCCGGCGCTTAGCGCCACCCAAGACAATTGTGATTCTTTTAAAGAAATTACAATAAACCAGAGCACGTTTTTCTCCCATCCCGGAATATTGTGTGGACTAGCGAGACCCTCCTCCACAGCGCTGTGGAGGAAAGTCTGGCAATGCGAGACTAGGTTGTTTATGACCAAATAAAAAAAGCGGTTTAACACAAAACTAAGTGGAATTACAAACTGTGACTTTCTTGACATGCACATGAGCTTTTAAACTCACAAACAGTGTAATTCATGGTTTAATTAAAGCAGGATTAAAAAACTTATGTGTCTTCCCCTTTTTTGCTACCATACATCCATCGCACCTCCCCTCTTGCTATCTGCGCTATCAGGGCTTAGCGCCGCCCAGGACGGTTGTGATTGGTTTGAAGAAATACAAACAAGCCAGAGCTCTTTATTCCTCAATCCCAGAATAGATGGACCATAGATAGCCAGACCATACTCCAATGCTGACCCAGCTAGGTCTGGCAATGTGAGACTAGTGTATCAAATACAGATCTCTTTTCTGAGCTGCTTCAGCTGGATACTACTCAGCTGGTTTTGATGGCAAAGTATACATTTGGATTAAATAACACTAAACTAATTCGGTAAATGTTAGCTTGATGTGACATGGATTGCCAATGTTCGGTCCATGTGACTCGGCCCATTTCTATAAAGTAGGTTTCAATGAATGCGACATTTTTTTTACAACTAAAGTCTGTAAGCCCTCAATAATAATGCTATTGGTTTTTAAAAGGACAGTGAAATCTTACAGTAATTCTGGCATGAGAACTACATAAACACAGAGTAATTAGACCAAGCTGAAAGTCCATGTCACCATTTCACCACTGGCCCAAACTAAACACAAAATGACTCACTGTAGCCCGAAACAACAGACTTGCCTCATCTGTCTCATCTCGTCATCTCAGTGCTTTTCATCTCAGAAGGTGAAGCCAACGTTCACTCTAATTTTGGCTCAGCGATTGCTTCATTGTGGGTGTTCAAAAAGTGTTTCATTGGATATTCAGTTTATGAAAGTTGCCATGTTATGAATCATTACTTTTGCCATCTGTCAAATTTGTGTAGCAATTCATTTCATACTAGCTGTTTGCATTCATCATTCGCTTTGTGCCAGAAGACCTTTCCTGTTTGTCAGTTGTTGACAGACGCCACAACAAAACCAGTCATGTATTTATTAAATATATAATTAAAAAACAAAAAACTGAAATGCATGACTAAATCTTCATTCTTTTTGCTAAAAATATGCTTTTTCCATACATAGGAAGCTACAGTGAAAACTACGAATCTGAAGAAGAAAAACAGATTTTCAATTTTATGTGGTTTGAATTTGGATTGTTTTTTCATCGTTATCAAATGACAAATCTCATATATAGAAGCATTATGTCATTTTTAATCAACAAGAAGAATTGTCTTATGAATGTACTGGTATTTATGATGATAGAATTTATTTTTTAATAGAATGAATAGTTTTTTTTTCCGGTTAACGATAAAATGAACCAACCGTGACCATTTGTGTGAATATGCAATTGACAGAAACATTATCATACACTTTTACATTATTTCATTTCACACAATATAACTCACACAATCAACAACCGAAAAAGGAATAGGCCCATGGCAAATTTATGCCTAACCTATACCATCCATAAAATAACCCATAATACCGTATTAACAATATGGAATAAAGAAACAAAAGAAGAAACAAATAAACACTTACATAACATTGTTGGACGATAAGTAAGACAGTAGAATCAATGCAGCGGAGATATCGTCTTTTAACTTTTATTTAGATAGAAACTTGAAAAAAAAACGATGGGAAGTTAAACAGTATGCAGAATATCTTCTTGTCATCCACCGAAAGATGACTGTACGACAGCTGATTTTCCAAACCAGTCGCGTCATGCATGGAAATAATGAAACCATCCATGTGTTGTGGCGGTGCCATCATATTCCTTTTAGCTGCTGTAGTGGCCTCCAGGGAGCTTAAGGTCGGGCCCAAGGACTCCGCCGACTACTCATTAGCGTGGTGCTACAATCCACCCTGGGTTTGTTGTACATTTGATGAATGCAGTCCGTTGTGCCAGGAGGTACTGCAGGATGAAGGCACTAAGGATATCTGTTCCAGTGACTCTGGGGACCCAGCAGCTTTATTTCCATCTACAGAAGGTGGTGTCTAAATACAGTGAGAACTTTCCACTCAAGATTGACCACATCTGAGCTGTACGCATCTGTTATAATCAGCATGGCTGACTTTTTCTTGTTTTTTTTTGTCATTGTGTAAAAAAATAATTACAGCATTGGCATCATCTGTGAAGAATTACTTAAATTAATTAAATTGCTTGGCACCCACATAATCTGATGATAAAAAATAAATAAGGAAATTCAATCCGGAAAATTAAAACAGTGCTAATTATAATTTCCCAAACCACTAAAGACATAATCGTGAAGTGAAGAAACAGCACCACGAAACCAAAGACATAAGCAGTGCTTCCAGAAACAATACATTTTTAAAACCAATTTGCTGCTGTCCACTGCTTGTACTGTTTCAGTCCATTGTATTTTCACAAGAAATTAATTTCTAGCTGCCTGTTTAGATAGCAATGAGGATCCAAAATGTAACAAACTTGAGTTCAGCAGGGAGAATAAGTGATAAAATAAAATCAAAATCCCTGAATTTGAAAAGGAATACAGGTCTGTTATCCTACAGAGGCAGACCAACAGGGACAGCAGGCTATAGTGATGGAATCATCCACACAAAAAAGTTTAAGTCAAAGTGCTAATTATTATTTCCCAAACCACTTATGCAAGACATAATCGGTGCTGAGGCAATTCAACGCTGGGGAATATCCTTTGATTAAATAGTTGTTTTAAGGATTGCAACAGTTAAAAATAAGTCAGAGATGCAAACAGAGATTGGTTGCTCTGAGATTTTGTTTTAAATCAATCTGTAATTTGTGGTTTGAGTTGCAGCAAAGGTATAATGTTGATTTTACTGATCTAAAGTTTATTACTTAAGAGCATATTAGGCAGCATGATCACAGATATTCTATTTTGCAATAATCGATGATACATTTGCATTTAAAGGCTTCATAATTTGAGCCTTGCTTGTCAGAGATCTGTTGCTTCAGTTGGCAGCCAAATCTGACCATTTGAATGTTTTATAAATACATTATGACATGCACCATTTGAAATATAATGATTCACTTGACATGGCAGTCAACTTGTGACTTGTTACAAACCAGTTAAATGTACTCTGACTCACTCAAGGCGTGGCCATCACAAGGTCATTTCCTCATTCCTGAAAATAAAAAGAAGTCTTATCTTCAGAAAGTACAGTCTCTGTTTACCAACGCAGGGAAGTATTCTTGCTTAGTGTACTGTGACCACAAATGATTTCAGAAAAGAAAATGCTCCCCTCTTCTGTCTGTGAGAAGCACTCCACCCTTTGCTGGAAAAAAAGAGGCACATTCCACAGGAAGTTTACCCATCCCCTCTTTCCTTCGTCCCTCACTCTTCCTGTCTTAACTGATCTTCACTGATTACTGATGGCTGGGTGGGCCGATGAGACATGCTAATGAGGATAGGAGAACCTTAGATTTTTCACACAAGTTATGAGAGGAAGGCTTAAAAACATTGTTTTATGTTCTAGAAATGATTATGGCATTTTTTGTTAGCGGTATGTTAGTCTCGCTCTGCCAGACCTTCTTAAAAAGCGCTGCGGAGGAGGGTCTGGCTAGTCCACACAGCATTCCGTGATGGGAGAAAAACGTGCTCTGGTTTATTGGCATTTCTTTAAAACAATCACAATCGTATTGGGCGGCGCTAAGCTCCGCACGGAGCCACGGTGCCGCTACAAAATAGTCTTGGGAAGGAACTTGTTTTGGGTGGAACATGTGTACATTTAAAAGTTGTTTTAGTCGTGCAACAGAAAACTAGTCGTGCAACAGAAAACAGATAGTCTAGCTAGCTGTCTGGATTTACCCTGTAGAGATCTGAGGAGCAGTTAGCCATAGTCCTCATAAATCCACCGGAGTTTAAAATGCCAACACAAAGAAAGTGGAAGGAAACCGACGTATGGGAAAATAATGCATCCGGCAGAATTTCCCGTGGCACCGTAGCAATCCTGGAAGTGGAACGTAGAGGATATAGACTTGCGGTATGTTGGTGTTTTTTGACAGTTAAAAGTCAGTAAACACAGCAAACACTGGGTTGAAAGCTTATACTGTAAAAATAAAGGTTGTAGCAGCAGTCAATACATTCACCAATTGGTTTGTGGACTGCTTGTTTTGAAGCAGGCCCCCAGAAAGTGTGCCGGGCTTTGAGGCAAACTGAACATAGCAGCAAAATGGTGGAATTGCAATACACAGATTGGCAGACTTTTCCTTATTTTATGCTAAGGGTAGCAAGCTAGCTTGGCAGAAGCTAACCAAGACATTTTAAGCTAACAAAATCTTTCAATCAACTCTGATGAAGTGAAAACACAGAAAAGGTCAAAGTTTAAGATAAAAACATGGACAATACCCAAAAATAAGTTGAGGTCTATTTTAATGTCCACAGAGTTAGCATGGTTAGCATTGCTAAGCCTCTGTCCTGATTGACAGGTCCTAAAGCATCCCCTGCTTTATCGTCTAATTTAAAATAAATGGGGCAATAATTTGCTAAGTAAACATCGTGCTGAAGAAGACTTGAAACCAGCAATTGAGACCATAAACTCATTATGAAATGTTTACTGGGTTTAGGTAATAAATCAAGTGAGAAGTAGACTCATTTTCTCAAAGACTTTTCTAGAAACAGACTTCTTTGTAGAGCTAGTGGAATCGCCCCCTTCTGGAAATTAGATAGAATGCAGGGTTAAGGCAATTCAGCTTTGGCTTCACCCTTTCAGACCCGAATGCCTTGTCCAATATTTTTTACAGTCTATGGTTGAAGCCCAGATGGGTCAGCAGCCCATCTCAAGGCTAACACAAACACACGTTCATCCTGTACACATTCAGACTCGACTCCATCAAGGGTCCCAGATTTGATTAGATTTGGTTTACCCTCCCACAAAATATACTGTTGTAGCAGCTGCCAAAAGTTCCATCAGATAGCGTGATTGTTCCAGACAGGTCGGCAGTTTGTCACCACGGGCCGTCAACACCATCCACTCCCAGTCAGCACACCTGCTGCCGCTTCAACCAGAGGACTAATCCAAAAGCTGCTACTGCATTGTCTGTGGCTGACAGAATAGCTGCCAGTCATCACAGACCTGTGAGAAGAAGCACGTCCCAATGCCACAAACACTATGCGTGCATATCATACTTTGCTATAGAGCAGGTGTCTCTGTGCGCTGTCGCTGGCACACAAACACACTGAATTGAATTCAGGAGCCGTCGTCAGGGTGGCTCAGGGGTAAGTGCTGTCTGCCTCACAACATGGTGTCTGCATAGCTTTCCTCCTCAAAATTCATGCGTCAAGTGGATTGACTGACCTATCTGTATTGCTGTTAACACGTGTTTTCCTGCCTGCTGGCCATTGTGTGCCAGGCTGGGCTGCAGCCAGGATTTCACAGTAAAGATGGGTAAAACTGTTCAATTAACCTTGATGCAGTAAACATCTACCCTGGTGTTGTGCTCATTATTATGTTTTGGTACTTGAGCCGGCTGTCTTTTAACTTATAAAATACCTTTCATGTGTACGTTTTAAAATTTTTAATTGGACCATTAAACTCCCCACAAATTCCCATAAATTAAAATTACAAATACAAATGACATAACCTTGGTGTTTTCAATGGCAGCTCTTGCCCTAATGCCATAAGGCTTAGGATTCAGCCTCGAAAGATTCTGAATAGAAACCAATGAATGCCTCACTAGCAGTATGTATTGAGTGAAGATATTTCTCTATCCTCCAGGGTTTTGAAAGACACTTTTGATTGCATTAGCACTTTAAGTAGGAATGAAAAAAGGAATTGGCTTGTGTTGGCGGGTGAAGAGGCATCGCAGGAAGATCATGGGCATCATGGCCAACCTTGAAATGCAAAAAGTAAATTCACTTTCAATTTTCTGCACTGTTCCTCTCTGTTTCCTTTTCTAAATTGGATTTGGTGCAGGGAATAAGCTGGGAGAATTCTGTTAAAAGCATTCACGCACATAGGTAAAAGGCCCCAGTCATGTCCCCTGATACGGGAATATTTGAATATATAGAGACACAGCGCAATGCGTCATGTTCTGAAAACCACACCCATCGGTAACAAACTAAGGGCTGAGACACAAACAAAGTGTTTGTTGCTAACTAAAACATGAGATTTAAGTATGTCAAATGATTATTTTAGCACCCTTTGTCTACCAGAGAGGACAAGTTCGCTGTTAGAAAGCTAATGTTAGCAAGCTAAGGTACTTGCAAAGATAAAAGTACATCTTTCTGATTTATCCATATTCCACTATACGACAAGATGCATACTGTCAGAATGCTTTACTTACAGAAATATAGTTAGCTTAAAACTGATTTGGCTATTTGACTTGGTAACATAAAGTACTCGCTGCAGACGTAACGTTGGGCATAACGTTAGCTTAGCGTCATTCTTCCTGCTGATTCCTCACGTCTGTATCCACTTTTATCTTCCTAAAAAGTCAGTTTCTCGGTTAGCCAGCTTTTAAAAACTTCAGTTATGGGTTCTTTATCATGTTAGTAGTGCATCCCGTCACACAACAGCTTTCACGTATTTTTCTGTTGTTTGCTAGCAGACGGACTGGAAGAGGAGGAAACATTTATCAGTATAGAGTCAATTGAAAGCAGAGGGTTGTTTTCCCCTCTGGTGGGGGCGAGATTTAAATGCGCTCTGTCTCTATGATATGAACCATGACCTGCACCAGGCTATTGACTAAAGGAAGTGATCATCTTATTCCTCTAAAATGTTTCCCATTGTACTCACGGTGCACTTTACTGCACAGTGTCAGTATTCAATAGTGAGCCAAATTTCTTTCAAAATGTGCCTGCTCAGCTTCCAGAGTCCAGGATCTCTATATAATGTCAGAGTTTGGACCAAACTTATGAAAATCTTTACACTTCTGACAAATGTGCGCAATAATTAAGGCTGGAACTTCTCCATTGCCGAAAGAAAGTCAAGAGTGTTTGCTCAGGTATGTGGTGATTGGCTTTCCCTTGCAAGGGGGATGAAATCCAGATGTGTAGTGTGTCTGCTACTGGAGTGAAAAAGGCCAATCCAGCTCTGTCTCATACACCCCAGAAGTCTAATAATCAGCTACTCTAAAATAGTAATGAATGCCAAAACAAGCCGGCAGAGAGGAAGGAATCTGACAGTCCATGTCTCTAACAAACGTGTCTGATTCCTTTTTCAAAAATAAACCATCTATCAGGACCTGGGATCCAGCTGCTTTGATTGTGATTTAATGTTCACAGACATCTCTACGTGACCACTATGTTCTGTTTTTAGCAAGCTTCATGGAATATCTAAGTAACCTTGGATGCTGGCTAGAGTGTCTTTGATTATTTGCAGTAAGTATTGACATGCCATATGTTTCTTGTGTAATGCAATTTTGCATGAACATTAAAGATCAACTTACAATGAGGGGAAAGTAAAAATTTTATGTGTTGCCCGAGCCAACGATATTCACTAAAGTCACCATCCTAAAGTGGATAAATTTGAACAATGAACAACATTCTGTATGACATTAACTGAGGAACAATGGAAAGATAATGAAAGGTCATTTTTGGCCAAAAGGCCATCTAGATGAGACAGCTACCTGGAATTAAGGAAAAATAAAGGCTGTGTCATTAATGGTAAGTAGTTTTCATTTTCTTAAAGGTCCAGTGTGTAACGTGTTTAGTTGTTCATTATCAAAATCTGTGTTGTCCGTTCACAAACTTGTCCTTTTTCATGTATTCCTTGAAAACAATTAAATTCTACATTTGCATTCGTGTGAACTGGGGTAGACTCTCCATATTCATGCGCCATCTTGAAATACTCCGCCTTTCGCGTTTTTGCTGTCACATGATAAACTCACAGGTGCTGCTAATGCTGCTAATGGGTATCGTAGCTTCCCGGCCCTGGCAAGTTTGAAGAAGGAAACAACGAGGACCACACATATTCAAAATCCAAAATTCAGGAACAGGAGTCTTCTTCTTCACCCAGAAAAAGAAAAATTATATTGAAAAGAGCAAGACACCGGCTTTTTGAAGCGTGAAAGCTACCGTAGCTGTAATACGTACTTTGAACTGCGTGGTGTGAGAGAGTTGATTGTGATATATGATCTCAACGCTAGATGGGAGAAATTCCCACACATTAAAGTGCTCATATTATGCTCATTTTCAGGTTCATAATTGTATTTAGAGGTTATATCAGAATAGGTTTACATGGTTTAATTTTCAAAAAACACCATTTTTGTTGTACTACACATTGCTGCAGCTCCTCTTTTCACCCTGTGTGTTGAGCTCTTTATTTTAGCTACAGAGTGAGGCATCTCACTTCTGTTCCATCTTTGTTGGGAGTCGCACATGCACAGTACCTAGATAAGCATTACAAGCCGGTCAGAAGCAGAGTATGAGGGTGTGCCCTGACAGTAGCTAGGTAAGGACTACTAGCCAGTCAGAAGCAGAGTATGAGGGCGCGCCCTGACAGTAGCTAGGTAAGGACTACTAGCCAGTCAGAAGCAGAGTATGAGGGCGCGCCCTGACAGTAGCTAGGTAAGGACTACTAGCCAGTCAGAAGCAGAGTATGGGGGCGTGCCCTGACAGTACCTAGGTAAGGACTACTAGCCAGTCAGAAGCAGAGTATGAGGGCGTGCCCTGACAGTACCTAGGTAAGGACTACTAGCCAGTCAGAAGCAGAGTATGAGGGCGTGCCCTGACAGTACCTAGGTAAGGACTACTAGCCAGTCAGAAGCAGAGTATGAGGGCGCGCCCTGACAGTAGCTAGGTAAGGACTACTAGCCAGTCAGAAGCAGAGTATGAGGGCGTGCCCTGACAGTAGCTAGGTAAGGACTACTAGCCAGTCAGAAGCAGAGTATGAGGGCGTGCCTTGACAGTACCTAGGTAAGGACTACTAGCCAGTCAGAAGCAGAGTATGAGGGCATGCCCTGACAGTACCTAGGTAAGGACTACTAGCCAGTCAGAAGCAGAGTATGAGGGCGTGCCCTGACAGTAGCTAGGTAAGGACTACTAGCCAGTCAGGAGTAGAGTATGAGGGCGTGCCCTGCTAGCAGCTAGGCGAGCATTATAACGTGTGTTACAAAGTGACCACGTTTGTCTCTGAAGTAAAGGCTGGACTACAATAGAGCTGTTTGGAGCAGTTGGTGAACAGTGTTTTCTGTTGGAGATGGTAAGTCCCTTTGGGGTGGACTTTGGGCTTTTTCACTTTGTAAACTGATTACATGCACAAAAAGATATAAAAAAACAATAAAGGCAAGGCAGCTTTATTTGTATAGCACATTTTAGCAACAGGGTAATTCAAAGTGCTTTACATAAAAACGATAAAAATACAAGAAAAAAAGTTACAGTGCAGTATGAGAAATTAAACATTAAAGAGCAGTTAAAAACAGTTAAAAATATAAAAGCAGATAAAATACGTGATTTTATGGTGCTAGTATGGGACAATGTATAAGCCGTTGCTCTATACACGTAATCCATCCACAATCCTTGCCAACGGGCCGGTCCCACCGTTCCTACCTTTTAATTTCTCTTTATATGCTTATATAGATTTTCATACAGTTTCAACAATGCAACTTCAGTATAAGAAATTAACAATTATTTAAAGCAAGGCAACATCAAAAAGAAAGGTCTTCAGTCTTGATTTAAAAGAAGGAAAGGGAAAAAGCCAAAAAGCATTATATGAGCACTTGAGCATAAATGGTTTTGAGCTTGCAGTATTTTCAGGACCAACTCAATCTTCAGGAAGGCATTGAGGTGAAGTTGAGGTTAAAGCATAAAATGAATCCTTGTTTACATTCTTCTTCATTTAAAACAGATTTTTAGTATACTGTAAGGGAAACAATGAGGCAAAGAAGTGACTTTTTGTATCCATTTGGTCTCTCAAGAATTAAGGAAATGTTATTTTGGGGTGATTAATTGAAAGGATCATTTTACGCATGAAGAAGAAAAATCTGCAGTTGGGATGTTTTCTGGTCAATTCTTAAAGAGATACCCCACCAAAATCTTTTGAACTATCTTGTGACATTGGTGGTATTTAGACTGTGTGTAAAGATGGCTGACACGTCTCCACTTCCCCTCGCTGTACAAAAGTGAAGCCAAAATATCCCAGATAGGGGCGCTGCCATCTTGTAATTTTGGAGCCAGAGTCTGAACAGTAATGATCAGGCGGTACACCCGCCTGACCAATCGCGAGTCAATCACAGCTGTCAATCATGACGTTTCATCCCGTTTTGTTTAGCATCTAATAACTAATAAAAATCAAACTTATCGGAAAAATAAACACTTGAACAAACATCAGCGGGATCAGAACTACCTAAAATGACAGAAACCATCTTTGGGAAACATTTTTTTGACGTTGATTGATTCTTTAGTTTGGCCCATGTCCCATCCGAGGGGAGGAGGGGTTTAGGACGTACACTGCAGCCAGCCACCAGGAGGCGATAGAGACGTCTGGCTTCACTTATTCAGTCTATGCATCAACCCCTGGTATTTAATCATACTTTTACAAAAACAGGACTGTGTGGAACATACTGAGGACACGGATGGAAAAAAGACAAGTGGATTATGACTTTTTACAACTTTGACAAAAAACAAGAAAAAAATCTTGACTCAAAGTTCACTAGCGTTCCCTGAGGTTTTTTTGCCACTTCCTTTCAAGCCTACAAAGGGTTTTTATACTCTAAAGGATAGATTTTAGGTGGAGTATTACTTTAATATTAACAAAATTTTGGATATTTCAGGTGTCAGAGGCTCATTCATGTGACAACAACCCCGCTGAGACACACAGAAATGGTTTGATATCGTAGTTTGTGAGACCTTTTAAATCCAAATTTCTTCAATGACGTAAACGCAGCTCTGCTCAGTTCACAGGCACCATTAGACTGTTCTAATACTTACTGGTATGCATAATGCTTGTTTTTTTTTTACCCTGCCTTTTCACATTTTCCAAATCCAGACACCAAATTGTAATGATGTTTTGGTTCTCAGGGGACCACACAAAGTGAGAACAAAGTATGTTTAGCTTTAGCTTTTTGGTCAGATTGAGCATATTGTAGATGTACACAGAGGAAAGAATGCATCAGAGCTGTGTCATTTATCACGAGAGCACTAACAACTCTGCCGCTCAAATAGCTTAATGGCTCAATTATTTTAGCGAAATGGTGACCACATGTTTAAAAGTGTGGCTACATTTGTTCCGAGGCATTAAGCTGTGCGAGAATGAACGTCCTGTACTCTGTAAACAAATAATATGAGAGCATAATATGAATCAACAGCCATGTTTCTTAAACAGCTCTATTATGTAAACCACTTACAGAAGAAATGGAAAACATGTATTTGGTGCTTGATTAATTATCTGGGCTGCAAACACTTCAGGTGGCACTGGTAGTCAGGTATTTGGGAATGAATAAGGAAAGTATACCAATTAATAAAAAGATCCATAAAAGAGCAAGAAAAGTATTTTGTCAAAATTTAATATGATGCAAAACATTCTTTCCTATTGTGATAAGGAATGAATCATGGTAGTATTATCCTTGACTCAAGCTCTGTAAAGTTGGTGGAAAGTAAAAAAAATAAAAAAATAAATAAATAAAGGGGTCTGCTGCATAAATACATGCATTTAGTGATGAAACAGTGACCTCTGCAGGAGAATTTCTCACACTGCCATAAAGATGCAGCCAACCCAGGTGTCTCATCAATTGTAAAATGTACTCAGAAATTGTGTAATTTTGGTAAAATTAACAACAAATTCAAGACAGAGGTCAACCTTTTATTCATTTTATTCTAACCCAAAGTGTCTCAACCTTGGAGTTGGAACCAGGCTTGCAGCAGATCTGTAAAAGTGATATTCTGATTGTGTTTGCTACATTTGTTTTTCAAAAGAAACTGAAAGATTAACAAAGTCAGTGTTGAATCAGGTCAGCAGAAGACATGGAGAAACATATGAGGAGAGAAGCTGATGCACAACAGACTCATATGTAGTGTGGGGATTTTGGAATATTCTTATCTCTGTGTACCTGAATTACTATAAATATTCAAAGGGGACCCATGAGGACGACAGCCTGTGCTGAGTTATTGTGTCATAATCGTTTTCATATAGTTTTCATATACTCCTACTCAGTGTGTGTTTATTGTGCGATAATGTAAATCGAATATCTTTGACTAAAATCACAGTTGTAGCTCATTCCAAGATTGCAAATAAAGTTGAACATAGCTAACAGACTGACTCTGCAAGATTGCAATTAATGATATCAAATGGAAAGGATCTTTCACACAAAACAGTAAATAGCCTATAACAAATCTTCTTGGATTCAAGTGACAGAAACTGAATTTTATTAATATCAGCAAATCTTAGGACGCACAAAGAAAAGGAAAAAGACAGATCGTGGATTATGAGTTCATTTAGTTTCACTGACAGTCACAATGGGGTGTTATCATAGACTGTTAATATTTACAGTCTATGGGTTTTATCAACTCTCAAGTCATATTTGAATCTGATCTGATGCTATAATAACAAAAGGCAGGTGAACAGGACTAACATCTACTCATTGTAATCATTACTTTTCACCACAGATAATACGGGTTCAGCAGGATACAGTCCTTCTCATTTTCATAAATGCAATTCCTGATAGCATTCTTAAAATTTTACATGCAAAGCTGGAAGACTTTTTTAAATTATTTTTATTTTTGAAACATAAAAAAACTAACTCCCCCAAATAGGCCTAGCTCAGTCGGAGTTGGGCTGGGAACTGGAGGGTCGCTGGTTCAAGTCCCCGTACAGAATGTGGACTGGTAGCTAGAGAGATGCCAGCATCCACCAGGAGGTGCCAAGGTGCTCTTGAGCCGAACCTCCCTCAAGTGCTCAGGAGCGCCTGTTCAGCAGTTGCAGCCCACTATGACATCTCTCCATTAGTGCATGTATAAAACCTGAGCATGTGTGTGTATTTCAGGCCTGTATGAAATGTATAATAACAACAGAGTGTAAATTATAATTTCCCCGTAGGGGATCAATAAACAGTATAAATTAGTATTAAATATGACATTTGTCTTACAAAAGTTACATCAGTATTATTAAGATTAAAGATCATTGCAGATATTCTGAAGACATACCTGGTGGAGCAGTCAATATTTATTGTGCTAGTATAGTATACTCTAACATTGACGGTCGTGGAGGGGGTCACCTTCTGCCTTCATCTTGTAGGCTACTCACTGCTCACTTATTGAAATTCCATGTTTGTTTGACTTTCTGACATATGACAAAGAAATATACTGTATTGTTTATTTTCAATGCAGAGAAGTGAGAAAATGTAAATAAAGTAGTTGCAAGTCCAAGCGTTTTGGGGTTCTTCATGTCTTTAAGTGCTTGCCTTGTTACATAGGTATATATATAGGTATATATATATACACACAACTTACTACACAATGTCGTCGTCGATTTTCCGAGTTGTACCAACGTGAATTTACCCAGTCGGGAACTGTTTTTTCCGATTATTCCGACGCCACATGAATGCAGCATTCTTCCCACTAGCATTTACTGTTTGTAGCTACGTTAGCTCTGTCATTAAGTCAGTTGACCAGCCTTCATACAGCCTGCTGGACGCACAAAAGCAGTGGAGGGCTGTTATTTTTTACTACGATACAGACGAGTAGAGCAGCAGGTGAACATTTCGGGTGTGTGATACCGGTTGAGATGTGTAATAAGCTGCATTGGACATTAAGGACCTACCTGGCTATCAGCCTATCAACTGACAGCTGTCACCGCACCTAGCTGCTTAGCTAGCTGCCTAGGTGAGCTAACGGCTAACAAGTGTTTTTCGGGCTAATTTAACCAGCCAGTGCTGCTCTCCGTTTGGAGTGGAAATCGATGACTTCCGCATGAACGTTATATCTATCTCAGTATTTTCTCAACAATATTCGACTCCGCCTGCTGTTCAAATGAGTTAGCCAAAGAGCGTCGGACCGCAGTGTTTGGGATATTTTTAGGTCCAGCTAGTTAGCTAGCATTTAGCTTGAAGCTAGCAGACTAAATTCATTCAATTATTGAAAACCTGCTAAAGCGCTAACAATAACACCAGAACCTCAGCGAACAGTTTTATCCAATCACAGTTGTTTTGCTACTAATATCTATTGGACTTGGCCGTGCTTTGGATAACCTCGGGGGGGGGGGAAATGAAGAAATTTTTTGATTCTCGTCGGGAGTTGGTGAGCTCTGGGCCGGGCTCAGGAGTCGGTGGAGGAGGCGCTGGTTCCGGCGGCGGTGGCAGCTTCATCGGACGGGTCTTCACCATCGGACGATATCAAGTGACCGTCGAGGAAATCGTCGCCGAAGGTAAACTATGTGGCTTTCTGTTGTGGGGATTACACACATGTCACAAAAACACGTTCAATTAGCTAGATGCACAATCTGAACTGTACCACACTGCTGTGAGGATGGACAATCAAGTAACATTAAATGAGTGGGCCTGTTTTTCTTGGGCTATGGCCTAGCTAGAGTACCAACATAATGATACATTACCACTTTTGTATATGATATCAATGGGAAAGGCAGTGGTCATGTTTGTTGGCACAAGGCTATAGCAGTTACAGTATCAGTTGTGACCACTCAAGGCAGCTCTTTTGATGTTTATTTACTAGGCAGGTAGCTTTGCTCCAATCATACTTTTCTTTTGTGGCCAAAGCTGGCTTTCTTCTGTGTAAATGATCTCTAGAGTGGAATACAAATATTTCAAAAATTAAAATTCAAATATGGGAGAAGTCCGTTATTAAGATTGTCTTCATTTTGCATTGATTTGCACTCTTTCCCTCGAGCCTGGGAGGTTACACTGTATAACTGGATTTTCTGCTGTGTTATAAAGGACCGATGCCAAGTTTTGATGAACCCATTTTTTGTTGGTTAGGAGGTGGGAAAGGTTGTCAGGATTCGCAGCCACATAAAACATGACCTCCTGACAAGGTGGGACTTTAATAAAATACCTGGGGCCCGTACGTATCTATGGTTAAATTAAATTGCTGATTAGCTGTAGGTTAATCCAAATCATTGAGTTAAAAGGGGAGGATTTTTTGTTGTTGGAAACTGGTCTCAACTTTTAAGGTCTTTTTCTTTCTTTTTTTTAAGGTCTTAACCAGAACACGGTTGAACAGGCTCTGTGATAGCAAACAGGTTTCCCCATGGTCATCTGTCTTTGCAATGAGAGTCTGCCATGCTCTGTTAGCTAAGAGTGCCTGTTACTAAATAATAGATCGAAGAAGACTGATTAATTCATCAGCACCATAGATGGGCCCCATCTGTTTTTGGCCACACCGTGGCTTTATCAATGGGTTAGACTTCTAACTGCAGTCCTACCCTGAACTGAGATGTCAGTGCAAACTTTTAGTGGAATTTCTGTGAGTGTGAGAGAGTTTTCTTATCAGTTCTGTAAAAAAAATTTGGCCTTGATGCAGACATTCACTCGAGAGAAAAACACCATTCAGATTGTTAACTTTCAGGCCTCATAAACAGGATTTTGCACACACAGTGAAAGTTAATAATTTCCCTAACATTATAAATCTTTCACAAAATACTTGTTGGAATGTTTTTCTGCAGATCATATTTTCTCTTGTTCTGGCAGTGGACCTACTGCTTGCAATGTGACTCCCCTCCACCCCCCCCACACCTATTTATTCAGAAGGTTTGGGTTCTGGTCTGGGCTATAAGTTTCTGTTAGCTGGCTGCTCCATTTAGAAATGGTGTTTTTTTTTCCCCTGTGTCTACTCCCTTTGTTATCATTGTTGAACTTTTTTGCCTTTGGCTGAAATAAAGACACTCTTCACAATATACAGACAAAGGCAGTCAGTGGGAAATACTGCTTTTGTAGCTTCAGCCCTAAAAGCTTTGTTATTTTAGACATTTGGGCAGTCTGTGATTTGTTTTTTTCTCATCTGTCGATCATTTCCTTGATTAATCGATTAGTTGTAACTGAGAGTGGGTCTGGGCAAGCTTCATTCACAGCTCATTTCCAAAGGGGTGTCACCAACGGACGCCGCTCAAACGCCTCTGGGCGCAATTGGATAGTCCTTCAACCAATCAGACCAACGATGTGGGTGACGTAGCAGCGACAGTGGCATCAACGGGTCGCTGAGCTTCGGTGACCGTCATATTGACTGTAAACAAAAAGCCGCTCGCCGTCGCTGCGCTATCGTCATTGTGTAAAGCCCGCCTCAACGGTTGTGATTGGTGCCTCGATTTGGAAAAATTGGAAATGGGCTTGAATGGGCTCTTGGCCACACGGACTTGTAGCGCAAATCTCAAATTTGCTGGAAGTTTGTCAGGGTTTTCCCAGGCTACCAAAGTCCAAGACGACATCCTTAAATGTTTTGTTTTGTCCCCAACTCAAAGATATTCCGTTTACTGTCACAGAGGAGAGAAGAAACTAGAAAATATTCCCATTTAACAAGATGGAATCGGAGAATTTTATTTTTTGTCTCCAACTGATTAATTTAATAGTTGACAACTGATCAAATAATCTTTGCAGCTCTACTTTAATTTCAACCAGATGAGACAACGTGTTGCATTTTAACAGAGAATGTTTCTTGCAGTCGTTGTAGTGTTGTCTAACTTGCATGTTTGTAAACAGCATAGTAGTCGTGAGGACATGTGTAGTAGTCCTAAGCCTAGATGGTAGTTATGCAAGTTCCATTACACCGATGACAATTTGTGACCGAACACTATAGCTGTCGCTGTGCTTTCCATAGCCGTGCCTGAAGGTGCATACTGTATTTAACGTGCATTTGCCGAGCGTCTATGCATAAGCTCGAGTGGTATTATCCTGATGGTCAGTTACGTCACCAGGTCGTGGCTATTTGTAGCTGTACTTACAATTATTCGCACACCACTGCTAAAAATGTTCCTTAAGAAGACTGCTAATCCTTCTAATTTCTCACAGGCATCTCAGATTAGAGCAGACAGCAGGGGGTCAACTGTCTGAACTCTGACATAACACACACACACACACATATACACTTAAAAGTCTGTGTTTCACATTCTCATGAAGTGTTCTTTGTGTTGCACATTCTTGCACTTCATTCAAGAAACACGCATGATTTCATATCATAGGGTCAGTGTATTTTTTATACCGTTTACTCTATTTATTCACTGATACGACTCACACTGTAATGTTGCCCCGGGCAGTCCTAAAACGTCACCTGGTCCAGTCACATGGAGCTGCCCTGGGCTTAAGCAAAGATCCCACTTCAAGACTTTAAAAAGTTGCCAGTTCGCCGTACTGTTCACACTACACAACTTGCTCTCTTGTTTTTACACTACCTGACTGACCAGCGGCAGAGGCTCACCCCCTACTAGATCTTTTGCCAGGAGGAATCCCCGAGTCAAGTCTCCAAACTACGTTTTGGCACGAAAGCACACACGAGAAGTGACACGGGACATGATGTAATATCATATGCTAGACAGGAGTTTTCCATGTCCGCCAGAAACAGTTACTCCAAGTTGTTGGTGATGGATTTGTGTAATGGATTTAGTGATGGATTAAACATTTAAAATGTAGCATTAAAGTGTTGTTTAGTAAATCTACCACTGCCTGTATTGTATCTCTTTTATATAGATGTTTTCTACCAAAAATGTTTTGCACCAATCAGGGGGTCCTTGGCTTAAAAACAAATTCATAGGGGGTACATTATTGAGAAAAAGTTTGAGAACCACTGCACTAGAGGACTTGAGCCCAGATCAGAGGCAAATTGCTGTTGGCTTGGTGCACAAGTGTATGCACTTGGAATACTTTCCCTGGTTTCCCCTCAGACCTCAGTGTCTTTTGCTCTAGTTGACTGTAGCTCCCCGGCAGAGTCCCCAACAGCTCCAGATATTTAGCCTGCTAGATATCTGGAATGTATCTGCGAGGCACAAGCAGCCTTTCGTCTCACGTTTTTGAACGGTTCGCACATGGCGCTCCAACGACACAACGCCAACTTGCCTCCGTTATGGGGCTTTTGTCGGTATGCTCCAAAAACTGTCGGCGAGCAGAAAATCAGGGCAAATGTGTCAGCAGCAGCACTGCGACCAAAGGTTGGATGATGAATTCTCTCACTTCCTGTGTCCTCTGTCAGTTGTGTCTGCTTCTTGCATCTTTTCCCTCAGCCCAACTGCTGACTCACACTATGCTGCGCTCCTTTCACCACTGTGCTGGACCGCTGACCGTGCACTCTTCATACACAATTTTCCCTATTAAGCACTCCTTTTCTTAGCACTATGATGACATGAAATGCGTATGTAATGCATTGGTTTAGCAGTAGCCAATTCCATAATTCTATCATAGTCAGCCTCGTGATCTGTCGGGGTTAAGAGATGTCTGATCTGTCAGGGTCAGAGCACAGCTGAGGGACGTTTGACTTGAAGACACTCTCAGGAAAGATACATCTCATGTTGCTGTCAGAATCACTGAGTATGTTTACATCCACACTATTGATCCAAATATGCCAATAATATTATGTTAAATCATCATGTAAACAACATATTCTGTTTTGGTAAATTAAAAAAAAAGGTCTGTTTCCAAATTGAACATTTTCCAGTTTATTCAGGTTTTAAAAGCATTCTTTGGACATGTATGCAGAACATTCAGAATATGCGTCTCATTAGGGGGGTTTATCTCAGTCTGTGACAGTTTACGGCCCGTTTACGGCTTACAGTCAACTCTGTGCGTTGCTATGGCTGTTGTACACCAACCAACCAACCAGCCAACAGTTTGTAGCGATGCGTGCCCAAAAGAAAAGCCCACATCTCTGGTCAAAAGGAGAAGCATACCTACTTCTAAACATAATTAAAAGACTTGGATATCAACGGGTTGTTGAAAATGCGCACACATTGCAACGCCGACGTTTTCAAGAAAGGTAGTTGAAGGAATGAAAGGGGGACACCTGTGGAAAACTTTTGCATGGCTGCATGCTCCTGTTTTACTTTTCAAATGTGTTCATTCTGTTTTGTCCCTTCTCCATCTCTCCACTCATTTGCAGGAGGGTTTGCAATCGTTTTTTTGGTGCGGACTCATCAAGGCGTACGTTGTGCACTAAAAAGGATGTATGTCAACAATGAACATGATCTGCAAGTCTGCCAACTTGAGATACAGATTATGGTAAGTAAGACAGTCCAAAGCAAAATTACATTTTCTCGTTGACACCACTAGTAGATTGTCATAAACAGTGCTGCTCATGAGTATAGGAACCCATGCTAAAGTTGACTAAAAAGAGGAATAAAAAAAATCCTCTTTTGAAAATTTTTATCTTAATGCCTCAATTGAACTCTCGCCGGCCCCGCCCCCAAAATGGCCATTGTCCAATCACACATCATAGCAACCGTTACTATGTGAGCAGGTCCGACAAACATTGACTCCAAGCAAGATGGTGAAGCGGTGCGCCCACGGCGTTTGTAAATCGGACACTAGATACCCCGATTGTCTGGAGGATTCATTTGCACTAACGTGTTTACTATTTGGCAGCCTGAAAACTGTTATTAAAGGCTGTAGAAAGAATGCGGAATGAAAAGAGATCATGCGGTCAACAGTGTTGCCGTAGTAAATCGGAGTTTATAGCCTACATCCTTGACACATGTATTCTATAGTCCTAAAGTAATATACAGGCTTATATTGCAATCTCTTAGGCCTACATGCAGGTGTACTTATATTTAAATAAATACACGGTAGCTGAGTTTATGCAGTGTCTTTTATTTTACTCGTTTTTTTTTTCATGAGTCAGAACGAAGCAACAGCTGAGGGAGAGTGCGTGTCCTCCGCCCCCCGTGCTGGACCCTGTCTCCTGACAGCAGAGGGGCTAGAAAAACAAGCCGAAATAACTCGGTCAATGGTACAAATAAATCGTTCACGTTCAAGAGAAAACGTTTCATAAATGAGGGCCAACGTGAGCGGTGCCTACAATGGACAAAACAGTGTGGACGGCCCCACTCCCAGTTAATGTGTTGAACATTACGAAGCATAAATACGTCTGCTCAAAGGGAAAGCTAACAGCTAACTAGTTACCGTGTTGTCTAGATCTACTAACTAGAGGCAAGAACACAAATTGGACCAAAGTTATGATTACCATGGATATCATTGCCAGAATGTTAACTTACTCTCTAAGCTAAGTTTAACGAGCCCTTTAGCTTTAGCCAACATTAGTTAACATGTTAGCTAATGCTAGCTACATTAGCTGCTGTTGTGTTGTGTCTTTGAGCTCCCCAACTTTATTTTTCGACAGTTTTTCAACAAAGTCGAACATTTGAATATATCCCTCCACTGCATACTGTAACCCCTTTTGCCTCGATCTGGAGGATATCGCGGAGGTATTGCTCCAAAAAAGGTCACTGACACGCACATCCCGTCATGGCAATCTGTCCATAGACAGTAATCTGTCGCGCTGGTCGTGTTCGTGTTTGACCTTTTTTTTGTCGGACGTAGCAACAGTAACTAAGGGGGGCGGGGCTTGGCGAAAGGCCAATTAAGAAAGATAAGGAAAAATCCAACCTTTTAAGGACACCAATTTTCTTTGTGAATGAATAATGTATTGTAAATAAATAAATAAATGTTCTTCCTTAAAATACAGGGGGGAATAAGTAAGTACACCCCTATGTTAAATTCCCATAGAGGTAGGCAGATTTTTATTTTTAAAGGCCAGTTATTTCATGGATCCAGGATACTATGCATCCTGATAAAGTTCCCTTGGCCTTTGGAATTAAAATAGCCCGACATCATCATCATTCAGTTAGCCTGATAGCTGGTTTGATTTGCATTGAGAGATTATTTTATGTAAAGTACCCCATGCCAATCTCTAGGTATGGTGAAGGGCATGTGATGATGTGGGGCTATTTTAATTCCAAAGGCCAAGGGAACATTATCAGGATGCATAGTATCCTATTATTTTTCCTAATTTTTTGAATTACGGCATTAGATCAATTTCCAAAAGATGATTTAAAAAAAAGAAAAAGTTCCTATACTCAGTACTAATACGGAGATGAAATGTAATTGCTTTGTGGTCTGAAAGCAACTAACCCTGAATGCTTCAAGTCCTCTGTAGTTCACATACAACCACCGAAGGTTTTCTGAAAATACTCTTTGACCCAGGACTAGTCATAATAACTGAAGGTAGCTCAAGGGTGGGATTGTAATAAATGCAAATTTAAGCTCCCTTGCCGGTCCATTTCCTAACTGGAGTCCTTACTGTAAGTGAAACTAAGCAGTTCCTGCAGCCACACCCTGGGTGGCATGACTACTGTGGATGGTTATCACCATTATGCTCAGACCTTTGGCAGGGAATCAACAACATCTCTCTACTGTTAAAATTAGGCTTAGTAGTTACACACATAGATGCATTTTGTAATATGCTAACCCAAATGTTTTAGGACTGTAACATCTATGAAAACTGTGTCTCCATTGTCATTGTTGCTTTCTCTGTTTGTTTACACAGAGGGACCTAGTGGGCAACAAAAACATAGTTGGTTATCTGGACTCCAGCATAACTGCAGTTGGAGCTGACGATGTGTGGGAAGTCCTAATCTTAATGGACTTCTGTCGAGGTAAATAGGCTGACCTCTCTCAGAACTTTTTATGCGAGCACCATTGGTAATGCAGTGTTAATTACAGTAACAAAAACAATTATTTCATCTTTATGATTGTTAAAGATTATTGACATGATGACATGGGTTAGAAAATGCCACAATTAGCCAAAAGGCTATTTTTTTTATTTGTTTTTTTTTTTCTCCCTTGAGGTTAAAAAGCCTTACCACTGTTGAAAGCAAGGCAGATGTTGCCGAGAATGTGTTGTACCTTGTTGTCCCCGGGCGGTTTCAAAGCTTGCCGGAAACAAAACTGTGAAATAATTTGGCTGACCTCTTTCAGAACTGCCATACCAATTGGCTGTTTAAAAATACAATAAACAATTAGAAATATAAGCTTTTGTATTTATGGTAGATATAAAACTCATGCCAGCCCTTATTATAACCATCTATTTAAAAAGAAATCAGAATCAGCTTTATTGGCCAAGTTTGCCTAGACAAACAAGGAATTTGACTCCGGTTAATCTTTGCTCTCAGGTACAACACTCCCTTAACCTAAAAGAATAAAAAACAGAAATGACAGTAAGAAATATAAAAAAATACTGTTAAGTATACGGTGCTGAGACTTTACAAATTTACAAAAAATATACAGTAGCAATTGAAGAGGGGAAGGAATGTTGCAATATCAGTATAGTCTGAGATTTAAGTATGAATATAAATATAGTGCAAAGCAGTTCGGTGCAATGGCCTTAATAACAAAATTGTAATTGTAATTGTAAGATTGAAATATACATGAGGTAGATGAGCAGAACTGTGTTGATTTGGCTTTGTTCAGTGTAAGGGTGGGGGCTATTTCTGAGCATTCAAACAGAGTGACTGCTTGGGGAAAGAAGCTGTCTTTGTGTCGGCTGATTTTGGCGAACAGTGCCCTGTATCGCCTACCAGAGGGAAGGAGGTTGAACAGTTTGGGACCAGGATGTGAGCGGTGTGCAGAGATTTTTGCTGCCCTTTTTCTGACCCTGGACCGGTACAGGTCCTGGATGGAGGAGAATGTCAGCTCCAATGATCCTCTCTGCAGCCTTAATTGTCCGTTGCAGTCTGGCCCTGTCCCGTTTGGTGGCTGACCCAAACCAGACAGTGATGGAGGTGCAGATGACCGACTGGATGATGGCTGAGTAGAAAGTGATCAGCAGCTCCTTAGGCAGATTAAACTTCCTTAGCTGTCACAGGAAGTATAACCACTGCTGGGCCTTTTTCTGAAAGTTACGGTATTTACAGCATAGCGTTAACTTTGTATCGGCTGACATTTATAGACTTTTTATGCCGAACTTACACCAAACAACTTTTCAACCGATTCCACTGCTGCAGACAAATTTTCCAATATTGGATTGAAATAATGTCTTGCTAGAGTTGAGGGAACGCTCCCGTCGTCTCAATCGTTTGTTGTAAGGAGGTCATAAAACTCAGTCCGAGTCGGTCTTAAGTCAGTCTTTCCCGTCTTGACGTGCCAACAAAAACGCACGCGTTTGATGTTATCAGGAGTTTTAAGTCTTGGTAGTGAAGTTTTTGCTAAATCTTCTAGTCTGTGACTACAAATTCAGTGACATTATGACAGATTGTCTTTAAATGTGAGATGGTGTCAGCCGTTTTCAGAGTATAGTAGTGTATTGTAGTCATAAGTTGACCTATTTTGTTTCATGCAGGTGGGCAGGTGGTTAATCTAATGAACCAGCGGCTACAGACAGGCTTCACTGAAGCCGAGGTGTTACAGATCTTTTGTGACACGTGCGAGGCGGTCGCTCGTCTCCACCAGTGCAAGACTCCAATCGTCCATCGAGATCTCAAGGCAAGTCTAAGCCATATCCCAATGTACTACTCACTCGCTGGATACGGCTAGCTAATTGATGGCCACGTTGATTATTTGGAAGTAATTGATTGTGACATTGTTGTTTACCTCATGTATTATCATTTCTGACGGGTCTCATCTCGTCTTCCTCATGTACTGCAGGTGGAAAATATTCTTCTGCACGACCGGGGACACTACGTGCTCTGTGATTTTGGAAGTGCCACCAACCACTTCCAAAACCCTGAGAAAGAGGGGGTGGCAGTCGTGGAGGAGGAAATCAAAAAGTGAGTTTTCCGGGCTCTTTACACCCTCGACCCTTTTCTCTTATTAAAATCCAGAAGCTCATTGGTCTGCTCCTAAAACCAGGTACACTACTCTGTCATACCGCGCTCCAGAGATGGTCAACCTCTATGGTGGAATGATAATCACAACAAAGGCAGACATTTGGGTGAGAAGAACGGTGTTCATTACCCCTATTGCACATTATGATGACCACATGAATTCTCCATTATAGTGACATGTGCATTAGAAAGAACTGACCTGCTCGACCAAGACATTTACATCAAGTGTGTTGAATCTCTTTGTCTGTACAGGCCATGGGTTGTCTTCTCTATAAGCTGTGCTACTTCACGCTACCTTTTGGGGAGAGCCAAGTGGCGATCTGTGATGGAAGTTTCACAATCCCAGACAACTCCCGCTACTCCCAGAACATGCACTGTCTCATCAGTGAGTAACCTTGTTCCTCAGAATATACGCACTGCCCTATTTACAGCATCCACATACCGTATATGTGCAATTATTGTAAGTTTGAATGTGTGTTAGGGATGTTATTGACTAACCGTTTAAATGTTAACTGACAATACCTTTTGACCGATCAGTTAAACATTTAAAAATAGAAAATAACACATTTTTGCATATTAAAAGAAAAATAGGCTTAAGAATCTAATTCTTAACTGCTAGTTAACTTGTTAATGTTAACTTTGAACTAGCAAGTTGTGTTTTAAGCAGCTCTTTTTTTTTCTTCTGTTTTTTGACTCTCTGCTGGATGGCGCTCACAGCGGAGAGCTATGTGACACGTGCCACTATATAAATAATGCCACTATATAAATGAGGACTGGTGGGTTAAATCGGCCATCCTACACACAGAGTATGCAGGTGGACACGCAGCTGACAACCTTGCAGGTGGATGCGGTGGGGACAGACTCGGAAAATACGCGCCGCGGACAGCTGTGGATTTGTGTCGGTTGCGGAAAGTGGCTGCATGTGTCCGCGACAATGCACAGAACATTGTGGCTGCGCGACAGATACAAGTCCCCAGCTGCCCACGGAACGCTCAAAGTATGTCCGAGCCTCTCGCACAGGTTAACTGAGACTCTGTTGCATGCTTGTCGCTTAATGGTTAATGATCGGTTAACGAGGGTCGTCGGACAGGGAAAAAACCCCAAAATTAGCATCCTTAATGTGTGTTTTCATGTGTCTGACTCAAATTATACATCCTTTTTTTTGTTTTTTTCTCAGGATACATGCTCGAACCTGACCCAGATAAGAGACCAGACGTCTACCAAATATCCTACTTTGCCTTTAAACTGGCACGACGAGAGTGTCCGGTCCCAAATGTACATGTAAGTCACCTTGGCAAGAGGAATAGCAGGAATTTGCATATCTTGTAGGGTTAATCTTAAATATTAACAGCTCTTTTTTTTCTAATAATCTAGGCCTTGTTATGCACCTCTGGTACAGTGGTTTCAGTTGTCTTGTTGCTTTCTAAGGAAAGTAATCTAGGATATAATGGTATTGGACGGAAGCTATGCCTTTTTAGCTTTTGCAAGTTCGCTTCCCTCCATTCACGATAGCCTTTTTGTAAAGATATTTACAAAGTAGCTTAGCCACTGGTCTTCTGATTCCACCACATTTCCCACCTCGCCCTTTAAGTATTATTTAGTGGGCAATAACGGTGCATTCATCGAAGCAGCAAATCGATACTTGAGTGTAGCTGTGGCACTCAATGTTTTTATTAATGACTCAGTGATGTAAAAAATTTAAAACTCAGATTTATTATCCTTGGATCAGATGAGAATTGCACATCCTCTTACTGTTGTAGAATTCACCTATTCCTGCAAAACTTCCCGAGCCCATTAGAGCCAGTGAAGCAGTGGCCAAAAAGAGTCAAACCAAAGCCAGGTGAGTAAAAAAGCAAAGCGTTTGAGTGTTATCGTTGTATGAAACTTACTACACAACCAGTCAATTTTCTCTCTTCCTTCCATCAGGCTCACAGACCCCGTTCCTACCATGGAAACCTCCATTGCACCTCGACAACGACCCAAGGCTGGCCAGGCTCAGCCCCAGCCGATATCAGGCATTCTTCCCATCCAGCCAGCTCTCACCCCACGCAAGAGACCCACTGTGGCTGCTGGAGCACCCCAGGCCATAGGTATAAGTAGCTCTGTGATACCTTTGTGTGTCACGGTTAAAACCATTCTTACTAGGTAACCGGAGCCTGCGTTTATGGAGACAGTTATCCTATACTCAAAGCGAAATCTCCTATTGAACTCAGCATAGTGAACTGCTCAAGAATTTGACTCTAATGCCTATCAAGGGCTTGTTTTCCCAGTCTTTTTTAAAGAAGCTTTTGACATTTACACTTTGAAAAGGCTATCCATCTTTGCAAAGACAGAATAGATGGTGGCATGATGAAAGATTAATTACGGTATGTTTATTATAAGAAAAACTTTAGCGTCTGTCAGGAGTGACAGATATTCATCTTTGACAGGGCAGACTTATGCACAGTTCTAACTCACTCACTTGTTGTGTTTCCAAGGAAGTAGTGTTTGTGGGTTAAAATGTATGTATTGAAATAATGAATAATATAAAATAAAAAAATCTGTATGTATTTAGTTATGCTAAATGCTGTATGCTAAATAAATGCATTGATTGTTACCATAGAATCTAGAATGTATAATATAAAGTATTCACTTGGTTTGGAGATTAGGCCTAAAGCATCATCCATATATTACCAGTTAATGAAAGACTTTAATTTGTCTAATTGGAGTGTCCTTTTTGACATTCAAGGAGGCCTACAATCACACAAATACTTGCACTAAGATCAAAACACTTAAATCTCCTTTCATTTTTACAACATGTCAATTATTTTTTGTATTCAATCATTGGATGAAAACAGTTGTCATTTGCACGGATACTTCAGGTCACCAGAAATGTGTGTGCATTTTAAAAAGATCATTTTGATGTGTTAAAAATGATTTACGGTCTATGTTCTTCTCATTCTTCTTATTTGTCTCCCTTCCAGGTGTTGGTATCAATGTCCCGCCACCAGCTTCAGCCGCTGTGCAAGCTGCTCAACAGGCTCCTGCTGCACAGGCCGCACCGCAGCCAGCTCCCACAGCCAACATGCAGCCACAGGCTACACCGCAGTATCAGCAGCTTCTCATGAAGCAGCAGCAAGCCTCAGCCTTTCTAAGCCCTCAGAGTAACCAGCAGGTAGGCATCGCGGCAGAACAAGAATGCAAATAGTTTTTGGAATCTCACTAACGGATACTGTTGGAAGGTGTGTGACAATGCTGTGCACAAGTGGTGACACAGTTTTGAATGAAAAAAAAACACATATTGGAGGTTTTTGAGCAAATTGTTCCAGGAAAAATGTTGGTAACTAACGTGGGAGTAAATGTTCCTTTTATTCAGAGAATCTTTCTGCTTCCTTCAAGCCCATTCACGCTTGATTTTCCACTACATCTCCAAAAACATTAGACCGAGCGATGGCTTGGTTTGAGATGTGATTTTTGCACAATATTTACAGGTAGAGTACATGAGGCCTCTCAGCAACACTTGTTACCAATGTATTTGATTAGCTGTGATTGACCACAATACAGTCTGTTTGGTTTATCAGTTTTCTCAGCTACTGCTGCTTTAATTCCCAATATCCCTTTCCATGCAATAACAAAAACATTGCGATACCGCACACGAATTGCTTAAACATACAAACGTGCTGAGGGCCTGCACGTTTGCGTGACCATGGTATACATTTGTTTCTTGGTTCAGACTGTAAATGGACAGTGACTCTGATTATTCCCTCTTGTTACTGCCTGAGCTGGCCTGTAAAATGTGTTCTTCTAAATGAGTCCGTACACTGTAGTTAAACTATTACCTACTGTACATACAACACTGTTCATCTCTGATGTGTTTTGTGGACAGAATATGTGTTTTTAGTGACGGAAACCTAAATGTTGTGAAAGAATCTCTTCTCACCCTCCCTTCTCAATTTCTATCTCTCTGTCTCCCTCTCTCTTTCTTATGTTATGTCTTGATTTCCATTATTTACTGTCAAAAAGGTAGGAAATAAACCCTGAAAAGTGTTCTATAAAAGGCTGCTGCACTCATCAAAGAGCTATAAATCATGACAAACTGGGTCTTCCTCATGCTTAGCTGTGTCGTATTCTTATGTAGCACCAACTGATACAGAGCCTCCAGCAACAACAAACGGCGTCTCAGCCGTCTGCCCTGCTGCAGTCCAAAGTTAAGCCTGTTCATCCAGTTATTGCCCTCCAACAGCCACACCAGCAGCATGTAGCCCATGTCCATGAAACTGCAGCTTCTCATCTGACCCCCATCCCCGAGTCTGCAGTCGTTGGTCCTGCAGCTGACCCAGAGGTTGTGGTAACATCCGACTTCTATTACCGTCTGCTGCTCTTTTGGGCCGGGGAGTTGATTACCATCTCGTTTCTAACCAATCACATCCAAGAATTTTACTTTTTCCTCTTCTGGGCCACAGGAATGGTCTCACAGAATATATTCAATGTGACTGTGTTAATGCCACCTAGCTAGCAATGCTTCCTGTTATGCCATCTTTGAACAACAGCATTGCTACAGTCGGATTCTGTATAAGTCACATGATAACTAAATCATTAAGTGTTGCATTCTGAACTGCTTCTTTCAACTATTCAAATTGTTTTCGTTTTTTTCCTACTTTGTTGACCCTACTCTATGTATTTTGCCAGTTAACTCTATTCATAAGGTGCATCTGTTTCTGTAGAATCTCTGGATTGGGAATACTTTCTTCCTGTTCTTATACGTTTTTCTCTCTCTTGTGGTTTTCGAAGAAATTTAAATGCATCTTTATTACAGATTTTCTTTTCCACTGGATCTTGCTTGCTTGGCTTTTGTATGTTCAGGGGTCTGATTTTGTGTGTGTTCTTCTCATGTAGTAAAAGAGAAATTCTCTGTTGGCATCAAGGAAGTTTTCATCTCATATTTCCGCCCTCTATCTTTTTCTTCTCCTCGTAGACGGCTGACCGAGTGATTCACAAAGTCTGCTCAATGACACCCCCCTCGTCGCCAAAGATGGCCCCTAAAAGCGGCCACAGACGCATTTTGAGCGATGTCACTCACAGTGCCGTCTTTGGGGTCCCGGTCAGCAAATCCACCCAGCTACTCCAGGCAGCCGCAGCTGAGGCTGGCCTCAACAAGTCCAAGTGAGCAGAATTGACTTCCTTCAGTGATCTGAGGATGAACTGTCTACTTTCATGGCACTAAGTGAGCTGAGAAGGTTCAATAGACAGTCCATTCATATGACAGAACCCACGAAGGAGGAGAAATGACCCTTTTACATCCCAGAGCGTCCAGCTTAAAAAGAATTGCTCAATTCAGTCTTTAAATAACTCTGCTTGCTCACTCTTATTTGCATACATCAGAAGGACGGGGTCCGCAGACTTAACACCCATGATTGAATTTCACTGTGCACTCTCGCCCATGTTTACGTTTTACTCCTCTGTGTACTGCAGATCAGCCAGTACGACTCCTTCTGGCTCCCCCTGCTCGTCCCAGCAGAGTGTATATCATCCAGGTGATGCTAACGCCCAATCGGCCCTTACTGCACCCAGCGCTCAGCCCAGCTGGAACCCCTTTGGGGATGACAACTTCTCCAAGCTAACAGCAGAGGAGCTGCTTAACAAAGACTTTGCAAAGTTAGCTGAGAGTAAGTGCAACTTGTTCACTGCATATTTACACCTGCATCATTGGTAAAAAAGTCATGTGAACTTAAAATAATTGCTACTTTGCTGTTTGCTTGTGCACAGCTGCCGCACCTGGAGAGAAGGTCACAGGCTCCAGTGAAAATCTCATTCCAGGGCTCATTGCGTTTCCAGGTAAGTCTTTGTCTAATTCTTTTCAGTATGCTGTCTCATTGCTTTGCATACTTCATCTCCCAGGAGGCTTTTATTAGAGTGATGTATCAGTCATCATGTGGACATTTTTCTCAATATCTACATGCAACAATTCTATATCGAGAAAGGTGGAATTCAAGTTTTTGACCAATTTTTGTGTTACTGTCTTGGCGAATGTCTAGCATTGCCATACAAATTTGATTGTCTTCTCTTTCCCCTAGTTTTACCCACGTTCTTCTTTTCTTCATGCTCTCACATTCCTTCATTTGTTCTTCTCCATCTTTATTCACCGTTCAATGTTAAGCTGAAAGGTCGGCAGACATCATGAGTGCAGGTTCAGCGTTGTTGACTGTCCCGGACCCCTTTAATACCCTCTCCCTCTCTGACACCACAGGTAATTTTCCTTGTCACAACATGACACAGAACGAGCCTTGCCTTTGATTCTCTCCGGCCTTGGACTCTCACACAAATATATTCTTAGAGCTTATGAGTCACTCTTTTTATTTACTGAAGTAGTTCCCCGGATATCACATTTCCCAGTTGTTGGTTTATGAGTGCTGGTTGTGTAGTTTGGATTTGTACACGGTCCTATCTTGTTGACATAGCAGGCAGCCTCACAGTGAGTCCTTGTCAGCTTCCATGAATAGAGACCGTAGCCACAGCTAGATCGCATCTCATTTGCAGATCTGTGCTTTCGCTGTTGCCTGGTAACCCGAAGGACAAATTCTCCTTTGTTAATTGGATTTTCTTACTGGCTGCTTACCAGTGCCACAAAGAATAAAATAAAGTCAAGCATGCTGTCTTGTTAAAATAAAGACCCAGCCTTTTATGTTCTCCTCAGTTTAGCCTTTAGCCCTTTTGGACGTGCATTCTTCTTAGCTGGGTAACGTCCTTTGTGTAGTTGCCAGAACCGAGAGGATAAAAATGTTGAGGCTATTACATAATCAGGGTGTGGTTAATCTTCTCTACCCAGCCTAAGCTGGAAGCACACAAGCAAACACAGTCTGACTTTTGCTGATGGAGCAGAGAGGCGTATCTGAGCAGCATTTAGGATAAGTACTGCCTCTTTGGAATTGAGTAAAAATTATGCATACTGTGCATCATTTTTAACATTACCTATGCTTTTCTATTGACTTCACTGACATTTAGGATTTGTAAAAAGCTTTTCATCAGTGTTGGCCTCTTTCCAATAGTGAAGGGGGCAAAAGGTCACATCTGCTGTGCCATTTTCTGAGCCAACACATTCCTTGACCCCCCCCACCCCTCACCCCCCACAACCCCAATTTGCCCCATAGCGGTTTCCTGTAAGTATGAGCTGCAGTGAAAAGTCAGTTGACTTGTCGTTTCATGCATGGACTGTATTTCAGCTTAACTAAATCACTAATTGTCTATAATAATAGAGGTGCAGAAAATTGAATATTGTTTTTATGATGAAGGTTTTGTTAAAGCCAACAAAGATATCATCTCATTTGTCTGTGCTGGTCCAAAAATGAGTTGAGGTGGTTAAGGGTGTCACAATTTTGATTTTAATTCGAAATCGACCGAAATTAAGTCACAATCTCGGCTTGTCAAGCAGAAAAAAAGTGTGCTGCGAGTCAAACACCTCTAACTTAGCTACAGCCAGTCAAAAGATAGCACGGCAACTGCAGATGCAGGAGACCCATCGACAGAACTTGAACCCCCTCCTCTTTCACTGAAGTCGCCGGTGTGGAAGTATTTTGGATTTCCAGTGAGTGACAACGTTCGATAGCAGGGACAGCATCGTTTGGCTTAGTTATCAATGGCGTTAGCATCGTGGCTAACACTTTTGTTACTTTATTTTTTTGACAATGTCATTGTGCTATCCAAGCACAGTTAGCCTTTACAATAGAGCTGCTTCATAACACTTGTTAGATCATGTTTCATTCCAGAGTACTCTCTTGATTTGTGTCGCTGTGTGCTCGTGGTGGGAAATTAATTTAAACAGAGAGCGGCGGGTTGGAAATACAATGCGCCGTGACGTAGATCCCCTTCAAGACCAGGCTGATGTTAGAAGTCCCTCTAGTGGACAGAATATGTAACAACAACCACATGCTTATAGTGGCATTGACAATGCATAAGCCTTAGTAGTGTAGTACATATTAATAACTGCTGTATTTGAGCATTAAATCTTTGAATATTATTCGAATAACGGCATAGCAACCTGTGCTTTAAAAAATGTAAAACTTGAGAATCGAACCGTGACATTAGAATCGAAGATTTAATCGAATCGAGGATTTGGAGAATCGTGACACCCCTAGAGGTGGCATGTGGACACTGACGGTGCATTCAGGAATCGATGTGAAGAAACTCACTGATTGCTGTGGCTTTGTTTTGATAATTAAATGTTTGGTGTTAAGGTTTGTACTTCAAGAGCATGCAAAATTCTAAATGTTTTATGCAGTAATTGTTTGGCACCATAGTTCTGCTGGTAAAGACTGGTAGAGTTTTGGCCTTTTGCATGGGGCTTCACCCAACTTCCTGGTCTTGGAGGGCATGGCTGTGGTGAGCTGAACTAAATAAACTAAGAAATCATACAATACTTTTATCATTGCATTGTGGTGTGATGACTTTAAAATGTTCACATGATAGTCTTCATGCAGTCGTCATCCTATCATGTTTTTTTATTTTGTCCCTAACAATGTAGGCCATGTAGGCAACGGTTTAATACATATTTGTAATTAACTGTAATTATCTTCATTGATTTTGGCAATATGTCCCATTTTTCCACATTGCTAGAGTTTCATATCTCGTTAGTTTTTCTGCTCTTCTTTTATTTGTATGAAAAATCCTCCTTCATCGCCTTGTTCTCTCTCTCTTGCCGTCTGCCCATTACCTCTCTCCGTCTTTTCTTTCTTTGCTTGCTCACAGAGAAGCTGATCGAGGGACTGAAGTCCCCGGAAACTTCTCTGCTGCTCCCCGACCTCTTAACACCGGCCAACCCCTTCAATAGTCCTGCAGAGAGCTCCACCAATGGTACAAGCTCTGCCTTGCACTGAAATTCACAGTCTGCTCTGCATGCGTCTTCTTTGCCTTCCTTCTCCTCTTTCACTCGCACGTTCGTGAAGTCAGAAAGACCCGCTGGGGAAAAGGATTAAAGAAGGCCTTCGTCAATTTTATCCCTACTAAGGCAATCTTTTTTTCTTTGTATTACTGTCTTTTCCATGTAGTGAAGGCAGAGGTGTGTGTGGATTCACTGATTCCTGGTTTGGAAGCCCCCCAGGCCCAGCGACACCCGGGCCAGCCAGAGCTCCTCCCTGCCAGCATACCAGGTCAGCATCCTGGACCACAGAATAGGAAATCTGAACCTAATTCTTTGCAGCATCTCTCCTCCCCAAAGAATAATTATTTCCAGCTGCGGTCACGATGCCCTTGTCACTTGTTGATATCAACTCGACCGCAAGGTTTTATTGAGGGATTTTTTACAACTGAAGTCACTTTTAGTTTCTTTGGCTTGGAAAGAACAAACTCATTTATCATTGACTACCGCTGTTGTCCTGGCAAAAACACTGCGTGGGAAGCTGCCTTTTCAACTGAGAACATTGACAGATCTTTCATTATTGATGCTAATCTCCTAAAATCCGCCCACAGTCTACATTCTTCTGTAATGATCGATATAAACTGTGGCAAACTGTAGGTTTTGGACTGAGTGTAGCTCCTGTCTCTGACTTTTCAGCATGTTTTCTAGAGATTTCCACCAAGACTTTCCTTTTGATGCTGATGATTATATGCTTTCAGAGGTGAAACGGTGAACTGACATACTAACAAAATGCATTTTTCCTCTGCTCCTTAAGCTAAAAATCTTATTTTTACTGTTGCGCCTTGTCCCTCTGGCTTTGCTTCATCCTGTCTCAGACTCTCTCACTGGGGAGGACTCTGTGCTGGGTTGCGACCTGTTATCTCATACTTCTCCTCATGGAAACCAGTCTGTTTCTGCTCTCCCGTCCTGCTCCTCCTCCTGCTCCTCTGCCCCTGCTGGATCCGGCTCTGGATCCTGTCTGGAGGAGCTGCTGCCTGGTCAGACAGCTTCTGGTAAGACCTCGTCTTTGCAGCACCCCTCAGCTGGCCTTATGTCCGCTGTGAAACCCCCTGCAGACTCCAGGTCCTTCCAAAAACAGGAGGTCCTGTTCAAATGTGATATGGATTTGGAATTAGGCACATTAAATGACAGCTTCACAGACCCTTGACTCATTTGTAGAAGAGCCAAAAGCCACCTGAAATGCATGGCTTTTAAAATACTGTGACTGCCCTGGCTGCATCTATTTTTATTCTACTTGCATCCTTTTTTCTTTTTGCTCGCTTGGCTGAGTTAACTTCTCCCCCCCCTCTATCATTCCTCCACCTCCTCTTCCTTCATCGCAGACTCTGCTTTTCTCATGCCGTGTGGGGAGAAGGGCAATGACGACGAGTTTGATCCTATTCCCGTGCTTATCTCCAAAAACTCAAATCAAGGTAAGGTTAACAGAATCCCGAGATGAGCGCTCACACAGGCAACGAGCCAGGAAGATGAATGCCTCAACCCCAACTCCGTTACCATAGCTCTTTCCTGTGATTGCTGATGTGACGTCTTGTATGGGTGTGCTTGTCACATTAAGGCTTTTTATCCCATCAAGCTCTCACGTCAGTCGTCTTCCTATCTTTTGTTTCTAATGTTATACTGGCGGTGATTCTCCGCCCTTGAAGGTGTTTGGCTCTGTGTAGTTTATTTTCAAAGTCTCCTTATGTTAGAATGGCATTCCCTTACTCCCCCCTCCTCCCCCTTGTAATGATGCAGCTGTATAAAATTACCCCAGCTCACACTCTGCCTGTTTCTCTTTCTCTTTTTGCCCCCCGTTCATGCATCTCTCTGCTCTGCCATCATTTCCCCTTCATCTTCATCAACTCCCCGCACTTGATTTCTCCATACAATCTTTGTTAACATTACTTATTCTTTTGCTTGTTTTTTTCACAACCTCCCCCGGCTCTCCTTCCATGCCCATCTCTGTCTCTGTCTCTGTCTCTGTCTCTCTCTCTCTCTCTCTCTCTCTCTCTCTCTCTCTCTCTCTCTCTCTCTCTCTCTCTCTCTCTCTCTCTTTCTGGCACGTTTTCAGGTGGTCACTCGCGCAGCAACAGTGGCAGTTCAGAGTCCAGCATCCCCAACTTGGCCCGATCCCTTCTGCTGGTGGATCAGCTCATCGATCTCTAGAGGGGGTGGGAGAGGTTGAAGGGGGCAGTGTTCAATCCTAACAAAGGGACGGGGGGGACAGGGGGAGGGTGGGGGAGATGGGGACTCTGAATCACTTAATGTAGCACCTTATGAAGTGAAACAAAAGGAGCAAGCATAGATTGGTTCAGTTGAATCTTTTTCTATGTGCCTCCTTGGCCTCAATTCCATCTGTAGTTGCCTGATGATAAGCTGGCTTCTTATATCTCCGCTGGCCATTGACATTCCCACGCTGGTAAAAAAAAAAAAAAAAAATCTTTTCTTTAATGCCTGAGCATATCGTCTTGCTTCTGTCCCGGCTACAACATGGTCTTCTTCATGCTTTCCCTCATACTCCGCATTAATATCCCCTCATTGAGTGCACTGCCATGGTGATCCACTTTCATCGTATGCACACATAAAACTTGCTTGATCACAGCTGCATTGTTTTCACTTTGTGTACTTGTTCAGGATTGAAGCTTTGTTTGAACACGCCAACTTCAGGCATGCTCATTTGTGTCAGGGGTCTTACCAAAGAGTGAGGAGTCCAAACGCTGTAGACCACCAGGGTAATGTGTGATGCTGCACTCTCCTGTGAATGCTTTGAACTAAACTATTGATGATCAAAGACGCACCCAGAGCGAACCACTGAGAAAAGTTGGCACAGAAATGTCAGCTTTGGGGAAGTCTATACAGATGTCTCAAACTGTTGTGATGTCGTTTTCTAAGTCAAATCTGCTCTATTCTGTGCGACTACTCCAATATAGATCAGTAATCATGTTTTAACAGTATCTAAGCTAACTTAGTACATGCATTCAAAGAGCTGCAGCCTCAGCATCAACCGTATATTGATACTTTTCTCTGGATGTTAAGCCGGGTATCCTAGAAAACTACACATTTTGAATCTGTCCGTCTGAAACCGGTGAACTCAGTGCACGGCTGATTAATTCGGCTCCATTGCCATGGCAGGACGCTTTCTTTTTCAGCATTACCTACAACACTTTGCGAGACCGTTAATGGTGTGTGTGCATTTTATACATCTTTTTATGTGTAAGTTCATGAACTCATCGTCATATCTTTGACCCATTGTCAAGTAGGGCTGTCTTCGACAAAAGAAATTCTTAGTCGACTAGCACTCGTATGATTTTGTTGACTAATCGGTTAGTCGATTTAATCGACACATTTGTGCGCTTTGAGTGGTCGTTGAGACTAGACAAGCGCAATATCAATGCAGTTCATTTTACATCTGTAAAACTGCGTTTATCCACAAAGAATCGTGCAAAAGTACCACTTTAAATCTTGTGTTTACCAGAAATGTGCTCATAATTTTCTTGAAAATAAGGCATTCAGCATGAAAAAAGCATTACTACTACATTAGCACGACTAATCGTCTAAGAGGGGGCAGCCCTATTGTCAAGATAAGCACAGCGGAAACAAAAGGGAATCAAATGATTTGACCTGTAGCCATGCCAAAGCTAAAGGAAAGATTTTATTATTATGCTGCGTTTGCCATGTGTCGGGCTGCTCTCAGGGTCAGTGAAGAATGAGCAGATTCTTCTGGCAGCATACCACTTTTACAGAGAGTGGGTACAATATAGATTTTATCGTAGCAAATATGAGACAAAAGTATTCAAGTTTTAACAGCCACTAAATACAAATATTTTAATTTGAAAACCATGCCTCTAAAATGTATTTGTTCTGAATTCACCTTTTTTTTTATTTAAATATGAAGTTTCTTGATTTGCAATTTGAAAAGCTGAAATTGAATATATTAGTTTTTTTTAATGGTCACAAATTCAGATCCAAAAATCCAAAAAAACAGCTGGGCTACCTGGGACAGGAGAGGCAATCGATCCCTGAATGCAAACAAACGTACTTCTGGCCTATCAGAGCCGGGCTGGTCAGTCATGTGACGAACAGCGCGTGAACAACGGGGCCCCGGTAAGTCGTCCGATTTCAACTTGATTTTTTTTAGATCTTAGAATTGGACCAATTGAATTTGAGCCACCTGAATCTATTTTATTTTCCATTAAAATTTCAAATACTTATGCTTCTTGTCTGCTTCCGTAATATTTAATTGTAGTTACTGGGCTAAGAAATTAGTTTTACATGAAAATCTCACTCCTTTTGACATCCTCTCCAATTTATTCCTACCACAGACGTTGAGGGCATTTGGCCAAAGAAATTCAGAAAAATAAGTCCTTTATATGTACATAAAATCACTGTCCCGTCGGACCTCTGCTCTTGTCAGCACTCGTAAAAGTAGATGTTTTTTTGTGTGTGTGCGTAACATTTAAAGGCCTTTCATGGTATGAATAAAAATGACTATTATTGATAGCGCTTTAGAATGAGTGTATGAACTGAGTACCATTATGTAAAATTTATAAGGATATATAGTTCAAAACAAATATTTGTGTAAAAAGCTGTATTTTAGAGTGCAAAGACGTTGACCCTCTCCTTTTGTCTCTTCTCTTCATCCATGTCAAGCATTCAGCTAGCGCCTTTGTTTTAGATCGTCACCATCGACACAAATGTGCTCATGACTTACCTGACTGGGTAGTATTTTTATCTCTCCGCTACAGTTCTTTACAGAACACCGGTATTCGTCAGTTACTGTTTATTACTGGGAGAGATTTGATCAAACAGGCAGCAAAACAGAGTTGTGGCTAGAAGGGACAGCTACTGCGTTTTGTTAGAAAAAGTGAGCGTCATGCGGCGATGACAGTTAAAGGAGCAGTAGGTAAGACTTATAAAACTAACTTTCTGTCATATTTGCTGAAACTGACCCTATGTTCCAGTAGAACTACATGAAGCGGGTTATTTAAAAAAAAAATCCAGCTCCTCTGGCACCACCTACAGCCTGTAGTGCGATTTGCAAAAATCCACCGCTCCCTGCTCAGATGCACCAATCACGGCGGGGGGGGGGATGTCTAACTGCGTCTCAATCACTGCTCATGCACACACATTCATTCTCCCTTGTGGGGGGAGGAGCTTAGGAGATCGTTTTGGGCTTTAGCAGAAAGGGGGGAGGGACTGAGAAATTGTTGATGTTCACATTTTTTTGGCTAGGTCCTGGATCTTCGCAATCCTACCTACAGCACCTTTTAAGTTTAGGCACCAAAACAACTAGGTTAGTTCAGGAAAGGGTCGTGGTTTGGATTAAAACACTACAAACGCACGTTTCCTGGGTAAAAGTATTAAAATGTTGTTATTAGATTAGATTTTGTAAGATTTTGCGTAACTTCCGGCCATAGCTGTATCCCTTCTAGCCACAACTGCAAAACAGAGCTAATGACGGAATAAACTTCCTGATATCTCTGTAGCACCTCTCACCTCTCTGATAACCGCTCTCTTTCGTTTGACTAATGATCTTAAGAAAGGCTTGAAAAAACAGCTGTACTGTATATCACATCTGATCACAATCACTAATCACAGCTGACTTTGCATTACAAGTATTACCTTTCATTTTGGCTTTACTCTAGCCAAGGAAGGTCCGTTGCAAAAGTCTCTTTTTAGGGTCCATATCACCTTAGGTATATGCACATAGAAACAGAAAACACTTATTTCCACTGATATGCCGTCAGTGGTATACAGTGTAAACTTGAAGTTTGGGACATAAATAGTTTCTTGCTCCACCCAGTATGACACATTGTAAAGGTTAGTCATCGACAACACTAAGAATTCGCATTGGTAAATAAAACTATGCTTTTTTTTTTCTTTCCATCTAATGTTGTTCAGTTAAGTCATTTGCATTTTTGTGGCTAATCTATGCAATCCTACGAAAACGCTGCATGTTCTTATCCAACTCTAAAATGCTGTATCCTGTAGAGTTCTCGCCTTGGCCGTAGAGTTCGACTTGTGTTGCTGTGTGAAACAAATGTACTTGTTGTGCCGGTTGGGTGGATATGGTGGCAGGTGTAGAAAATACTTTGATAATATCAAAATGTTTGACATGATTTGGCAGATGTTGTATGTCAAAGCAGGACCATTGTGGAGTGTGTACTTCTATTTTCATGAATTAAGGTTCAGGGAGAGAGACACTGAATAAAACTCATTAATGTGAATGTAAATTAAGTCTCTTTGGGTCATATTATTTGTTTTTTTTACTCTGAGAAGAGAGTTTAAAGGTTGATTATAACATTTCTTTATTGTTTAAATTTGCAGGCAGATTATTATTCTTTCTGGGAACCAAATTACATTTCAGATACTCTAATCTAACTTGACGGTATCCACTAACTAAGGCCTTTTCGGCTCAGATTTCAGTATTAAAACATAATTTATTAGTTTGCACCTCTTAGTACATGCGTCATCAGAAAAGTGTGCAGTTCTCCTTCAGGCATGCTAGCAATGCTCTAAAATTTAAAGCACTATTCCATTGTTTTCTAGGTTTTCTTTCCTATTCCTTTTCGTGTCACCCCTTCATATCTTAGTTGTTCTACCCGTCCTGGATGTTGGTAGACATGCATTTTAAAATCCCATTACTGTTGTCGTGAGCTTTGGGTTCCCGAATTGTGTTCCTTTTTTGTTAGATTGTCTTTGACAGCTTGTGCAGTTGTCCTTCAAGCTTTCCTCTCAAATTTAAAGGACTATTCCAGTGTTTTCTACGTTTTCTTTCCTATTCCTTTTTCATGTCACCCCTCCATATCTAAGTTGTTTTTTAAATTTTAAAATCGCATTACTGTTGTCGTGATTGGTAAAGAGCTTTGGGTTCCCAGATTGTTTTCCTTTTTAGTTAAATTGTCCCGTAGAGTGACTGTAGAGCCTGTGAGCTGTGTTGTGAGGATTTGATGGTTGTCATTCCACGCGATTACACGAGCAGTCTCACGGTTTGTTGCTGTTTTGGTACTCGGCCCTCTGACCCGTGAGATGATCGTTTCAGTTTGATTAACTCTTGCTTCAAATCATGTAGACAAGTGTATAATATATGAAATGGGCTGTGGACAGTTTGAAACAGACGAGCGATGAAGGAAATTACCCAAGAAGTAAAACAAAAAACTGGCGTTTTCCTTTTTAATGGCTGCAACTAACCTCTTCCCAAGAGCTGTCAGCTAACGGCTGCTGTCAACCCCGCTGAGGTAAGACTGATCTGTCTCTGTTCATCTGTGCAAACCTGTCTGTCCCTAATTACCTACTACTTCTGCTGTGAACGCTCTTTGTCCTTGTTTCCACAGACCTACTGACTCCCTCTACCTCAACACAATCAATTCTAACTAAAAGCAAAATCGCTGTTTCCCCTAACACAAAGCGCTGTTTGTTTGTTTTTTATTAAAAGGTTGAGGGTGCTGCAGGTGTGCTGAAGCTAATTTGTGGAAACAAGGTTATTTGATGTTGTAATGCTGTAGAGCTGGCAAGTTTTGTCTGTCGTACGTGACTCGTTCAGAGTAGAATGTGTCTGTATTGTTGTAATCCTGTGCCGGTTTCCTACTGTTGCGTCGTCGTAATTAATTCTTCAGTGATTACAGATGTTACAGATGATCCATCAGTCATATTGTATGTGTCATGTTTGTGTGACTGAGGTCTGATGGTCTGGTAGCTAGATGAGCCGCTGGACCTCAGGTTGACAATATTTATACCTTCTAGTAGAGCTGCAAAGATGAATCGATTAGTTGTCAACTATTAAATTAATCTGCAATTATTTTTGATAGTCCGCTAATCGGTTAAAATAATTTTTTTATGGGCAAAAAAGTAAAAAATTCTGTGATTCCAGCTTCTTAAATGTGAATATTTTCTTGTTTCTTCACTGCTCTGTGACAGTAAACTGAATATATATTTGAGTTGTGGACAAAACAAGACATTTGAGAAGGTCATCTCGATTTTTCACCTTTTTTTTTTTTTTTTTGGACATTTTATAGACCAAACAACTAATCGATTAATCGAGAAGATAATCGGCAGTTGCAGCTCTTCTTTCGAACGTTTGTACTCCCATCTGATATGTTTTTCTTTATCTCTGCTCTCTAATACAGATGTTCAAGGGGAAAGTAATGGCTACTCAGTTCTTAGTGAGGGACAGGAGACTGAACCTGCAAAAAGAGAATCTCGCACAAACGAGGGATGTGTGCACTCCAGCGATGATGAAGAAGAGGAGGAGGAGGAGGAGGAGGAGGAGGAGGAGGAAGCCCATGAAGAAGAACAGCAGGATGATGGAGCCGTTGAGAGTCACGCAGCCGTCCACGACTGCAGCGGCTCCAGACCTCTGCTGCTCGACTCGGAGGAGGACGAAGAAGAACCTCAGTTATTCGTCCGCTCGTCACCGCGCTCCAGCGCAGTCCCAACGCAACCGCCCGCTACCTTCCACCAACCAGCTCCGAGCGCCTTCGCTCAGAATCATTCCCAGCATGTACACGAGCCAGCAAAAGGGCCAGATGTCGCCGCAGATGTTTTCTCCAAAGCCCCCTTTCGCGTTGCGCAAGAAGAAACGGCCGACGTGTTTGCCAGCGCTCCGTTTCCGCGCGGCCCCCTTGCAGCGCCGCAGCACTTCGATGTATTCTCTCAGGCTCCGTTCGGAAAAAGAAAAGAGGCTCCAGGAGCTCCGCAATCGTATCCTCATGCGTCTGGAGTTCACGGCGTGACCGCTGATCACGGCGCGTTGGGACAAGTTGTCCAGCAGCCGTTCCGCCCACAAGCTCTGGCCAAATATTCCAGACACTTTGAGGGACCTGCGCCGCACAAGCCAGTAGCAGCTCACCGGGTAGTGTCGAACGTGAGCAGGCAAGCCGCTGTGGCGTCGGTCCCCGTCGGACCTCTTCACTCATGGACGTCGGAAGTGAGCGCCGTAGACCCTTTCGTCTCTGCGCCCTTTCACCTCAAGGCCCCGCAAGAAAAGCCCTGAGCGCATGCTCGGGAGAGGTCAGCGCTCACCACTGAATTATGCAAACCATTACAGGCGTCCTGCATGCTGTTGCAAGCGCTGCAGCTGGACTGCAGGCCTGCATGGATCTCATTCTTTACTGGCTCCAATTAGTGGTAGTGCGAGGTCATCTTTACACTTGAATGCTCCATTAGAGTAAGAAAACTGACATAAATCCTTGACTCCTAGTCTCTTCTTTTTTCTTTTTTTTTTTAAATAATATTTCCTGTTGCGTCCTTTTACCTTTTTGAATTGTCCTTGGTCCTTTTGGTACGTACATCTAAACACAAAGACAATATGGTGGTCAAGCATTTGATTGTTTTCTTGCCTACCTCAGTTACTTTTCGTTATCGGCGCTAAAACACCACGCAGTGACGGGGTTCGTAGTAGGGGTGTCACCATTTTTCATTTTTTAAATCGAAAATGAGCTTTCAATTTCGACTATCGTAATCAAAAGCGGGGTTCGGCGATACCCCAGTATTTTTGTTTCTCTCCCCACCTGCGCCTACTTGCGCACGTCCAAAGAAAAAGGCATAGCTTACCGGCTGGTAGCATGCAGCTAAAGACACAGGGTAACGTTAGCTAAGCAGTAGCCTGCAGCTGCTCTTTTCCAGACCCCATGGCCACTGCCGGAGTCTGAGATGACGGCGAAACAACAGAACTGGAAACTCCTCCTGCTGCTTCCCTGAAGTCACCGTGTGGCAACATTTGAATCGAATCGTGGATTTGGAGAATGGTGACACCCCTAGTTCGTAGATGGTCTGCAGCTTTGGCAGTTTCATTTCCTGTATATTTGAGCTTCACTGTGAAACTATGGTCTGATCACGCCTCATTCCTCCTCTTGTATTAGTTCTTAGAATTCAACAAGATCATAACTTCACAGAAGCTTGGAAGAGGAAAAGACACTGTAAAGATATTTCAGGGGAATGTATCTGTAATTCCATCAACGTTACAATGATTCCCCTCAAAGGCTCTTTGGTCTTCATGCCTGACAGTTTGTTACAGGGCAGATGCTGGATAATGATGCATACCGGTAGACATTTCAAGACATTTGTTGATATGAATTGTAACTTTTGTTTCATTCCAAAATGTTTGCATTTCGGCATGTTTTATGTTTGTGGTCACTACCCTGTCTAATGAAAATGGAATATCAGTGTCTATTCCACGTAACGTCCAAACCGTCGTTAAAATGTTAGACATAGAAAACTCATTATAGTTGTTCCTATGTTAGATACGTGTAGAAGACTCCCTTTTCTTTGTTTCTACTTCCTTTACAAGATGATATCTCTCTGAAGCCTTAGACCCTTACAGTACATCCCTCCAACCACATCAAACAGCATAAATCACTTTTGCCTTTTGTGCTGCGTTTACATAGTTTTATTGCACTTCATTGCATTCATCACCAAAATACTTGTGAACAATCATGTACAACTTCATTTTGCTGTCTGCGGTCCGCTAATGCACCGAAATTTTCATTCAACTCTGTAATGCATCTCTATCGTAGGTCTCTATAAACTCCAAATGTGTACTCACTGTGACTCACACTGATGTGAAAACTTAAACTGCAAAAAAACAAAAGCTTTGTTTCACAGTTCCAGTCAGGGATTGTATCGATAGTGTCTTGTAAGTGAGAACTTGAATGGTGACTGATTGATGACATTCCTTTTTGAATTTATTTCCATTGTCATTTGGGAATATTTTATTGTCTTTGTGCTTTGTAAAATCATGGAACACTCTGGTTCTCACCACGGCACCTTTTTAAGAAAAGAGGATCCAACCTGTTTCTGCCCAAAGTTTAATTCATGTATTCCTCTGTTGCAATGTAAAATCCTCTCTTTTCTTTTCTTTTTGAAGTGTACAATCTTTTTTTCTTTTTTTTTAAAAATATATATATATTCACTTTTCTCACCCAACTTGTATACATGAAGGTTGCACATGAAACTGACAGAGTCAAGGGTTTCCCTTAAGAAGAATGTGTTTTGATTTTAACACAGCTGTAAAATGTATTTCAAACAGTCTTATAGGAAATCTTCAGAGGATTCAACAACATGATGATAATACTGTTGGACAAAAAAAGCACTCTAAATACTTGCTGCACAGCCTACCTTTAAAAACTATGTTATAATATGTAAGTCATAAAAAAAAACTATTAAATGAATGTAAATCAAATGTTTGCACGTTTTTTTTATTTATTTATCATACTTCTGTATGTTACGAAGCACATATACTCAATTACTGCACTTTAGTACAGTTTGAGGCACTTTTAATTTGAGAATTTCTATTATGTGCGAACGTATACCTCTATTCCACTACATTTCAGTGTTAAACAGTTTTGCTCCAACTTTTTACAATGCTTTGTAGATTTACATTTTCACATACAGAGCTTAACTTCGACCGACTGCAACATTAACATGCGTATATCCTAATTATATTAACAATAAAATCCAATATTATGATAGAACATGCACTGACAGGGACCGTTATGGCGCATAGTGAGAACTTGAACTGTTCCTACTTTATTTTGCTGATTATTCTGTTGTGGTTTTACTTTGAAATATAGATCTCCTGTCACATTAAACTGCGCTGAAAGGGTTAATTTTCAATGGTTTATGCATCGAGTCATGCTAGAATAAATATATATATATATATATATATATATATATATATATATATATATATATATATATATATATATATATATATATATATATATATATATATATATATATATAAAACATTTAAAACAACTTTATATGGCGCTTAAAAAAAAGATACAGATTTTTGTTAATCATCAGATTTGTCGCTAGGGGGCGGTAACACGCAGACACAACGGAAGTTAGCCAATATAACATTAGGAAGAAGAAGAAGAAGAGCTAACGTAGTCGGTCTCGTTTTACACAACGAGATTGTTTTCAAAGTATGCGGTAAGAAAGTAAGTCCTAACCATTACACAACATGGAATAAATGATATTTATGCTGTTTTACAATCCTCGTTGGCTGAGTGGATTCATGAGCGTGAACCTAATGTGAACAGGTAAGGTTAAGGCGCGCGCTCTGCTGCACCATGGCTACCCAGAGAGGTCTCCCTCAGAGCAAAGAGTCCCTGCTCCAGAACTACAACAAGAGGCTGAAAGATGACATCAGGTCCATCCTGGACAACTTCACCGAAATTATCAAAACGGCAAAGGTACAGAAATGCAAAGCTCCTAATTCTAATTCCCTGTTTTTTGTGTAGCCTGTTACCTGAACAATGGCTGTGACCCTATTACTTCAAACCTCTGATACTGACTGTTGATTTGTGTCTATCCTACTGTCTACTTTATTCCCTTATAATGCCCATATTTAATGCTGTCCTTTTTTTCCAACTTTATTCTTGCACTGCTATATAGTTTTTTTTATTATTATTATTACTATGTCTACATTATTCTCTTATATTGTCCATATTTAATGCTGCTCTCTAGACTTTATCCTTGCACTATTGGACTTATTTGCCTTATACCACCATGACAACCTCACTCATAGAGCACTTTACCTTGCAGACTGACTCACAGGGTCAGTCCCTGCCCTGTCACTGCAGGCCTCTCATGCTTATACATCCCTTAGGACAGGGGTGTCAAACTCATTTTTCCAGAGGGCCACACTGAAAAAAAACAAAAAAGAATCCCATCAAGGGCCAGACATGTAGAGTTTATTGACTTGCTTTTGTTTCATTGAAAAAGTCAAATATCTGTGACTGTATTATTCAATTTTATTTATAGTATCTATCAAATCTGTCATCACCTGGCTCAAAGGCATGACAAAAGGTGGAGACACATGTTTGTTCAATTGAATCAGATTTATTTAAATTAACAAGGATAAACGTGAAATCAGTTAATCAGTAATGTATGGATGTCTGTAGATGTATCAAAGCTAGAACGCAAAAATAACTAAATCCAAACAAACCAAGAAACCTTGAGGAGGGAGAGAGAATGACTGCCCAAGCACTCCTATTGTAGGTCTAGACCATACTCTATAATTTCCAAAGCCCCAACAATTCCAGTACTTCCTCAAGAGCAAGCATTAGCAGCAGATGTTGCGACAGTGGCGAGGAGAAACTCTTTTTAGGAAGAAACCTCGGACAGACCCAGACTCTTGGTAGGCGTATTACTGCATGTCGCTTATTCGCTTGTAGCGCTGTAGTCATCTTTGAATGTTTTTTTTGTTTTTTTTTACTTCTTTATGGCTTTCTCAGACATTTTTGTCACTTTTTTTATTTAAATTGTTGACATTTTTGTCTACATAAAACACTACATAAGTCAGCAAAAATGTTCCTTAGCCATCATAGAATTTAGCAAATCAAGCAAAACTTTTTTTTTTTTTTTTTACAACAATCTTTCTGCCTATATATATGAAGGAATTTCTGAGTCTCAAAGTTGGCAAATTCTGCCAAATTCCTGTGTTTTTGGTTTTGGCACACAACTAGGCGGGCCAAAATCTGTTTTAAACCTAAGTTGATACGAGGGCCGGATCATAATCTGTAAAGGGCCGGATTTGGCCCGCGGGCCTTGAGTTTGACACGTGTACCTTAGTACATTCATGTGGATTTGTCATGTAGTATTTTTTCTCTTATTGTCCATATTATTCATGTGGATTTGTCATTTTATCAAACTGTTTATGACGTATGTGTATTGTGTAGGACATAATCCATCCTTTTCCTCTCTCTGAACATTGTTCCATTTTGCCTTTTTAAACATGAATATATATGTAATATTGTCACACTCTTTTCTTCCTCCAGATAGAAGATGAGACACAGGTTTCCAGGGCAACCCAGGCAGAGCAGGACCATTATGAGATGCACGTCAGAGCAGCCAACATTGTAAGTATTGTGCTTAGTAAAAATTCTCTGATTCCACCTTGTTAAATGTGAATATGTTCTAGTTTCTTCCCTCCTCTGTGACAGTAAACTGAATATCTTTGAGTTGTGGACAAAACAAGACATTTGAGGACATCATCTTGGGCTTTTTGGGAAACACTAGCCGCTTTCCAACCGGAGGGATTTTTGCAGTTCCTAGAACATTACGTTCCTAGAACCCCTTAAAGATTATTTTTGGTCTTTTCCACCTTTTAATTGATATGACAGCTATGTGAGAGAGGGGGAAGACATTAGAGGTGTTGAAATTAATCAAATAATCGACGCGTCGAATCATGGACATGGACGTTGCTGCATCGATAATCGGCCGGCTCATAATCGATTATTTCTGTTTACAATTTAATGTAATGTCGGCCTAACAACATTTCTGTTTACATATTCTGGTATGTTTTGCACATTCAGGAAGTGCCATCTTCTCAGTGCTGTATAGTTTTATGTATCCAATTTATTTAGTATTAGAGCACTGCAGAATGTTTTTGAAGCTTGAAAAGCTATGAATTAAATATCCTACATGGCTTTAATAGAAAAATATATTTGACGCATCGTGATATCGAATTGAATCGCTGACATGGTAATCCTAATCATATCGGGAGATCAGTGAAGATTCCCACCTCTAGAAGACAGGCAGGAAATCGTCACAGGTCGGACTTGAACCCTGGACCTCTGCGTCGAGGCATAAGCCTCTCAGTATATGTGCGCCTGCTCTAACCACTGAGCCAACCCGGCCACCAATTTGAGGATTTTTAAGTTCTTCTGGCCACAGTTCCTGTAACTCTTTCAGCTCCTACTTCAGGGCAGCGTCTTTTCCCTTTTCCACATAGTGGTGGTTAGATGGCTGTGTTATAATAACAAAAGGTCAGTCCCTATGGCCACTTGGCCAGGTTAAATGCAAATGGGGAAAAAAAAACAGTTTTGGGGGAGAGTAGTCAGTAGAACTGTTTAGAAGTGGACTGTTCCTAGAACTACGTTCCTGTAACTACTTGGTCAGAAAGAGGCTCCTGATCCCCACGTTTTCCCCGTAGTCGACTCATCGTTGCAGCTCTATCTTCAGTCCAGAAGAAAATAAAAATAAATAAATCTGTCTGGTCTGTGTCGGCGTGTCAGGTTCGAGCCGGCGAGTCCCTGATGAAGCTGGTGTCGGACCTGAAGCAGTTCCTGATCCTGAACGACTTCCCGTCGGTGAACGACGCCATCAGCCTCCAGAACCAGCAGCTGCGCTCGCTGCAGGACGAGTGCGACAAGAAGCTCACGTCGCTCCGGGACGAGATCGCCATCGACCTGTATGAGCTAGAGGAAGAATATTACTCCTCCAGGTACAAGTAGGCTCATGCTCGCCCCCCCCATATCCCACCGCTCCTCTGTTGTGTCCCATGCCCCCCCCCCCCCCCCCCCACCATGTGCTGTCTCACCTTCCACCATTCGCTGCTGAAACCCCGGGACGGGTTTACTTCTGCCGCCATCTAAACCTGGCAGCTTTTTGGGGTTGAATTTATCTCCAGATTATGTCATACACAAAAACCGCCGCCGTTCATCAACGGCGCTCTTTGCTGAGGCTCGTTGTGACGGAGATCATCTCGCTAAATGACTTTGTTATTGATTAGTAAGTGCCTTGAGGTGTTTTTTGTCCTGCTCCATGACGTGTGTCATACTTAGTCAAAGTAGAGAGGAGTTAGGGCTGCTCGGGTTTGGGAGAAAACAAAATTATTTTTGTTCAATATTGAAATAACGATTTTTTTTTAACACGATTACACATTGACTTTAGGAAAGATGTTGCATTTATTTAACAAAAAAAAAACCACAACAGTGAAACGGTTAAACAAATCCACCGGGAGAACCCCTTGAAGCGTAAAATCACAGAAGGCTTGTATCATGTTGACGCGCCAGAATTGCTCACAGGCTCAGGGCTCGAGCTTAACCCTTGTGTTGTCTCCCGATATTTTTTTTTTGTTGGTATTTTTGACGTCTCATAGTCTGTTTTGCTTTTCCCAACATTTTAAATTGTTACATTTTTCTTCTACACATTTTCAGCGCTTATTTCTACGTCCCATATTTTCTGATATAAAATTTTTTTTAAAACGGGTCAGTTTGACCCAAAGTCAACACAAGGGTTAAGGACCTTGCGTCGTCCCGGAGACGGAAATAAAAGGGTTAGTATATTTATACTATGGATAAATTATAAAAATAAAGATTTTAAATTCGGGACAGTCCACATTCACTTTCGGGGCGGCTTAGATTGTACCTCGGGACGGTTCCGGGAGGATGGTAAAATAAGAGCCCTGCTAATGGGGGAGACAGAAACTATGCAATATAACTTTAACTCTGTTTTATTTTATTTTTTATTTTTTTTTATTAGATTTTTTAAGACTAAGTTTGCTTGCAAAACGTAATGTGCAAAATAATTTTTTAAGATTACTTTTTGGGGCTTTTCCCTGTTAAGTAGTGACAGTGAATAGACATAAAAGGGGGAGAGAGATGGGGGACGACATGCAGCAAAGGGCAGCAGGTCGGATTCGAACCCGCGCCGCTGCACGACTCAGCCAACATGGGGCGAATTTTTCTCTATGAAGTTGTTCTATCTATCTATGATCGTTGGGAGGCGAAATCATAATGGCTTCTAACGGAAGTTTCCTGGTCTGCAGCGTCCAGTAGGCTTTAGAGAGGCTTTAACTAATCTTATCAGGCACATGGGAGGGATGCACGGGTTTAGTGCACGTGTGTCAAACTTTCTGACATTTTGGGGGCTTTTTTTTTTTTTTTTTTACGATTTCCTTTTTTTTTTTTCTCGCTGTTTTTATTTTATTTTTTGCTACTTTTTCCGAAAATTTTCAATGCTTTGTTTTTTTTTCTCAACATTTTTCTCACGGTTTCCGACATTCTTGGCATATTGGACTTTTTCGATGAAATCAAAGCATGTTAATGAACTCGATGGGATTCTCTTTTCCCAGCGTGGCCCTTAGAGCAGTTGAGTTTGACGCTCCCTGGTTTAGTGGGATGTAAGTACACAGTCATTTGAATTGAAGTAATGAACTTTGACTTATTTTCTTCATGGATGAATTGTTAGATGGTTGTTAATAAAGGGCTTCTGGGTATTGCAACGCAGAGCTTTGTAAGGAGGCCATTTTTAGAAGAATTACACGTGGAAAGAACTCAAACTTTTATCAGCATAAAGATTTTATAGATCATTTGTGTTTATTCGAAGAGTATTTATATGCAATATTGAAATCGTGATTTGGAACAGTGGTGACAATTTGTACTGTAGATTTTAGGGAGGGTCGGTGCATGAATGTTTGGCATCGACTATAAAAATTAGACCCGACTTGTTTGCTGTTATTTATTCAAGATCAAATCTGAAACTACTAAGAGTTTCTCAAGTTTTTTTTTTTTCTTTCTTTCTGTAAAAGCAAGTCTAAAAAGGTGATTATTTTGAATTGGTTCCGTCCTAACGCCACAAGTGTCTTGAGGCTGTAACCGTGCAAGCTGTTCCAGTAGAGAGCCAGAATGATTAAGAAATAAAGTAGAGACAAAACACTGTAGTAGTGTGTCTTTGTTTTCTGTGAGAAAGTGTTGAGACGTGTCTCTCCGGCGTGTTTGGGGCATGCTGGCTGTGTGCCTTCCTTCCTCCACTGCACTCGCTCTGCTTTCTCCTCCATCAGCAACTAATCGCACCTTTTTGCTGAACTTGAAGGGTCATTTCGGTGTTTGTTTGTTTTTTTCCCAATCTGGACGCTATTTTCCCATGCATTGGTGTCTAAGTGACTAATATCACAAAAATCTTTGTAGTTGGTCCAGTATTTGAGCGAGAGTGCTGCAACCGGCAGCCACGAACCGGGCTGTAATGTAACCATATAGGACAACTGCACTCCTTCAGCTTCCGTCCACTAAAAGTTCTGTTAGTATTAGTAGTGTCTGACAACATTATGGAAAGGATCCCTACAGAGATAGACCTTTTTGTTAAAGAGTAAGATCCTTTTTGTTTAACATGAAACAGCCCCGAAATCACCATCACCAAACCAACCAGACTCCATGTAAATAATCAGGACTTATAGCGTGTTTAGAGCCATTATATCTCCACATGTAAATGGGTGAATTAAGAGTTTATTTCAACCAAACCAGAGTGCTGATTGTTGGAACAGTGGAAAGATGAACCAAGACGGCTTTTTATAGTTTAATTTTGTTTCGGTCGACTTTGAATGAAGTGTGTTTTACGATGCTAAAATTACGGTTTATTTACATGGACTTTGGTGAGTTTGGCGATGGTGATATTTCAGGGGTTGTTTAATGTTAAAAAGGTCTATCTCTGTAGGGATCCTTTCCATAATGTTGTCAGACTCTTAAAATAATAATCTGAGTCTGTCAGCAGCACAAAAAAAAACAGCACTTTCAGTGGACGAAAATTGAAGGTGCGCAATTTCCCCGTTTACCTTACACTGTTTCGCCGCTGCCGACTGCAGCGGTCTCGTTTAATACTGGACTCATTTCAAAGGAAGTTGTTCCCATCAGTCACTTAGACACAAAAACATAGGAAAATAGGGTCCAGGTTAAAAAAAAAAACGAAAGTACCCTTTAAAAATCAACAGTTAAGTCACCTCTGCCACAGTATCTAGTGAATAAGCCGCCGTTTTGATCCCATTTCCAGTGCTTCTGCATAACCTCCACGCTTCTATCGTATGCGTGTCTTTTTATGTGCTTCTCTATGCGGATGAATGTGCTTTATTCTGACCTGTCGCTCTCGTCTGCTTCTCTTTCTGCGCTGCGCTGCCTCTTTGCCTCCTACTGGTTTCCGCTCTGCAAAGCTACAGTCAGTGGGACAGCACTGATCTGCCGCTGTGCGAGGCGTACCGCCGGCGAGACAGCTGGGCCTCGCCGGGCAGCAACTGCAGCTCCACGCAGGGCGACCGGGAGGACGCCGAGGGACCTCCGTCACAGGAGGTGAACCCCCAACAACACCTCAACGGACACGGGACGTCCTCCGTAGAGAAGCCGTGAGGAGGAAGGAAGGCTGATGAACACTTGTGCTCAATCTGTACTTTAGTGGTTTGGCTAATTTAGTTTCCGTTACACATTGTGAACTAGCGTCTGCCACGGCAACTTAACCTTTGATATTAAGGATGTCTCTTTGTGTAAATAGTTAGAGTAGACTAAAGAAAGTACTGAAGAAATACCTGGAAAAGTCATTAATAGGAAGGTTTAGAAGTAACATTCCTCTCCGTATAAATTAATTTTTTCAAAATGAACTTATACATTTGCATTCGCTCTACACTTTTATACTGTATATACACAATACTTGAGTAAAAAGATCCAGACTTTTTTTTTGTGTACCTTTGCAGCATTTAGTTACCAGTATAGCATTTTGTTTTTCAGTGTAAGTGCTTACATTTATTTCATGTTTTAATTTGTTTTTTTACTCCTCCAAGCACTTGTCACATTAAAGAACAACTTCAATCTTGTGGTTTGAGTTTTTTATTCCTTGTTAATCTATTAAAAAGCCCTAAATATATAATTCTACAACTAAAAGTCAACATTTAACAGTGGACTAAAAAGCAAATCTCTCACAATACGGAGCAGGAATACCACTAGTTTAACATTTCTTATGTCCGACAATCTTCAGCCATTTCATCCATGACATGGAATGATCCTTGAACATATCACAAAGCAAACACTGTACACAGACAACCACAAGGAGCCTTTTTACAGACTACTGCACTGGCTGTAGAGCCCTCTGATTAACAGAGGACGTTCGAGAAAACCGCGCTGCAAATTATCTTCATGCTTCATCTGGAGGCCTCAATCTTTAAGATGATATCAAGTTAAGTCAATAGGTTCCCAAACTTTACATCAAGGATCCCTAAGCTGACATAAATTAGAACATGGACCCCTTTAATAAGATTTTGTCCCAGGGTCCTGTAGCTGAATCTCTACTTTTAGATGTTTTATTACCCTAAGTATGAAAGCCATGATCCAAATAGCCATACGTCCTGTCGTCGTGTTACTTATGGATGGATTTTGAGTGAAAAATAATTCCCACTTTGAGAACCACTGAGTTAAGTAACTTTTGGGGGAGGGGGGAAAACGACATCATCCAGCTTCTCAGTAACGTCGATTCATCTTCTTGAACTTCTCGTAATGGTAGTCGTCTGTGGCCTTTTCGTTGTTGGGACGTTTGCGGTAGTTGGGCGGTTCTGGAACTGTGGAGTAACACAAGAAGGAATCAATCAGATTGCAGGTTTCAGAAGAGTGGTGAGCAACTATTCTATCTGTATAAACAATGTTCCAAATGAAGTCACTCCTGCCAGAGAGTTTATAGAAAGTAGTACATGCCCCTTTTTTAATTGAACTTACACTGATTATTGCAGTCAAGCTGTCAATCTTCCTCTATAATACCATTCAAATACAACATAAGCACTCTGGCTCGGTGGATGTCGATTTTAAAGTCACGTTAAAACTATTTCCCTTCCTTAAGATTTACAGCCGCAGCTGGTCACTCCCCCTTGTACTCGGTACGTAACGTTAACTCCGTAATGTTGTACTAACATTACTCAGTACGTAACGTTAGCTCCATAATGTTGTACTAATGTTACTCGGTACGTAACGTTAGCTTAGACCTCACAATGCCTTGTGTTTCTCACTCCTGCTAAGTTATTGTTCATAAGACGTGACACATGTGGCTAGGCCAAGGCGAGAAGAGGGAGATTAGCTAACGTTGGACAACAACAAAAAAGTCACATTCGAATAGTATTGATTTTTTTACTATTTGAATTATATTCGTCTATCGGTATTCGTTCCAACAGCCCTAGTCTGCAGTCTAGTGGCACTGAGCTGCGATACACAAAGGAACTGTGTAGTAGGGGTGTTGAAATGAATCATTGCATCGATGCATCGCGATGCGGACCTGGGCAATTCTGCATCCATGCTGTGACATACCATAATCGGTTATTGCCTACTGATGTTACTTGTTGATTTTCCGCTCGCTGCTTTATTTCGTTTCTGCCTTTTGTCTGCTGTGTTCAGACTTAAGAGCAGATACAATAAAAATGGGAGTTCATATATATCTGACTGCTTCAATTTGTCGATGAAAACCATGTTTAGCCATATATAATAATATTGAGGAGGTGATACATCGTGATATTGAATCCATTCGAATCGTGGACAGGATAATGGTAATCAAATTGAATCGTGAGACCAGTGAAGAGTCACACCCCTACAGTGTAGAGCAGCAAAGATTCATCGATTAGTCAACTATTAAATTAAAACGCAGAGTATTTTGATAATCGGTTTGAGGCATCTCTCTCTGATTCCAGCTTCTTTAATGAATATTTTCTAGTTTTATTTTAAACCTCTTACCCTCTGGACCTGGTTTCTCGGTGTCTCCCACGCGCAGCGGCCTCGCTTTGGGCTCCTCTCTGTGTCTCTGGTGCCTCTGTGGTGCGTTCACATCCTCGTGATAGACTGAGAAAAGACAATGGCATATTATTTAACCGACCTCTCATTACCTATCGGGTGTCCTCTCACTATTTGAGCCCCCGGTGTTTACAGATCGACAGTACTCACAGCGGTTGTGTTGAACGTAGTTGACGGCGATGTTTGTGGGAACAAAAGATGTGCCGTTGTCTTTTTTCTTGTTCCTTTGTTCTTGCAGAAGTCTGGCTTTTGCATCCTCTGTCTGGATAATGTTCTTTATCTTTGCACTGGGAGAGATAGCACAGATACAGGCCATGAGTAACAGAGCTGTGTCCTTTCTGTCAGCCAGTCGCTGACCTGTCTCAATGCAGAATGTCTTTCTAGCATATTAAGGCTACATTTACATTGCAATGTTTTGGTTTAGAAACAAATATCTTTGGCTGCGTTTACACCTCGAATTCAGACCGCTCTGGCGTTTCAGAGCTCCTAAAACGGAGACATTTGAAAACACATCGACCCCGTTTTGGTTTGGAATCTGCGGGGTTGTGTTGCAGTCTCAGCGGCCGCAAATGGAGACCTTTACTTTTTCAGGTTTTTCTTCAGCACGGTTTCTTTATTCTGCTCTTTTCTTTTAATACCTATTTATACAACCTGATGCCAACGTTCCACAGCCTGATTGGGTCATTGCGTCTCCTCTTACAGTCCTGCAGAGGCTCCATGCAGAGCTCTAGCCGTAGCCTATGTAAGTGGCCTGATGTTTATACTTGTGCACTGGTATGTGCGTCGAGCTGGCGTGTGTGTGTGTGTGTGTGTGTGTGTGTGTGTGATAGAGCGAGGGAGAAGTGAGAGAGTGACAGCGATTAGTTTCGGAGCGACTACTGACTCTAGAGTCATAGTGAGAGAAACAAAGTGTCTCCCCTATTCTTTCTGACCACGGTGGGAAATCTGGAGCAGGAGAAGTTAACCCTCTCCTTGAGTTCATGTTGTTTTTGGAGAAGGAGAACCAGGAAATGAGTCGGGGGGGTGAAACCAAAACCTAGCAATGTTGATGTAGCCTTAAAGATAAAAGACAACTCATGAAGACTCTAAAACAGTCAATCTAAAGGATAGCGTTGAGACTCTTCTATACGTACTCAATGCCGAGATCGACTTCAGGGATCCCGCTGAGCATCTGATTGGACAACATCTCCTCCGTCTTCTTGGCAGAGTTGACTCGGATGCTCTCAGGCAGCTCGTACAGGTGGTCCTCGGCGTTCTTCACCTTCACTTTCTGTTCCTCCGCTTCCACCAAGCCCTTCTTCTTTTTCAGCTCTGTCTCGATATATTTCATCCTGTGGGGGTAGATTTATTAAAAAATAAGGTATTAAGGGTTTTAAAATGTTTATATGAAGCAACTGCGTGTGAGTATCTAATCCATCCAGATTGTGTCCTAAATGTTTGTATTTTATGTGATTTAAGATTTCATTCAATTCATTAATCTTTCAAACTAAAATACAAACCAATCCAAGCCATACATGGTGGCTTCCAACATTTAGATAAATATGTTATTGATGTTGCTGTCTAAAATGTAAATATACTCTACTATGAACTGAAGTAATAATAACTCTGGTTGAGGTGTTAGGGCTGTGGAATTAATCACATTTTGATTTTGGCTTCTAACGATGACAAAAACAATTTAATCGGGAACAACCATTATTTTGTTTTTCTTTTATAGGTGTTTTATTTATGACTTGTTTTCAAAAGACTGAAAGTGCACTACGACAGTTTGTGTTATTATTTAATACTATTGTAACATTTGAATTTATTTTTTAAATCATTTATTTTAAGGGGAATTCAAAAAGTTCAACGGGGAAAGTATGAAGGGAAATTTTACGGTTCAGGGTGTTTTACCTGTTGATCTGTTTTTTTTGGACAGTTTTTTTCTGTATTTTCTTGTTTAATAAATGCAACATCTTTCTAAAAGTCAATGAGTAATTGTGTTCCAAAATCGTGATTTCAATATTGACCAAAATAATTGTGATATGATGTTTTTCCCCATAATCAAGCAGCCCTAGGTGGCGATCGGGATGAATCTGTTCCCCCTAACTGCAATCTGACCAGTGTGTGCATCAGTCACGACTTTCTGAATACCAAGGAGAGCGAGGTTGTGTCAGTGTGTGGGTGCGCGGGTATATGTCACAAGTGGGGGGAAAAAAGCTGCCGTACATGTCCGCATCCTCGTCTCTTCTGTTAGTTTCAGCGGAAAAGGAGGTGCCCAGGTTCAGGTCTGTCTCCTCTTCTGCCCTGCCCCTGGAACAAAAGTAATCTCGAGTCAAATCAGTGTCATATGTAACAATGACACATTTTGTAAAAACATACACAATATGTTAACTATACTGTGTCGAAATGATTGAAACAGTCACAGATTTCCTTACATGTCCCTATTCCTGTCTTTGATTTTCTTCATGTCTACAACTCCTCCAGTTTTCAGTTTGAACGGGTCATTCTGTGAGAAATGTTTATTTTAGTAACGATGTAGTTAACAAATAGACAATTAAAAAAACACACACACACACACACACACACACACACACACATATTCTGGTTAATCCAAACAAATAAAAAAAAAAGGTCACTTGCATCAGCTTCAGCGTCGTGTGGCTGTTTCTCCCCGACCAACAGGGCGGTCACACTAAACAAAAGGAAATATGAATATATGATCTCATATGTTGTGTTATACGTCATTAAACGCTGCCTTTTCAAACGTGTTCATAGTTTGAGAAACAGCAACACAACTGTTGCGTTCACGTTACCTGACTCCGGTCTGTCGTTTCCGCAAACTCTGAAGCTCTTTGGCCTCGGACAGCTTGGATCTAGAATAGAAATAAACAAATTACGTAACAAATCTGTTAAATCTCCTTTTATTGCATTTTGCAAGAAATAGATTTAAACTTTCACAAATCTGAAACTGGTTTAAAGAATCTTTAGACTCTCTCTAACTTATAACGTTAGTGTTTTGTATTTTTATATATATATATATATCTACACCTGGTCCAATGCGGATTTGCTGTGGAAAAAAACAATGAAATGTACCTTTTTTGCATTTTCACGGAAGCTAACTTCAACATCGTTAAATGGCATTAGTTACGAAAGACAATACAACTAAAACCAAAGACATGCTTTATTTTATTAAATGGGTAGCTATCGTTTTTTACTTGTTTTTATCATAGACAGTATATTATTAGCTATATTTTTATCTGATGGCCAGTTGGCTAACGCTACGTTAACGTTAGCTAGCTAGCTAACATCACGTTAATGTAGCTAAGTATTGTTGTCCATGTTGTAGTCTCAATAAAGTACTTTACCTGACTTCATTAGTTGTCTCGTCCTCCTCCACGTCCGACGAATCCCGTCTCCGCCTAAAGTTTTTGCCACACGGCATTTTTAATGCGGTTTAATATTATTTCTGAGCTTTTCGCAAAATTGCGCTTGACGATAGCAGACGGTTGGATTCTGAGGGGTAAACTTTAGCGAACGTACAATAATATTACGTCACTTCCGCAAATATGATATATAATTTCCGTTTTATTCGGTTTTTTTTAGTTAACCATAACAAACATGGCGACTTACATGCAGGTCGGCAGGTTGCTGGGTATTTCAGCAAGGCTTTCGCGTCCGTAAGTTTGTCATATGTGAGATCGATGCCGTCTCCTTTTGCTTTTGTTAATGCTTGTACAAATGCATCGACCTCTGTTACCAGATACTGACGTTAACTATTAGCGAGTTAGCGTTACTAGCTAGCTAGCTAAGCTGCAAAGTGACGCAGAAGGATTATTGTCAGAGCAGCATGATTAACGTGTCTTTTATTGTTTAACGTTAATTTATATTCCGTTTTCAAAGTACTGTTCAATTAAAATGACTCATTAATGTCACACTTCTTTACAAGTCCGACAACATGAGGTATCCTACACGAAGTCAAAATGTAGTTGTGTGGCCTTTTCAGTTCGTGTTATTTCTGCTAAAAGTCTGTTCACTTACACATGGACAGTTCGTTAATAGCAAGTAGGGCTGCAACTAATGATTTATTTCATTATCGATTAATCTGCCGATTATTTTCTCGATTAATAATCATTTAGTAAATTTAGAAAGTAGTGAAAAAAGTCCAAGGTGACGTCTTTAAATGTCCTTGTTTTGTCTGACCAAAACCCACAGATATTCAGTTTAATATGACGTTAAACAGAGAAGAGCAGGAAACCTCCATATTTGAGAGATATTTGAAAAATTACTATCAAAACAGTTGGCAATGAGCTGAGTAATCGATTAGTCGGCAGTTAGTCGACTAATAATCGGGCTGTATTTTGCCAGAAAAAGGTGCTATAGAATAAAATCAAAGCTATATAAATATTAGGTCAAATACAGAACTGAAATGTGCATTCTCCTTGGCAGGGACGAGTCAAATGATGACTAAAGAACATAATATCTGCTGCATGAGCCATTGCAGGGCTAGTTTACTTATTGCCCTAACCGTTTGGATTACTTCTGCTACAAAGGAATGACGTGTTGTATAGTGCTGGACAATAAGGGGAAAATATGCGATATTCGATATTGTTGTTGAATATCACGATAACGATATTATTTGCGATAAATAAACATATTACAATGTACTCCGTTCTGCCTCTCTGCTACCCTCAGTGTTCTGCTAACATACAACAAATTGCTAAAACAAATGTAAGGAAATCATTTCCAACATTCTTTTATTGTATATACTGAACATTGATCTGAATACATAAGGCACCACTAAAAAAGAATGACCGTAACATTTTAAAGTGCAGTTTTCTATAATATAGAAATAATAAGTAAAGACCTAAAATGGCCAAAAAATAATCTTAAAAAAGCAGCATAGACTTGTTAATGAAGTGTGATTTTCGCTGTAGTAACCTTTTGAATCTTTCTTGTGTTGTCTCAGTCTTGCAGTCAGTGGATGTCGGAGCGCCCGATTTCACTGGCCTTCACATAACACAGCGGTCCCAAACAGATGGCCACAAAACCCCCATTGGGTTATTCCTGGTTTGTATTCCTGCAGTAACCTTGTGGCCGTCTTAACTTGAAAAACACTACATCATGACCGATGTTACAATCTTGTTCTTTGTGTTTTGTCTCCTTCCAGGCAGGACCATGTTTGTGCAGACGCAGGAGACACCGAATCCAAACAGCCTAAAGTTTCTGCCCGGTTGTACAGTTCTTGAATCAGGGACTATGGAGTTTGCCAGCCCTCGTGACGCTCACTGCTCACCCTTAGCCAGGTATATTGACTTCTTAAAGGCGCTCTAAGCGATGTTGGGTGACGTCACTTCTTCTTGACATTCGAAGTATTGTCAAACAAAACGGAGGCTAGTTCGCCCCTCCCTCCTCCTCATCCTGTCCCCTCCCTTCCGCGCACTTGGCAGGAAAAGAACAGGTTTAAATGATCCAAATACTTTTTTGATAGCGTCAGGGAAGTTGTTAGTATTATTAGTAAATTATAATATTGATGTTGGCTGTGTTCCAGCATTTCACACCCAAATGTAATGCATCCCTTATTTACTTTTAATTTCACTTGTGTTTGGTAAGTAACCTGTGAAGATGTCTTCACCTGCGGTACCAGTTGCACGAGAAGCAAAGCAGCATCTGTATTCCCAAAACACGAAATGGCAATAAGACTTCGGTGTTCTCCTCGGGTTGTCCTTGAGTCTGCAGACACTGTCCTCCAAAAGCTTATCTGTCCAGTCCAATTCCTATAACTGTGTTAAAAAAAATGCACTATTTAGATTCTGTTACTGATGCTGCTTGTTTGAGCTTTTAAATTTAATTGTGCTTTAAATCATTCATTGTTAACAGTTGTAAACAGACATACTGTATGTGCTGTAATAAATTATACAGTAAATTAGAAGTATGATGGATAAATTACATAGATAATGTGTCTGTATATGTAAAATGTTCTTTCTGTTTTAAGTATAATATGTATTATTGCTTTGGTTTGTGTAGCTTTTTTTATACATATATTCAAATGTTTTAAGTGTCAAATTAACTTTGTGATTTGTCCCAAATGTAACAAAACCTCAGTAAAGTTCTGTGTTGTCTTCAGACAGTTGTTTAGGATTGAGGGAGTCAAGAGTGTCTTCCTGGGCCCCGACTTCATCACCATAACCAGGGTAACATTTTATATGAACCTCATAGAGTAGCACATCGTAATGGCATTGCTCGGACTAGCTTGTTTTTCTTTCTGTCTCCGTGTAGCCTGATGGCAATACGGAATGGAGAGTAATCAAGCCCGATGTTTTTGCTGCCATTATGGACTTTTTCACTTCTGGACTTCCTGTGGTCAATGAGGACAGCGCACCTAGTGCAGATACAGGTACGGATTTCCACCAGCTATGCTCGCAAAACGTTGAAATAGACTTAGGAACTTGGGGCAAAGTGTTTGTGAACGCTAAGGAATCTCCATGTGTCTTTTCAGCCCCATCGGCTGATGACGATGAAGTAGTCGCTATGATCAAAGAACTGCTAGATACCCGAATAAGGTAACTGTTTGTGAAGATGCACTCTGGTACCATGGCTTTCTGTCCTTTCTCCACCCGTGTCGATGCTCTTCTTCCCCCAGGCCAACAGTGCAGGAGGATGGAGGCGACGTTGTGTATAGGGGCTTTGTTGACGGCGTCGTTAAACTGAAGCTGCAGGGCTCCTGCACCAGTTGTCCCAGTTCCATTGTTACTTTGAAGAGTGGGATCCAAAACATGCTGCAGTTTTACGTCCCCGAAGTTGAATCAGTGGAGCAGGTCTGTTCACCTGCCAGAGGATATGTTGCAGACATGCTGCATACATTTTTAGAGGGGCCAATACTTAACATAAAACATCAGTTTTGTTTTTTTTTTGTCATTTTTGTAAGTTGTTTAAGCACTAGGTGCATTTTGATCGCCTTGTAGTTTCCTGTGAAGTGGACGCCACAGGGTATTCAGCCATGTTAAGTATGACTCCAAACCATAGGCCGCAAACATGCTCAGTTCAAAGCGAACTGTGATCTAAGCAACGGTTTAGCACTTTGCCAGAAGTTTACAAGCAAGATTACCCATTAAGGCACAGATATACTAGCTTTTTAACAATGCGTACTTGTAGACAAGCGGCAGCGACACGAACGGCATAGTTCACATACTTGCCTGCGTACTTTGCGTGTACCTGGATAATTAAATGTATATCCACTAGGAGGCAGATCAGGGCCATATCCGGAAGATATTCCCAGAGCCCGTCTACAGAGAGCCTGTTCACTCCCTATTAAGCCCCGTTGTACCGAATTTGGTTGCAGTTCCACCAGAGTTCCACTGGGGGGTGATCACGGGCGAGTGCAAAATGAATGGGAGTCTATGGAGCTAGACGGCTAAATGTTAATTGTAGTTTTTGCAAGTTCAACATGGATTATAGGTCGAAAGTTGAATGAACTAGTACTTATGTCCTTTTAGATTTCTTACAGGGTGAGTCGTTGTTGCCCATAACACGCTAGCATTCTGCTAATGAATGCTGATTGGTCAGTGAAGGACTGATTACAACCAGAGATCCCGTTTGATGGCATCCGAAGTGTGTGGGTGTGAATATTGCGGCGTGGTCTTTAAATCATTAGCAAACCAAAATTCTTTCTAGCACGTGTATTAACAGGGAGAGCCTAACTTGTCAGCTGTGTTGTCGATTCCTCGAGAGAAAAAAGGAAGGGACTCAGAGCTTGCTGTAAAGCAGTATATCCGGCTGTACGATGTGTAGGACCTCATTGACATTTTAAAAGGCTTTTTAAAAAAAGCGACTTTAAAAAAATCTCACACCCAGCAGTGTGTATTTTCTTAGCCTCCCCTTTCGAATGCAAAATTCAAATTACTAGACAAAAAATTATATCCTGAGAAAAGGGGATTTTGAGGGGTATGGCTCCATAGACCTCCATTCATTCTGCACTCGCCTGGGAGTGCCCTCATATGGAACCAGAGTGGAACTGCAACCAGTTCAGAAGCTGTAAGTTTTCCCGAGAGTGGAAGCTCTCCCCTTATTAGACATTCTCTGATAATCCTTGGCTGGAGTGTGGAACAGCTGCTGATCATGCCTGTCAGATTATATACTGGCCCCACATTCATGTGCTGATTTGCATCGTAGCGTTAATTTCTGAAGACGTGAACAACCTACGCTCCAAAGGAACGCAGGATACGCGTGGCAGCCATCTTACATACACGAACGCGTAGTTAAAAGCAAGTGCGTCTGACACCGTACACCCTGTAAATTATTTGAATCACATTTATTCACAGCAGGGAGTGGGAAGTACCGTTTATGTACACCGTGGAACGGAACGCAGCTACTGTATTTTTAAATATCTTTCTGTTATCGGATTACTTTATATTGGTGCATGCATTGCACGCCATTACTCATAATTACCAGCTACAATTGACACAAAAAGTTGTAGGGTAACCAAACTCTTCAGAAATATATAGAAGAAAATATGCGGTGGGAAAAGTGTTACTTGAAGGTGTTAACTGAACTTATTTCTTCCACAGGTGAAGGATGAGGATGAGGAGGAGGCTGCTCAAGTTTAAACTGCACTGAAGGCACATTTACACATTCCTCTCCCCCCCAGACCGCCTCCTTTAATGCAAGCCATAATTGCAATAAAATGAGCATGTGTATATCATAGCTGTGTGAGGGAACTCATCATCATCATCATCATCATCATCATCATCATCATTCATCCAGATGGTATTATTGATTTTGGTGGTTATTTTTCTGAACAATGATATAAAACAAAAGGTGGGACAGAAGAGCCCAATCATAGGAACTGATGACTGTCGAGCTGAATGAAATTGTATTTACTATTTCAAATTGTTACACCTTTTGAACCGCTAACTAGTCCAAAAAAGCCTCAAAAAGGCTTTGAATACAATACTGTATGTACATAAATAGTTTGTTGAAATATTTCATAACTGTTGTGCCTCCTAATCTAACCCTATTTTGTTGTGTATGTGTGGAGTGAATAGTTTGTGCTTAACAGTTATGCTTTTTTAATGTCTGCCAGTGCAAAATTACAAGATAACTGGTAAAGCTATCTTTATTTTATTCTGTCTCTCTCTATACACACACATATATATATATAGATATATATATCTATATCTATATATATATCTATATATATATATATATATATATATCTGTATATATACTGTATATGTGTGTGTGTATATATATAAATAATAAATGTATATGGGCGCACGCTCTACCAGGTGAGCTACCCAGGCACCCAAGTTAAGCAATTTTAGAGAGATTACTAACACAGGTGTAATTTAGATTATGCAGCCTTATATTTCTCGGGGTTTGATGACACAAACGGGCGTTTATATCCAATGATGACACCATAGACTGTTAATGGATGACACACATAACATGTTTTCTAAAAGCTTTGACTTTGATCACATGTATTGGATTTTATTAAAACAAAATGGATTAGGTGTTCTCCGGCAGTATTGCATACATTGTAGAGATTGCTTTTGACCTAGTATTTATACAATAGAGTAGAGCGATAAAATCAACAGAAAATATAATTTAAGTTAAGTACAAGATAAAGAGTTGTGATTTTTACACATTTCAGAGACTTTCTTGATAAATTTATTGCCAATGTGTTGAAAAAAAATCTGGTACAGGATATAAAATCCTCTATTCCAGACTCTAGCAACACAAAAACAAATACTAAATATATTCACATTTTATCATCTTATTTTCATAAAACAAGTTTTCTACAATTCATAAATAAGTTACATAAATTACTGACAAGCTTTATAATTATACATTACACCTTTTGACAGGCAAAATGCACCCAACCTATTCTTAAAAGAATTAATTGAAGAGGAACCACAACTTCTGGAAGGAGCTCACTTTGTGATTTTACTGTGTGGAGTGTGAAAAAATTCTCTCTTTTCAGACAGGCATGTTAAGGGTAAAGTTTTAAACAATTCCCTCATGTCTCATACCTAATGCTCCAAAAGTGAAAGATAGGCTCATCTGTTACATCATTTATTCCCTGTACAAGCTTATACACCTGAATCATATCACCTCTGTATCTCCTAAATATGAGAATAACTTAACCATATCCACACACACTGATTCTGAATACACATTTGCACATTCTTGTACACATTCACAAATGTCAGTACACATTTAAGTATTATTTTACACATTAACCCACGCACGGATTAAGATACAGTTTCAAAACCCTTTACACACCTATGCAAATAGTTTTGCTACAATAATGGCCCCATACATGCTGGGTGTCTCGTGTGTCTCGGTGTCTCCAATGGGTGTCTCACGGAAATCCTGCTGCCACGTCAGGAGTGCCTGCGTCTGCCTGCGTCGGTAGGTGCAACCTGACTGGCAGACCGCTCGACCAATCAGAATGCGCCATGATCGAAGGCGGTTGGCTCTGAGTCAGTGTGGAGACAGAAGGGGCGAAGCTTTAACTGACAGGCGTTCCCCAGCTACCAGAGTAGCTGTAACTGGCATCCAAACTGCAGATATGTGTGGTGAGTACTGAATTAATCCTACATTTATATTATTAAGTGGGAAACGTGTCTTATACCTTATTTACCAGAACAGCAAAAGCAACGTTAGGTTAGGCTAAATGAGCTAACCTTAGCTAGTTGAAAATATCTAAGGGTGGCTAACCTGCGTTATCGAACATGAGCTAGTGCTGCTGATGCTGCTAGTTAACAAAATATAAAGCACCTTTTCATTTTGCTCTACGTGCTAGCTATCGCTGTGTTTAAAGTTGTCAGTGTCTGATATCTGGGACTAACGATGACATGTTTCATCCTGCTAACGCAGCTTTACTTAACGTGGTTTGCGACGTCCATCGCGTAATTTTTCACTAAACCTCTGTCGCATTGGTTCGGTTTGTTATCAATCGTTAAATGACTAGCTAAGAGTTAACATTGCCATTGACCTGTTTTAATTCGAGGCTTCCGCATACTATTTGTGCTGAAAAAAAATGAAATGGTGAAAGAAGTGTCGACTTGTTGGATGCAACACTCCTGTATGCATCATACTGCACTAGCTAGCTAACTTATGAGAAAGTACCCAGAATTGTTCATTTCGTCATGATCCGTTTGGGGAATGTAGTTTTGGATGCTTTACTTGTATCTGTCCGTGTCTCCAGTCTACGTGATACGCAGGCTTACGTCGTATACCCACTAAGAAACCTCCAGAATTTCCATAAACCCACTTAAAAAATGTGCAATGATACGTAACAACGGTATACGTGCAGTTTAGTGTCCCAAATTCCCCACACAATGTCCTGAACCTGCTAAACCAACTGTCTAACAGGTGTTGTATATCCCTAACAATAACCACCATCATTTGGAAAATAATTTGGGGCACTAAACTGCACGTATACCCCGTAACAACATACTGTAATGATTCATACGTTTTGTGACAGAATATTCACTTCATCTAGCTATTTATTTTCGCAAATACGAGTCGAGTAATGTTACTGCAAAGAGAGCAAACGCTTTTGAACATGCAGAGAGACTATTGTAGCATACCCGGCCACTACTAGCTACACTACACCACTGTGTCCCACGGTGTCTGTCTTCTTCTTTCAGCCCTGATAACCGATGCCTCTCTGTCTCCCATCACTGTCACTACAATCTCTGAGTAAATTAGACCAGATAGACTAGTTGTCACTCTTAGGATTTCGAAACAGAAAATGCTGTCCGTGTAAATTATTTTCCCTGCATGCCCTTCACCATGGGGATTTTCCCCTCACTGCCTCCCTCCATCACCCGCTGCTCTGAATGAATGCTCTGTTGAACCAGCCAGCCCTCTGGTGCTATATTTGCACTTATAACTGTGTAACAGGGCTGTATTTCATGCCCCACCTTTGGCTAATTAAGGTGACACTCCGTTCAGTGTGAGTTATTCGCTGGGTAAGGATTACACTGGCTGTGTGGATGTCAAATATATGCAGGAAAGACTGCTGATTATGGCTGAAATTAGTTATGCTTAGGTCTTGATTCATGTGGGCTTGTTATTGTACCATAATTAGGGCTGCAACGAATTTATTTTTAAATTTTTGGGGGCTTTCCAACCTTTAATTTGACAGGACAGCTAGGTGAAAAGAAGAGAGAGAGAGGGGGAAGACATGCAGGCAGGAAATCGTCACAGGTCGGATTCGAACCCTGGACCTCTGCGTCGAGGCATAAACCTCTCAGTATATGTGCGCCTGCTCTACCCACTGATCCAACTCGGCCATGAACAATTGTTTTCACTGTCGATTACATCTGTTGATTATTTTCTCAATTAATCGATTCGTTGTTTGGTCTATAAAATGGTGAAAAATGTGGATCAGTGTTTCCCAAAGCCCAAGATGACGTCCTCAAATATCTTGTTTTCTCCACAACTCAAAGATATTCAGTTTACTGTCACAGAGGAGAGAAACTAGAACATATTCACATTTAACAAGCTCGACTCAGAGAATTTTAACTTTTTTTCTTTTCATAAAAATGACTCAAACCAATTAAATGATTATCTTAATAGATTCATCTTTTCAGCTCTAACCATAATCGTCTTCGAGTCAGTTTCGTAATTGTACAACGACACATTTCAGTCAGATTTACAAGGTGACTCTGTAAACATCTTAAAATGATATGCAGATTTTTGCCGAGATGATTTTAATGTGCAGTCATAGTTCTATCTGAGGATCTTGGAACTAAACCAAAACATCTTGATGAGATATATATTGTGTTGCTGTGATACGTATTCAACCCCCCCCCCCCCCCGCTAGGCAGGAGATACCAGTTTGCGAAACACCAAGGCTGTAGCTATGCTCCTTTGTCTCTTAGCAGGTCATACTGCCCAGACAGAAATCTGTTTTTCCCGTGCTTGTAAGACTGGTTTCTCGTGCATCATGCACAATACTGTTTTTACTTTTAGACTTGTACATAATAAAAGGCTGACATAACAAAGTAATTCTTGTCCCACTAACTTAACATTTTTACATAGATTGACAGGCATTTCAATCAATCTGTGCTTTCAGCTGCACTCTTAAGCATACTTTAAAGCAGAGGTGCCCAAATTCTTTCAGATGAAGGGCCAAAATACATCTGGACGGAAGGCCACGGGCTAAAAATAAATGTTGATCTCGAAGAATACCGTAATTGTTCGCAGATAAAACGTATGTAATTTTAATAAGGAAGTTTACCAGCACCCAGATAATGATGACGAGTTTACCAGCGCTGTGCTATACATTGCCGTAAAACTCGGATGAGTTACTCTTGAGCTGCACAAAATGTACGTTTCGTAGTCACTACATCTATGATTTTACAGCACTTTCAAAATAAGCGGAGAATAAGCATGAGTTTGTCAAATGCCATGGGGAGCCAAAACAAAGGGAGCACAGGCCCCGAATTGGGCGGCCTTGCTTTTAAAGGAAGAAGTAATGAACAAAAAACAATTTTAGAGGGCTGTAATTCATTATGTAGAAACACCGCCCTGAATCTTGACATGTTGTTCTTTCCTCTCCCCAGGAATTTTTGCCTATCTCAACTACCAAGTGCCAAGGACTCGCCGGGAGATCCTTGAGATCCTGCTCAAAGGTCTGCACCGTCTGGAGTACAGAGGCTACGACTCAGCTGGTGAGAGAGAAGGAAAAGGCTCCTATCAACAACACACACTTTTGTTTTTTATCAGGCCTCTTTTCTTCACTGTCACCTTAACTGTCTGACAGTTATTCTGTTAATGGCTAATGTCCTGGCTCCTAAATGGTGGAATGAGGTCGAGGGCTGCAACAATGAATCAATAAAACCGATAAAATTTGATTATTAAAAAAGTTGGCAACAAATTTCATTATCGATTCACCACGGTGATGAGTCAGCACCTAAAACGTAAACATGTTGGAGTCCTTGATGAGGAGAAAGGGAGTTAAACAACAGGGTGAAGTCACTACACAATCCTACTTCTGTTCCGTTTGAAGGGAGGAACGTAACATCCCTCCAGTAGCTTTGCTGGTGTGGTGTTTACTCGTTATCCAGCTAGCATGACAAGCTAGCGTTAGCTCGTTAATAACAGTAGTAACGTCGCCTTTTTTGGCCCTTTCATTTTTCAATCGGTTATGTATATATTCTGTGCTTTGTCCCATATCAGTTATTGTTGACAAATGTATTTGTGTGTTGTATAAATGAACTTAACTTGGTGTGTGTGTGTGTGTGTGTGTGTGTGTGTGTGTGTGTGTGTGTGTGTGTGTGTGTGTGTGTGTGTGTGTGTGTGTGTGTGTGTGTGTGTGTGTGTGTGTGTGTGTGTGTGTGTGTGTGTGTGTGTGTTCTTTGGGGTACTTACCTTTACACAACTATTAACTAAAACAACAAGTATGTATGTATTGAGTTGCTGTAAATTAATGCTTCTTTTTAAATCCGATTAATTAAAAATAATCGACAGATTAATCGATTATTAAAATAATCGTTAGTTGCAGCCCTACTTCACTTTCCCCTTTACTGTCTGACAGTTATTCTGTTAATGGCTAATGTCCTGGGTCCTAAATGGTGGAATGAGCTTCCCATTGACGTCAGGACGGACAAAAGCCTACACACCTTCAAGGTTGAAAGCACTTAATTGGAAGTCGCTTTGGATAAAGCGTCCGCTAAATGACACGTAATGTTAATGCCACCAAGTTGATGATAATACTATTTACAGTCCAAAATAAACTTAATGCAGCTTTAACATCTTATTAGTCACACTTGATGTTTTGTTCATCTGTTATGAGTTAGTAACACAAGTAGGGCCAATTAACAATTATTTTCATTGTCGATTAATTTGCTGATTATTTTCTCCATTAACCGATTAGTTGTTTCATCTTTAAAATGTCAGAAAATGGTGAAAAATGTGGATCTGTGATTCCCAAAGGACAAGATGACGTCCTCCAATGTCTTGTTTTGTCCACAACTCAGATATTCAGTTTACTGTCACAGAGGAGAGAAGAGACTAGAACAATATTCACATTTAAGAAGCTGGAAACAGACAACAATAACAATATTAACATTTTTTTTAATAAAAAATGACTCAAACAGAGTTGGGCGATTTTAATTTTATAATTGACAACTAATCGATTCATTGGTTAATCTATGCAGCTCTAAAGAAAAGACATGTCTGATGTACACCGAATAACTGAACGTCCATTATCATGTTGCTGGGTTAGACCTACTGCACCACTAATGGAGCTAATTCCCTGTATGTAAAGTCCATTTGCGTTTCACGTCGTTTTCCCCATGTACTAGATGAGTGTAGCAGCATGTTATGTTGGAATTCTGTTCTGACATTAGACCACAAAAACAAGACGCTACTTGCAAAGTGGTAATAGCACCATAGCATTTTTCTTTTCTATACTTAAGGACCTGTGATCACTGTAACTCAACGCTATTTCTTTTTTTGTTATCATTTTGTTAGGTGTGGGAATTGATGGTGGCAATGGCAAGGACTGGGAGTCAAATGCCAAGTCCATCCACCTGATCAAGCAACGTGGGAAAGTGAAGGCTCTGGATGAGGAGATCAACAGTAAGCCAAGTGCCATGAATTAACATTAACAAATGAAGCCTTATTGATTATCATTCTTTATACTTTGGTGCAGTTGCAGTGTTTCCCCCAGAGGAGTTGTTTAGCCCGGTGGCAAGTGTCTTTATTTTCGACCAGGGCCCGGCTGGGTCCAGTCACAGACTGATTGCAGCATTAATGTAAAGTTTCTGTGATAATCGTGGACGGAATCCTTAGGCGTAATTTACAGGGGGGATTACACCACCACCCCCCCCAAAATTAATTCTGGGCCTTTTGCGATGTTTTTGTGGACGTTTTTGTGCGTTTGCAATGTTTTTATCGCTTTTTTTCTAAGGTTTTTCAAACTTTTTGTTGATTTTCTGACATTTGTAGGAGTTTTTTTATCGACGGTTTTAGTCTTCAAGTTTTTTTTTCCAAGGTTTTTGTTGCTTTTTTCCAAGTGTAAATAGTGTTATAAAGTGTAATACATTTTTTAGTTTACATGCAGATATGTCCCAGGACCTCCTTAGATAGCTGGAGATCTCAACCCCCCCATTGTTGAATCCGAAGTTACGCCGTTGATGGAATCACGAAATTGAGAATGAAAAAAAAAAAGCTATAATAGAACTCTACGTTAAAGGACAATTCCGCCGCATATGTGTACCGAGTCGACGTTCTCTGGGACATGTTTTCATGCTAATCGAATGTGTCTCTAGCTTGAAAGAAGCTAGCGCAAACTGGTGATTAGCTTATAACGCTAGCCTTTGGGGCAGAGGTTAAATCGCTATTTCTACACCACTAACAAGGCTCAAAATATCACCACTTTTCCACGGTAGCATAATGAGGGTCCCTACATGTAAACCGCAACTGAATTGCAATTCACTGGGAGGAAACCCTGATTTGGAATATTAAATATTGTCTGTGTTGGCATGTGCTTGTTTCACCTTTAGAGCAGCAGGATATGGACCTGGATGTGGAGTTTGATGTTCATGTCGGCATTGCTCACACCCGCTGGGCCACCCACGGTGTCCCAAGCCCAGTCAACAGCCACCCACATCGATCTGACAAGACCAACGGTCAGTTGTGTTTTACGGAGGGAAAGCTAACTGACTCCACACAGCTAAACGTTTGACCTTGTATTTCACAACCGCTCAGTCCCTTTTTTTCTGACCTGGTTGCAGATATCTTGATATCATAAAGTTTCTGATTAATCTTTCTGGTCTGCAGAGTTCATCGTCATCCACAATGGAATTATCACCAACTACAAAGACCTGAGGAAGTTCTTGGTGAGCAAATGTTTTTTTCATAAACCATTCTACCCTAAAGCTGCAACTAATGATTGTTTACATTGTCGATTAATCTGATGATTATTTTCTCAATTAATATATAGTTTTAGTTTTTAAAAACTGAGACAGATAAATCCACAGAGAGGCCTCAACTAAACTGGGGCTACAGGTATCGATTATTTTAATTTTCGACTAATCTGTGGATTATTTTCTCAATGAATAGTTGTTTGGTCAATAAAAATGTCACAAAATTGTGAAAAATGTGTATCAGTTTCCCAAAGCCCAAGATGATGTCCTCACATGTCTTGTTTTGTGCTTAAAAATACAGAGGAGTGAAGAAACTGGAAAATATTCACATTTAAGAAGCCAGAATCAGAAATCAAAATCAAAAAATTGTTGCTGATTAATTTAATAGATGCCAACTAATCGATTAATCTTTGCAGCTCTATTCTAGACATTTTTTCATCAGGACTAGAAAAGACTAACACTCTCTCCCTCTCTGTCTCCCTCTCTCCATCTCCACAGGAGAGCAAAGGCTACGAGTTTGAGTCAGAGACTGACACAGAAACCATCGCTAAGCTGGTGAAGTACATGTTTGACAACCGGGAGAGTGACGACATCAGTTTCGCCACGCTGGTGGAACGGGTCACCCAGCAGCTGGTAAGGGCATGCTCGAGCACATCGCTGCTCCTGAAGTGATCAGCAGACAGAAGAGCCTGTCTGATGTGTTTGTTCTTCCACCTGCCAGGAGGGAGCTTTTGCCCTGGTGTTCAAGAGTGTCCACTACCCCGGAGAGGCGGTTGGCACAAGGTACGCTCCCGCCGATGCTGTCAAACTGTTTTAGTTATTGCAAATAATAAAGCTGTTTATTTAGTGTCATTTTGAACATGTTAAGGTAAATAAGAAAATGTACGTTTGAGTACAGGCCAGAAAACCAAGACAAATAAAATCTTCAGCGAACATATCTTTTAAAATTCCATTTAGGGTTGCTTGTGGCTCGGGAAGAGTGGTCTCCCGACGACCACGAGTTTGGTGGTTCAATCCCCCAACAACCCAGGTGCCCAGATAGCTCAGTTGGTAGAACAGGCGCCCATATATAGAGGTTTACTCCTCAACGCAGCGGGCCCGGGTTCGACTCCGACCTGTGGCCCTTTGCTGCATGTCATTCCCCCCTCTCTCTCCCCTTTCATGTCTTTATATGTTCTGTCAAAAATAAAAGCTGAAAATGCCCCAAAACATTCTTTAAAAAATAAATAAATCCACCACCAAAGCCAACGCTATTTGCTCTCCACTGCTCCTAATACTTAGGATGGGTTAAAATGCAGAAAATAGATTTCCACTACATTGTACTGTGTGTATGTGACGAGTAAGAATAAAAGTTTGTTTTTGTAACTGATTCAAGTAAGGATTTCCATGTTTAAAAAAAAAAAAAAAAGAAAAAAACTTAACCCCTTTTTCTATTTTGTATACTTTAGTTATGAAAGATTAAAGTATTGTTGGCTCATAAAAATGTTGCTGTGCAGGAGGGGAAGTCCCCTGCTGATGGGAGTGAGGAGTGATCACAAACTGTCCTCCGATCATATTCCTGTGCTCTACCGCTCCAGTAAGTTTAAATGTCTGTTGTTTTTTTTTGTCTAATTTGTCCATGTGTGATTGCACAAGTGTCTCTGAGGCCCAGATCTTTCTATCTTTCTTTCTTTCTCCCACCCCCACCCCCCAGCCGCTAAAGACAAGAAGGGCTGCAGTGCCATACCCAGGATGGACCAGGACACCTGCTTGTTCCCCGTGGATCAGAAAGCCGTGGAGTACTACTTTGCCTCTGATGCAAGGTAAGCAGATACCTGTGTCTTTGCATCCAAAGATGCTCCATTAAGCGTGCTCCGCAGATCCATACGTCTCCGCTTTATCTGTGGAGTGTGTGTGTTAGGGCTGTTGAAGCGAATTCCAAAAGCCGAATATAATTCAAATAGTAACAAAATCAATACTATTCTTTTTGTAAATAGGTGGGCTAATGTTAGCTAATCTCTTCTCATGTCACGTCTGATGAACAAAAAGTTACGGGAGTGAGAAACACAGGGCATTGTGAGCTAACGTTAAGTACTGAGTAACATACAGGGGGGAGTGACAGGCTGCGGCTGGAATTTGGAAGGACGGGAAATGGTTTTAACGTAACTTTAAAATCGGCATCCACGAGCCAAAATGCTTATGTTATCATTAGTTAGCTAGCTCGTTCGAGTTATAGGAGCTTAGGAAGACATGAAGACAGTTAAAGTTAATGTTAGCTGCCCTACAGCTGTCAGTTAGCTTCAACATAATAATGGGCTGCATGATAAATAAACTGATGTTAAAATGTACTCAGTTCTGCATTTCTGCTGCTCTTCAGTATTCTGGTAAAATACAACAAATTGCTTGTGGAATTTAAAACGAATGAAAACATTTCCGACATTCTTGTATTGAACAAATAGAACATCAAATTGAAATATAAAAGGCACCACTAAACAAAAGAGTGACAGTTATATTATAAATTTAGTTTTTCTGCTGATATTTTCTTTCAACTAGCACAACAAGTCTCTGAGTGTCTTTGGTGATATGTCTTTTATCGCGCAAGTTGATATTGCGATGACGCAAAAAAAAGCGATATATTGTGCAGCTCTATGTTTTGATTTTTAATTTTTGTCCGTCTCTTTTGTCACAACAGCGCAGTGATTGAGCACACGAACCGGGTGATCTTCCTGGAGGACGACGATGTGGCTGCCGTGATGGAGGGCCGGCTGTCCATCCACAGGATAAAGCGCACGGCCGGAGACTACCCTGCCCGCGCCATCCAGACCCTGCAGATGGAGCTACAGCAGATCATGAAGGGTGAGTGGAAGGTCTGCCTTTTGTTCTGTTCTCTCTTTTCTTCCCGCCATACATGTGCCCCTGCCCATATTTGCAAATAAATCATTGGTGAGCTGCTTTGTAATTTTGTCCTGAAAACCTGTTATTGTGTAAGTCTCTATTGGACAGCGGCTGCTTATTTAGCTGAGCTGGCTGTTTGACGTGCAGCCCTTAGGCAATCCTTGTTATCATGCAGCTTGTTACAACCCTGCTGGAGCAATTGAACCCCCAGAGAAGATGGACGGAGTTGCAGGACTTTATTACCTTCCCTCTCTTAGCCTTAAACGTGATTTATACTTCTATACAAAAGTTATGCGAGAAGATTGAAACCTCTCATGTCTGTAGGGTAAATATCAAACCAAATCAACTTCAACTCACAATAACAATGTCCACACAATGAAAAACGTGAATTTTTGCATTTCCTTCTCCTCCACCGACTCTCCCTCAGTAATCCAGCAGAGGGCAGAGGTAAACTGATGTTGGCTGCTCTCGACATTCCTTTGTGGTCCTGTCATTACTCAGCCTCTCTCCTCCGTTTCAGATCCTGGAGCCTTTCTGCTGAATAACCTAATTTGCATGACCCAAATAGCTGTCAGCAGCAGGCTTTAAAACACTCGTGTATTTCAGTGTCACGGTTTATTATTGATGGAAAAACACTATCTCCCTGATGGCTCATGTTTGTTTTCCTTGACTTTAAGGGATGACTAACCCTGTGGCTCTGAATACGTTAATAAAGCAACATAAGACAGTAACTCCCTACATTCCCAGGACCGCCAGTAAAACATTGTAAAGAGCTTTTGGTTTTAAGTTTTCAGGTATTTAACGTGTGTCAACAAGACCCTTCTCGGACAGCCACATGTGGGCTCACACTTTATAAAAAGTCCATCACTGTGTTCTTAAGAGGCACTGACCTCCTTTTATTTTATTTTTTTACTAGTGTTGGAAATGTTCCCCTGATTTCTGATCCTCCCACCACAGGCAACTACAGCTCCTTCATGCAGAAGGAGATCTTTGAGCAGCCCGAGTCTGTGGTCAATACCATGAGGGGGAGAATCAACTTCAACGACAACACAGGTTAGGGCTGCTCGGTTATGGAGAAAAAAAAACATAACCTCTCCTCAATTGTATTCAACATAACAATTGCTGCATTGTTGATATGTCTCATATTTTTCATAAGAGTACTGCTGTGATTTTAGTATGGCACTTCCATAGGGATTCACAAAGTTAGGGCTCCTCGAGTATGGGGAAAAAATCATAATCACTATTCTTTTCAATTTTGAAATCACGATTATTTAACACGATTACTCATTGACTTTTGGAAAGATGTTGCATTTATTGAACTTAAAACAAAACCGTGAAACCGTTAAACTTTTGTTCTTTCACAAATATGTGCTCATTCATGTGTAATTTCTTCCACCAACTAATCAAAGTATTCTCGTACGCGTAGAATCTGCCATTCAGAATCATTCAGAATACATACGGGTGACTCGCTCGAATGACGGCAGCCATGTTTCGCCTCCTTCTTTAAAATACGTTAGCCAAAGAGGGACATACCTCCGCATTTCGCCCTCTTACACCTAGTGGCACCGTGACGAATGCCAGGGGGAGATTACTCGCCAGGGAAGCTAAAAAGAGAATTAAAACGACAAAGCAACAGGCAAAGCAACAAGACCAAAGTTAATTTTGGAGTAACTAGAACAGCTGCGTGGAAACAATGGCGATACTAAGAGCTAATTTCAGGTTCAGCCACCATAGGAGGAAGGGCTTGAAGGTAATATTCAGTTGGTTGTCATATACAATTTCACTGCTAGATGGGAGAAATTCTTACACAATGTACCTTTTTAAAGCAACACTAGAGAACTTTTCCTGCTTTGGTCCTCCTACAGGTTGGAAGTGGAATTGTACATTACATTATGAAAGTTTGCCAGATCGGGTAGCGGATCTGTCGTTTCGAATGAACTGGACAATGTAATGTAATGTAATGGACAGGTGCGCTTCCAACCTGTAGGGGGACCGAAGTGGGAGAAGTTCTCTAGTGTTGCTTTAATGCTTTTCCTGTATGAATTTTTTTTTCATCACATTTTCTTGCAGAATGTGATGTGCAAAAATAATTGTTTTTCTCGATTTAGATAGTTTTTGTGATCCTTAGGAGAGGAAATCGTCTAAAACATGAGATGTTTTTCTCAGTGGGGCATTGATGTAGTAAAACACCTGTGAATGCACTATTTTCCACTCTGTCCCATTACTCATGCTCAAATGTCTTCTGTTCAGCATTTGGAAAAAAAAAAAGGAAAGCACATATGAACACATATTATTTCAGTTGCCTGCATATCACCGCATGACATCATGTTTTTAATGAGTCACGGAGCAGAATGATGGATTAGCTGTTTGCTTCTCAGTGATACTGGGTGGACTGAAGGACCACATCAAAGAGATCCAGAGGTGTCGGCGGCTGATCCTTATTGCCTGCGGCACCAGCTACCATGCCGGGGTAGCGGTGAGTAGCCACTTTTTTCTACTTCGGTGTAAATGCACATAATGGAAGCATGTCTGTATTGCCATTCACATTGAAGCCATCGGACTAGCAGGTATGGATGCAATGATGCACTCAACGCGCTATTCGATAAGATGCTTTAAGTTTAAGCCGACGCTACGAATATCTCACGATTTATTCAACAGACTGAGCTGCAGAAAAATGACTGAAAAATCTTCCTTTTATTCGTATAAACTGTGCAAAACAACGGATGTGTAACTTAAAAAAATTCTTCAAATAAATAAACTAAGAAGATGTGACGTCTGAAGCCAAACAAGAGAAATCAAAAGTATATTAAACCCTAGGCCGTTTAAAAATTGCATCACGATTTGATTTTCTTTTATCTCAACCAGTTTGAATCTTTACACAATTATATGGCTTTTTAACCGATTCACGATGCATCGTTACATCTCTACTAGCAGGAGATCTGTCTGTGTTGTGGACACAGGTGAGGTTTGTGCGCTGGCACGTTACAGAATGATGCTGAGCAGTGCTCTGTCGCTTTCCCCAGACCCGCCAGGTCCTCGAAGAGCTAACCGAGCTGCCGGTCATGGTGGAGCTGGCCAGTGACTTCCTGGACAGGAACACTCCCGTCTTCCGAGACGACGTCTGCTTCTTCATCAGCCAGTCAGGTGCGGAGGCCAATGCCATCTGGACTTGATCTAATGCACATTCCCCATTGTTCCTCTTTCCATCCCTGGGAGCCACTGTGGTTCTTCCTGGTTCATCTTTTCCTGTGCTCATCTTGAGTCTCCGCAAATTGTCAAGTCAAACTTGTGCAGTACAGTTGAGTTTACTCAATCAATCAATCAATCAATCAATCAATCAGACTGTATTTATATAGCACTTTCCATACATATAAATGTAGCGCAAAGTGCTTAATACAACATCCCCCACACACACACGCGCACACACACACACACACACACACACACACACACACACACACACACAGATATACACACATAACACAATATCCCCCCCCCACCCTATTCACCCCCCCGTCCCCCGCCACCCCTAAATCAACAAATTAATGAATTAAAAACAGGAACTGAGCTGAGGAAATTAGATCATAAGCGAGGAAACACCAGAAGCATGACACTTACAAACCAAAAGATACTTAAATATATAAATAAAGGCTCTAAACAGTGGCTAATAAGTGCATAACCTGTAGATTGTTAAAACAAATTCCATAAAATACACATACATAAATAAGTAGAATAAAAACAACATAAAATAATTAAACTTACTAAAACAAACAAATGAAAATAATAAAAAATAGACCATAAGTAGATAAAGAAAAGGAATAAATACGTTGTTTATTAAAAGGCCTGACTAAAAAGGTAGGTAGGTAGGTAGTTTTTTTTTTAGTTTGCCTTTTAAAAAAACATCAACACTCTCTTCAACCTCTGACTGTATCTGTTCTGCTCTGCTGTAGTCTTCTGAATGTGTTTCTTTTGTGTGATATTTTTTTGTTGGTTTTTCCCTGAAACCATTTTAAATCAGTCCTATATGGTGCAAAAAGCCATTTCCCAACAAACTAATAAATCAGCATTATTTTATTGTCAGAAAACCGTTACATTGCAACTGTTTTCTGTCCCTGCCGAATCTCCAGGGGAGACGGCTGACAGCCTCATGGCCCTGCGCTACTGCAAGGAGAGAGGAGCTCTGACTGTGGGCGTCACCAACACCGTGGGCAGCTCCATCTCCAGGGAGACCGACTGTGGAGTCCACATCAATGCCGGGCCTGAGATCGGAGTAGCCAGCACCAAGGTGAGCCTGTTTTTATGTATTCCGGCAAGCTGCAATATTTGGGAAATGTCTACAGTAATGACATCTACAACCTTTTTTCAGACAAAGGGTTCAGTCGCACAAAATGCAATAAAACTTATTTTCCTGCCATAAAACGAATATGAATACGAAAAACTTTATTGTCCACCGATGCGAAAAACTTTCTTCGGTTTCACCAAGAATACAAGAGAGACAGGACATTACAGACAGTACATAGCCAAGGACGGGCAAAACCGACAATACATTAAAAAGTGACTTTACAAAGGTTACATTTTCAAAAGTAAATAAATAGATAAATATAGCCTACTAAAAATGCTTGCTGTGCATAAAACCTGCAACCTGGACGTCTGCCTCGCCCTACATTCCCTTCTTGCGGACGGTTCCCAGTGTCAAGCCTTATAAATTACTCCCTTGGCTGAAATTGTGAGCGTAACTCCCAATGATCCAGACTTTCTGTAGATCTTTATTGTCATTGCATATATTTACACAACACAACTTTGTTGGAGTAATCCAGTTTGCAGCATTAAAATACAAGATAAAATGTATAAATATATGCACACCCACACATCTCACGTATGCCCAATACCACCTACACATTAATACCCATACTATAAATAAATACTACAGAAAGTTATTGCACAGTATATTATTGCATTAAGCTCGGGGTGACAGTTCTATCTGTGAAATCTTAAAATTAATTGGCAATAAGAATGCTAATCACTTTTCATGCAAAAATGCCCAAACAGTATTTGTTCCAGCTTATAAAAATGTTAATGTGCTTTTATCCTTAGTCTTCTGGGTTTGAACGGTTGGTCAGACAATATTTTTTTTTTTTGTACTTTATTTACAATATTTGACACATTTTATAGCCTAGGTAACAAAATTGTTAGTCGCAGCCCTAGTTTGAATTGACATACACCTGCCAATTGTCTTAACTTGTTACTGAGCTGCGGTACTTAACCAACCAGTTGGTGACAATTCAAGTGGATGCAAACAGCTAGCACAAATGTATATGCACATTACCAGTTCTTCTGAGTTGGGTGGTGTACCATGGCTAGATGGCACCCGGGTTAGAAGAAACATACTTATATTTGGGGTGAACAAACCTTTTTATACAGTTTTTAAGGAAACTGTACACCAATTTCTTGCATCATCTCATAAATGAACTCACTGACACTGAATAAAACCCAGATGAAAACTCCATTATTAGTCTGTCCCCGCCTCCTGGAAGCTGACATTTTCCTCCACTCTGAACCCTCGGGGAGTTGAAGAAGCCGGAGATTCTCATCTCTATTCTCATGTAAAGCTAGGACACTTGGTTTTCTGCCTCTCCGCTCACCCCCTTCTCAAAACCAAAAGGGTTTGTCAGCTTGGACAGAGCAGAGAAATAGTGGAGCCCCGGCCCCAGCTAGTGAGGAGAGCGAGTGGAGCTGGTCCCTCTCTGGTCCAGCCCTTGGGCTTGGCTCAGGGACTCTTTAGTGCTGCTCCAGAGCCTCAGAGACGCCATCGTTTACTGCTTAGCTGGCTGGGCCACACACCCACACCCATCTCAACCAAATGCTGCAACCAAGCTCGTCAAATCACTGGAGAATACATATCGCACCCAACTGCTTAGCAGCCCCAGATTCATCTACTTGGCCTCTATTTTCTCTGTTTCATGCCAAATTTGTTTTTGTTTGTTTTTTTAAACTGGAAAAGAGAATTTTTTGTTTTGTTTTATTTAAATTTCTATGATCCTATCCAAGATTTATTGATTAGGTGGAGACAAAATACTTTGATGCTATCAAAAGGCAAATCCTTCTGGCAGGTCACCTGACTAAATGGTGGAAGATGAATTTATGAATTTTGTAGCTTCAATTTTACTTTTAGTATCGAATCATAACGAGTTATCTCAGGACACTTTACAGATAGAGTAGGTCTAGACCACACTATAATTTACAAAGAGCCAACAATTCCAGTAATTCCCCCAAGAGCAAGAAGTCAGTGCGACAGTGGCGAGGAAAAACTATTTTAGGCAGAAACCTCGGACAGACCCAGGCTCTTGGTGGAACTATAACTATAATGGAACTATGATTAGAAATGGTAGTTGTAGTAGTTCATGGCATAGCAGGACATAGCGGGACATAGCCGAACGTATCAGGGCACTGCAGAGAGCGTAGCAGGGCATAGCGGGGTGCGGAGCAGGACCACGGTGACCGCTGCAACCATGATTTACAGTAGGTGCCACCCTACACCAAGGAAAACTGCTGGGTGAAAAAACACAAGGACCCCGGGGAATAAGCTCCCCAGAGCTACATTAGTAACAAGCATTTCTTGGACATGGATGCACACAGATGGGAAGAGAGAGGAGCTCAGTGTGTCAAAGGATGTGCCCCGGCAATCTAAAACTATAACTGCATAATTAAGAGCTGGTGCAAGGCAAACCTGAGCCAGTTCTATAAGTTGGTATAGGTTGGTAGATGAATCTGACGACTATGAAGAGAAGCAGAGAAGAGAATAGCTGTATCATTAGGAATTAGGAATGGGGCGCGGTGATGGCGCAGTGGATATGACATATGCCTTTGGTCTGGGAGACCCGGGTTCGAATCCCACTGAGATACATCAACCAATGAGTCCCTGAGCAAGACACTTAGCCCCTAGTTGCTCCAGATGTGTGTATATATAGCAATTATAAGTCGCTTTGGATAAAAGTGTCAGCTAAATGACACGTAATGAATTTACAGGGTTACGGTTTGTTTTCTAGTCCATAACTGTGTCTGTCTGTCTGAGAGGAATCTGGTCGTGCTTCAGCTGTATGTAAGGGTTAGGTCTTTGCAGGGTAACAGTCGGCATGTTATGCATGACAAAACACTATACGTTGGTGACGTGAACACAGAAAAACTCTACAGTTTACTATGTGGATTATATAAAATATGCCACATCTGACCCGCCAGCACAGACTGTCAAAGTTCTGAGGAACTGTGGCTAGCGTGCTGTCAGCGGGAAATAAAAAACAGTGTAAAGGTTTTACAGCTATTTTCTTGGCCCTAGACATGGGCATTTCTGAGTCTGGAGGGTCCCGTGAAATGACTTGGCTTCACTCGAGCACTGTTTAAGTCTCCCACATGGGCATGGAAGGCCTCCAAACATGCTCGGAGATGAAGGAACACAGAGGGAGAGTGGGCAGTGATGAAGGCACGCATGGAGTCTCCGTTGTGCTGAGGTTGTGTGAGCGCTGAATGATCAGAGGGTGTGTTCTCTGATGTGATGTTGTGCGTTCACCAAGTTGAGCAGTGAATGAGGATGAGCAGCACTAGCTTGAGTGAGCTCAACTTCATGCATTTTAATGCTGCTTTGCGTGCACTCAAACCCACCTCTCCTTCCATTTGTCATCTGGTGCCGATTATTATCTGGAGACAGAGTCCACCATCAAAACAGGGAGAAGAAGACGCACAGGCTCAAATAACTGTACTGAAAAGAGAAGCTCAAGTCAGGATATGGCCCTGCTCTTTGTGTTCAATATTGAGTACAGCTGTAAAGATTAATTGATTAGTTGTCGACCATTAAATTAATCGGCAACCATTTTGATAATCGATTAATCGGTAGAAGTTTTTATGAAAAAGAGTACAAATTCTCTGATTCCAGCTTCTTGGATGTGAATATTTTTGTACTTTCTTCTGTCCTCTGACAGTAAACTGAATATCTCTTGATTTGTGGACAAAAGAAGACATTTGAGGACGTCGTCTTGGGCTTTGGGTTGTGCTTTTTCACAATTTTCTGACGTTTTATAAACAAAACAACTAATTGATTAATCAACAGACAACCAAAATAATCGCCCTAATGTTGAGCTGCGATACAGGAAAAGTACTATGCCTTTTTAGTAATCAGTTCACAACAACCAATGTTTTCCAGTAGTAGTTTTCTACGTTCGTGCACGGGGCTTCGGACAGCTGTTTTCTTTATAAATCTGTAGATGAGAAAAACAATGAAATATGAACATGCGTTTCAGCAATTGCACTATAATGATTTGCTAACATTACGCTTTGTTTTTCTGAATTTGTGCTCTCTGCAGGCCTACACCAGCCAGTTTGTGGCCCTGATCATGTTTGCGCTCTTGATGTGCGATGACAGGATTTCCATGCAGCCCAGACGGCGAGAGATAATCCAGGGCCTGAGAGTGCTTCCAGGTAAATCAAGCAACAAGTTTTCAGGTTCAGCCAGGGAAATCGTGATCATCATGTGAGATTTACAATGTATAGGGATGGGAAAACTGCGCTCTCAGAGCAAAGATCAAGTACACCCAAAGCCTGTTTAATTTGTGTTTTGTTCGAACTATCCTCTTGGAAGAGGAAGCCAAGTGATGAGAGCTGTAGGCTCTCGCATGCTCCTCTAGATCTAAAGCATATGGCAGCGTGTCCCTAATCGTATACTAATGAGGAATGTCTGCCCGCTCTGCTGCTACCTGCCCAACATTTTGAGTCTGAGACCACATTCCAGCATGTGACAGCAGCAGCATGTTGACACGGTGTTTTATTCAAGATTATGCATGGTATTTATTTATTTTTTTGCTTCCTATTTGCTTTTCAAAAAAAATCCTCAAACGCATCTGTTTTCCTGTTATGTCTGTGTTAGATCTGATCAAGGAGGTCCTCAGTTTGGATGATGAGATCCAGAAGTTGGCAGAAGAGCTGTACCAGCAGAAGAGTGTACTGATCATGGGCAGAGGCTACCATTATGCTACCTGCCTGGAAGGAGCACTGGTGAGCAAGTACAGCCTTCTTTTATTGCCAACTTTGTCTGATTTGTATTAATTGTTTTTTCCTTCCAATGTATTAGAAAAATAATAGAAAATGTCTATCTGCCATGTCTCTCGGGAGAGCTTTAGAAAACTAGTACCAGCTTGCAAGAAAGTTCAGTTCAAGTTTAAGTTCAAACAACTTTATTTATCCCAAAGGGCAATTTGGTTTCAGCAGTCTACAGACCAAAAACATAGAAAATGTACACACAAACAGGAGTATGTCAGAGACAACACAATGAGAATACAGTTCAGTTCAAGTTAAGAACAATGATACAATAAATACATAAATAAATAAGGTTCCCAGACAAATGGTAGGCTGGAAATCCAGACCCAAATCCGAAAGATTAAGGGTCTGGCATTGAGTAATGAAAATGGCCCAACTCGAGGGGCGGCACCAAGCATGCATTTGAAAATCTCACTGCACGCAATTGGATAACACTACGACCAATCACAACAATACACAGGGTGACCTATCCAGAGCCCCATACGCTTAGCTACCAGCGCAGCTAACTGGTAGATTAAACTGTCGTCATCTGTTTAGCTCACCTCTGGCCCGCCTATATCAGATACACCGATGTGATTGGTGCAGCTCGGCTACAAGGGCATAGCTAATGAGCATCATTACTCAATGCCAGAGGGACTCGCTGAGCAAATTCAAATTGTGCTCTCGCGAGATCTCTGGATTTCCAGGGTAGACAAATGGTTAATAAGCATTTAAAAACCTCAGAATATTAAAATAAGATGATCATTCCAAGAGACTATTGTAAAGGTTTGAAAATCTGACAGCAGGCTGAATGAAGGACTTTGAGTGGCAGTTTGTTTTCCTGAGTGGCGCAATAAAACGTTGGCCTGAGGGCATTCATGTGAATCGTGTAGACAGGAAGTGGACGTGTTGATCAATAATTTGTTTGGCTTTTTGGACCACACGCTTTTCCCAAAGGAAACACAAAAAGTCTCTCTGCTAACTGGAGCAGACGTTCACAATACTTTTAGAAATATTTGACCTTTTCTTCACTCTGAGAAACCAAAAAAAGTTGGGCAAGTTGTAGTGAGTTATGTTATACATTTCACAAAATGGCTTCAAGTCTTAGAAAAGAAGCGTTAGATTGGCTGAGGTTTTTTTTATGTTTTGAAATGTAAACCATAATGACTACAACATCAGCTTAGACTTTCCTAGTCTATATCCACAACGTTCCACTTCCGGGATTGTCCGGTGCTGCTGGAAATTCCGCCGGATGTCCGTTACCTTCCTCTTCCTTTGTGTTGTAATTCTAACCTCCGGTGGATTTGTGAGGACTATGGTTAACTGCTCCTCAGATCTCTGCAGGGTAAATCCAGACAGCTAGCTAGACTATCTGTCCAATCGGAGTTTTCTGTTGCACAACGAAAACAACTTTTGAACGTACACATGTTCCACCAAAACAAGTTCCTTCCAGAGAGTATTTTGCAGAGGCACCGTGGCTCCATCCGGCGCTTGGCACCGCCCAAGACGATTGTGATTGGTTTAAAGAAATGCAAATAAACAAGAGCACGATTTTCTCCCTTCCCGGAATGCAGTGTGGACTAGCCAGACCCTCCTCCGCAGCGCTGTGGAGGAAGGTCTGGCAATGCGAGACTAACACTTTCCTAACCTGTGGGTGTTTTTTTATTTTTTTTTTTTTTTATCCTGTGTAGAAAATTAAGGAAATCACGTACATGCACTCAGAGGGCATCCTGGCTGGAGAGCTGAAACACGGCCCCCTGGCCCTGGTGGATAAACTCATGCCGGTCATCATGATCATCATGAGAGACCACACCTACACCAAATGTCAGAACGCACTGCAGCAAATTGTTGCCCGCCAGGTAAGAACCATACACACTCCCAACAAAAAAATAAATATCAAATGTAATTAATGTTAACCAAACGTTGGGGGGGAAAAGTGAAATGATCCAGTCTTAAATATCCTGTTGCAGTGCGATTTGACCCTGCAGATTGTTTATTCACTCACTAAAATGCTCAGGGAACACACTATTACACGTCCAAAACTAATATTTTGATGCCTTACAAATGTACAACATTACGTTGTGGAAACCGACTTAGTCATTACATTTGAATTCAGATTTTACAAGCAAGTTGTTTTTTTGTGCCGTTATTTTGATTCAGAACATCTGAAGAATCTACAACTCTATCTTTAAATTGTAATCTCCCCGAACACTTGATGAGCGCAGCACATTTTGCACGTCGGTGTTAATTTCCACAGCCCTGTCCGCGCCACACCTGTGATCCTCCACCTCAATAAATACAAGGGAGGGGTCGGTTCAGCGTGACATCATCGCTGTTTGTAATCTGCAGCAGATGCAGGTTTTAAGAGTTGGGGGAGGAAAATCAACAGAGAGGGGGGAAGTATTACATTGACAGATGATTTGCTTTGTTTGATTCACAGGGCCGCCCCATCGTGATCTGTGACAAAGATGATTACGAGACCGCCAAGTGTTCCAGCCGCACCATCAAAGTGCCTCACTGTGTGGACTGCCTGCAGGGCGTCCTGAGCGTCATCCCGCTGCAGCTGCTGTCCTTCCACCTGGCTGTCCTCCGAGGTTTCGACGTGAGTACTGTCCCTTCAAGGTTGAGCAGTAACTGATAATCCTGACTGTTTCACCAGATGAGCTTCATAACCTCATCTGTCACTTAAAGGGTAGTCTGTATCCTTCGCGTTCCACTTCCGGGATGCTCCGGTGCTGCAGGAAAGTTCGCCGGATGCATGTATTTTCCGTTTCCTTCCGCTTTCTTTGTGTTGGAATGTTAAACTCTGGTGGATTTGTGAGGACTATGGTTAACTGCTCCTAGCTAGCTAGACTATCTGTCCAATCTGAGTTTTCTGTTGAACGACTATTTTGCAGCGGCTCCGTGCGGCGTTTAGCACCGCCCATGACGATTGTGATAGGTTTACAAGAAATGCCATTAAACCAGAGCATGTTTTCCTCCCATCCCCGAATGCTGTGTAGACTAGCCAGACCCCCTCCAGCGCACTTTGGAGGAGGGTCTGGCAAAGCGAGACTACTTAAAAGGGTAACTACCGTTTTTTTCAACCTGGACCCTCTTTTCCTAGGTTTTTGCTGCAGTCGGCAGCGGCGAAACAAGCTACAATGTAAGTTAATAGAGCAATTGTCCAGATTGTATTTACCTTCACAAAAGTGCTTGTTTTGCCGCTGACAGATTCAGATTAATATTCTGTGTCTGACAACATTATGGGAAGGATTTTTAAGGAGGTTGACCTTTCAGTTAAAGAGTAAGATCTTTTTTTTTTAAACAAAAATATCCACGAAATTGCGTTCGCTTCCACACAACCCACCAGACTCCATGTAAATAAACACTCATTTTAGCATCGTAAAACACACTTCATTCAAAGTCGACAGAATGTCGACAGGTCTTTCCACTTTTCCAACCATCACAACTCTAGTTTTGGTTGAAATGAACACATAGTTTACCGATTTACATGTGACAATATGTCGGCTCTATACACACTAAAAGTATTGCTTTTTTAAATGGAGTCTGGTGGGTTTAGCGCTAGCGACTTCAGAGCTGTTTCTGGTTAAACAGAAAGGTCTTAAAGAGGTTTTTAAGGTCTATCTCTGTAGGGATCCTTTCTATAATGTTGTCAGACACTTAGAATATTAATCTGAGCCTGTCAGCGGTAAAATGAGCACTTTTGTGAAGGTAAATACAAGCTGGACAACTGCCCTATTAACTTACATTGTAGCTTGTTTTGCCCCCGCCTACTGCAGCGATCTCGCTTAACACTGTACCAATGTCAGAGATTGTTGTTCCCATCAGTCACTTAGACACAAAAACAGGAAAATAGGGTCCAGGTAGAAAAAAACGGTAAAAAAAAAGAAAACATCACTATTATTAGTGTTGTTTATTATTATTATTATTATGTACCTTTTTGTGTACTTCACTGGCTTTGCTGTATTGCAGGATGTCACAGGTCTAAGTAAACAGTTTAACTGAAGTACAGCATTTAAATATAGCCAGTGTTGATGCTGCGTTTAGAGCACTTCCCTACAGAGATGTGTCCTGGCATTGACTTAAAAATGAGAGCTAACTGGGCTGCACCGGCTATTCATAACCCTGCCAAATTGGGCTGCTGTTCAGACCGAGACAAACCTTTACGTGCACAGAGTTCTGTAGCACGCCCACACTCCTTTTTTTTTTTTCTTTTCTTTTTTCAAGTATGTCCAAGTATCTGAAATCTGAGTGATGAGAGACGTTCTGGCCGAGGATTTGGAAATAAGACCAGTGCTGTCATATCACGGGCATTAAAGTGTCTCTTTGTTAGGATTTTGGTAAATCGTACTCGATAGTTTGACAGTTGCATTTAGTCAACAGCAGCAGCTTGTTTGTCATGTAGTAAATGACCTCTTCTGTTTCAAATACAGGTGGACTGTCCAAGGAACCTGGCCAAGTCTGTGACCGTAGAGTGAACCGCACCATTCATCACATAACAGCAACAGCCCGGCAGACGCACATTCAAACGCGCACAGACGGCGAGGGAGCACCTGTACGCCAAAACAAAGAGAAAACAATGTCCCGTTTGTGTCTCGTGTCAGGGCTTTTTTTTTTTTTTTTAAATGCAATCTTTACTCAACAGGTGTGTATCTCACTTTTGCATAGTATCTGTATCTCACTGTATTTTTCCCAGAAACCTTTTGGCATCACTGTCGTACGATTGTTAGAGGAGCAGTTTTGTCTGTGGTGGCGAGGTCCGGCCTGGCGCTGACATATCTTCATTACGCTCTGGGTTTGGGAAGCTGTAGCAGCTCACTGAGACCATTTGGGTTCTTTCACAATTCTCAAAACTTGTGAGAAATTTTTATTTGTGCTGATTAGTCTCGCTGGGAGCCTCCTGGAGCTGCTGTTTAAGACGTTGACTGACAGAAGTTTGGGTTTAAAGACCTTACTGGCTCTTTTTAGTGCAATTATTTGTAGTTTAGTTTGGATATTTTTTCTTTGGCAGCTAATCGTTTGAACGTAATCGACAATCTTAAATCATTCCAAGCCACAGGTCATCGCTTCTTCGTTAATTGCAGCGCACTTTGCCAGTTTTGACTCGGTTTCTGTCTTGGACTTTCTTCTGAGGACACGGAGTTTACTGCAGGAGCAACGTCACAAGTTAGATCCCAGAAACGCTCGCGAATACACTGCCATGTTAAAAATCTTCTTGTGTTGGTTACAAAAGCTTGTTCTTGTGTATAAACCTAGGGTTTAGCATTTCAAATTCTGGTCTTGATGGGCTCAGTTAACACGAATAAGACTTGTTTACTGAGCCACCATACACTGTTTCTGCTTTTACCATTCTCTGTACATCATCACTCTTACTTTAAAGCTATTATTTAGTGTTTGATTCTTTCTGAATCTGCCGATTCCACGTCTCATTCACATTTAAACTATTAACTGAAGTAACTCTGAGATGAAGTCACTAACCTGAAATAAAAGTTTCACCCAGTTTCCAGCCCACACCTTGCCACCACGGCTACTGCAATATTGGGACCATTTGTAGCTATTCTTTCCTTTTTTGTTATATTTTCTTTTTTTTTTTAAAGGAATTGTATGTAATTGAAGTAACTCTTTGGTTTGAAATGTGAATGTTACTGTCATTTGAAATGTCCTGTCAAACCAAAAATCTCTGCAATGGCTTGTGGTTACATTTGTAAACCGAAACGTATATATTTTGTATGTTTATCCTACTGTATATTGTAGCCAAACGTGTACTGATGCTGGTAGATTGTGCGGTATGAAGATGCTTCGAGTCCTAAAGGCAAAAATTATACAGTTTCATGGCAATCTGTCATACTGCAGATGTCTATTTAGATAGAAAGTCAGATGCCAACTGTGTGTTTGATCCCAAATGTCTGTTTAAAACAAGGAAAGAGTGATGTGCAGTTGTGTAGTGAAGAAATGGGAGATGGAGTTTTTTTTTAAGTATCGCGTATTTTAGGTTACATATTTATCTTGCTTTTGCAATCAAGCCTTAACTTGAATTTTGCATTTCTTTTTTTCCCCCTTAACATTGAGCTTCTCCTGAGCCAGTGAACGGGTTTAAATTAAAAACTGGATGTTTGTTACAGGTACTTTTTGTAACCACATACATGCTGTAAGCACATTTTGATTTCTTAACTGGAGGCAGTGATAAATGGACGCTGCACTGAATCCTAGAAACATCTGTTGGGTTACTGAGGAAGTGGGGCACTATTTATTAGTGGAACCGATGCAATAAAGTGTCAAAGTACTTCCCCTGTTAAGCATCTGAGCTCATTTGAAGAAACTGTTCAGGGTGTGTGTGCTGGTCATAGTCCCACATCCTAAAATACGCAAAATATTGTGCTTAATTACTGTATATCGGTTAGTTGTAACATACGAGGGTCTGGCAAAGAGACTAGTTGTAACAGATTAAACAAATTACATTGATTGGTTTTTATATCTGAGTTACAAACTGTCAGCTGCTCAAAATGGTAGAGTTTAGAGTGGAGGCGCTCGTTGAGCATGTCAGTCAAGCTAGGCTAGGGAGTGTGGAAGTGGCATTAAAGTGCTCATATTAGGCTTTTTCCCTTTACTTTGCGTTATATTTTTGTGCATGTTACAGGTTTACAAAGTGAAAAAGCCCAAAGTCCACCCCAAAGGGACTTACCATCTCCAACAGAAAACACTGTTCAAAGAGCTCCAAACAGCTCTATTGTAGTCCAGCCTTTACTTCAGAGACAAACGTGGTCACTTTGGAACACACGTTATAATGCTCGCCTAGCTGCTAGCGTGGCACGCCCTCATACTCTGCAACTGACTGGCTAGTAGTCCTTACCTAGCTACTGAGCATGTGCAACTCCCAACAAAGATGGAACAGAAGTGAGATGTCTCACTCTGTAGCTAAAATAGAGCTCAACACAGGATGAAAAGAGGAGCTGCAGCAATGTGCAGTAAAACAGAAATGTTTTTTTTGAAAATTAAAACCATGTAAACCTATTCTGATCTAACCTAACAATTATGAACCTAAAAATGAGCACTTTAAAGCAAAGTGAATCAGAAATAGAACGTTCCTGCTGTTTTATCACTACTAGAAATGCAACTGTAGCAAGCATCTCGCTGTCACAATCTTGTTCATATTTTAAAGACCATAGAAATGATATCCAGCTACAAAAAAAAAAAGCCTGAAAATTAGGTCAGGAAGTTAAAACGGTAGTACAAAAAGTCGTTGCTGGAGTTGATAGTCTCGTCGCGAATTTTTTAAGAGCTCAGCAAATGTCACAAATTTTATTAAATTAAAACCGGCAGTAAAAAAACAATTCAGTTCTAAACATACATAATAGGCTACTAAACTTTACAAATTGTTTTTATGTACATTATATACAAAGAGTCCAGGTAGCCTACAGGACACCATTAGGGGCTGCTTATGAATGACGACAGGTCCCAAACGATTCCAAGTACCAGCGTAGAGTAAGCAGTCAGAGTTCGTAAGATGGACAGACTAAGTAATGGTCGGAGGAGTCCGCATAAAGTCCTAACGGCAGAGCCGCTGGGTCTGAAGGTACAGCAGCGAGCCGACAGGGCCAATATGCTCATACAAACGGACAGAGAACATCGGCAGAGCGCAGGCACGGCCCGCAGCACCGGCTGGAGACACGGAGGAGAGCAGCCGCTTCTGTCGGTCCTCGACAGAGCCCAGGTGGTGGAGCAGATCGAGAGTCCACGTTGCTGCGCCAGTTCCTCTCGCGAGAAGAGCACACCTGCCAGCGTCAGCCCGAGGAACGAGTTCAGCCTCAGCATGGTTAAAAGGTAACAGGATAAGATGTTGGTGAAAGCGAGCGCAATCCTCAGAAGGATATCGTTGCACTGACTGAACACAAAGATGGCTTCAAGCGCGGCTGCAGAGTGAATGTAGAGGGCAGCCGAAGCTCTCAGAAACAGCCTCCGCGCTGCAACAGCAAGGAGCATTGTGGGTAGTCTTACATCCAGAGAGCGAGAGCAGCGTCTTAAAACATTTCAGGTAACCTCCTCCGTGCTGCGGTCAAGTCCTTCAACAGCGCGGCCAAAACTAATCCCAGCTGCTTTATGGAGTCTGAGGGATTGGATAACTATTCCCAGGTGTGTCTCACCTCTGTGACCTTAATTATGGAGTCATTCCTTTTGACTTGTCACCGCAGGAAAAGCACACAGGTGTAACGAATAAATCCAACGATGTCTCAAAGGTGTCCCACTGAGCCGACGTCGACTAAATTGTGAGCATGAATTTAGATCAGAGCCATTATTTATGTGATTAACTTCACCTGCGCTTTGCATTTTATGACGAGCCAAAATGTCTGGGAAAAAGAAGCTGGGAGGGAGCGATGTATTGAGTTTTAATTTGAATAATGCAAATAAGCAATTAATCAGCTGACACACCTGGTATGAATTGGATGTTGTTTCCCGCCTGCTTTTGATGATTGTTTTAAAGAGAAACGGAAAGTCTGAAAGTAGGGATCAACCGATATGGATTTCTTTTAGTGCCGATGCCAATTTTTTTTCATCGGCCTTAGCCGATATTACCTCCGCTTTCTCTGCTTTGCCCACCCAGAGAATTTGGCCCACTCATGAGAAAGAGTGAGACATCATGGCTTTCAAACAAGCAAAGTGGCAGTTGGTCAAGCCCCCCCCTTCTTCCTCCGTAGCTACAGACACAGAAATGGTACATCCTAAGGAAAGCTCATTAGGGACTGGCTCTAGTGGCTGTAATTCTGCACCAAGGCTGAATTTTCGGGAAAGAGACTTCAGATACAGTATTAGGGGACCACTAAGGTCTATATAAAAGAGACTTCAGATACAGTATTAGGGGGACCACTAAGGTCTATATAAAAGAGACTTCAGATACAGTATTAGGGGACCACTAAGGTCTATATAAAAGAGACTTCAGATACAGTATTAGAGGACCACTAAGGTCTATATAAAAGAGACTTCAGATACAGTATTAGGGGGACCACTAAGGTCTATATAAAAGAGACTTCAGATACAGTATTAGGGGACCACTAAGGCCTATATAAAAGAGACTTCAGATACAGTATTAGGGGACCACTAAGGTCTATATAAAAGAGACTTCAGATACAGTATTAGGGGGACCACTAAGGCCTATATAAAAGAGACTTCAGATACAGTATTAGGGGACCACTAAGGTCTATATAAAAGAGACTTCAGATACAGTATTAGGGGGACCACTAAGGCCTATATAAAAGAGACTTCAGATACAGTATTAGGGGGACCACTAAGGCCTATATAAAAGAGACTTCAGATACAGTATTAGGGGGACCACTAAGGTCTATATAAAAGAGACTTCAGATACAGTATTAGGGGGACCACTAAGGCCTATATAAAAGAGACTTCAGATACAGTATTAGGGGGACCACTAAGGCCTATATAAAAGAGACTTCAGATACAGTATTAGGGGACCACTAAGGTCTATATAAAAGAGACTTCAGATACAGTATTAGGGGACCACTAAGGTCTATATAAAAGAGACTTCAGATACAGTATTAGGGGGACCACTAAGGCCTATATAAAAGAGACTTCAGATACAGTATTAGGGGGACCACTAAGGTCTATATAAAAGAGACTTCAGATACAGTATTAGGGGGACCACTAAGGTCTATATAAAAGAGACTTCAGATACAGTATTAGGGGACCACTAAGGTCTATATAAAAGAGACTTCAGATACAGTATTAGGGGACCACTAAGGCCTATATAAAAGAATCCAAAGAGCACCATGTCATGGGACCTTTAAGCCCCCCTGCTCTATATGGTCAGCTTTTCAGGGGTCTTCCGCATTTGCTTTCTCGGAGTCTCTGCATCGTCATTGCAGCCGGGGAATGACTGTGACAGCACTGTAGCGGAACTTTCTACCTGTATGTTGTCACGGCACAATCTTTCCTATTGGCTCGCCAGTCTGAGTTGGGTGTGGCTTTCCTGCATCACAGAGCTGTAGTAGTTTCCCCCATTAAAGTTGTCTTAATGTTTTTTCCGCATCTTGCACGTCTACAAATAAACTGTCAACGGAGCACAGGACGACCGCTAGGCCTACTCATTTCACCTGTAGTCTGAGCGGCTGAGTGTTTATCTCTGTAGTTTTGATATGCACGGTCTGCCAAAACTCTGGAAGCCCCCTAGATGTAACGATAGTATCAAGTTTTTCCAGTGTAGTCCTGACATCATAGGCATACAGAAGTCCTGACATCTCTTATAAAGGCACAGTTTCTAGAAAACTGTCTTTGTGCATTTCTCCGTGGATTAAGCGTTTTGTTACTTTCACAGTATTTATATTGAACCTCAACCTGCTTTTTAATAAAAAAATACACGATAATACAATACTTTTTACAATATAAGACCTTCAAATAGTAACTATACCGTTTTTTTCTAAACTGGACCCTATGTTCCTCTGTTTTTGTGTGTAAGTGACTGATGGGAACAAAGATCTTTGACATCGGTCCAGTATTAAGAGAGATCGCTGCAGTCGGCAGCGGCGAAACAAGCTACAATGTAAGTTAATAGGGCAATTGTCCAGCTTGTATTTACCTTTCACAAAAGTGCTCGTCTTGCCACTGAAAGACTCAGATTAATATTCTTAATATTAATAGATTATTGTGTCTGACAACATTATGAGAAGGATTTCTAAGGAGGTTGACCTTTCTGTTAAAGAGTAAGATCTTTTTTTTAAACATAAAAACATCTGTGAAATTGCGTTCACTAAATCCACCAGACTCCATGTAAATAAATAGTAATTTTAGCATCGTAAATTAAACTTCATTCAAAGTCAACAGACACAAAATAAGTCTATGAAAAGCCGTTTTGGGTCGTCTCTTCACTTTTCCAACCAAAACCATTCTAGTTTTGGTTGAAATAAACTCATAGTTTACAGATTTATATCTGAAAATATGTTGGCTCCATACATGCTAAAAGTATTGCTTTTTTAAATGGAGTCTGGTGGGTTTTAACGACTTCAGAGCTGTTTCTGGTTAAACAGAAAGGTCTTAAAGAGGTTTTATCTCTGAAGAAATCCTTTCCAGAATTTTGTCAGACACTTAGAATAGGCATTTCTTTAAACCAATCAGAATCGTCATGGGCGGTGTTAAACTCCGCACACAGACGTTGCAAATTAGTCGTGCAACAGAAAACTCCGATTGGACAGATAGTCTAGCTAGCTGTCTGGATTTACCCTGCAGAGATCTGAGGAGCAGTTAACCATAGTCCTCAGAAATCCACCGGAGGTTAGAACGTCAACACACAGAAAGCGGAAACAGAAAATACATGCATCCGGTGGAATTTCCTGCAGCTCCGGAGCATCCCGGAAGTGGAACGCGAAGGATATAGACTACCCTTTAAGTGACAGATGAGGTCATACATCTCATCTGGTAAAACAGTCTGGTTGAAAAAGAAACCCGGTAGGTACCCTTTAATACAAAGCTAGCCTCATTTATACAAAGTCTGGAGAAACATCTATTTTAATTGAGGTCTCAGCGTTGAATGTTTATACTGGTTAAGAACTCCACCCACATTCGTCCTAAAGAAAAATATAAAAGGAGACCGCACTCAGCAGAACAATAGTGCCTATTGTTGGTTTTTTTTTATCATATGGGAGAAGTCTGTGTAATATTAATCTGTGATGTAATGTGTACATAGTGTATGTTGGACACCTGTGCTGAATGTATCAAGACAGGGTGGAAACAAAAGCTGGAAACAGACTCAAGCCATCTTGCATTGCGTTTTGTCTGACATGGAACATTCACTGAGAAGAGCCCAATTGTGTCCCTGCGTATTGTCAAGCTCAAATCTTTATCAAAGTCACTTTCTTTGAGACATTCAGGAGCTGGAGCTCGTTATTCCGCTCAGTCGTGTTGACTGTCCCCAAATTACGGCGCAGGCGATAAGCACCAGGACACCTTTCCTGCAGTCTGTCCCCATTTCCTGAGGATTAGATGGCGTCTAATATTTTCCAAGATAGCTCACTCCGTTTATGCCTGTGACATAATGCAACATATGAACATCTGGGATTAGTTAGCCATGCTCTGCATATTCTTTCTTTTTTTCCCCCCATCACACAGAGGGAGGGAGTATTTTTTTGGAATACTCTTCCTACAGAGCTAATTTCATGCACTAACTTCCACTCATTTTAACTCTTAGCAAAGCATTGGTTGTTAACTAATCGGACTTGCTCCCACCAGTAAATTGATGTGTAACATTACTGTGTGTGTCTGGGGTGGGATAGGGGGACAATAATGACTTTTTAGACTTTATCTGTATTATATGTTGTACTGTAAATACTTAGTATTTTAATGTGCCATCTATCTGCCCAGGGACTAGGCGCGGAAATTAGCAATTTGCTACAACCTGGCACAAGACATCTATTAATGTTTTTTGTGCACTGTCCCTGTTCAAATAAATAAATTACAATTACAATTTGCATACAGCCACTGTCCACTGAGTAAACCTGCTGATCTAACTTACTGTTAAATAAAAGAAAAGAAAAATATTAAATTTGACTGTTGTATATTAACATACTGTAGAAAAAAAAATGCTCCTTTTCCAACCGAAGAGCACTGTTAACCCTCTAAAGCCTTTACAAGCTTTTGATGAAAGCTTAGAGAGCAAAGTGGCAGTTTTATTTTTTTTCCACATTGTCAGGAAGTAAATCACTTTGGTTTACAGGTCAGCAATTGTACTCGAAGAAAAATACAGAAAGAACAGAGGCAAATTGAATACACTTCAATTGTTTACTTTCATTTTGAATGTAACACAGGTGTCTACATACTGCATTGTATTGGTGAAAAGTTACAAACTGTCTTTTCAGTTTTGCCGTGCCATTTCTATAAGACTTTTGGAGTGAAAGACTCCTCCCGGTTGCTATGGATAAGCTTGCAATCTGACTCCTAATCAAATAATAATTTTTTTTTTTAAACCTTTACTTTAATCTACACTGAACTTTTATATGACCCTTGAAACGGCATGCTTTCATCCTGTTCCATGCTTCGATGACTTTAAAGCAGAAAGAAACGGGTCATTTCGTTGAAATAAATCAAACCGGCTGTCACAAATCCATCTAGTAGACTAGTCTCTTTTCTTTTTGACACACACACACAGACGGCTAAACACACATGGTTGCATCAAAATGATTATTTACATAAAACCCTTTTTGTTAGAGGCCGTGGGTGATTGAGCAAGACAGTGTGCAAAGCTTTTCCCTGACTCTGACATATTTTTGTCCATATAGTGATAGACCGAGCATATGCAGTTACTTAGTGTCCCAATTCATTTTTTAACTGTAATGTGCACAAAGAATAGGCCAGATGCGACTCACATTAGGCTGCTTAAGTACGGCACGGAAGACAAAAGTCGCAAGATCAAGTTTGGATACGTTGCATTGCTGTTTCAATACGGTTACTGTACATGTGTTTATCAGCAATGATTGTATTTCTTACCTTTATAAAAAAAAAAAGACAAAATTTGATCATCAGCAATAATAATAGTACAAATTAAAAAAATGCATTTATGTTGTATAAAACAAGGTAGAAACGTCATAAAAAGAACAACTCAAACACTATTGCATGCAATTGCTCAACATTCAAGTGTACAAAAACAGATTTTTTTTTTTCTATTTTTTTTTTTAAGATTCTTCTAAATCATCCTTAATCGTATGTGGGGGAAATGTGCAACATGAGTGTTTCTCTCATCAGAAAAAGATTTTTTTTTTTGTGTGTGTCATTATCATTTTGAACACGATTGTGCTTCTTGTGCAGACGCATTACGAGCTGTTGTTCCTCCGCCTGGTCAGGATTCGTCCAATCGCGCGTCCGCATGGAGGGGACAACGGGGCCTAAAGCAGCTCTGAGGACGCTTTGAGGCTGAATGTTATTTTTTATTTTTTCATTTTTTTAAGCTGGCCTGCATGACCTCATTTGTAGGGAATTGTCTGTGTAATTCAAGCATCAGCGATTGCAGTGTCGGGGCTAAATGTGTACAAAAGTCACTGTAGACAAATAGCTGAAGACAAAGTCCTCACTGCTTCACTTCACAAGTCTGCCACTGAGCGTGGCACGAGGCGCTCGCAAGGCACTCGCAAGTACAATCAAAGATGGTCATGTGCTGATTGTTGGTGCGTTTTTTAATTTTTTTATTATACATTTTTTACAATCCTGTCCCTGTGTGCTCACAGAGCTCTACAGGCCGGGGCGTGGCGGCGGGCGGGCAGGTGGCGGGGCTCGCCCCGGAGGAGGTCCCTGTGGAAGGGGAGGCAGGGAGCCAGTCGGGGAGGCGGAGGGCGGAGGGGTGGGCGGTAGCGCCGGAGGGTCGGGTATGTGCAGTGTGGTCAGAGGAAGAGCCCGGGTGGGAGGTGGCGTATAAGGGGGAGGCGTGAGGGGAGGGGAGGGAGTGGCGGACGTGGGAGGAGGTGTTGGAGGCAGCAGTGGAAGGGCAGAGGAGGAGGAGGAGGAGGAGGTCGGAGACGATGGAGGGCTTCGGGGGCTCGGCGGGAGCGTCCCCTGCGGCGGAGGTGGACTCCTGCTGGGGGGGTTGTAGATGGGGGATGAGTGGTGGTTGTAGTCTGGGTAGGGAGGAGACTGAGACTTCATGCGGGTGAAGTTCATGCATCTGCCCTGAAATTTGAAAACAGACCAGACGTCAGAGGAACATATTGTGATGGTGAACTAGAGATGGTCAGATACCATTATTTGCTTCCCGAGACCGATTCTGATACCTGAACCTGCGTATCGGCCGATACCGAGTACTGATCTGATACCAGTGTGTCATATATTTTGATTATGTTTTAACAGCTGTATACTACTATCCCTTTATGGATGTGATATGATGTATAACAGCTGTATACTACTATCTCTGTATGGATGTGATATGATGTATAACAGCTGTATACTACTATCCCTGTATGGATGTGATATGATGTATAACAGCTGTATACTACTATCTCTGTATGGATGTGATATGATATATAACAGCTGTATACTACTATCTCTGTATAGATGTGATATGATGTATAACAGCTGTATACTACTATCTCTGTATGGATGTGATATGATATATAACAGCTGTATACTACTATCTCTGTATGGATGTGATATGATGTATAACAGCTGTATACTACTATCTCTGTATGGATGTGATATGATGTATAACAGCTGTATACTACTATCTCTGTATGGATGTGATATGATGTATAACAGCTGTATACTACTATCTCTGTATGGATGTGATATGATGTATAACAGCTGTATACTACTATCTCTGTATGGATGTGATATGATATATAACAGCTGTATACTACTATCTCTGTATGGATGTGATATGATGTATAACAGCTGTATACTACTATCTCTGTATAGATGTGATATGATGTATAACAGCTGTATACTACTATCTCTGTATGGATGTGATATGATATATAACAGCTGTATACTACTATCTCTGTATGGATGTGATATGATATATAACAGCTGTATACTACTATCTCTGTATAGATGTGATATGATGTATAACAGCTGTATACTACTATCTCTGTATGGATGTGATATGATATATAACAGCTGTATACTACTATCTCTGTATGGATGTGATATGATGTATAACAGCTGTATACTACTATCTCTGTATGGATGTGATATGATATATAACAGCTGTATACTACTATCCCTGTATGGATGTGATATGATATATAACAGCTGTATACTACTATCTCTGTATGGATGTGATATGATATATAACAGCTGTATACTACTATCTCTGTATGGATGTGATATGATATATAACAGCTGTATACTACTATCCCTGTATAGATGTGATATGATATATAACAGCTGTATACTACTATCTCTGTATGGATGTGATATGATATATAACAGCTGTATACTACTATCTCTGTATGGATGTGATATGATATATAACAGCTGTATACTACTATCTCTGTATGGATGTGATATGATGTATAACAGCTGTATACTACTATCTCTGTATGGATGTGATATGATGTATAACAGCTGTATACTACTATCTCTGTATGGATGTGATATGATATATAACAGCTGTATACTACTATCTCTGTATGGATGTGATATGATATATAACAGCTGTATACTACTATCTCTGTATGGATGTGATATGATATATAACAGCTGTATACTACTATCTCTGTATGGATGTGATATGATGTATAACAGCTGTATACTACTATCTCTGTATAGATGTGATATGATATATAACAGCTGTATACTACTATCTCTGTATGGATGTGATATGATGTATAACAGCTGTATACTACTATCTCTGTATAGATGTGATATGATATATAACAGCTGTATACTACTATCCCTGTATGGATGTGATATGATATATAACAGCTGTATACTACTATCTCTGTATAGATGTGATATGATATATAACAGCTGTATACTACTATCTCTGTATGGATGTGATATGATATATAACAGCTGTATACTACTATCTCTGTATAGATGTGATATGATATATAACAGCTGTATACTACTATCTCTGTATGGATGTGATATGATATATAACAGCTGTATACTACTATCTCTGTATGGATGTGATATGATATATAACAGCTGTATACTACTATCTCTGTATGGATGTGATATGATATATAACAGCTGTATACTACTATCTCTGTATGGATGTGATATGATATATAACAGCTGTATACTACTATCTCTGTATGGATGTGATATGATATATAACAGCTGTATACTACTATCTCTGTATAGATGTGATATGATGTATAACAGCTGTATACTACTATCTCTGTATAGATGTGATATGATATATAACAGCTGTATACTACTATCTCTGTATAGATGTGATATGATATATAACAGCTGTATACTACTATCCCTGTATAGATGTGATATGATATATAACAGCTGTATACTACTATCTCTGTATGGATGTGATATGATATATAACAGCTGTATACTACTATCTCTGTATGGATGTGATATGATATATAACAGCTGTATACTACTATCTCTGTATGGATGTGATATGATATATAACAGCTGTATACTACTATCTCTGTATGGATGTGATATGATATATAACAGCTGTATACTACTATCCCTGTATGGATGTGATATGATATATAACAGCTGTATACTACTATCTCTGTATGGATGTGATATGATATATAACAGCTGTATACTACTATCTCTGTATGGATGTGATATGATATATAACAGCTGTATACTACTATCTCTGTATAGATGTGATATGATATATAACAGCTGTATACTACTATCCCTGTATGGATGTGATATGATATATAACAGCTGTATACTACTATCTCTGTATGGATGTGATATGATATATAACAGCTGTATACTACTATCTCTGTATGGATGTGATATGATATATAACAGCTGTATACTACTATCTCTGTATGGATGTGATATGATATATAACAGCTGTATACTACTATCTCTGTATGGATGTGATATGATATATAACAGCTGTATACTACTATCTCTGTATGGATGTGATATGATGTATAACAGCTGTATACTACTATCCCTGTATGGATGTGATATGATGTATAACAGCTGTATACTACTATCTCTGTATGGATGTGATATGATATATAACAGCTGTATACTACTATCTCTGTATGGATGTGATATGATATATAACAGCTGTATACTACTATCTCTGTATGGATGTGATATGATGTATAACAGCTGTATACTACTATCCCTGTATGGATGTGATATGATATATAACAGCTGTATACTACTATCCCTGTATGGATGTGATATGATGTATAACAGCTGTATACTACTATCCCTGTATGGATGTGATATGATATATAACAGCTGTATACTACTATCCCTGTATGGATGTGATATGATTTCTATCTCTGTTGTCTGTCTGGCTCAGGTTAAACTCTTTGTGAAACGTGAACAAACACAAACAATGAATGCCCCAGAACTTTCTTTTATTCTCCAGTTTGACAGTCAGTTATAACGGAAAAAAAACATAAATAAACTACTTTAACTTAGATTTTCTTTAGGGCTTTATTACGTGGTATCGGATCGGTGCATAAACTCCAGTACTTCCTGATACCGATACCAGCGTTTTAGGCGGTATCGGAGCCGATACTGGTATCGGGAACATCTCTATGGTGAACAACCTACCATATATGAACAACAGAGATGTGTTTTCTGTTTCACTTAAAGGGTCATTTCGTTTAGTTTTTTTTTCAACCTGGACCAGACTGATCTCATGAATTGGCGTATGTATGACACGCCAATTTGTATTCCGTTTTTGCGTGTTATCAAGACGCATAATCGCATTTTTGCGTGTATATCAACGCAAATCGGCTGCCATTGACCTACATTGTGAGTCAATTTCCACCGTAGCAAGTAGTATAAAGAAAGGGGGATTGAGTAAGGAGGTAGGTTTGGGTGGCGGATGGCTAAACCACAGGACTTTCAACCGGGAGAGCCGGGTTTGCGACACGCGTGTGACGATTTTTCAGCCATTTTTATTTTTTTTGTAATAAGCCTTACCCAATGTTTCTTTCCTAAACCCAACCATTTATTGTTTTCCTAAGCGTGTTTTTGTCGTTATTTTCCGTGTTTTTGTCACTGTTTTGTTACTAAAGTCTTTCCCTGTGTTCTTTTCCCTAAACCCAACCATTTTTTATTTATTTTTTTTATTTTTTTACAGGTGTGTGACGTAGTTCTCGCGATAGTACGTCGCGTTCTCGCGATAACACGCAACGTGGCGAGGCCACGTGGTGGGTATGTTTACATCAGCTGTATACAGCGTAGGCATACACGTGGATAGCTGAAAATGCGTACAATAACACGCCATTTTGCTTTATGAAAGTGGCGTGTATATTTATGCAAAGTCATGATGCCATGTTGCCTGGACCCTGTTTTGCCATGCGTTGATGTCTAAGTGTAGCCTAGAAATCTAGACGCCGCCTAGCGGCAGCAAATGTAAATTGCAGCCAGGAATCGGCTTTTGGCCGTGACTCTGGAAGACTTGGAGTTCAGCTTTTCTTTGACAAAAGAACAAAGAACGGCACTGAGGTCATTCTTAAAAAAGGAAGATGTGTTCGGAGTTTTGCTGACCGGATACGGCAAAAGTTTAATATATCAACTAGCGTTGCTCTGCCTGGTTGCAGCGCTATCCTATTGCGTGCAGAGGGAATTTGAAAGACAACCATTTATCCCGCCCCTCGGATTGAGCCCTGCCAATGGGGAGTTCCCAGACCAAACATCTGGATGTAGGTCTGGCTTGTCAGGCTAGTCTAAGTGACTAATTTGAATACAAAATCTTTTTATTTAACCAGAAACAGCCCACCAGAGTCCATTTAAATAAGCAGTACTTTTAGTGTGTATAGAGCCGGATATTTCCACATATAAATGGGTGAATTAAGGGTTTGTTTCAACCAAACCAGAGTATTTTATCAATTAGTGATCAACTACATTTCTTTTTACATTCCATATAGTTTTTTTTGTGTTATATTTTTCAATCGCGGCTCCATATGTTAGCAGTGCTAGTAGAACCATGTTTATCTAACGCCAAACATACTAAAGTGGACTGAAAATATTTTCAGACATTTTCTGAAATGTCCTGTAGGACTTACTGTCTAATTTGTCATTCACGTTGACCGCTGTATGTCATGAATATAATTGTTTGCATCTCGTTATGCCTCTTTGGTCAAACATAATCATTTTCATAGTCTGTAGCTTTGAAAACCGCATCATGACTGAAAGAACTTTGCTTTTCTAAATCTTTTTATTTGACAAAACACTCAACTTTTCCTCTTCGACGGCTGAATTAGTTTAAGATATAAAAATGTCCCTCGCTGCTTTCTGTTATGATCCACATGGACTGATGACTACAGCAGATGGTAATGTGACTCTCACTTAAAGAAGTCTTTCCTATAGTCCACACACACACACACACACCTATGTGACTGCGCTTTAATGTCAACATACCTCTATAAAATGAATGCTGTCCTGTATTTCTCAGTCACAGGTTTAGTTAAGGGCAATTATTTGAATTCTCTACTCATGCTGACAAAATAACCTGCCACCACCATCCTGGCGTCCAAACCAAAGTGAGGTCATACAAGAGAGAATATTATATTCCAGAAACAAGCTACACCCCAGGAGCAGCTGCACTGAGGGGATCAGGGAGACTGATAAGGGATGACAGCGCTGCTGCTCTGTGCCTCTCATTTACCAGCGGGGCCAAATGAGACAAAACCAGATAATATACATACATACATACATACATACATACATACATACGTACATACTGTAAACACACACATACAGTACAGGCCAAAAGTTTGGACACACCTTCTCATTCAATGCGTTTCCTTTAATTTCATGACTATTTACATTGTAGATTCTCACTGAAGGCATCACAACTATGAATGAACACATATGGAATTATGTACTTAACAAAAAAGTGTGAAATAACTGAAAACATGTCTTATATTTTAGATTCTTCAAAGTAGCCACCCTTTGCTTTTTTTGATAACTCTGCAAACCCTTGGTGTTCTCTCAATGAGCTTCATGAGGTAGTCACCTGAAATGGTTTTACCTTCACAGGTGTGCTTTGTCAGGGTTCATTAGTGGAATTATTTCCCTTATTAATAAAAAAGCAAAGGGTGGCTACTTTGAAGAATCTAAAATATAAGACATGTTTTCAGTTATTTCACACTTTTTTCTTAAGTACATAATTCCATAGTTTCATAGTTGTGATGCCTTCAGTGAGAATCTACAATGTAAATAGTCATGAAAATAAAAAGGAAATGCATTGAATGAGAAGGTGTGTCCAAACTTTTGGCCTGTACTGTACATACATACATAAATACATACATACTGTAAACTCATACATACATACATACATACATACAAGGTTTTATTTCAACATTGGGTCTGACACGTTATAACCAGGGGCTCTGGGGGTCTTCCCCAGAAAAGTTTCAGTGTCAAAAACTAAATTTCCTACACTGTAAGAAATAAATATGTAAAATAACAAACGTTCTGGCAGCTCATTACCCAGATCTTGGCCCGCAATTTAAAAACTGTAATTTTGTGTGTCGCTACAGTTAAAATACAGAAATCATCATCCCCGAAATCTAGATACATACATACATACATACATACAGCAAGGATAGAACAATAAACACGATCTGTATTTTTTATTCCTATAGTGCCATAATAAGTAATTTCATCTTGGTCTGGATCAGTGGAAATACATTGACTCTTTGCGCCTTTTGTGGCCCGCTTGGTTCTTTCGGGGGAATGATTGTAAAGATATACAGTACGTAGAATATGTTTACAGCATTTCCTCTCTACCTGGGACGTTTTGGGGCCAATTGGTGGGATTGCTGTGGAAAAATGTACAATCAGCAAGACAGTGAAGTAATCTGAAGATCTTTTTCAACTTTGAGGGTAATGGCTGCTCTTAGATCAACATCTCTTACTCAGGGGAAGATGAAGCAGTACATAAACTCTTGCGGGTGAGGGATTATTATATGCAGACTTTCCTCAGACTCATTTTTTCAACACTTGTAGATCCCACAGTCTCAGACTACACGTCAGCTGCCAACAGTAGAGGTCATCGCACCGTTACCCCCCCAACTACAGCTGGCCTTTGAGGAATTACATTTGCCTTTCTATAATGACTTCCCCAGAAGTCTTTACGTTGCAGAGCACTGTAGTCAGCCACTGCAGCCTAAATCCCATCATTTGCCAAATGCTAATGCACTGCCAATGCCGTATATATACAGGCTGATTGAATGTTTTTATGCTGACCTGTGTAGCTTTTTTTAGAGTCATTCTTACCTTGTCACCCGGATGAGGTCTCATTACAGACACGCGGTTGTAGCCTTTTCTTAAAAGTACCCACAAAGCGTCCAGTTTGCTCTATGGAAAAAAAGGAAGAAATCAAACTTTGAAATCATTACAACAATCTTACCTTTTTATTCTTAAGATCAGGTTTCTGGCATCAACCCGTTTTGTTTTTTCTCTTGGTCACTCTAAAACACACTTCCCCCCCACCCCCAGCTGCAGCGAAATGACCAGCAATATCCGATTCACGGCTCCCTTCCCAGTGACAAACTGAAACGGCTTCAGTTTAGTGTGAAATGGCTCTTCATAGATTTTAAACACAGCAAATATTTTGAGGATAAGAGCAGAAAATGCAGCTGTTTTTTCTCACAAAACTGCTGGCTGTGCAGCCCTTCTCTCTGGAGGTCAGTCCAACAGAAGTCTGGTTTCTATTAGCAATCCCCCCCCAATGCTGAAGGCTTCGGAGCGACTCCTTTAACCCCATGCTGCTGGCCCTGGAGGAAGGGACCGTGTGCCAGTAGTAGTCACCTAAGCATTATTACCTTAACACATCTCCTGCTTTCACCAGGGCATTTTAATAATGCTAGAACTTGCATATCCTCAGCTTCAGATTAACATGAAGTAATTTGTAACAGATGGTGTTGTACTTGATGCAGTACACATGCTAACAGCTGAAAACATCTTTTGTCCCAGCGGAGCTAAGATTAAACATGAATGCTTATTTCCTCATGTTGAGCACTTGAAACTCATCGTTCATGTTATGTTTAGGCCATTATTAGTTGTTGTCAACAATGAGACTTGAAAGATCCTCTGCAGACCGACCGAACACATCGTTGTTCAGTCACATTGGTTATGATTACATGCACGTAATATTGAACGTTGACCTTGTTCCGAATATGACCATGTTCCCTGAATTTAATACGGGTCATGTTAACAGCATATTCTGTTTGGATATTCAGAATAAGGCCTTTTTTTTAATTTTTTTTATTTAGCATTTAGCATTTTTCATTGAAGACATGTGGGATATGCCGGTATTATTCTGAGTTTTAGAAGCATTCTTTGGACATGTATACAGCATATTCAGAATCGGCGTCTCAATCAGGATTTTTACTGCAGTTTGTGACAGTTTACGGCTTCTTGCCTGTTTTACGGCTCACAGTCAGCTCTGTGCGTTGCTATGGTTGTTGGACACAAACCAATCAGCTGACAGTTTGCAGGGCTGCGGTAGAGATGCACGGCCAAAATAAAAGGAGGAGAAACACAGCTATTTTTAAACATTATCAAAGACTTTTGATATCAACAAGAAGGCCGCCACCGGTGGAAAATTTAAAAAAATCCTATTTATGCACGGCTGCATGTAAATCAAAATATTAGTGGAAAAGTAGTAGCCATGTAAACAGCTTAGTCGGAAAGAATATAGTCTTTTTTGTAATAATAAGGGCAAAAAACCAGAATGTTATGTTCATGTAAACGTAGTCAATGTTGGTCCTGTACCTTGATGGGTGAGTACCACTTGCGTGGCCCCAGGGGTTTGTGCATGCCATTATTGAGAACCCGCATGGGGGCCTCCACATACTCCTGTTCAGGCATCTTCACTTTGGCGTTTTTGGCCTTTTCCAGTTTTGCTCCTTCTTCAGTGGAGCCCTTCTCACCCCAGCGGACCTGTGTAACGGAGAGTATGGAGAGTCACATGTACCTTTTTAATGTTTTACATCATTGGCACACAAAGTTTGAGAGTGTTTAATTGTGAATGTGTCCGACTTGTAGGTGCAATGGAAGTTTGATTGAAAGCTCTAGTGCAGAGATATTCAACAGGGGGTAAGTAAGTGCAGGAGGGCTGCCAAATTATCTTAGGGACTGTTCGTTATTTATTTAAGGGGCCACCGAAGGAGTTTTGGGATCTTTCGTCAAAATAGACCTGACCCTCCCCCCCGCCCCCCTTGCCAGTAATAATTTCTAATTTCTAAAATCTATGACCTCCAAAACGATTTGGAAATAAGGCATGGCCCTCCCCAACAATTTATCGATGCCTTCTTTACTGGTTTGCTGTTTCCATGATTACAAAAGTTGGGTGACCCCCCCCTTTTCCCTAGACTAAAAAAATGTTGGGTGACACTCCCCTCAACAAAGAATAAAAGACATCCTAACCTATTTTCTTCTGGTGGTTATTCCATAAATACCGAACGGTCCCTTAAAAATAACTTTTTGAAAGTTTCTTTTTTCAAAATGTACAATAATTTGAATCCAATATATTAATAGCAAAGATAAATTGGACTATTTGTGAAATTAAAACGTTTAATTTACACATAGATAGATAACCTTACTATACAATAGGTAAGGTAGCCACTATGGTAGCCTTACAGTTAGGGTTAGGGGTTCACTGTGCCTTCCACATGTATGTTTAACATTAAAACATGACGTATTAATTAATTCATTTTCATCCATCCGGAACAGTTTAACTTGCAACTTTTTAAAGAGTATGTGTTAGAATCATGTAATTTCTGAGGGAAAATGTAAAACAATATATGTATAGTAGTAGGGGGTCCCTACTCTGTCTCTTCTTCAGCTAAGGGGCCCTTGGCTTAAAAAACGTTGAAGACACCACTTTAAGAAATAAATCCGTAAAATAAAAGAAAAAGTTCTGGCAGCTCATTATCTGGACTTTGCCCCGTGATTAAAAAGAGAAATTATGTGTGTAGCTACGGTAAAAATACAGAACATTTTCTGTTATTTAAAATTCTCTTTAAAAAAGCGATAAATGTTAAAAGAAGCAACAAAAACATTGGAAAAAGCTTCAAAAAATGTTGAAGAAAAGCGACAAACTGCAGAAAAAAAACAACAAATGTTGGAAAAAGCTTCACAAAGAAACAAAATCAGCGGAAACTGCTTCAAAAGTGGAAAAAGCTTTGAGAAGGTGGAGAAACATGGACTTGTCGCAGCACAAATTATACAACTGTGAATCACTTCTATGGACAATTTCTGTTCCAATAGGCATCCAGCTGTTAATACACAGATGTTTCTTAGAGTGCAGTGTTATTTGAACTTTCTGGAAGTGTGAGATTTGACCTGATCTCACCTCCATCCTTTTGATCCCCCCAACTCCTCTTCCTCCGTAGTAGGAGGCGTCTACAGTCGGCCATTTCTTCTTAGGGGCTTCAAAGTCTTCATCATCCTGTGGGAAAGTGACAGGAAGTGGAATTTATTGTGATATATTTCTTAAATAGGCCATTTGACAGGCTAGCTATAGCAACCCGTTCTCACTCCGAACTCGTAAAATACGGACGTTTGGACAGTGAATGTCGGCGCCTGAAGCGACGAAAAGAAAACGCCCTTCAGCGTGTTTATATAACGTACCGGGGAGAGCAGCAGCTACATGGGGTTTAGCGAGTAGTAGGCCTATATAAGGCAGAAATTCCACGTAGCGAGGTTGGTTGGGGGGGGTGGATGGGTCAAAGACAGGACTTTCACCCAGGAGACCGGGATCGTCTCCCGCTTTCTTCTTTAACCGTCCCGTTAATCCCACGTGTCACGAAGCGTAAACCCACCCACGACCTTTTCCTTAACATAACTGCGTCAAAAGGGACGCCAATAGTCCCGACCAAGAGTGTTTAGTTAAAGGGTTTTATATTACGCTTAAGGAGACTTTTAGCGTCAATAACAATGACAAAGGCACCTGACCAAGCGTCCGTATTTTACGAGTGAGAATCTGTCGGCTATAGCTACAACTAACTCTTGTGTTGTCTTCCCGTCAACCTGCAACTTTTTGTTTTTCTGGGCCAACAGTTTTAAACTAAAATTGGTCGACACTTTTTCCTCACTTTTCCCGACGTTTTTGTCACTTTTTTCCAAGTTTGTTGTCACTTTTTCCGATCTTTTTTTTTTTTTAGATGTTCTTGTATCATTTTTTTTTCTTCAAAATGCAATAAAATGGAATAAAACACCCAAATTCAGTGAAAGTAGTGAACTGATCATTTATTTTAAGGAAAGAAACCCAAATTTTCTGATATAGAAACTTTTTGAAAACGGGTCAAATTTGACCCGAGGACAACAGGAGGGTTAAGGGACAATAAAATGGTAAATTAACCTTTTTATTCTTTTTTACATGAATGTAGACATACTGAATGAATACGTAGGAGCTACTGCCTTCTCACTGGTCACCAGTAAATACCTCACTGTCTGCCCCCCCCACACACACACACACACTCCAAACCCAGCCCTTATTTGAGTCCCCTCTGAGCTGGTGCTCAGATCAGAGGAAATTACAAAGCCCACTGGCCAAACTTGTTATGTTTGAGCTCTTTAATACACCCAGTCTGACTCATAATCTGTCAGACAGAGGAAGCCATAATGAAGGCTGAACGTTGTCTGTGAAGCCATGGTTGGCCTTGGAGTCATTTTTTTTTTTTCTTTTCTTTTTGGAATAGATTAACCTAATCATTCATTTAATTGGTGCAAATAAATGCGGCCTGATGTGACCCACAGTCGCACGTTAGCTTTCTGTTACTGCTCTGTGAGTTTGGCCAGTCAAAATGTATTTTAATAACATGAATTTGTTGATCAAATTAGTCACAAATATGCCATGGAGCTCCAAAGAGTTTCAGATGTAAGTGATTTTGGAAAACATGAATTGAAAGTCTTGAACACAAAAAGAGAGGGAGGGAGGAAAAAAACACAGTAAAAGTCAGGAGTTGGGTTGGGATTTCATTGTTATTCTAAGAGGGCGTTAACTCACATTGGATGAATTACTAAATGAGTGAAATCAGAGGGTTTTAATTTGAGAAGCGAGTGAATGACGCCACATGGTCATTGAGGTTTAAGAATGTCTGCATAAACTGAACTATTGCACAACCTAAAGCGCTGGCAGCTGTCTGAATCTTAAATAATGAGCTTGTCTTTTGAGTCCTATGAAACCGGCTGAAAAAAAGACGGTGCAGCGCCTACCGAACTCTCGTCCGCAGCCGGTGGCGGGGGTTCATGGATGATCTGTGGAGAGGAAGAAAAAAAACAGATTGCATGAGAGGAGATGTTAGGGGGGGGTGTTATTAGACAACGAAAGTCACAAACGCATGTATAGAAATTTTGATAAAATCTGCACGTCAACAGCAATGTGTCAACAAGGTGGTTACAAAACAACACATGGCTGAGGAATTGTTTTTTTTCCTACAAGTCTACTTCTTTACAAGAGCTGGCCTAGAAATTTTCTATCCAGATTTTTTGGCCTGAGGTTGTTGATTAGGAGAAGGGAAGAATAACAGGCTCATAAACACTATATGATCTGTTCCCTATGAAGCAATGTCATCCATGGAATTTCACTTTTTGAGTACGTTGTACAGCCGCCACACAGCGTGATCGCAAATGTTAAGCCTGTACAGTTTAGTCTACGCCTTGCACTCTCCCTACACTTTGTTTCTTTTTCTTTCCCCGTCACCACATGAGCTGTCAGTGTATTTCTATTCTAGTTTAATATAGGCAGTTCCTTCTACATTAAATGCACTTGGCAAATTAAGGGATTCTGATTCCTATTTGCGATTTTTCCTCCATGCTTTTCCAAAGCTTGGAACACGAAACGGTTCCCCATGGTAACCTCGCATCGCTTTTTCCTAAACACACTTGCTGCACAGACTTGAATTTGCAACTTAATGAACAAGAACAGAAAGAGAAGGGGGAAAAAAAAAAAGTACATGGAGGGACAGCCATGTTGTAAAAGCTGACATCTCTCTCTGGCAGCTCTCAACTCTCCCGTTTCCAGCGCTGGAAACATTGGATGCCATTCTGAAGACAGACACTGCGCTCTTCATTTGAAAGGAGAGATACACATTTTGACAGTGAGCGGCTGTTCATAGGAGTTTGCTGAAATAGTGTCATGCTGGCAGGTGGACCACTGTCTAAGCACAGGCATGTGTTTTTTTTTTTTCCTGGCCCATTTCCTCTTTTTACTGGATCCAGATAAGATAAAGGTCTTAACATTTTGTGTGATGTATGTATTTGTGAATGTATTTTGTGTTTTGTATTTACTGTTTAATTGTTTTAAGGACCGCCCTTGAAAATGAGATGATTCATCTCAAGGGGTTATCCTACTAATAAAATACATCTGAAAAATACTTTGGTAACACTTTACTTGAAGGTATCTACATAAGAGTGACATGACACGGTCATGAACACATGACCGTGTCATTATGTAGATACTTTCAAGTAAAGTGTAACCAATACTTTTTTATTCATGGCGAGCTTCTAAAAATCTCATAACAAAGATAACAACCCAAAACAGCCTATTTGAATGTTGTTAACCCACACAGCTGGGAATTCAAATTAGTCCCCCCCCCCACCATTATTGAGAGGTGAGACTCGGAGGTTGCCTGCCGTGACCTCTGGAAACACTAATTTTTTCAACAGCAGCATAATTACTTAAACACGCGTTCCCCCTGTGGCCTTGACCTCTTCTGGCAGCCCGCCTAAATTCAGCTCCAGAGATCCTAAAGGGCCGTACGCCCTTATTGACTCATAGACAGGGGCGGAGCGGGGTGTGTGTGTGTGTGGGGGGGTGGTGGTTAGGGTTAGGGGAGTTTGTGTGTTTGTTGCATCCTGGAGAACAAAAGACTTTCAACCAGGAAAAGCCTGTTAAGAGCTGAAGATCTTGGTTCTGTCATGTTCGGTCTTCATTTCTATCATTTTACACAGGCTCGGGCCGGCTCGGGCCGGGCTCGGGCTTGCGCTCCGGGTTGCGCGGTGAATGAGCGGTCAGGTGATGCGTTTTCGATTATAAGTCTGAGGTGTGGAAACCATGACCATGTGCATAATGAGAATAATGAGAGTTATGTGAAATGCAAAGACACATTCTATTAAAGTACGTAGTAAGTAAAATGTATAAATGTCTCATTCTTGACAAAAGGCAAAAGAGCTGTGTGCGTGCGCACATTTGAATAATGTCGGGCTGTAAACAGGTTTGCGCTTTTAAAAAGCTGTCAATCAAAATGTACTTGTCGGGTTCGGGCCAAATTCTGTCGGGCTCGGGCCTTGTCGGGCCGAACTTTTAATGCCCGATTACAGCTCTAAAGCCTGTCGTGTCCCCGGAGTTCTACTAAAGGGGGCCGGTGTTTCCACACCAAACCACGATCTTTGAATGGGTGCTGTCAATCTAGATCTGTCATGTGACCGGTCGTCACGTGACCAGCTGGTGAGCGCCTATTTTCGTATAGGATATCATACGAATCGGTATGCATGAGTTTTCGCACAATAGCGTACGAACCCGTTCACGAGAATGCGGTGTCAGATTTCAGAACGATGAAGACAGTTGACGAACAGCTGGATATAAAACAGGATGTCAGCTCTACAGGATGATTCTTTTTCATGGCAACTGTCATGTTTTTCCCAAATGATGTACACATTTTTCATCTCCTTGAAAAATAGTGCATTTACTTGCTATAAATGGGGGGGAAAAAAATCATGTCGCCTGGGCCCCCGTAGCTTTGAGCTGAGCCCTGAATGTTTACAACGTCTGGCTCCGCCCCTGCTCATAGACCCTAATCTTCTCACCATGGGAAGGCTGTTAAGGTTAATGAGATGCCTTAGGGGGGCGTTAGCCGGACAAAACAGACCTGGAAAAGACATTTCTTTCCGTCATATTGTCTGCCAGCAATAGCACTGCATTCCAAAAGTGTTTGAAGCCATCTAAAATGTAAGAAGAGCAGACCAGAAGCTATCTGTAAAGCGGCATGGGTGCATGTTATTATTGCCCTAGTGTTTAAGAGATCTCACCACAGTGCAGCAGAGAGGCCAGAACCACCAGAGGAGAGCCAAGACCAGCAGCAGCATCAGGATGAGCAGCGCTACGGCCAGGATGGTCCCATCAGACTGTGACAGAGACAGACACGTCGACACACACTCTCTGAACATGTAGAGCACTGAAAAGACCTAAACCATTTCTCTAGGCTTAAAGGGTAACTTCGTATTTTTTTTTCTTCAACCTGGATGCTATTTTCCAATGTTTCTGTGTCTACGTGACTGATGAGAACAACAATCTTTGAAATTGGTCCAGTTTTTAGCAATACCAGTCAGCAGCGGCGAAAAACAAGCTACAATGCAACGTTCTACTGTGCAATTGCGGTCCTTGAATTTCATGCCACTAAAAGTGCTGCCACTGACTGACTCTGATTATTATTCTAAGTTACATTATGGAAAGTATCCATACAAAGATAGATATTTTTGTTAAAGAATAAGATCCTTTTTGTTTAACATGAAACAGCCCCATAATATCTAACCCCAAACCCACCAGACCAGATAAACAGTGATTATATCATCGTAAAACACACTTCATTCAAAGTCGACAGAAACAAAATAAAATTATAAAAAGCCATCTTGGTTCGTCTTTCCACTGTTCCAACAATCACCACTCTGGTTTGGTTGAAATAAACCCTTAATTCACCCATTTACATGTGGAGATATGCTGGCTCTATACACGCTAAAAGTCCTGATTATTTACATGGAGTCTGGTGGAGATATGCTGGCTCTATACACGCTAAAAGTCCTGATTATTTACATGGAGTCTGGTGTAGTTTGGTATTGGTGATTTCGGGGCTGTTTCATGTTAAACAAAAAGGATCTTACTCTTTAACAAAAAGGTCTATCTCTCTGTGGCCAGGTTAGCTCAGTTGGTAAAGCATTCACACGTGTAGAGGTTAATTCCTCGACGCAGAAGGTCCAGGTTTGAGTCTGACCTGTGATAATTTACTGCATTTTTTCCCTCCCTCCCCCCTTTTCATAGCTAGCCGTCCTATCCATTAAAGGTGGAAATGCCCAGAAAATAATCTTTAAAATATTGTCAGACACTTATAACACACTTAATAATAATCTGAGCCTGTCGGTGGCAAAAACTGAACTTTTAGTGGACGGGAACTGACAATGAACATTTTCCCTATGGTTACATCACAGCCCTGTTTCACAGCTGCTAGTTACAGCATTCTCGCTCAATACTGGACCAACTTCAAAGCTTTTTATAGTCACTAAGAAACCAATGCATGGGAAAGAGGCTCTTTTGGTGTGGAATCAGTAGGCTACTTAAATACTGTGATTCAGAGGTCGCTGAAATACTGAATTCATCAGTTAGACATTATTAGACATTTTTAATTACATTTGGAATGCACCGTTACCCAAAAGAAATTAGTTTCTAAGCTATTGCTGGTACATTAAATTGTACTCACACAGCTCACAGTGGTAATGGTGACTGAACTGGAGATGAAACTGAGACCTTCGTTCATACTGACATAAAGGTTCGCTGCCCTGGAAAAGAAAAAGAAAAAATGTCTCGGCTGTGTGCGGTGCCTTGGAAAAACAAGAGTGCACGGCGTCATATGAAACCTCACATTTGTGTTAATATATTTGAACTTCAACTTACATCCCCTCATCTTGGAGAACTGGTGCAGGGCAGAGGAGATAGGTATCTTCCACAATCAAAGGCTTCACCACTAGAGAAGGAGAGGGAAAGGGGTCATGAAGAAAAGAAACCAAACATTTCAGTCTTGTAACAGTCAGCACTATTCACTGACATATAAAGCTCTCAAACCAGATTTACCCACATCATGACGGGTTACAGTACTAGTTTAATGAATGAATAATGCCACATTGCTTCATTGTAATTGAATAAGTATGTTGACCGAAGTTAAATGATGTCACATCTTTCACTTTAACTCAAATAAACTGTCTGAGAGGAGCATTTCTTCAAGACAAGAAGACTGAGCTGAAGACATCTGTATGACACTGAGGAACACCAACATCAACACCGCTTTTTTTTGTTTTTCAGGCAAATCTGCTGTAGCTGCTCGCCTCGTCCAGCTGGCTTTTAGGAAAGCGGCTCCAACAAGCATTGTCGCCCAATCCTGTGTGTTTATCCTGGCAGGAGGAGAGCATACCCCAGAACTGAGGAAATCAACACAAGCAGCCGCATGGGAGTCGCGACCGCTCTTCTCCAGCAACACCACGCAGGTTGGAGGGGAGGGGGGGGGGATCAAGGCTGCCAAAAACAGCTCAAACTGGGCCAGATATGATCTCGCTCAGAGTTCATCTCTGCACCCACCTCGCACTCAGAATGCACTCTGAAAGCATGGCGAAAAGGCCCGAGAGTAGGCCGGGGCAATATATATATCGATATTATGTCGACATTAAAGGAACACGCCAACTTATTGGGAATTTAGCTTATTCACCGTAACCCCCAGAGTCAGACAAGTCGATACATACCCTTCTCATCTCCGTGCGTGCTGTAATGCTGTCTGACGGCTCCAGCGGCATCAGGCCAGCACAGAACATGCAGGTGAATGGTTCCAGCAATCCTACTGCTCTGAATAAGTGACAAAATAACACCAACATGTTACTATTTACATGTTGTGATTTATAGAGTCACAGCGTGTACAAAAAACAACGTAACATGAGACACCGCCGTCTTCTAACTGTAAACAAACTGGGAACTATATTCTCAGGCGGAAGAATATAGTACTTGGGCGGAGTGATATGCTCGCAGCAAGCCTGTCTGAGAATATAGTTCCCGGTTTGTTTACTGTTAGAAGATGGCTGTGTCTCATGTTACGTTGTTTTTTGTACACGCTGTGACTCTACAAATCACAACATGTAAATAGGAACATGTTGGCGTTATTTTGTCACTTTTGTCACAATTCGGAGCAGTAGGCTAGTTGGAACCAGTTACCTGCAGGATCTGTGCTAGGCTAAGCTAATGCTGGAACCGTCAGGCAGCGTTACAGCACGCACGGAGATGAGAAGGGTATGTATCGACTTGTCTTACTCTGGGGGTTACGGTGAATAAGCTAAATTTCCGATAAGTCGGCGTGTTCCTTTAAGGCTAGATATCATCTTAAATTTTGGATATCGTAATATCACAATATGACACAAGTGTTGTCTTTTCCTGGTTTTAAAGGCAGCATCACAGTAGAGTGATGTCAGACTTACTAGCTGTTCTATTATTTGCCTTACCCACTTAATCATTGTATCCACATTATTGGTGATTATTTATGAAACCTCTCATTGGGTTAACCCTTGTGTTGTCCTCGGGTCAAATTTGACCCATTTTCAAAGTTTTTTCATATCAGAAATATGGGTTTCTTTGAACCAAAATGCCCAAATATAACATGGATGCATGGATGTGCAGGTACAATTAATGATTACATTCATTGAATTTTGGGTGTTTTATTAAATTTTTATAACATTCAACATCCTTTGATCTTAACTGTTCAAATAATTCATAATTTCTGCATTTTTAACTCAAAATTAGGTATAATGTGATATAAATTAGGTTTATTGACCATGAATTTAAAACAAAACGTTGAAAAAAGTGACAAACGTTTTTAAAAAGTGTCAAAAGCATAAAAAAAGAGCCAAAAATGCTGAAAACCAAAAATTCACTTTTGACCTGGATGGACAACAAGTTCATGGTCAAAGGCAAGACAACACAAGGGTTAATATGTTGTGAAAGCACCAATAGTCAATCCTACAATATCGCCGCAATATTGACATTGATGTATTTGGTCAAAAATATCGTGATATTTGATTTTTTTTTTTCTTCACATCGCCTTCTTAACTACAAACTACAGTAAAGTCCAATAAAGAGCTGATTCTGCACACTTCCACTGTTTAAATCCCTTGAGGATAAAATGCTGGCAAACATCATGTTTTATTGGACTGTTTACTCCCCGAGCCCAGAGACAGGTCATGTTTTACTGTGAGGTGCAGACAGAACAAGTGCCCACAGTTCAACCATTAAGTTAATGGGAATTACTGCTTCAGATGATGACACATGTACAATCTCTGAGAGACTATTCACCGGGACGGTCTGTAGTGGTCTCAGCAGTCGATTATGGGAAAACGGCAGCATTACGTTAAGCATTTGAAATCATCAGACTCGGCTACAATCGCATTTGAAGGATTAGTTTGACTGTTCTGGTTTAATGAGAAGATTGATACCGCTGTACGGTAACGACAGTCTGGATATGGTAAGCTTAGCTTAGCTGTCGGATTATGGGAAACGGCAGCATCTCTGAGTTGTTGAAGAAATTATTGTAAAAGTATTTAAACATACGAGGATATCGGTCGTTTGTTCCCTCCCCTCTAATACGACCCACAGGAGTGTTTCAGAAACCAGCGCCCCTAGTGGTGGCAGGAAATACAGCCTTGTATCTAAACCAGAGAACGGAACGGCGTTACAGTTTTAAACACGTGGATAACGTGAAATGGTCGCAGTTCAGTTAGGTTTGGGTTCAAATCAGATGCTACTTCACTTTCTGATACGCAGTAATGCAAAACGTGACAGCTCTGTTTGTTCCGTAAAGTGAAAAAACTTGAACCCGGGTCTCCTTAGGTGAAAGTCTTGTGTTTGTTTGACCCAACAACCTCCCCAACCTGCTTTCTTACATGGAAACTTACACTTCGTCACCTTACTTCCTGCGTTTGCTCCCATCATAACTAATACGGCCAATTAAAGGCACCGTCACTATAAACTTAAATATAAATCCTAACATTATAATGCGTTCCATTTACCTCTGAACTCGGAGCGGGGAACATCACACCGTTGAATGCGCTCCATTTACGAGTCTGATTTTTCAAAGTGGGGTTCAGCTCTAGTCAGATTAGCCATTGTTAGCAATACCGGTTGATAACAACGCATTACGCTGTTTTTTTGTGCATACAAACACTATAGCAACATGTCCACAGATAGAATGTTGGATTCTGAGCTCGGGTACTGCGAGGTTGAGTTTCGAGCTTGGAAATCTGAGGTCAGGGGGCGTGTTTCCAACTTTGACCTCGGAAAATTCGACTTCCGAGTACAAATGGAACGCACTATTAATTACTGCTTGAGCAAACGACTTATGTGGTTGTTTTTCAGGAGAGGACGGTCTCATTTAAAATCATAAGACTCAATACATCATACACTCTCATTATTTTCGTAAGCCCGCCCCTGAAGCTACTGCAGCAAACGGTTACATTACAGAAACTAGAGAAAAAAAGCCGGATGAGGCTGATGCTATACGCGGTAATGTTACAAAAAATGTATGGGGTTGTTGCTCTGGGACAAGGGTGAGAATGAAGCTGGGGAGGGAAAAATCACAGTATACTCACTACAAAAAACTAGACTCCCACCACTGCACCCAAGGATATACATATGCTCCAGCAATCGCTTCATTCATTTAGTTGAGATGTAGTAAGATCAGAGAGTCAGGATGGGAGGCAGGATTGTCTCTAGGTCTCTTCACACAGATAGGAAAACAGCGTTGCACTCTAGGATACAAATAAAATGAAAAAACGACTTTCTTCAAACTTCTCACAGAATGGAATGTAAGATTATTCCCAACAGTTGCCTTTAGGCAAAACAGAGCCAGCTGTTTCAGCCTGTTTCCAGTCTTTCTGCTTAGCTATAGCTAACCAGCTGCTCGCTGTAGATTCATATTTAGCTTACAGACACGAGAGCGGTATCAATCTTCCCATCTTACTCTCGGCATTAAAGCAAATAAATATATTACCCAAAATGTTGAACTACTTATTTAAAGTCCCATCTCCCATTATCCACACTGTTGAATCTAGTCCATGGCAACATCTGTCACCAAAACATTAGACAGCTCAGGACCGGGCCTGCCAAATCCCAGCCCGCCCGACTGTATTTGCTGCTACTTTTTCCTGGAGACACAAACTCAAACGTCGATTCATCTGCTCAACACATGCAGTTACATATTGCTGCTTACCTTTTTTGTACCGTTTCAACATATTTGCGAAGTATGCAGAGGACTGGAGCGGGGTGTCAGTGAGGGCACAAAGATGTATTATGAAAGAGAAGAAAAATGCGAGCTGACCTAATTATTTTTCATATAAAGTTTTACCCTTGATGTGAAGTAAACAAGTTCCAGAGGATTGTTGTGTGTAAACAATCTGGAAGTGAACAAATGAAGAAGAGTATACAATTATAATGGGATTGACATGAGGAGATAATTCTGCTCAAATTGTTTCCATGTCCGCTGTTTGTCTGCAGGAAGTTGGTTCTGAGGAATTGTTATTGTTTCATTAAAGGAGAATTCCAGTTGATTTCAACACGTAGCTCTGTTGTTTGTATATTTGGAGTGCTGTCAGTAGCGAGAAAAACGAAAACAATCGGTGCTGCCTACGCTGTGTTATGCTCCTGCTAGCGAGGCTGAAACAGGGCAAGTTTTAAACGTGCTGTTAGCCTCTTAACATGTTCGAAATGCCATTACAAGTGTCTACCCATGTGGAGGGATTCCTTCCGAGTGAACACAGTGAATCTGACTGCAGTAGATGTGAAAGAAATCCATGAAAGTTGTGCTAATTCAGCTCTGTTTAGTTCTGGTGTTGAGATGGCAGTAAGACAAGTGCTTTGGGACCATCTACAAACTACAACACCGAAAACAGATACAAAAGTATTTTCAAAAATAGGCATATGCTTATTTTTTTTAAAGTAAGTGCTGTAGTACAACTAGCAGGAGACAATTTCTAATTGAGGTAAGTTTGGAGACACTCCTTTATTTAATCATTAAATTAATAAATATTTTTGTTGTATCTCTTTTCTGTGTTTTAGTTTGTAGACGGTCCCTAAGTATGCATTTCTTTCACATCTACTGCAGTCAGATTCACTGTGTTCACTCCGAAGGAATCACTTCACACGGGTAGGCACTTGTAATGACATCTCGAACATGTTAAGAGGCTAAAAGCACGTTTAAAACTTGCCCTGTTTCAGCCTCCTGGGTGCTAACGCTAGCAGGAGGATAACACGGTGTAGACAGCACCAATTGTTTTCGTTTTTCTCGCTACTGACAGCGCTCCAAATATACAAACAACAGAGCTACGTGTTGAAATCAACCGGAATTCTCCTTTAATGCTGGGAGGACTTTACTTTGCTACAAAAATTTGACATAAAGCAGGGGCTCAGCCAGACGTTCTAAACCTTCAGGTTTGGAACTTGTGTTGCAACAAAAAAAGAGTTTTAAAGTAAAAGTAAGTCCTCTGGGAGGCCCGAGTTGGACTCGGTTGACTTGTTAAGTCCTTTGGAAGGCCCAGTTTGGAACTGGTTAAGTCCTCTGGGAGGCCAGGTTTGGAACCTGAGTAACAACAGAAAACACAAGTCCTATGGGAGGCCCGAGTTGGACTCTGTTAACAGGAACCTGCTTGAAACCAGTTTTTAAACTGAGTCAGGCCCGTTTATACTGTAACTTAATGTTGCTTTTAACTTTCCTGTATAATAAATGATAAAAAAACAACTTATACTGCACTGTAAATTTGATTCTTGTATTTTATCTGTTTTAAAAATGTTTTTATCATTTTTATCGGCTCTTTAATGGTTTATGTAAAGCACTTTGAATTGGCCTGTTGCTGAAATGTACTGTACAAATAAAGCTGCCTTGTCTTGCCTTGTCTTGCCTTTTGTGCTCAGCCCAAATCTAAGGGCAGGTCCGTGGGCATGCTCCATTTACAGCAGCAATATGCACTATTTTTCATACCATTTAATAAAAGAATGACTGAAAACTCTGTACATCATTTGGTAAAAGCATGATAGTTGCCAAGGAAAAGAATCATCCTGTAGAGCCGACATCCTATTTGGTAGGCTATCTAATTGTTCTTCATCTGTCTTCATCATTCAGATAACAGAACGCAACAAATGTTAAGAGTAACTCATTTTCACTCCTGCCGCCTAAAGCGAGGCAAAAATTGATGTAACTATAAAATAAGGTACAGTACATAGGGTAGGAATTTGGCGTAAACAGCATCAGGGAATCTGAGGGGATATAACACAAAGTTGGAAGTTATTTTTAAAAATATTCGGGGCTGGATCCCCAGAAGCCCCCCACCTCCCCCCTGCTCCACTACTGATTTAAAGTGTGAGATTCCTGGGCAACCGCCATTTAAAGAGACTAAAAGAGTCCCTCTGGATAGCTAATAGAAAAGTACTGCTCGAGTGCTATCCTGCATACCAACTACAGTATTAACACGAGAGAGCAGAAAGGATGGTAAACCATCCTTCCAAATGGTTCGAAACTCCAAAACAGACCACTTGGAAGGAAGCAAAAAACTAAATCTGACAGCAGAAATTTTCCAGATAAAAAAACAAATAAAAAAGGTATTACATTCCTCTGTGAAGAGTATGGGAGACTATGAACTCCAGCTGACTGATAACGACACGGAGGAGCACCGACAGATTAAAAAAGAAACCCGTCTGTTCACCAGAGGAGCAGATATTGGTTTGTAATTAGACCAGCGTCTCCTGCAGCTGCGGAGGCATGCCTGTTAGGAAGTGGTTTTAACAACTATTACAGAAAGACACCAGTAAAAGACTTTGGGGGAGAGGGGGGGGGGGGACTGGTTGTATCCATCTCTGCACCCACCTCACACTCTGAATGAAAGCATTATGAAAAGGCCTGAGAGTTTGGCTTGGCAATATATCGATATTATATCATCGATATATAAGGATAGATATCGTCTTAAAGGAGAAATCCGGCGCATAATGAACCTAGGGGTTAATAAGACATGTGTACCAAGTCGACCGTTCTCTGGGATATGTTTTCATGCTAATCGAATCTGACCAGTTTTAGCTCAAACCGCTAATTAGCTTATAACGCTAGTCGTTGGGGCACGGGTAAAGTGAAAAGAAATCCCTATTTCTACACCACTAACAAGGCTCAAAATAGCACCACACTTCCACGGTAGCATAATGAAGGTCCCTACATGTAAACACAAGCATTGAGAACTTTGTAAGAACAGACAGATTAATAAAAAGATAGATTATAGAGACAGTACATTTTATGTATACATCCGCCCGGGCGCCATTTTGGGAAAACAAGTCACGACCAGTCGAACGGCAAACGCCGTGCAACCGGTAACCAGTAACCGGTGATTTCAACCGAATGCAGAACGTCTGCGGACCGGCTCCGCTGCGTGTCGGCGCCGTGCTCCGCCGTCCGTCAATACCCACCAGGTCTGGATTTGTTAAATTAATTAACCGGATGTTTTACTTTGTCTCTGTGCTCGACTTCTTGTCCCGCGCTATCTGCCGTGTGCTGAATTGCTGCGGAGCTCTCCGGCAAAAATAGAAGCTCTGCCTATCTGCTGCGGACCGCCGGAGCTGGGACGCAGTCGGAAAGTCAGTGGAAATACACACGCTGACTTTAATGGAAACCTAATGACTCCGCCGCCATTCCGCAACCAGTGGAAATTGGGGGGTAACATAGCTCAAGCTAGGCGTTCGGCGTTCGACTGATCGGGACCGTTTTTTTGATATATTTTTTTGATTTATTTTTTTTCTGTATCACCTTTTAAAGACAAACTACAGAGACTTCCAATAAAGAGCTGATTCTGCACACTTCCACTGTTTAAATCCCTTGAGGATAATAAAATGCTGGAAAACATCCATGTCATGATGTTTTATTGGACTGTTTACTATTACAGTAAGCCACCAATAAAAGACAGGGGGGGTTTGGGGGTGTGACTAGTTATATCCTAAAGGCTCCTAGTCTAGTGTGTGGTACTTGCCACACTGCCTGTAAAATTACACAACGCGTTGTTTAAAACAAACCCAAAAGCATGAGTGCGTTACACCAGCACGGATGTTTGTTTGATCACAGAGGACTCCCGCGGTGCGGCTGACTTTGTGTTTGACTTTTGGGAAGCTCACTTAGCTGTAATTGAGACCCAGCTGCCTGCATGCATGTGTTTATTCCAGCTGTTTTTATTGTAAATAAAAATTAAAAAAAAGAGTGATCGGCTCTGAGTCGGTGTGTACTCAAAACCCTCCTGCGTGATGATGAAAACAGTGAATCAAGAGTGTTGTTCCAACACTCGGGAGATGCTCGCCGATGTTGCACTCACTCTTAGTGACGGTGTCGTTGATGCGGAAGCTGCACAGGACCTTTTCGACGTTGCGGGCGTGGAGAAACCCGTTGCCTCTCACCACCACTTGGAAGGACTCTGAGCGAGGCGAGGAGAAACGCAAACGTCAAGCAGAAGAATGCAACACTAACGCTATTAGAAAAAGGGTCTTTCGCAATTTCTGTTACTGGAGTTGAGACTTGCGACAGGAAGTTTGGTTTACATAGGTAACATCACCACTTTTTTTTTTAGGATAACAATTCTTTGTCTGTATGGCTTTTAGGTAAATATTTGTTCATGTACACTACCGGTCAAAAGTTTGGGGTCACTTCGAAATTTCCTTTCCACTCCATTATAGACAGAATGCCAGCTGATCGGAGTGGGTGGCTGATCTTTAATGCAATCTCTACATCGCCCATTATCAGCAACCTTCCATCCAATGTCCCAAAGGCACATTCTGTTTACTAATCTGATATCATTTTAAAAAAAACTAACTGAGAAAACATTGGAGACAGTGTTTCCATTAGGATTTTTTCCATGAAACGGAGCTGACACTTTGCTGCAACACAAATAAATATATTTATTCACCTCTATAGGCCAACTTTGATCTTGACATACAGGCTAAGCATTCTGTAGCAAATAACAATAAACCCACTATTAATTACATTTTCTTAATTACTATCTAAAATACAAACGTTCTCCGACATTTAACTTTGCAGCCCTATTTCTGATACCATGGTGGGCAGAAATTTTGCCATGGGGGGGGCCGCCACGGTCAAATCAACATAGAGGAAACACTGGGAGAACTCTTTTGCAATTATTTAAGCACATAATGTAATCTGAAAACTGCTGCCATGGTTAAAAAAAACAATGCAAGTGATCTCAGCTGGTATTCTGTCTATAATGGAGTGGAATGGACATTTCTTAGTGACCCCAAACTTTTGACCGGTAGTGTATTGCCAATGTAACATATAAACGAAATATTTCCTTATTTGGTGTAATAATAATGTTTTTTCTGTTATAATAGTGTTTTTTACCTTCAGCAAATATGCAAGCCCAATATGTGGTAAAGGGAAGAGTTGACACGCCAATACCTTTCTACATATTGGGTTTTAATGAAGTCAGAAAAAAGAAGAGGGAAAAAAAAGTTGATTTTGCAATTATTAGTTTTACACATACAATGGGAAGCCAGTTTAAACCCGGGTTAAATCGTGTAGGGCCGACTAAGGTGTGCTACTGTCGGATTTCATGCATTCAGTGGCCTGGTGTGGATGAACAGGAGCTAAATCTTATTTGTCTTACCTCCTGCACAGATACTAGAAGGCTCTGCTGCCAGGATCTCGATACAGGATTTCTTCAGGATCTGAGGAGATAACAGGAAACACTTTTTAGCAGCCAGCCAGCAAATCTCAGATGGTGGAGAGTTACCAAACACACCAACAAAACAATGCATTCTCATAATGGGTTTGTATGATGTCATACGAAAATGTATGCACAGCGATTTATTTGATATCGTACGAATTAACGGCGGTCTTAACAGTTAATTTTAGCCGACAAAAGGTGACCGTGAGCCAGGTACAGAGCACCGTTTCAGCAGCTATCGCCGTTATGGTTTATCCGACAAAAGGTGACCATCATGCAGTGACAGCACTTAAGTTTAGGAACCAAAACAAATAGTTAAGATTAGAAAAAAACATTGTTCACATAAACATTTCCTTCCGGGACCTGACCTCTGCTCCCTGGCTTGTCCCCCGGAGTTTAAAGTGCCACCACAAAGGAAGACCAAGGCAACGGATATCCGGCCTAAATGATTGAAATCCGGCGGAATTTCCGTCTGCAACGGAGCAATCCCAGAAGTGGAACATCGAGGATATAGACTATGCTGACAGTAACAAAAACATGGAATACATTCTATGAATTACAATGCATTACTTTTCGTAGCTGTATGTACGAACGATTCATGAAAACCAGCCTGAACAAGGAGACTTAAAAACAGTCTCAGCTTACTGCTTCTTTACCATACTCTTCTACTCTTCTACATAAACTGAATGACAGCCATGATTTTTATATGCCTATTAATTAACCTTTTGCCACCGGGGCCTCTGGACTGTAAGTTTCCATCTATTCTCATTTGTGTTGTACAGATGTTCGTGAACGTTCTGCTCTCCAGGACATACCAACTGTAACCCTGAAGACGAAGAAGACTGAGCCGTGACCCACTGCCCCGCTCACGTAAATGAGAAGCAACAGCTTTCAGTTTTCTGTTAATCTGCTCCAGATGCCTGACCTTTTAACAAACCTCGTATCCCAGTGACAACAGCCCACGGCCAACTGGTTCTCTTTTCTCCAGCTAGCAAATACAAAGAAATTGAAGTCAACACCACTGAGGTGGGTCTTAAGAGATACAGCACACGCTTTGATCGTGTTTGGCCAGACATCAGCTGTGATGATCAAAAGCAGGAAAGTCACAGCAGGTTTTTCGTGGAAGTCTGTCCCTGGCTGGGCTTCATGGATGGAATAACTTATTGTGCTTTAAACTTGTTTTGTCTTGTTTCCTGTTTGCTATTTGAGCAGCATGTTGACGGATTAAAACTGAAGTGATGGCAGAGATTAGATGCAGTACATTAAAGCAAGAGGATTTTCTGTGGAGCTCTAAGACATGTTAAGCCTACATTCTCAATGGTACTATTGGCAATCAGTGTTGGGCAAGTTACTCAGGAAGTGTTACTTCTTATCAACAGTAATTAGTTACGTTACTCATTATATTACTATATTACTTTCAATAATTAACCTTACAGGAGGAGTCAACCACAGCCGAACTGCAGAACTGCAAACATTCTGCATTTAATCAGAATGCAGCATTGAAATTCTGCTTAGAAATATTTACACATTTTATTTAGGCTCAGTCTGCCACTTTCAAATTTTGGATAGTTGTCATGGAAACATTAAAGGACAATTCCAGCGCAAAATTAACCTAGGGGGTTTATAACAGACCTGTACCCATTTGATCGTTCTCTGGGACATGTTTTCATGCTAATGTGTTTGTATCTTCAAACAAACTATCTTGGACCGCTGATTAGTTTACAACGCTAGTATTATAGTATTATATCACTAAAAAGGCTCCAAATATCAGCACACTTCAACAGTAGCATAATGAGGGTCCTTAAATGTTAACTGTAGCATTGAGAACATTGTAAGTGTACAGACAGTTTATTTAAAAGGCAGTTTAGAAAGACAGTATCTCCCAAGACGGCGGCCGCCTGTATAAAGGAACGCGACTGTCCGGATTCCACCTGATGTCATTCTTTTCAGCCGGTTGTCCGTTACCCTGGGCTTTCTTTGTGTTGGAATTCTAAACTCCGGTGGATTTATGGGGACTATAGTTAACTGCTCCTCAGATTTCTGCAGGGTAAATCCAGACAGCTAGCTACACTATCTGTCCAATCTGAGCTTTCTGTTGAACGACTAAAACAACGTACACGTTCCACCAAAACAAGTTCCTTCCCGAGGCTATTTTGCAGAGGCACCATGGCTCGGTCTGGCGCTTAGCACCGCCCAAGACGATTGTGATAGGCTTAAAGAAATGCCAATAAACCAGAGCATGTTTTTCTCCCATCACGGAATGCTGTGTGAACTAGCCAGACCCTTCTCTGCAGCGCTGTGGAGGAAGGTCTGGCAATGAAAGACTAATTACTACGCAAGTTGTTGGTGATATATTCAACGCAAGTGCTGTTTGAAAATATTTGTGGCTGGATTTGAAATGCTCACCGAGTCGATGACTCCCTGCAAGGCCTCAAATCCATCGTTCACAGGGAAGACATGGTCCTTACTATCAGCAATCTTCGCCAGCTGGAGAGGAAACACGTTATTACAACCGCGCGCTGATTCATCCGAGACACAGAATTAGTTAAGGTGACAGCATGACTGATTACAGCGGTGACTCATATGAACACAATCAACAATATTACCTCATTTCATGTTTTTAGGAGACAAACCAAACTATTTTCACGCCACATAATGAAGAGAAAAAGTCTCCTTTACTCACACTGTAATCACTCGCCTGCCAAATACGTGGATAATGCTGTTTGAATTGTTTTGAGACATTTGATGTACATCTAATGTCATTGTTTAATCTCTTAAACTCTTAAACATTTACTTCAGTTCACTGGGAAGAGAGTTGGCAGCCCAGGGGCTCATTAGCTCTGTTTGATGGATGTATAAATAGTTTAGACTGATATAAGTGGATTGTTTTTAAATTGGAGCGAACTGTGCCTTTATGGAAAGCCCTTTCATAACTGCTCAAAAGCACTGGCTTCAATCGCACCAAATGCTTGGTCTTGGGGGGTGGTGGGGAGGGGCGGGATTGTTGGGTCTGTGTAAATTATAGAGTGTGGTCTAGATCTGTAAAGTGTCCTGAGATAACGTCTTGTTATGATTTGACACTATAAATAAAATTGAATTCAATTCAATGTTTTTAAAATTAGAGTTTTATTTAAAAGCTTAAAGGTCCCATGGCATGAAAATGTCACTTTATGAGGTTTTTTAACATTAATATGAGTTCCCCCAGCAAAGAGCACCATGTCATGGGACCTTTAAAATTCACTCTTTGACTCCCTGAAGCTTAGACGCCATGAGACATTAAGGCACTGACTAAAAACATACCTGCGTCTCGTTGAAGTCCTTCACGCCCACGCAGTAAACAGAGGCACCCAGGCTTCGGGAACGGTTGGCCTGTCAAATATACACAGATTTACAGCTAAAAAGGGAAGAAGCTCAGCACCTGGGATCAATTACACCTCTGCATTGCATAACATCATCCAAAACATCATAAAAAAAGGACTTGTGTTTGTCGAGATTTCACAAGAAGTTGGGCAACACCGTGTTCCTGGTGAATAATATTATTCAGACTTCATGATAATAGAAATGTCACACAGATGCCTGAATGCAAAACAGATTACACAAGCCACATACTTTAGTTACAAGTTATAAATGATAGTTTACAAGTAGTGATGCATGTGGCTTTTAGGGCTGACACTGAATGGCAACCTAAGACCTCCTATTGCCGTCAAGTAAACATTCGGGGCACAGCCCAAACCTGGGGGGGGGGGGTCCGGGTCATGCTCTATTTACGGCAGCTATATACACTATTTTTCAAGCCATTTGATAATAGAATGAAAATCTGTACGTCATTTGGCAAAAACCTGAAAGTTGCAGAGGAAACGATTGTTTGTTTTGTATCCAACTGTCCAAATGTTGAGGATGACTCATTTTCAAAACTGTCTGATGTTTCTATTTTTGAAGTTACATATCCTAGGTAGGGTAGGAATTTGGCATAAAACAGCGTTACTAAGCTTGAATCTTGAAACCAAATTTTTCAGTAGAGATCCGATTCCTCACACAATTTGATTTCCTGCCTTGAGGATAACGTGTAGGCCTAATCATGTTTTCTATCTGGATGTCAGAATGTGAAAGGTGTGAGAAGAGAGCACAGACTGCAGCATGGCCCAAACCTAGGCGGGATCAGGGGGGCGTGCTCCATTTACGGCAGCTATGTGCACTATTTTTTAATAGAATGCCTACAAATCTGGACGTCATTTGGTTAAACCATGATAGTTGCCGAGGGAAAGCATCATCCTGTAGAGCCGACATCCTGTTTTGTATGTAAAGCCCAGTTCAGACCAAAGATTAGCGACGAGACGAGTTGAAACTTGCAACTTCTTGCAACGCGTCGGTCTGCAGCGTTCTGAAACCTGCCAGTTCACACCAATGAGACGAGACGAGACGGTGTATCATCCCCATAGCAACCACTCTTTTCACTTCCGTTCTAACTTCCGACTTTTAGGCTTTTTTGTTGCTGGATACATAATTTGTTTCATGTAAATATGAACGTGGATAACGTTAGTGATAGTGAGAAGCTCGCTACAGTTGCATTTCCAGTGATGAATCGGCAGAGGTGGGTAGAGTAGCCAAAAATTGTACTCAAGTAAAAGTACTGTTACTTCAGAATAATATGACTCAAGTAAAAGTAACAAGTAGTCATCCAAATAATTACTTGAGTAAGAGTAAAAAAGTACTTGGTGAAAAAACTACTCAAGTACTGAGTAACTGTTGAGTAACGTTTATTTTTTAACACAAGCATTCAATCAGACGGACAAAAATACAAAATAATCATATTTAGACAAATTATAGTTCATCCAATCAATTAAATTAATTTTAATTAATTAATTAATTATAAAATAGCTTAAATTAAAATAATCCAGGTAAATTCAAGTACTTAAAAAATAATATCAATAAAATAATAATACATAAAAAAGAAATAAGCACAAGTAACACAAATTTCCAAACTTTTACACTTTTTTTACCAGACTCTGCAGGCAGAACTAGAACAAGGTAATGTAGCTGCTGTTTGGTACTTTTACTAAGGTAAACATGCTTTCATTCACAAAGGTGGATCACTTGTTATCGGGTTCAATCGCCATGGTAACTCATGCTGGACGCCTAACCTGGTCGGGAGCAAGTTAAGTTGGAGATCAGAGATCAACTGGTGTGAAAGCAAGCCTACTGACCAATCAATACTCCACTGATAACGGCTTCACCGTTCTTAGAAGATCAGGTGGAGCTCGGTGCGCGGAGAGAGAGAGAGAGAGAGAGAGAGGGGGAGAGAGAAAAAGAAAGGGGTGTGCTCATACAAAAAATATTTAGAGACCGACAGCCCCGTTAACATTCCCTGATGTCGATATTTGCCGTGTGTAATGCGCACAGCGGTTTTATGTTTTTTATATTTTTTATTTGCTCTCACGATCGCTCTCACTGCCATGGTTGCAACTGAAATAAAAGGCTAAAGCAACGACAGTTTATGGAAAGTACAAGTGTAATTATGGTCAGATATTGTGCCTGACTGATGGGGAAGTGATATTGATACGAGTTGTGCGCATCTACAGCGTCGGCAATTTTTTATTTTTTTTTGCCAGCTTTCCTTCCCGTTTTAGGAAGCAGCGACTGTATTGCGTTTTGCATGTAAAACCATGTATGTGTTCATATTTATGTAGAATTATAGTTTGCTCTTCTTATGTAAAATACGTGGCTATTGTTGGTCATGTTGTGCAAACATCACCTCTTTTATGGGAACAGGCGCCGCTGGATTGGGAAACCCTGGGTTGGTTGAACTAGTTGATAACCACCGTCATGACACAGTTTATGCGGGACCGCGGTGGTTAGGTTAGGTGAAGCCGGGTAACTGAAATAAATCCAGGGCATGTTGATCTTGCTTCGTAGTACAGGGCTCGGTTCCTCCTCGTCTGTGACGTTTCTGACATTGCCATTTTTGTTTTGCTGCGACTGTAAAAGCTAACCCATCCCGCTGCTAGGTTTGAGGAAGGTGACGAGACTGCACAACTACGTTTGATTGGGTGAAACACAGTCACGTGGTAGAGGCTTTAGCGGAAGTCTCTCTCTCTGTCAAAATAAAACATTAAAATGAGGCGTACGCTGGGGGGATAAAAAACAATGACGCGTAGAATACCAAAGAGGTAAAAAGAAAAGTAACGAGCTCATTGTAGCCTAATGTAGCGGAGTAAGAGTACAGTTTCTTCTTCACAAATCTACTCAAGTAAAAGTAAAAAGTATAGTGATTTAAAACTACTCCTAGAAGTATCATTTTTTCAAAAACTTACTCAAGTAAATGTAACGGAGTAAATGTAACTCGTTACTACCCACCTCTGTGAATCGGTTACCGTTAACGTTACCGTGCTATCGGGCGGTCGTTGAGGCTCCGTCTAAAACTCTGTCGTATCGACCAGCTGTTTGTAAAATAAAATGGATCATAGCTCATTTTATTTCTATAGTTTATCGCTGACTTTACCAGCTGACTTCCCTATTGGCTGTTGAAACAGGTGACGTCTTTTACGTTCTAAAACCAAGGGGGTAAGCTTCGCTTCAGAACGCGAGCCATCATGGCGCCATTTTGTTGCTAACAGGCCATCACCTCCTGTTAGCATTCCGCTGACCGCCATTTTTTTTTTACGTCACTTGACTGAGAATAACTTTACATCCGAAGCGTTTAAAGACTCGATGTGTCCATTGTTTAGTTCTAAAGAAACACCACAACGCATAAAAGGCTCCATTACCTTGTATCTCACGTTATGTCTCCGTAGCAGACGCTTTTGTAAAAATAGGCTAACGATTGTGTCATAACCAAGTGACTTACTGTCGCACAGTAGAGGAATTACCGTATAGTACAGGAGAAGCTCGCAGGCAGTTTCGACTTACGTTAGCGGTTTAGGTTTAATTACTAATGTTAACTAGCATGTTAGTTAGCAACAATTAGCCTGTGCTTATGTTATCTCCTTACATATACCTACACTCTCCGTCTCTGTAAGATTGGGAATGATTGAGATTTCTCTTGGCACAGCTACCAGAACACTTACAACTTTCAGACACGTTGCTCACGTCACATTTACGCTGTCTCTCTCAGTTGGAGGCTGCGCAGTAAAGCTGGCCATCACCGGAAAAGTGCTTCTAATAGCCTTCACTGGTCTCCGTCCAGAGCAACGGGCTCTGTTGGTCCATTATATATATGTCAATGTCTAAAACCAGCCTGTGCGACCTGAACAGGTGAGTCGCAGCAACACCATCAGCTGGTTGGAGTCGAGCTGAGACGGGCCGGTTCAGACCGCTCCAACTTCAGACGCTCTAAAACAGTTTCGTTTCGTCGCGAATCTTTGGTCTGAACTGGGCTTTGCTGTTCTCCAACTGCCTTCATCATTCTGAAACCAGAACGCAACAAATGTTGAGGGTGACTAATTTTAACTCCTGCCACCTAAAAAAAGGCAAAAATTGTCTGATGTTTCCATTTTTAAGTTTTATAATGTAGGTAGGGTAGGAATTTGGCAGCATTACTGATCTTGAAACCTAATTTCTCAGTAGAGTTCACAGAATGAATGGCGATATTACCCCAGTAATAGAACTTTTGTTCTAGCTGTAAAACTAGACAGCTCTGCCCCTGGCTACTGGAAACGTCAGCCCCACTTTGTCCCTGCCGTCAACATGTCAGAGGACACTCAAAACTGATTAACGCCTCAGACGTTCACACACCTTCTACCCAAATGGTCTGAAGAACAAATAAATCACTAGATCCCAGTGCAGATGTGAAGAGAACGACTGGACTTGGATGTGTAAGTCTGCCAGATGCTCTGACCCCATTTTTTCCAGACTAAAGTAAGAGGATCAAAAGGGTGATGTATAGGGTGTCCGTGTTTGATCTGGCCCTCCACACGCTCAGTGACATGTTTCACCTGGTTATGATTTGTGTGACCCATTTTATCTCTCACCTCCCGCTCAGCGTAGTAGAAAAGATCCTCGTGCAGCTCTCCGTCTGTCAGAGCGATTATAACACTGGCGGTGCGATAACCTGCAGGCAGAAAGGATTCAGTCACACCCCCCTGCTTGCAATTACACACTCTTATCTTATCTTATCCTCCATTGCAAATAACCATGCAGCAATGTTGAGATAACTGCCATTTTGTAGCTTTTCCGATAGCATCTAAATCGTAAAATTACGAGTTACATCCCTGAGGGTGTGAACACAATGAACTCCTTCACAAAGTAAATTCCAAGTCAAGGAGCTAATCCACACTGTCACTTAAACTCAGTGGATCCCACCTGTTTTGGCTTGGGACGCTTTAAAACAGTGACGTCTTTACATTAAGGGGCCCCACCAGATGGTGCTGTGGAGCAGTGCACGACATGATCAACAATTCAATGTAACTAATAATATATCATTTATATGTATATTCTTTGTAACTAACATTCTTGCTAGTTTTATTACATATAATAAAGGTAGCGCTGGCCAATACATTCCAAATATCTTCCTATGGGCGATCTACAGTCCCCTCCAAAAGTATTGGAACGGCAAGGCAAATTCCTTTGTTTTTGTTGTTCACTGAAGACATTTGGGTTTAAGATCAAAAGAGCAGTATGAGACTTAGAATGTCAGCTTTTATTTCCTGGTATTTACATCTCAATGTGTTAAACAACTCAGGACATATCACCGTTTGTTTGAACCCACCCATTTTTCAAGTTAGCAAAAGTATTGGAACATGTGACTGACAGATGTTTCTTGTTGCCCAGGTGTTGCTTTTTTAGGTTGATTGTTCAACCATTAAATAGCTCTGCATGACTAGTCTAAGTTTTTAGCCTTGGTTTAAACCTATAAAGACTGCATTTCTTGTTAAAGAGGATAAACCAACATGAAGACCAGAGAGCTGTCTATGGGAGAAAAGCAAGCCATTTTCAAGCTGAGAAAAGAAGGAAAATCGACTAGAACCATTGGATAAACATTGGGCAATGTCCTGAAAAAGAAAGAAACTACTGGTGTACGGAGCAACAGACGTCGAACAGTTTGGCCAAGGAAAACATTAGTAGTTGATGACCGAAATATTGTGAGAGCTGTGAAGAAAACCCCCCAAAACATCAGTAAGTGACATCACCAACGACCTTCACAGTGCAGGGGTGAAGGTATCCCAATCCACTGTTCGAAGAAGACTCCGAGAGCAGAAATATAGAGGCCATACCACAAGATGCAAACCACTCATCAGCAGTAAGAATCGGAAGGCCAGATTGGAATTTGCAAAGAAGTACAGAGATGAGCCGCAAAAGTTGTGGAACACAATCTTATGGACTGATGAGACCAATATTAATCTCTACCAAAGTGATGGAAAGGCCAAAGTGTGGAGAAAGAAAGGAACTGCTTATGATCCGAAGCATACAAGCTCATCTGTGAAGCATGGTGGAGGTAGTGACATGGCTTGGGCGTGCATGGCTGCTTCTGGAAAAGGCTCATTCATATTGATTGATGATGTAACTGATGATGGTAGCAGCAGAATGAATTCAGAAGTGTACAGAAACATTTTGTCTGCCAAATTTACGGAGAAATGCATTGAAACTAATCAGGAGGAAGTTTATCCTACAGCAGGACAATGACCCAAAGCACACTGCCAACAAAACAAAGGACTTCATCAGGGGAAAAAAGTGGAAGGTTTTAGACTGGCCAAGTCAATCAGCTGACCTTAACCCAATAGAGCTTGCATTTCACCTCCTGAAGAGGAGACTGAAGGGAGAAACCCCCCGAAACAAACAAGAACCGAAAGAAGCTGCGGTAAAAGCCTGGAATAGCATGACAAATGAAGAATGCAACACTTTGGTGATGTCGATGGGTCGCAGGCTTGAGGCAGTTATTGCAAGCAAGGGTTATGCCACCAAATATGAAATGTTATTTACTTTAAGATTATTTGTTCCAATACTTTTGCTCACCTAACAATGCTGTGGTCTTATACAAACGGTTGTATGTCCTAAGTTGTTTAACACATCCAAATGTAAATACCAGGGAAAAAAAGCTGAAATTCTGAACTTGTCTCATACTCATCTTTTGATCTTAAACCCAAATGTCTTCAGTGAACAACAAAAACAAAGGAATTTTCCTTGCCGTTCCAATACTTTTGGAGGGGACTGTACCTAAGGTCAGCAGTCTGCTACTTCTAGCATTGTTCATTTGGTGAGCATGGGGCCAGGCCCTCAGCATTCATTAGTCAAGTGAGCAGATGAAGACGTTGTGCGCATGTTCGACGCGCTTTCGATATGTAGGGCACGAACATGTTGGCCCCATAGTCAATGAAACATAATAGAACGACCTACATCAAGACGTTTTTTGAAACGTAATTTATGGGGTATGGGCATTGCTAGCCACCTACTAGCTAGCACAACTGTCAGTTATGTGCGTTTGTTAGCTACTGCTAATAGTGAGCCAAATACAGCGAAGCAATACGAATCAAGATGACAATTTATTAAAAGCTAAATTTAGTACATTGCCAATAGAACAGAAATTAGAAATTATACGTTTTGGGAGAACACCAGGCAGAAGATTTCAATATCATTCAGTCTGGTAAGAACAAAAAACAGAATCCGTTACTCCTGCTCCGCGTTACGTTAATATGTGCAGCTGTGATATCATGTACAAGGTGCTTTTGTGGGTTACACTTTACTTGAAGGTATCAACATAAGAGTGACATGACACTGTCATGAACGTGTCATAAACATTATAAACAAGTCATAAACGTTTATGACATAACGCTTCGTTTAGTGTCATCCGGTTTTTGTCATGACTAGTTATGGTTAGCGTTAGAGTAAGAGTTCATGTGTCATGACTGTGTCATGACAGTGTCATGTGTTCATGACCGTGTCATGTCACTTTTATGAAGATACCTTCAAGTAAAGTGTTACCTTTTTGTGTTTGGATTCATTGAGCATGTAGGTTTGTGTGTAGTTTTATTGATGAGTTTATTGTGCCCCGCCAGGCTTTCAATGCCAGAGACGTCACTGCTTTGAAAATATATAAAGTCAACTCAAAGCCCTTCATTCTTTGTTAATATGTAACATTGAGCTGCAAGCAGGTTCTTTAATTTGAATAATGTGTATGCCTGAAGCCATTCAGTTAAAAAAGAACAGCAGTCAGGCTCTTTTTTTGCAGCAAGAAAAAGAGTTCTTTTGCCCTAACTTTTTAATCATCTCACGACCCCTCAGATGTATCTTGTGACCCCCTCCCGTAGGCGTCCCCCATAGCTGGGAGCTGCTGACTTAGAAATTAGAAAAAGAATTGAGTATACATTTGAAAACAGTTCTGGTTTATCCTTAGTTACATGAAACAATTTACTGTGTTTGCCCTGTCCAAGCAAAGAAAAGTAATACCCACCTTCGGTTTTTCCATTCAGATTTAAAAAAAACAGAATCAAGATGTCAGGATTTTCCTGCTGCAATATCATGCAGCAGACATTTTTTTATTTTACCCTAACTTTTTAATCATCTCACAACCCCTCAGATGTATCTTGTGACCCCCTTTTTAAACCCCATAGCTGGGAACCGCTGAATAGACAAAATTGGTCATACATTAAAAAAAGTTCTAATTTATCTTTAGTTATTTGAAACAATTTTCTGTTTGCCCATCTAAGTAAAGAAAAGTAAAACACACCTTCGGTGTTTCCATAGTATATCTGCTCACTGGCCTGTGAAAAAACAGAAAAGCTGGTTTGAAACAGAAGAATATCTATCTGGTAGCATGCAGTACATAAAGGAACTGCTCTAACAAAACAGCCCTTTAGCTCTCTGGACAGTGTGCTGTTAGTTCTGGAGCCAGTTTGGAGATAAAACAACTTGTTGTTGGACATGCAGAGGCGGCTCACCCTCAGGATGCCCTCATGCATGAAGGTGTCTCCTCCTGGGAGAACCCTGTGGAGCTCCTCCAGACCTTTACGAATGCGTTCCCTGAGCAGACATACAGAAGACGACGTAACCCACATTGTTGATTAATCTAATCTAATTGAAAAATATTTCCTTTGTCAGATTCATTTGTGAACATACTTTGGACCACAAACAGACACTGTGAGGCGTGGTGGTGACGGAGTAATAGTTTCCATCAGGGCAGCGTTTTGCAGAAAAAAAAAAACAGCAATGTGTAACAGATGATGGATTGAAACGGTCTTGGTTTGTATTGGCTCGAGAAAGAATCATGCAGATTGACAGGAAATGAGCGCTTTGTCGAATAAGATATGAGGGAAACAGTGAAAGTGTAAAATATTTTGTGACACTGCTGAGGAAAGATTAGACACGTAAACTGCCCACAATGTGTCAAAAAACCACATGATGAAGTAGTTGTGCAGACCGACGACATTGTAGACAGATAACTCGAGGGAAAGTATCTGTCTGGAATCTTTTTGGTTATAAAAATCCAGAGGGATCATAACTGCGTGGTCTGTGTCCAAATCTGCTATAACACTCATTCGTCTCAGCTGCATGATAGAAAAAAAGCAAAGGATTAAAAGCGGTTTTGAAGGGATCTGCACCCACCTGTCTTCTGTCAGGCTCATTAAGATGCTTCCCTCAGTGGAGAACACAATGAAGGACATCCGCAACTGTGGACTGGGGCAAGGAGAAGAGTAAGATACTCTGAGATCAGTGATCATTAATGTATGTTTTCCCACAGACTCTGGATGACACAATTAGGATTTGTTTTACCTTATGAATTTATGAGCTAGATGTTCAACAAAGTTGTAGATTTCTGTCCAGTGATGCTGCACACTCCCAGATCTGAGAAGAGAAAAGCCAAATCAATGTAAAGATTTCTATTTTTTTTTTGACCACTGCTGTGCATCTAAGATGCATGACCACGGCCAGATTATGAGACATTGGGCCCCTGGGAGCCGACTTTTAAAAAGCCTCGTACGGCTCTTACATAGGAGCACCACCCCCACACTACACCAGACACAGAATGACTATACATTCTGTGTCTCTTAAAGGACAAATCCAGCGCAAAATGAACCTAGGGGTTAATAACACATGACTACCGAGTCAACCGTTCTCTGGGATTTGTTTTCATGCCAATCGAATGTGACCAGTTTTAGCGCAAACCGCTAATTAGCTTATAACGCTAGTCGTCGGGGCAGAGGGTAAAGTAAAAAGAAATCGCTATTTCTACACCACTAACAAGGCTCAAAACCGCACCACACTTCCACGGTAGCATATTGAGGGTCCCTACGTGTAAACCCAAGCATTGAGAACTTTGTAAGTGACAGACAGTTTGTGAAAAAAATAGATTATAAAGATAGTACCCTTCACGTATACATGCGGGAAAACAGTCATGACCATAGACTGTATGACCAGTCGAACGACGAACGCCGTGTAACCATTAACCAGTAAACTAGCTCAAGCATGGCGTTCGTCGTGGTGCTATTTTGAGCCTTGTTAGTGGTAGAGAAATAGCGATTTCTTTTTACTTTACCAGTGCCCCGACGACTAGCGTTTTAAGCTAATTAGCGGTTTGCGCTAAAACTGGTCACATTCGATTAGCATGAAAACAAATCCCAGAGAACAGTCGACTCGGTACACGTGTTATTAACCCCTAGGTTCATTTAGAGCCGGATTAGTCCTTTAATATTTGTTTTCTGTCTCTTTGTCGACAGTTTGTGTCTCTGTAGTTGTTTTGTGTTTTCTTGTAATAATTTTATGTCCAATTGTAGTAGTTTTAGATCTTAGTGGTCGTTTTGCGTCCCTTTGTTTTTATTTTGTGACTCTGTAGTCGTTTTATGTCTCCTCATAGTCATAGTCAATTTACAAAAACCCAACAATTCCCCCAATCCCCCAGTGATTCCCCCAAGCAGCAAGCATTTAGTGCAACAGTGGCAAGGAAAAACTTTCTCCCTGTTTTGCATCTCTTTGTAGTTTTGCATCTCTTTGTAAGCCTTTTGCATCTCATGGTAGTTCTTTTATGTCTCTTTGTAGTTGTTAAGCGTGTCTTTGTAGTGGTTTTGTGTTTCAAGAAGTCCTTTTGCATCTCTTTGCAGTCATCGCCCCTTGACCCCTGGGCCTGTGCCCAGTTGGCAGGATCCAAAATTAGTGCCATCCACCAGCCAAATGCTGGTTAAAAATCAGATAGTGGCTGGTAGATTTGCTTCACTCACCAGCCAAATAAACAGTAATCCGAAAAAGTTCATTTTGAACCGTGCCAGTAGGTCAGTAATCTGTCAATGGTTTAGACTTTGAAAGTGAAAAGGAGCCTAGAAAGAGCCTGCGGAACAGTCCTGCATGAGTAAATGCTTTGGGGAGAACGGCTGGTGCTGATGTCATGCTCCTCAGATTACTGTTAACATCTCTATAAATGCACCTGCTATTATACCAGTGTTATTGTACCCTCATTACGCCTTCATGCATTCAGCTCTGTCATCACAACTCGGTCCCCTCTTTGCTAATGAACTCCAAACAGACCTGCTGTTTACATTTCTGCTTTTAGTGGATTCAGTGGTGAAAGAAGTAAATAAAACTGGACATTTATCAAATCTGTGACTAAGACTGCAACCCCCAGCACCAAACCACACCACAGCCTAGTGTTAAACAGTGGTGGAAGAAGTATTCTTTACTACTTCTTTACTTAAAGGTGCAGTAGGTAAGACTTATAAAACTACCTTTCTGTTTTCATATTTGCTGAAACTGACCTTATGTTCCAGTAGAACTACACGAAACAGGTCATTTAAAAAATAATCCGGCTCCTCTGGCACCACCTACAGCCTGTAATGTGATTTGCAAAAATCCATCACTCCCTGTTCAGATGCACCAATCAGGGCCAGGGGTGGTGTCTAACTGCGTGTCAATCACTGCTCATGCACATGCATTCATTCTCCCTTGTGGGGGGAGAGGCTTAGGAGACCGTTTTGGGCTGGAGAAGTCAGAAGGGACTGAGAAGTTGTTGATGTTCAAATTTTTACCTTTTAAAGTAAAGATACTAAAACCACACTGTAAAAAGACTGTTACAAGTAAAAGTCCGGCATTAAAAATGTTCTTAAAGTATTCAAATTAAAAGTACTCAATGCAGAGAAATCCTCACATTTTAGAAACTGGAAACGATCCAAACAGTCAAGTGTCAAGTGTTAATTTTCTAATCATTTCAGCTCTTGTAGGCCTGTATGTTGTTTAATGTCAGTTTAATATATAATAAAACATCATATTTTATAAACTACATGTGTTTTATGTCCAAAAAATCTTAATTTCATAAATTAAACTTTACTAGTAAAGTAACTAGTAACTAAAGCTGTCAGATTAATGTAATGGAGTAAAAATCACAATATTTCTCTCTGAAATGTAGTAGAGTAGAAGTAGAAATTGGCCAATTTGACCCATTTTTATATCAGAATTCTGGGTTTCTTTGAACCAAATTGCCTCAAAATAACATGAATGGAGCTCACCCAGTAAGAGCGTGCGCCCCATGTTGGCTGAGTCCTGCAGCGGTGCGGGTTCGAATCCGACCTGCTGCCCTTTGCTGTGTGTAGTACCCCACCTCTCTCCCCCTTTCCTGTCTATCCACTGTCACTGTCGATTAAAGGGAAAAGCCCCCAAAAAATAATCTTAAAAAAATAACACGAATGCGTGGATGTACGTTGTATGGAAGCCATGTAACATTCTTGGCAGGTAAAATGAATGATTACTTTCACTCTGTTACAGTCCATACAGCCTGGCTAAGGAGAGGCTGTGTGCCTGTTTATCTACAGCATGAAGTGCTTTCGATTTGAGTCCCAGTCAGGAAAACTCAGGTAAACACTGCTCTTGTACAACATTGACCCCTTTTGAGAACCTTAAATAGTTTCCACTTGACTCACTTTGTTGATGAGATTGCTCAATTCCTGTGTAGCTAAATCAGTAGAGCATGGAAATAAGAGTTTTCACTTACAAATACATCACATACTTCCCGCAGATAACTGCAAAAACACTAAGAAATTACACGGAAGCGTATCATGCCTCATCAAAAATGTTAACAAGTCAATGTTCAGTGTGGTAGTTCTGATCAGGTGGCAATGCTGCGTGGCTGAAAGAAAGTACAGGTCAGCAAAAACATGGAAAGTGATTCTAAATCAAGAGTAATGTGTCCAACTTTGCAGTGAGGCCAAACATCCTGTGTCCTATGTAAGAATCACAGACTATGTTAGAACTCCAAGCCAAGAAGATAAAGAGATACAACGATGCTCTTTTTTTGGCGTGCACACAATTCTGCAAAAAAAACTGCCCACGTGGTGTATGTTATTATGTTGTTAATAAGGATGAACACCAGACTGTGCAGCCCGCAGCTGACTGATGAATGGGGGAAACATCTAACACACCACTAATCGTTACCATCTGTAGACACATGCAAAGCTGAAATGTAAAGATCGAGGCCTTTTAAGAGCAATGCATCATCGGCCCGTCCGTCCTTTTTCCTGCACGGCGAGACACCAGGGGGCGTAATGATAACCGAAACGGGGATGACGTCATGAAAACACTTTGGCAGACCGTGATGGGAGAAGCACAGGAACAACAGAAAATATTGCAAATGTACTTCATGCAAAAATATGCTTTCGTTATAATGCATGAAGTCTTTTGTTTTTTTTAAGGCCATAAGCAGAGACAGATGAGTGGAATATTCTTAGCCAATAAGATAAATACAATGCAGGATATCACAGAATGAATATATTTCTCTTTATTCAACTGGATATGGATCTGTTTGGTTTGGTTGTTTGAACATAAAACATTTTTATTTGCAGACTTTTTAGAACAAGCATGGGCTAAAGAGGAAGACTGCATAGATGATTCTGTCTGGAAGTGAAATTCCCTGTTATTTATTTAGGTTTTTTTGTGAATGTGTGTAGTTATTTTTTGTTTTATGTATGAAATGGTTAGTTCAAGTTAAATGTATGGGTTACACTATTAGGTTGTGGCTGCTGTGATATGTTTTCTTTATTTTGTGCAAAGTAAAGAGTATGTTGTGTGTGGACATTGGACCCGAAGCTGTGGATAAAATCTCTTTCGTATTGGTGTCATGTAATTCCGTGTAGGATGGGTCATTTAGTGGCATGACACGTAAAAAAAATACATCAAATATGATATCATATAGCTAATGTTTGTATTGGAATTCAAGATGAATAGTTTTCACTTGTCAACACAGATCAGGCGGAGTCATCATGTGTGTCAGGTAACTCACTTGTCCAAAACAAAGTAGAGGTCGAAGCCTCCAAAGCATGAGGACGACCTTGGCTGCTTCCTGTCCTGGTTCGGTCCAGCATTGCCCGCGGTAAGAACAACCAGTGCAGCACCAAACACAACTGGAAACCAGCAGCTTCTACTCCAACGCAAAGGCATTATTCCAGCTGAAGTAAATCTCATAAAACCAACTTCAATAAAGGAAAAAAAGTTGCAAAGTGAATCCTCCTTGCAGAGTCTTTTTTTTTTCAATCCTCCACAGGCGTCTTCAGCATAAAAAAGAAGAAGAAATAATCCAAAGGAGAGCAGTGAGTGTAACTCAGAGGTTGAAGTGGAGAAGAGAGAAAGCATGAGTGAGTGTTGTGGGTCTCTCACTGTGGTTGGGACCCTCTCATCACTGCATGCACAAAGACAAGAAGAGCTCCACAACCTCCCACTGCGACTGCTTTTTGTTAATGACAATACCATGCAACAGAGAGATCCCCAGACCCTGGAAGTGTTTGCAAAACTCTCTTTGTGTTTTCAAGTCTCTCTATCTTGCTCTCTCTCTCTCTCTCTCTGTCTCTCTCTCTCTCTCTCTCTCTCTCTCTCTGCAGTGGATGAGAGGAATGAAACTGAATGGGCTGGCTTGTCCTGCCGCCTGGTGGTGATACTGTAAGTGGCTGCTGGCTGCTTTTAAACCACACGATCATTAAAATAATAAACTCAGTGAACCCGAATACTCTGAATCTGTAATAACATTTGAGAAGACCATATTAATAACAATCTTTATTTGTAAAACACGTTACAAAGTGCTTCACAAAACCGCAAAATATAACAGTTATAAAAACATCAGGTTTATCAAAAATAAAAGACAATGAAGTGTATAAAAAAAGTTACGGAAGATATGGATTGATCTCCAACTCTACATCAAACAGTAGAGGGGTGTTTAGTTTAGTAGGAGGTCATTTTGACTTATGTTTGTATCATTTAAATCATTATGTAAGATAAAGCACTGTTTGGATTGATGTTATCAATGTGATGTGTTTTACGAGTGTCCGTCTACTGACGTATTGTCTTAACACCGAGGTAAATAAGTGAAAGAAGTGTTTTTTTAATTTCATTTTCAATTTTCAGCAGCTGTGCTTCCTGTTTGGTCGTGTGTTACAACCAACCCAACAGGCAGTGTTTCCTGTGAGGGATCCCACCTCCATCTTTCTCTCTTGTCCAAGAAAATACTGCAGACCTTCCCAACAGCCATCACTTCCCTACTGCTCCATAAATTGGACATAATACGGATGGGTCGTCCTTCTTGTGCACTATGTATTTACAAGCTTGCGAGTCAAAAACTGACACGCAGTCATCAGGGAAAAGTCTGGGGGTTTTATACCTGCAAATACACAGTAAACACACAGTTAACAGTATACGTAAATACAGACATGAATTAAAAAGTACAGCACGTGGAAATGGCAAAAAACACACTAATTTGGTACAGTTAATTCAAGATGGCGGACTTCCTGTTGAGTTTAGGGAGTGGGTCCAAGAGGCTTTTTTGTACTTCTCATCATGATACATATGTATGCCAATTTTCATTAGTCTACGTGAAAGTTAAAGGAGGGGGCTTAAACTTTGAAAACTGTTCGGGGGCGCTAGCAAGCCATTTTTGCACGCCTTTCACAAAACCCTTAAAGGGGTGATAGAATGCAAAACCGATACCGTCATAGTTGAATAACAACTGTTTGGTGGGTAAATAGGACATACATAGAACCTCAAAATCCCATTATTTAAACAAACGATCGGGGAAATAAACGCCTCTTGTCCTCCTAGTCACATTGATAGAGCCAGCGGCTGGATGGAGCTCTATCAATTAGAGCTAGCTAGCCTCCTCCTAGACTTCTGAAATTCATAAAAATGCATTAAATTGAAATCGGCTTAGCTAAGCTTTGTAAGACCTTAGGGTCGCTGTGCTATACATGCTGTGACGAAATTCAAAGTGTAAACATACTATAGTTATGCTGAAAGTGTAGCTAGCTAGCCGCTGCGATCTTTACCCATAGGATTGAAGGGACACTAGCAGCTAACGAAACCCCTCATATTCACAAAAATGCATTAAATTGAAATCGAACACAAGTGTTAGCTTTGTAAGACCTTGGGGAAGCTGTAATATAAGTGGCGTGACGAAATTCAAACTGTAAATATACTATTGTTATGCCGGTAGCAGGCCAGCTCCGTGGAGCCCCGAGCCCTGGTAGTCCAATAACCCAGAAACGGTGACTTTGCCCTGGGTATGGAGCCCGGGCTTTCTCATCAGACTGTGTGGAGCTCCTGAAGTCGGACACGTCTTACCAAATTTGCAATTAGCCATAAATTTTCATAAAACGCACGCTCATATTTGAGCTTTATATAGTTGATTTCTCACATAAAAAAGTCTCAGAAGTGAATTTAATAACGAAATAGCAGACAAATGTCTTGTCTCCAATGTATGTGTATGTGGTTCGCTCAACCAATCAGCGCGCAGCTCATCTAAATATTCATGAGCATACCATATTTGGAAGAAAAGCTCTTGTTACAAATAGGGCCATATTCACAGGATAGTTAAGGGCCCATAAAATAGCAACCGGGCCATTTTCAGCCCAACCAATGTTACATACCCTATTAGGAGACCTTAAGGAACAGTGTGAAATACCCTATATAATTATTTTATCACCCCTTTAAAATATATAAATATTCACCAGGCCTGATGCGACTGATAAATTTGGTGAGTTATTTTAGTATGTTTAGGCCCTCAAAAATGTGATTCATTCATAACAATAAAAAGAATACAAAAAAGAATAATTCCTTCAGTTTCTACAGGGCCTTCGTCGACCACGTCGGTGCTCGGCCCCTAATTAAAGTGTTCTAAAAAAAAAAACAGAAATGTTTTGTACTCACCCAGCACAACAGCGACCGCAGTCACAGTCCATACATCTACTGTTGCTCCATCTTTCTCCCACAGCATGCCCCGTCTGATCCGATAAAATCACTTGAACATGCAGTGTAAAAGTCATTTTTGAAATAGCTTAGACCTGTCGTGCGCCATCGTGACGTCAAAATGAAGTAGATTTCGCTGGTGCGCTACGATTTTGAGTGCGCGACCAGAGGTTGTGCACCACTCTTTTTTTTTTTTTTAGCACGAACGACAAAGCGGAAACAGGAAGCATGGACGAGTTTGAAGGCACCCGGATGCCAGGACTCAGAGTGACTGCAAGTCTCTCTTGTAAACGTACTGGGTTAAGATGAGTTCTTTTATGGTGAATGAAAGGCTTGATCCTTGATCCTTGATCCCGACCCTGAAAGAGAGACGGAGCAGGGACCGCCTACTACATATATTGTATAAAATTGAGTTGGATAATAAACTGGGCCTACAATAACGTGTAGGCTACGGTGGCCTAAAGCCTTTACACATTCCTTTTAATGGTGCCCTACAATACTAAGCAAGTATTTACATCTTCATATATCATCATGTTTTAATGTCAAACATAAATGTCGAAGGCACAGTGAATCCATAAGCTTACCTGTAAGCGTATCATCAAAATAGATCCAGTAGTCTATATCCACAACGTTCCACTTCCGGGATTGCTCCGAATTCCGCCACATGCATTTCTTTTCGCCCGGATGTCCGTTAGCTTCCTCTTTCTTTGTGTTGCCGTTCTAACCTCCGGTGGATTTGTGAGGACTATGGTTAACTGCTCCTCAGATCTCTGCAGGATAAATCCAGACAGCTAGCTAGACTATCTGTCCAATCTGAGTTTTCTGTTGCACGACTACAACAACCTTTGAACGTACACATGTTCCACCAAAACAAGTTCCTTCGCGAGGTTACGCTGCGCGGAGCTTAGCGCCGCCCAAGACGATTGTGATTAGTTTAAAGAAATGCCAATAAACCAGAGCATGTTTTTCACTCATCTCAGAATGCTGTGTGGACTAGCCAGACCCTCCTCCGCAGCGCTGTGGAGGAAGGTCTGGCAAAGCGAGACTATAGATCCAGAATCTCTAGACGGCGGTTAGCTTGTTGTGGTGTTGTGCTGGGTTGCATTATATTGAGGGTTATGCTTGTGAAGTATTGATCACCTCTATGCACAGACATGAGGAACAGAATACGGGAACCACAGAAACTAAAAATGCTTGCTCCTATTTGCTTTATGGCATCGCTGTGATCACCAAAAGTCTCTTAAAATGACATCTCTGGGAAGTGCCTATCGCTGATGACATTTATCTGCAGGAGGAAGTTTGAGTCGGTGTAAAGAGTAACCGTTTTTGGACACAGAGGATTTAAAATGTGGAGATTGGGCACGTATAGCAAACACAAAAAGACAACAAAAAAAGAAGAGGTTTTGCTTATTTATCTGTTATCGGCAATAAAATGCTTTGTCTAGTTTATTCATCACCTACAGCATGTTGGTTTGTATATATTTCTCCCATTCACAAGCTGATAGTTCCTTTTAAGATGTTATTTTGTTTTTGGACTGTGGCAGAATACACTTTATGTTACTTCCCTTGTCCACTAAAAAGCGGGCATGATTCAGAGGGGTCAACCTCATCATATCGACACGCTTCTGGGTCAAACCCTGACACACACAGTCGGCGGGATATGAGCCTGTTAAAATACCTGAAATCTCACAGTTTAACAGTGGAAAATGTTGCGATGATACAGTAGGTGTTAATGGCTCAGGCCCATCCTACATCCTGGACATGGTCAAACCATTAACCCCAGCCCGTCCACTGAGCTCTCCTGTCCTGCCAATCAGCTCTTTGTGCCGTCGCTTCATGGGTCTAGAAGCGCTGCGGAGGAAGGTCTGGCGAGTCCACGCTGCATTCTGGGATGGGAGAAAAACGTGCTCTGGTTTCTTGACATTTCTTTAAACCAATCACAATCGTCTTGGGCGCCGAGTGGAGCAACGGCGCCTCTGCAATAAATCGCCTTGGGAAGGAACTTGTTTTGGTGGAACGTGCAAGTTAAAAAGTTGTTTTAGTCATGCAACAGAAAACTCAGATTGGACAGATAGTCTAGCTAGCTGTCTGGATTTACCCTGCAGAGATCTGAGGAGAAGTTAACCATAGTCCTCACAAATCCACCGCAGTTTAGAACGCCAACACAAAGAAAGAGGAAGCTAACGGACATCCGGTGGAATATCTGGCGGCATCGGAGCAATCCCGAAAGTGGAGCATTGTGTATATAGACCATACCTGACCTGAAGTGGCTCTTCATTGTCCGAAATTCTATTTCATATTCTCTTCATATACAGCTGGCATTTACATAGATTGATCTCCAACTCTACATCAAACAGTCAAGAGTAGAGGGGTGTTTAGTTTTAGTAGGAGGTCATTTTGACTTATGTTTGTATCGTTTTAATTATTATGTAAGATAAAGCACTGTTTAGATTGATGTTATCAATGTGATGTGTTTTACGTGTGTCCGTCTACTGATGTATCGTCTTAACACCGAGGTAAATAAGTGAAATAAATGTTGAGTTACACTTCCATGTAACCCCCTGGGGTTGACTAAGCATACATGTTTTTATGTCTATTGTGTTTTTTTCATACCCAAAATAAAATCCATCAGGAAGAGTGTACTGAACTTCAAGTGGAGAATTGGTGGAGTAGTTTGTGTTTTTGTGTACTTGAGATTCTCTTCTTTCTCAAACAAACACATTTAGGCAAAAAAGGAATGAATCATGAAGAAATTTACATTTTGAGATTTTATTTTCAATTTTCAGCAGCTGTACTTCCTGTTTGGTCGTGTGTTACAACCAACTCAACAGGCAGTGTTTCCTGTGAGGTATCCCTCCTCCATCTTTCTCTCTTGTCCAAGAAAATACTGCAGACCTTCCCAACAGCCATCACTTCCCTACTGCTCCATAAATTGGACATAATACGGATGGGTCGTCCTTCTTGTGCACTATGTATTCACAAGCTTGCGAGTCAAAAACGGACACGCAGTCATCAGGGAAACGTCTGGGGGTTGAATACCTGCAAATACACAGTAAACACACAGTTAACAGTATACGTAAATACAGACATGAATTAAAAAGTATGACATGCGGAAATGGCAAAAGAAAAAAAACACTAATTTGGTACAGTTAATTCAAGATGGCGGACTTCCTGTTGAGTTTAGGGAGTGGGTCTAAGAGGCGTTTTTGTACTTCTCACTATGATACATATGTGTACCAATTTTCATTAGTCTATGTGAAAGTTAAGGGAGGGGGCTTAAACTTTGAAAACTGCGCTATCGAGCCATTTTTGCGTGTCTTTCACGAAACCCTTAAAATACATAAATGTTCACCAGGCCTGATGCGACTGACAATTTTGGTGAGTTTTTTAGTATATACTAATTAAAGTGTTCTCATAGAAAAACAAATGTTTTGTACTCACGCAGAACAGCAGCCACTGCAGTCACAGTCCATACATCTACTGTTTCTCCATCTTTCTCCCACAGCATGCCACGTCTGATCCACATCGTCCTGACAATGGGTCACGCCTATGGGTGGAAAGAAAAAGTGATGAATATTTCAAAATGTAAGTGACATAAATATAGCCTACTGTATCTCTGTGTTTGTGAGTTTTTTTCTTTTACCTGGTTTCATGGCCTTATGGAAGCATTGAGCATTTGACAGTGACGCCAGATCACATAGCAGCACAGCCAGAGCCAAGTATTTCTTCACAGGGGGGAAAAAACAGAAACAAACATCACAGTTTGAACATTTAATCTCGGTATACTGAATCCAGATGTGTACCCCAGTTTCCAGATTAATTCTCACTCTCTGGTTAGTTCATAATCCACATTTATTTCCTTTACTTTTACATGGTTTAAATGGAGTGCACTCTTTTTCACATTGTAAGGTTTTCTGTTATATTAATCATTATTTACTGTCTATGTTACCATGCTGGTGGTCAGGTCTTTCCTGGTGTAGAAAAGGCGAAGGACTGTTATATACTATGGCCTGCCAATTGGGCCGTACCATCGGCTACCATGCTGGAGGGGGGATTTAGGTTTAGGTTGGGTTTATTTGTATTAGTTGCAATTATGTTCACATTGCTTTTCCCCGTGTGTGTAATTTGGTTTGGCCAAGTTGGAATATATGTCCCCTTTTGTCTCATTCAAGGAGATCAGTTTGTTGAGTTCATGTATCCCAGTTTCTGGATTAATTCTTTTTTTAACAAAGGCTTCATAGTTCAACAAATAACATTTAGATTTTTAGATCTGAAATAGTTAATGTTATATTCTTATCTAACAAATCTATAACACTCTGACACTGCTGGGGGACAACTCAGTTTTTCCAATCGACTTGAGAGGCTTTACACGCTTTGTCAGACTAGCCCTTATTGGAGCTAATAAATGTATAACCATTCGCTGGAAAAGTGAGGAGCCCCCCCCCCCGGGTTATCCATGTGGCTCCAAGAGCTGTCATCATTCATACCTTGAGAAAAGATCATGTTTAACGTCAAGAAGAAGCCATTTATTTTTGATGCTGGGGAGATTTTGTAACCTTTTTACACAATAGACCTTCTCTCAGAGACAATGCCCATACTTACTTAAGCTTACTCACGTTTGAGACACTACTCAGCCAGGTGCACTGTAGCCTTCTTAAGGTTAATACTTTAGCCTTTGAACATAACGTGTGTACATAGCATGTCCATCTCCGGAACTGACAACTAATATCATTTTTATGATTTATTTTGTTAACTTATTTTATTTCTCTCTTTTTTTCTTTTCTTTTTTCAAATTAATGTAATACTTAATACCACCACTACTATTACTATTATGTTATAGTTTACTGGGGGTGATGGAGGGTCATTGTTAATGCTGTTTGCATTGAACTTTTTGCTGTACTGCCCTCTATCTCTGCAAGAAAAGAACATGAAAATAATAAAATAAAAAAATCTATAACATATAATATGCAAATATGTTTAATATCATGTTTAATATATTTCTAATAGTTCTCTTGTGCTGTTCTTTTCACATAACAAAGACTGTATAAATGTATAAATTAACTACAAATTATTCCAAGGGATATATGAGTGGGCCCCTGGTGTATTCTCTATCTTTTAAAAAAAGGTCCTTGCCTGAAAAAAATGATTGATCACTTTCTCCTCTAAAACAGACGAATCATTCTGTAAAGTGTTGCCATTTTGATAACCATGACATGAGATCCATAAAACGAATCCAAATCAATTTGTATTACTTTTATCCACTAGTGAAAATCAGTTTTTATAACAACTCCCCATGATTGGCATAACTTTATCCAGTCAAAACACAAATTCAGCTCCCAACAAATAATTCATAACTCAACCATCTTAAAACTCACCATAGTGGCGGTCAAATTTCCGTCCGAACTGAGCTGTGTTTAGGTAAGAGGTTAAAGTATCCTGTATGTTTAATGAAGGACTCTGTCTTTTAAACAGTGTCTGCTGCAGTGACCTTTGGAATTAAATAAGGGGAGGGGAGGGGTGGTCAGCTAACGGGAAGAGGTCACTCACCACCGTTTGTATTTGTCTTAACCATAGACTTTAAATACTATTATCATATTTACAGTTCATGGTCTTAGCAAATAAAAGCACTAGAACATGCAATGTAAAAGCCATTTTTGAAATAGTTTAGGATCATTTTAAGAGTTGACAAAGTTCCTTGGAGTAATGTCTACTTTTACGTAACTATTTTGGAGTGAAAATGACTGACAGACAAGAAAATTGTAATTATTATTTTAAGGTTTAGTAGATTATAGAGGGAGTCCATGATCCAGCCTTGTTTTTTAATATTGTGTATTTGTATGTGCTTTTATTGTCATTTTTGATGAATACAGTTTTTGAAAACATCATGTTCTGCACATCGTTGAGTCTACAATCTCTTCACAAACAAGCCAGGGAGGTTAAAGGGTAACTATGTTGTTGTTTTTTTAACCTGGAATCTATTTTTGTATGTTTTTGAGTCTAAGTGACTGATGTGAACAACAATCTTTGAAACTGGCGCAGTATTAAGCAAGGCCGCTGCAGTCGGCAGCGGCGAAACAAGCTACAATGTAAGTTGATAGGGCAATTGTCCAGCTTCACAAAAGTGCTTGTTTTGCCACTGACAGGCCCAGATTAATATTCTAAGTGTCTGACAACATTATAGAAAGGACCCCTTCAGAGACAGACCTTTAAAACTTATTTCTGTTTAACCAGAAACAGCTCTGAAGTCACTAGCGCCAAACCCACCAGACTCCATTTAAAAAAGAAATACTTTTAGCATCTATAGAGCCAATGTATTTTCAGATATAAATCGGTAAACTATGTTTATTTTAACGAAAACTAGATTTGTGCTGGTTGGAAAAGTGAAAAGATGACCCAAAACGGCTTTTTATAGTTTTATTTTGTTTCAGTCGGCTTTGAATGAAGTGTATTTTACGATGCTAAAATCACTGTTTTACATGGAGTCTGGTGAGTTTAGCGAACGCATTTTTGGGGATGTTTTTTATGTTTAAAGGTCCCATGGCATGAAAATTTCACTTTATGAGATTTCTTAACATTAATATGCATTCCCCCAGCCTGCCCTATGGTCCCCCAGTGGCTAGAAATGGTGATAGGTGTAAACCGAGCCCTGGGTATCCTGCTCTGCCTTTGAGAAAATGAAAGCTCAGATGGGCCAATCAGGAATCTTCTCCTTATGAGGTCATAAGGAGGAAGGTTACCTCCCCTTTCTCTGATTTGCCCGCCCAGAGAATTTGGCCCACCCATGAGAGAGAGGGAGACATCATGGCTTTCAAACGAGCAAAGTGGCAGTTGGTCAAGACCACACCCCCATCCTCCAAAGCTCATTGTGGGACTGGCACTAGTGGCTGTAATTCTGCACCAAGGTTAATTTCGGGAAAGAGACTTCAGATACAGTATTAGGGGACCACTAAGGTCTATATAAAAGAGACTTCAGATACAGTATTAGGGGACCACTAAGGTCTATATAAGAGACTTCAGATACAGTATTAGGGGACCACTAAGGTCTATATATAAGAGACTTCAGATACAGTATTAGGGGGACCACTAAGGTCTATATAAAAGAGACTTCAGATACAGTATTAGGGGACCACTAAGGCCTATATAAAAGAGACTTCAGATACAGTATTAGGGGACCACTAAGGCCTATATAGTTTTTGCCCAGTCATGTTTGTTCTGTATGAGCATTAATTGTAGAAAGATATTTAGAAATAGACAAAGCCTAGCTCATAGAGACTTGTGCTTATGGTTGTAAAACAAACATTCTCGCATTATGAATCAGGGTTTGAAATTAAACCTAGTCCTTAGGGTTTAAATTTCCCGAGGAACATTAATTCCCTCTGCTCACTTTTATGGCAAAGTAGGCTAAATAATACATTTAATTTTTTTAGTGCTTTACATTGTAGGCTAAAATACACTTTACAGTAAAACCAGCACATAAAACAAGCATATTAAAAGAATGTACAACTTTGTAAAAACGTGGAGTGACTAGTAAATAGCATTCAGATGGGCCGCTATTGTCTGTCGGGCTTTTTCTCTCCATTTGATAACAGCCCTATTTCCCTTTTCTGCGTATTATATGCTTCACCTCCTCATCCTGGCTCCGCAAACGTGCAACCGATTAAGCCGCGATGAGTGGACCACACCAAGTCAAGCTACGCCTTTTCATGTATCCTGGATATCTTCATTCTACTTTTGTGCAACAGGCCCCTGAAGTGACTCTAAAAATAAAGCCAGCATTTACATATGGATTGATCCCGAACTCTATATCAAACAGAGTCAGAGTAGAGGGGTGTTTAGCATGAGGTAATTCTGACTTATGTTTGTATCATTTGAATTATGCAAGATAAAGCACTGTTTAGATTGAGGTTATCAATGTGATGTGTTTTAGGAGTGTCCGTCTGATGTATTGTCTTAGTGAAATAAATGTTGAGTTACCCTTCCATGTAACCCCCTGGGGTTGACTAAGCAGACATGTTTTTATGTCTGTTGTGCTTTTTTTCATACCCAAAATAAAATCTATCAGGAAGAGTGTACTGAACTTCAAGTGAAGAATTGGTGGAGTAGTTTGGGTTTTTGTGTACTTGAGATTCTCTTCTTTCTCAAACACATTTAGGCAAAAAAAGGAGTGAATCATGAAGAAATTTACATTTATTTTAGATTTTATTTTCAGCAGCTGTGCTTCCGGTTTGGTCGTGTGTTACAAGCAACCCAACAGGCAGTGTTTCCCGGTGAGAAGCCCACCTCCATCTTTCTCATCCAACAAAATACTGCAGACATTCTCAACAGCCATCACTATACTGCTCCATAAATTGGACATAATACGGATGGTTTGTTCTTCTTGTGCACTATGTATTTACAAGCATGAGAGTCAAAAACTGACACGCAGTCATCAGGGAAACGTCTGGGGGTTGAATACCTGCAAATACACAGTAAACACACAGTTAACAGTAGGCCTATATACAGGCCAAAAGTTTGGACACACCTTCTCATTCAATGTGTTTCTTTATTTTCATGACTATTTACATTGATTCTCACTAAAGGCATCAAAACTATGAATGAACACATATGGAATTATGTACTTAACAAAAAGTGTGAAATAACTGAAAACATGTCTTATATTTTAGATTCTTCAAAGTAGCCACCCTTTGCTTTTTTGATAACTCTGCAAACCCTTGGTGTTCTCTCAATGAGCTTCATGAGGTAGTCACCTGAAATGGTTTTACCTTCACAGGTGTGCTTTGTCAGGGTTCATTAGTGGAAGTTTTTCCCTTTTTAATAAAAAAAGCAAAGGGTGGTTACTTTGAAGAATCTAAAATATAAGACATGTTTTCAGTTATTTCACACTTTTTGTTAAGTACATAATTCCATATGTGTTCATTCATAGTTTTGATGCCTTCAGTGAGAATCTACAATGTAAATAGTCATGAAAAAAAAAGGAAACGCATTGAATGAGAAGGTGTGTCCAAACTTTTGGCTTGTACTGTAAATACAGACATGAATTAAAAAGTACGACACGTGGAAATGGCAAAAAAAAATAAATAAAAAAAAACACTTCTCACCATGATACATATGTCTACCAATTTTCATTAGTCTACTACGTGAAAGTTAAAGGAGAAGGCTTAAACTTTGAAAACTTAGGGGGTGGGCGAGCCATTTTTGCACCCTTTTCACAAAACTTAATACATAAATATTCACCAGACCTGATGCAACTGACAATTTTGGTAAGTGTTTAGTATGTTTAGGCCCTCAAATGAGATTCATTCATAAAAATAAATCGGCCCCTAATTAAAGTGTTCTCATTGAAAAACAGAAATGTTCTGTACTCACCCAGCACAACAGCCACCGCAGTTACAGTCCATACATCTACTGTTTCTCCACGAAGATCCCACAGTATGCCACGTCTAATCCACATCATCCACACAATGGGTCACGCCTATGGGTGGAAAGAAAAAGTGGTGAATATTTCAAAATGTGACAAATATAGCCTAGTGTATCTCTGTGAGGTTTTTTCCTTTACCTGGTTTCATGGCCTTTTGGAAGCATTGAGCGTTTGACAGTGACACCAGAGCACACAGCAACACAGCCAGAGCCAAGTATTTCTTCACAGGAAAACAGAAACAAACATTACGGTTTTAACATTTGATCTAAGCATTCTGAATCCAGATGTGTATCCCAGTTTCCAGATTAATGCTCCTTGTCTGGTTAATTCATAATCCACGTTCATTTCCTTTATCTGAACATGGTTTAAATGGAGTGCACTCTATTCTACATTGTAAGGTTTTCTGTTATATTAATCATTATTTTCTGTCTATGTTACCATGCTGGTGGTCAGGTCTTCCCCGGTGCAGAAAAGGAGCGGCCCATTGTGAAGGACTGTTATATACTATGGCCTGCCAATTGGGCCGTACCATCGGCTACCATGCTGGAGGGGGGATTTAGGTTTAGGTTGGGTTTATTTGTATTAGTTGCAATTATGTCCATTTTGGTTTTCCCTGTGTGTGTTATTTGGTTTGGCCAAGTTGGTATATAGAGAAAAAAAAATAAATCTAAGGCCATATTAACAGCCAACAGCAGGGGGCGCTAATACGATCACTTATATGCTACGTGTAAAAAAGAAAAAAATTAAAAAATAAATAAATAAAAAAGTGAGGAGGAAGCAGGAGAGACTGCAGAGTTAATTTCACATCAGCAAGAGGTACTGGTAAGTGCCAGGAGCCGGATACATTATAATAGGCTGCCTTTATCTCTATCTTAGCGAATTGCATAGTCCGCCATCAACATGGGTGTGCATCATGATTATGAAAATGATCGTACCTTAGTGTTGTCAAACTTAACGTGTTTAATAATTTCTGTTAGGTTAATTTGAAATATTAAACGCGTTCACTTGGTTGTATGAGAGGTTGTAGTGAGCTCACTTTTGCTGCTAGGATGAAGACTATGGTATTGAATTAAACGGGAAAACATCAGGCATGCATTGATACCAATCTAAACCAAAAAGAAATCTCTGTGTAGTTTTGGTATAGGCCTACAATATATGTAACCCCTATGTTCAGGTACAGCAAGTAGCCTACTTTATATCTGAAAGTGTTGTCCGTAATACTCTGTACTGTTTTATATTTACACGTTTGTGTAATTTGGGGTTTCTGTAGCCAGTGACATTTCATTATTTGTGTTTTATTTTCAAAACAGTTGTAATGGCATTGTACATTTTTAGTTTTTATTTGAAGGCTGAGGCTTCATTAATAAACACAACCCCAACTATCATCATTGGTTTTGAGATGTTACTTGCTGTGAATACCTTGTCTGATAGGCTACAGTATCGCGGCATAGTCTCAGGACATCCCGGCTAGTGTCTGTTGCGCACGGCTAGGGGCGAATGGTCGGATGATGGGCCTATTTGGGAGGGCTGTTTTTTAGCCCCAGTCCGTCCCTGCATCCCGCTCCCCTCTATCATCCTTGCAAATGTTCAGTCACTCAGGAACAAGACTAACGAGTTACAGGCAAACACTATTTACACGAGTACAGAGATGCTTGCATTATGGCCTTCGGTTAGACATGGCTCATGGCTACAGACTCCGACCCGGAAATGACAATCAGCTGCTTTGGAGCGCCTGTCAGGCTGGACAGGGATGTGAATGCCACGGGAAAGATTTATTTATATATAAATCAGCATTGGTGTAATAACGTTACAATCAGGAAGTCCTTTTGCACATCTGACATCAAACTGTTGTCTGTCTCTGTCCGTCCATTTTATCACCCCAGAGAGTTCCCCCAGTTGTTTGTGACAGTTGTGTATACAGTACAGGCCAAAAGTTTGGACACACCTTCTCTTTATTTTCATGACTATTTACATTGTAGATTCTCACTGAAGGCATCAAAACAATGAATGAACACATATGGAATTATGTACTTAACAAAAAAGTGTGAAATAACTGAAAACATGTCTTATATTTTAGATTCTTCAAAGTAGCCACCCTTTGCTTTTTTTGATAACTCTGCAAACCCTTGGTGTTCTCTCAATGAGCTTCATGAGGTAGTCACCTGAAATGGTTTTACCTTCACAGGTGTGCTTTGTCAGGGTTCATTAGTGGAAGTTTTTCCCTTTTTAATAAAAAAAGCAAAGGGTGGCTACTTTGAAGAAGCTAAAATATAAGACATGTTTTCAGTTATTTCACACTTTTTTGTTAAGTACGTAATTCCATATGTGTTCATTCATAGTTTTGATGCCTTCAGTGAGAATCTACAATGTAAATAGTCATGAAAATAAAAGGAAATGCATTTGAATGAGAAAGTGTGTCCAAACTTTTGGCCTGTACTGTATACACCCAAAAGCAAACGCACAAATTGCTGCTGACACTGTCTACAGAGTGACACAAAGACTTCAATCCCTCTCCCCTGATGCCCCTTTGCTTGGTAATGGGGGATTTTAATAATTGTAAATTGAGCAAATCCCTAAATCTTTACCAGTACATCACCTGCCCAACTAGAAAAAATAAGATTCTGGACTTGTGTTACGGTTCTATAAAAGGAGCATATAAAGCTTATTCTAGACCCCATTAGGTTCGTCTGACCACAGCACCGTCTATCTCACCCATGTGTACAAGCCAACGCTCAAGAGGGAGAAGGTGAAGACAAAAGAAATCAAGGTCTGGAATGAAGATGCTGTTTCTAAATTACAGGGATGCTTTGATTGTACTGATTGGACTGTGTTTGAGGACTCAGCTACAGATATTAGTGAACTCATTGACACTGTCTGCAGTTACGTTACATTTTGTGAGGATACTGTTATTCCTAAAAGGCATGTTAAGGTGTACCCTAATAACAAGCCATGGGTCACTAAATCTCTAAAAAAAGTGAACGTTGAACAGAAAACAAAAGGCCTTTCTTAAAGGTGATGAGAGAGAAAAAAGGAAGCAAGGAAAGAGGTCAGACTGCAAATAAAGAGGGCAAAGTTACAATATCAAAATAAGCTAGAGGAAAATTTAAGCAGCAACAATTTGAAGGCAGCGTGGTAAGGAATGAGGAAAATAACGGGCCAGCATAATAATACTGAAAACAAGCCAGTTAGTATTGCAGGCTGTGATAGCGACAAAGATTTAGCTGAAGCTCTTAACTCCTTTTATTTAAGATTTGATACTCACAGAGCAACTTAGAGAAATATGCAAAGAGTCTTCCTCTTCCACAAAGCCGAGCCAGATGTTTGATATCCATGATGCTAACCCTCTGAGAACTAAATGTTAAAAGAATCTACAATCCAGCCGACAAAATTTACATCAAGATTAAAATCGGTACGCAGTTTTCCAAGCTAAAATATGTGGCTGGATAGTATTAAAAGTTAAAAATCCATAAATAAAAGTCTGGCATGAGACCTTCCAGGTGCTTGTACAGAAAGTTAAGTAAAGTGAGTGAGGCATACCCCCATCCCTGCCCTATATGCAAACTGCATGGGGTCCAGAGCCCCCTCCACCATAATAGTTATCAGTTCCCTTTTGACCAGCCTTTCAAATGACTTCATGACCAGCGAAGTCAGTGCCACTGGTCTGAGGTCATTTAGCACCTTAGGGGTTCTGCTTTTAGCCACCGGAACAACAATGTACTCCTTCCATAACTTTGGGACCATTCGCTGCTCCAGATATAACCTAAATATATTACAGAACACCTCACAAAGCTGTTCTGAACAGTGCTTAAGCAATCTTCCTGTAATAGAATCAGGCACCCATGTTCTTATTTATCTTTACTCTCTGAAACTCTGCCTTAGGGTGAATGGCTCTCTGTCAGGACAGCGCTCCTCTCCCACTGGCTCTCCTCAGGGCTGTGTCCTGTCCCTATTGCTGTACATTCTTTACACCAATGACTGTAGAAGTCAGCATGGGGACAGGCACATTCTGAAGTCTGCTGATGACACCGTCATCATTAGCCTGCTCCGGAAAGATGAATCTGATCATGGGCCAGTGGTGGATGAATTTGTCCAATTGCGTGATGAGGCCTTTCTCCAATTAAACACCACAAAAACCAAGGATATATACATTGATTTTAGGAAAGTATCCCTCCCACATTCTAAGACTTTCATTAAGGGAACTGGAATTGAGTTTGTTGAACAGTACAAGTGTCTGGGAACCGTCATTGATAAAAACCTGACGTTTGAAGTGAATTGTGATGCAGTCTGTGACAAGGGACAGCAACGTTTGCTACTTCCTTAGGAAGTTAAACACTTTTAATGTAGATAGGAAAATGATGTCCTTATTTTATAAGTCCTTTACTGAATCTGTTGTTACTTTTGCCATGATTGCCTGGCTACGGTAACCTGAACATCAGGGACAAAAACCACCTCAGCCATATTCAATTTCAATTCAATTTTATTTATAGTATCAAATCATAACAAGAGTTATCTTAAGACACTTTACAGATAGAGTAGGTCTAGACCCCACACTATAATTTACAAAGCCCCAACAATTCCAGTAATTCCCTCAAGAGCAAGCATTAGCAGTGGCTATAGCGACAGTGGCAAGGATAAAACTCCCTTTTAGGAAGATACCTCGGCAGACCAAGACTCTTGATAGGCGGTGTCTGACGGGGCCGGTTGGGGGTGTGATGAACAGGTGGCTGAATATTGTAAAGGTGGCTGGCAAGGTGATAGGTTTCCCACAGTCACCCTTGACGGTTATCTTTGACCAGCAAGTACTTGGCAAGGCTATAGACTGTACAAACCACCCCCTTCACTCTGACTTCGTAATACTCCCCTCAGGTCGCCCGGTGCAAGAGCAATAGGAGTAAGAACTCCTTTGTTCCATGTGCAATAACTCTGCTTAATTTGCACATGTAATGTAGTACTTTTTAATTTTTTATTTTTTTTGCTCCAGTGGTGATAAATGGTGTTGTGTGTATTACAGGAAACCTTTTTGTACTCATGTCTTTGTATTGTTGTCCTGTCTATTTGTATGTTGTTTGAATGTGTTTCTTTTCATCTTTCACTCCTGACTGCATATCAAGTTTCCCATTTGGGATAATAAAGTGACTGAACTTTGATCTCGGCATACTGAATCCAGATGTGTATCCCAGTTTCCAGATTAATTCTTTCTTTTTTTGACTATACTAAGCATACATGTTTTTATCTTTTATTTATGTGTTTGTCTGTTGTGTTTTTTTGTATATCCAAAATAAAATCCATCAGGAAGAGTGTACTGAACTTCAAGTGCAGAATTGGTGGAGTAGTTTGTGTACTAGAGATTCTCTTCTTTCTCAAACAAACAAAGGCACAAAAGGAGTGAACCATGAAGAAATTTACAATTCTTTATTTTTTTTTGATTTTATTTCATTTTCAATTTTCAGCAGCTGTGCTTCCTGTTTGGTCGTGTGTTACAACCAACATAACAGGCAGTGTTTCCTGTGAGGGATCCCACCTCCATCTTTCTCTCTCGTCCAAGAAAATACTGCAGACCTTCCCAACAGCCATCACTTCCCTACTGCTCCATAAATTGGACATAATACGGATGGGTCGTCCTTCTTGTGCACTATGTATTCACAAGCATGAGAGTCAAAAACTGACACGCAGTCATCAGGGAAACGTCTGGGGGTTGAATACCTGCAAATACACAGTAAACACACAGTTAACAGTATATGTAAATACAGACATGAATTAAAAAGTACGACATATGGAAATGGCAAAAAACACACTAATTTGGTACAGTTAATTCAAGATGGCGGACTTCCTGTTGAGTTTAGGGGGTGGGTCCAACAGGCTTTTTTGTACTTCTCACCATGACTCGTGTACCAATTTTCATTAGTCTACGACGTGAAAGTTAAAGGAGGGGGCTTAAACTTTGAAAACTTTTAGGGGGCGCTAGCGAGCCATTTTTGCGTGCCTTTCATGAAACCCTGATGCGACTGTAAATTTTGGTAAGTTTTTTACTATGTTTAGGACCTCAAAAATGCAATTCATTCATAAAAATAAAAAAATAAAAGAATAATTCCTTCAGTTTCTATAGGGCCTTTGCTGACGTTGTCGGTGCTCGGGCCCTAATTAATTAGCCTGGATGGCAGCCGAATTTAGCCCCGCCCACAACATTTGAGGTTGGGAAGTTCGGTCTGGACTTGATCCGTTGTGGAGCAACTATGCTCAAACCAGAGCTGTGTGGACCAATCAAATTGTCAGGGCGGGCTTTATACGATGATGGACAGATGATCAACAGTAAACATAATCAACCACGTCACCAAAGAGAGCTTGGGTTGAATTTGTTTACAACAAAGACGGCTGCCGCTGGAGAATTGAGATGTGTAGATTCCTCCATCGCGTCTGTTATAGAAGATATCGACAGCGGATTCATTTTAAAAGAGGAACAGAGAACCGCGATCTAGGCATTTGTCGTCGGAAAGATGTTTTTGCCATCCTTCCTACGGGATTCAACATACGTCACATGCTCCATTGCTCTGATTGGTTGTAGGTCTGTCCAATTGAGTGCAGAGGCATTTTCTTTCCTGGTTTGGTTGAAACACACCCCATAATCACAGCCCAATGGAGCAGTATCAGACTCATATTCTGACTAGAATCTGATTATGACGACGTCAGGCCCCTAATTAAAGTGTTCTCATTGAAAAACAGAAATGTTTTGTACTCACGCAGAACAGCAGCCACCGCAGTTACAGTCCATACATGCACTGTTTCTCCATCTTTCTCCCACAGCATGCCACGTCTGATCCACATCGTCCTGACAATGGGTCACGCCTATGGGTGGAAAGATGGTGAATATTTCAAAATGTAAGTGACATAAATATAGCCTACTGTATCTCTGTTTGTGAGGTTTTTTATTTTTCTTTTACCTGGTTTCATGGCCTTTTGGAAGCAATGAGCGTTTGACAGTGACGCCATAGCACATAGCAGCACAGCCAGAGCCAAGTATTTCTTCACAGGGGGGAAAAAACAGAAACAAACATCACAGTTTTAACATTTGATCTCGGCATACTGAATCCAGATATGTACCCTAGTTTCCAGATTATTATTTTTTTTTTTTTACAAAAGGCTTCATAGTTCAACAATAATATTTAGATTTTTTATCTAAAGTAGTTCATGGATTACTTTCTTATCTAACAAATCTATAACACTCTGCAAATATGTTGAATGTCATGTCTAATATATTTCTAATATTTCTCTTGTGCTGTTCTTTCACATAACAAATACTGTATACATTTATAAATTAACTACAAATTATGCCAAGGGACATATGAGTATATATATATATGAGTATATAGTATAGATATGGTATATTCTGTATCTTTTAAAAAAGGTCCTTTGCTGAAAACAATTAATCTTATCACTTATTTAAAAAAAATAAGTGATAAGATAAGTTTGTTTTTTTTAACCTAAAATTCAGAGCAACTGCAGGGCAAAACAGACGAATCATTCTGTTAAGTGTTGGCGTTTTGACAACCATGACATGAGATCCATAAAACGAATCCAAATCAATTTTTATTACTTTTATTCACTAGTAAAAATCAGTTTTTATAACAACTCCCCATTATTGGCATTACTTTATCCAGTCAAAACACAAATTCAGCTCCCAACAAACAATTCATAACTCAACCATCTTAAAACTCACCATAGTGGCGGTCAGATTTCCATCCAAACTGAATTGTGTTTAGGTAAGAGGTTAAAGTATCCTGTATGTTTAATGAAGGACTTTGTCTTTTTTAAACAGTGTCTGCTGCAGTGACCTTTGGAATTAAATAAGGGGAGGGGAGGGGTGGTCAGCTAACGGGAAGAGGTCACTCACCACCGTTTGTATTTGTCTTAACCATAGACTTTAAATATTATTATCATATTTACAGTTCATGGTCTCAACACAACAAATAAAAACACTTGAACATGCAGTGTCAGTCATTTTAGAATATAGGTTCATTTTAAGATTTGACAAAGTTCTTTGGAGTAATGTCTACTTTTACGTAACTATTTTGGAGTGAAAATGTCTCAGTATTTTGGTGCCCTTGGACATTCTGCGAACCAACAAACCAACTCAGATAATACATTTTTACATAACCTGAAATATATATATATATATATATATATATATATATATATATATTCTATACCTTTAGAATTAAATAAGGGGAGGGGAGGAGTCGTCAGTTTACGGGAAGAGGTCACTCACCACCGAAAGGTCGACCTCCTTAGAAATCCTTTCCATAATGTTGTCAGACATTAATAATATTAAGCTGAGTCTGTCAGTGGCAAAACGAGCACTTTTGTGAAGGTAAATACAAACTGGACAGCTGCCCTATTAACTTACATTGTAGCTTGTTTCACTGCAGCGATCTTGCTTAATACTGAACCAATTCAGTGTGCTGACGTGCTGCAATAGCAGCAATTGGCACATAATGTAAATATATCAGAAGGGCTTTTTTTAAAGGCCTCAAAGAAGGTTGAATATTTCAAAAAGTATTATTGTATGTGATTTGAAAGTTGAATACAACCCTAACATTTTAAAGTTTGAATAGAGTTTCTCGAAAATTCTGAATAACCTCCAAACACAAACTCCTCCTCCTCCTCCTCCTCCTATGGAGACTCTTTACTGTAGGCTGTGTTGTCCTCTCTTTTCAGGACATGTCAAATAGCAGATGTACTGTTAGCAAGTGTTATTCGGATGTTTGTTTGTTTGTTTATTTAGGATCCTCATTAGCTCCTGCATTGCAGGTGCTATTCTTCCTGAGGTCCTTACAACTCACTTGTAACTGTGACAATGCAATAATACATACACATAACATCATAAACAAATAAAAAACAAAAAAATTTTAAAATGAAAACTAAACATACACTATAATTTCTTGACAAAATACACAGACATAAGACAAGGACAGACACATAGCTCCAGCAGTGCGGTTATCGAACATTCCTTACTTTTTTTATATATATATATAAACAGGTACATCCACATACTATCGCACTATAAGATGGCTTTCATCCTCTCTGGACACATCTCACAATTTCACAAACATATATATATTTTATGAAAACCTTAACCAATGTTTCTTTTTCTACTCAACTTCTTTAAACAATAAATAGGTTCTAACCAAACTTTTAAATCTCCTTTTACTGCTTTCCTGTGTTATTTGTTCAGGTAACAAATTCCATTCTTGCATCGCTCTATACATGACCATACGCTTAACAATATTAGTCTTTGCTTTTGGTAAAGTAAAGTTACCTCTTGTAGCATGTAGTCGCATAGTCATGTATATCCAAACTAAAAGGTAATTTATTATACAAAATAGATGGTTTCTTTGTAACAAGAATATTTCTAAAAAAAACACATAATGAATAAAATAATCTATTTCTTACAAATAACCAACCTAAACATTTGTGCATTGTAACAACATTTGTCCGATATCCACACCTAAGCGCTATACGCGCGACTCTATTTTGAACCATTTGCAATTTAGTTAGTTTTTCTTGAGTTGCATTAGACCATACCACAGAACAATTAACGCTTTAGCTACTACTTTGATTGAGCTTTGTGACAAATATGGTGCACATCTTTTAACAACAGAAACACCACTTCCCATTTTAACAACCATGTTAGTTATATGTGTAGTCCATGATAATTTACTATCTAAAATAACTCCTAAAAGTTTGGTCTCATGGACCTGTTCAACAGATACCTCATTTATACAAAGCTTCAACTCAGGTTGATTATGAAGAGTATAATGTGAACCGAACATCATACTTTTTGTCTTTGAAATATTAATAACTAGCTTATTTTTCTTTATCCATTCAACCACTGATTGCAACTTTTGTGATAGGATAGTATTTAACTCAAGAAATGTAGATGAAGACATATAAATAGTTGTGCACCAAGTAGTAGGCACACTGGCACACTGTCAACATTTCTTGTGGAATTTTCTAGTTTCAAAGATTGTTGTTCCCATCAGTCACTTAGACACAAAAACATAGGAAAATAGGGTCCTGGTTAAAAAAAACGGTAGTTACCCTTTAAGGCACATGTGTCAAACTCAAGGCCCGCGGGCCAAATCCGGCCCGTTGTGGATTTAGATCCGGCCCGTATATCATTTTGGGTTCACAATACATGTTGGCCTGCCTAGTTGTGCGCCAAACCCTAAAACACAGGAAAGTGTTTTTTAAACTGAAATTACCTGACATTCAAAGCCGAATTTGGCAGATTTGCCGACTCTGAGACTCAGAAATTCCCCCAGAAGCAGCATATTCAGGCTGTTAACAAGTTGTGTCCAAATTATCATTGTCTGTTATGTTAAAATAAAGTGACATGCAGTAACAAAAGCACGTCAATAAACTCTACATGTCTGGGTGTCAGTACCATAGACAGTATATAATGGACCAATAGATCCCGTTGCTCTGGACGGAGACCAGTGAAGGCTATTAGAAGCACTTTTCCGGTGATCGCTTGCTTTACTGCGCAGCCTCCAACTGACAGAGACAACGTAAATGTGACGTGAGCAACGTGTCTGAAAGTTGTAAGTCTTCTGGTAGCTGTGCCAAGAGAAATCTCAATCATTACGAATCTCGCAGATACCGATGGATCACGAGAAGCAACTTTTGGTAAGTATTATGATTAATTATTTGGTCATTTTGCATAGTATTTATTTAATTTAAAATATAACGCCAGTACGTCAGATTAAGTTATATATCATTTAAGTTATCTGAGGCATCGGTAAAGATAACATGCTTGCTTGCACCGGTTGTGTAACGTTAATTTTAGACAAGCAACTTTTGTTAAGTATTATGATTAATTGTTTGGCCATTTTGCATAGCTTTTATTTATTTTAAAATATAACGCCAGTACGTCAGATTAAGTTATATATCATTTAAGCTATCTGAGGCATTAAAGATAACATATGTTATCTTTAATGCCTCAGCTAGCTTGCACATGTTGTATACATAGACAGTATATGGGTTGTTTAACGTGAATTTTGGCCGAATCAAACCACAAAATGGCGTCAACTGTTATCTAGCTACATCGCAAAAGAAAATGGACGAATCAGTCCTATAAAAAAGTTAATCAGTAAATCGCTTTGGACAAAAGTGTCTGCTTTGGCCTGTTGAATAACAGATAGGTAATAGATGGGCAAAAATGTCACCAATAACATCTATAACTGAGGGTTGCCCTTTTCATTTTTCTTTCCACATAGGTTTAAATACTAACATCAAGCTGTTAGCCTACACCATGCCTAACAATCAATTGTAGGTGCCCAAAGGAAGTATTACACAAGTTGATTTGAATTGTATAACTAGAAAACAGACTGGGTCCAAATATAATCCCTGTCAGCTACTGAATTAGCAAACATGCCATCTCTGAAGAAACAGGACCCTAGGATATATTTTAGAACTGTATGAGATTGTGCCAAAATAAGATGTCACCTGTTAGTTGTAATGTTGTTATTTAGTCATACCAAAGCTAACGTGCTCTGTACTGTGCCTTTTATTTTTCTAGGACCGTCCCCATCCTCCACCTCGGGGACAGCAATAGCCATGAAGCCTAAAGTACAAGTCCAAATAGGTAACCCACCTGACACACTGCAAATCAATACATGGCATGACTTCACACTATAATTAAGGTTTAACAGTAAGCAGTAGCAAAGAATGCTAAGCCCTCAAACCTTGTGTAATACCTATATTGTCATATTATTATTTCAGTTAACAGATAAGAGCAATTGATTTGTGATTTATTGTATATCTGCTTAGACTTTTTCTGTTTTGTTTATGGCTGGGGTGGACTTTGATGGCACGGACTCCTTCCTTTCTTCAACCGGTCCCTTAGAAGAAGAGAAGCCCCGGATATCCTGCTGATTCCCACACACACACACACACACACCCTTTCTCCCCTCCGTGCCATTGATGTATCACCCTAGCCATCCACCCCATGGCCTCTCTCTTTTCTTCCCCACGACGAATGTAGCTAGCTTGAGAAGAGATTGTGGGTCAGCTGCCTTGTTCCCCCTTCCGTCAAGAGGCATGGCCATTCATCCCTGCTCTGGCACAGCTGATGCACAGCTGATGCACATTCCATGATTCACACCTGCAGTATGTATACCCGGGCTGTTCACCTCTTCAGCGCCAGATCGTTACATAGTCCTACGTGGTAACTTGGCTCAGTATCCCTGCACATATTTCTAGAAACTCTCGTGATTTAGTATTTTCTCTGTCTAACTTCAGTTCCTCTGTGCAGATCCCGCTGTTACCTGCTTCCTACCTGCCGTGCTCTGCCGTGCTGCCTGCCTCACGCCACTCAGACACAACCACCTGCTTCTGCTGGATTCTACTCAGAACTTCTTCTGATCTGCCACTGCCTGGTTCCCTCAAGCTGCAGTCCATTCCCAGAAGACTACAAGCTCAGCCTTGATTGTTCATCTCCTCTGAGTATTTATGCCTAATACATACTTGAACTGTTTATCTGTGTCCTGAGTGGTATCTCTGTGTTCTGGGTTGTATATACAGCCTTAACAGAGATAGGGATTTTTTTTATTTATTATTATTACTTTTTTTTATAATGTTTTTTATTTGTGTTTTACTATTTCAACTTTTAATAAAGCAATATTATTAACCAAATGATTCAATATTTATTATTGAAACACACAGTAGACATTCAAGTAGACATGCTTTGACAGAAATGTCATGTGGTGTTATTACTTATCTGGTAGAACTTTATAATGATATATATTCAAAGTCAGTGGCCTACACAGTGAATATTGATAAGGGAGGTGTCAATACACCTTTAGATTAGATTTGATTATATTTCTCTTCAATGTCATTGTGCAGAGTACAAGTACAGAGACAATTCAATGCAGTTAATGTCAAACCACAAGTGCAAAAAAATTACAGTATAGACAGGTAGTGTAGTATAAACAGTATATGGCATAGTGCAGTGTAGACAGTAGTATACAGTTAACCAAGTGGTATGGTTTACAGTCAGGCTATGTGCAGTGTATTAAAAGTAGCATTATAAGAGCAGAACACATGGATATGCAGTGTGAACAATATAGACAGATATGTACAATATGTATAGATATGTGCAGTGTGTAACAGTAACATTGTATGGTTGGTGTGTGGGGGGAGGTGGCACACGGATCTGTAAATAAATAAAGGAATAACGTTAACCGCAATTGGCTTTAAGACGTTTTTTTTTCTCCATTGGCTGTATAATTTCCCCATCTCCTGTGTAGCTATACCTCCTAACCCTCATTATTTAACAACATATACATTTCTTAAAATATCATAGCCTACTTGTTCGTGGATAAATGTTACTTCATATGAATTAATTTGCTACTATCGAAGTATGAGTAATTACAATCCATCAAAATGTTGCTGAAAACTGAAATATTATATATAATAAAGCTGAAATATTTTGTTCCGATGCTTTTCATAAACTCTCTATGGGCTTCACCTTCTCACTTGACTGCATGCCTCCACGCCCACCCGATTGCCTGCTGCGAGCTTGGCCGTCTATGGCTTCTCCCTTCTCATGTACTGTCTATGGCTTCTCCTGGCAGTACGGTAATTTTTCGACTATGCGACAGTCGCCTGGTTATGACACAGTCGTTAGCCTATTTTCACAAAAACATCTGCTACGGAATCATAACGTGAGGTACAAGGTAATGGAGCTTTTTATACATTTTCGTGTTTCTGTAGAAATAAACAATGGACAAATAGAGTCTTTAAACGCTTCAGATGTAAAGTTATTCGCTGTCAAATGACGTAAAAACAAAATGGCGGTCAGCGGAATGCTAACGGGAGGTGATCGCTTTGTAGCAACGAAGCGATCCCATGGGAGGTTCGAGCTCTGAAGCGAAGCTTACCCCCTTGGTCAGTACCCGATCCGTTCCACCGGCACGATCCGTTCTGCGCATGTGCAAGATGACACGTATGCCATGACGTAGGCGCAGATGATAATGCTGCGTTCATGCCATTCAGTCTAAAATAACGTTGTCAAACATAATGGGAAAAGCAGGCTACAGCTAAATTAAGACTTTACAGTAATAACAATAAAGACAAGTATTGAGTGATTGTATTTTAAATGAGCACAAGTAAAGTAGAACTGACGTAACAGCTGTTATATATGTTAACGTTTATTTTCAAGTTTTATTTTGAGGGTCTTTTAAAGTTTACATGCTGTCTCAGCTGTTAGCTAAACTAACGTTAGCTTAACTGTGGAGGCTAACGGCAGACCGCTGCAATCAGCTAGCGGTTAGCCAAATTAACTGTTAGCTAGCTAAACTAACGTTAGCTTCCCGGTGGAGGCTAACGGCAGACCGCTATAATCACCTAGTGGTCCGCCGAATTAACCGTTAGCTAAACTAACGTTAGCTGCCCGGTGGAGGCTAACGGCAGACCGCTATAGTCACCTAGCGGTCCGCCGAATTAGTTATTAGCTAACTAACGTTAGCTGGAGGCTAGCGTGTGAACATCTTGCGCATGCGCAGAACGGATCGTGCAGGTGGAAGCGGTGCCGTTATTCCGAGGTGGTGGTGGCATGTACGCAGCGTTATCATCTGTGCCTACGTCATGGCATACGTGTCATCTTGCACATGCGCAGAACGGATCGTGCCGGTGGAACGGATCGGGTACTGACACTGGGCCTTTTGGTGTGATTCTCTTTTTCCAGTGTGGCCCTCTGGGAAAATGAGATCCAGAGTCTGCTTTAATCCAGTCCATGTTTTGCGTCGTTCACTGACGCGCCACAAACTGGGTTGCCAGTTTTCTTCATATGTAGCCCTGACTGTCCTACTTGTTTTTAGCGCCCCGAAAAGGAGGGATGTGGAGTCAAACATGGCAACAGATCACACACAACAAAAGGAAGTGAGGCTTGTACGCACTGAATATTTGTGCTTTAAATAAACCTCTATAATTAACAGAAATACGTCCTTTTTTGATCTTTTTTGTCTCAAAAGAAGAGTTTATACCGTCTTGGAAAACATGGAATAATAGAGCGAAAAGGTGAGCAGCAGAACAGCGATACACACCCCATCTTGATAGCTTTTAGCTTGCTGTGCTAACGTTAGCATTGCAGGCCAGCCCACAGTCCTCAGTCCCTTTACACAGCGATAGCATTCATGATGAATATTGAGCTAACAGACTCGTAAAGTGATTATATTATTTAACCGACGTGTTAATAGTAGTAATATAAGTTATATCATCCTAAAACCTGTCCATTATATATGATAATGATACCTAGTATACGGCTGCAATGATTAATATCTTTGCACACCCTGCACAAAATCGTAACGTTACATCTTATTTTCCTTTCCAAAACCGTTATATTGTACATATTTGTTATAATGTCTCAGATATATTTTTATGGCAATATTTCTGTTCTTAACTGTTGCAGTACCTTACTCTATTGTGATTGTTTATTCCATTTTCATATGTTTATTGTTTTGCCCTAAACACATACCCATGCACGTGCATCCTTACTTTTACAATAAAACTTATTCTGATTCTGATTTAATGGGTGGTGCTCACCGTGGACAGAGCACCCGAGATCCGCTTGTTTGGATTATTTGTTGTTGATGTTTTTGTTTTTCACAAATAATACAGATCAATATACACATAATCAATCAAAGATGTGATGGAGATTTGCAAAAAAAAGGGGCTTCATTTGGGCACTCTTCAATGCATAGTTTATGTTATCCAATTGAAATAGAAAGAAAAACTAAAATACCAGGCCCGTAAACAGCCAAGTGGAAGGTGGGGTTCTTTTTTTTTTCTTCTTCAAAAAGTGGATCTTTATTTTGCAGTTTTCCTTTGATTTTGTATTTAATTATGAGGTTTAAATACTTCATTTTGGTGACTTTTTATGCACTAATTTGTGCTGGATTAGCTTGTCTGCTGGTATCTTAACAAGCACGCTTTTTGATGCACCGAAATATTTACTACAATGTTGTCAGATTGCTTACCAAGATCATGTACCAGCTTTTTTAGTCCAAACGCACACACACATGCACACCTCACGGACTTTGTTGTGAGTGCATAAAGTTAGTTGCGTGGATTGTTGATGCATTAGATTGTTATGTGTTGCGTGCCAGTTTAACACATTTAGAACAGTGGTGCTTTTAACAAGATTAGGGCTGGACCTGAATACTGAAAAGAAAAGAAGGAGAAAGGAAAAAAAACAAAAAGTAAAAAAATTTTCCTTGGTGGAAGGCAAGGAAAGGAGTTTGTTGTTTTCTCAGCTTATCTCATTTAATAAATTTTTGCTTCTCTTTGCCAGTTTGGTCTGAATCCACCCGAGTTGTTGAGCTCTTCCCGGGGCCCTTTGGGGCCCAGGAAGAAGATGCATCGAGGTGGGGATAAAGACTTCCAGATATCGGCACGAAAGATGGGCACATCATTGCTCTTCCAGCTGTCGGCTCACGAAAGAGAGCTGGATTTGGTGTTTCTGGACCACAGCTATGCCAAGCCATGGAATGCCCACCCAGACGCCAGCAGCGCCCGGCCCACCAGGACGCTGTTTGTTACCCCTCGTCGCCAGCCTGAAGCCTTGTCGTGAGTCAGAAAGCTCCGTATCACAATCATGTATCTAGGGCTGTGTACCGATTTCTATACTTTTTAGGCACTGACCGAATTTCCTCGAATGTATCGAGTATCGAAAAATGCCTCGTCATTAAATACCCAATTTCAATACCTAAGGAGTAAATCTCATCAGCGTCAGTGAGCCAATAAGCATGCAGCATGCTTCTACCTTTCTAATGATGTCTGTGATTGGCTGTCTAATGTTACTCGTCATAGAGGCACGCAGGAAAGAAGCTCTACGTTACGCACAGAGACAGCTTACGTAGTACGAGCTAAAACATAAATAATAAGATGTTGTAATTTTTTTGTCATAATGGATTTTATGAAATAGGTATTGAAAAAAGTATTGTTTAGGAATCAAAGTCATGGTATTGGTATCGGTACTGCTATCGAATAGTTTTGACTGATAGCCAGCCCTTCATGCATCTGAGAAATCCCCAAGTGAAGAATTTGATCACTAAATAATTTTTCTGCCTTGAAGTAACCCCTTCAGCTTTTTTTTTCTTATGCAACAGTTATTTTGTGTATATATTTGTTTCTGTATTTATTGTTTATTTCATATTAATGCTTAATATGTTTGTTTGTTTATGTATGCACCATTCACCAAGGCAAATTGCACATAAGTGTAAGTTATTGTGGCAATAAACCCTTTTCTGATTGATATTCTTTTCTTTTTGTCGTCTGCAGAGACTCTGATTCTTTGTTAGACGTAGAGACGGTCACAGCGACGCCTGCTCCTCTGTATGATAACCAGAAAGCTCTCAGTGTGATGAAGGAGTGTGAGCGACATGTTCTGTTTGCTCGCACGGTCGCTGAGAGCCCTCCGCCCCCCGATGACTGGGAGGAACACGTAAACAAGTAAACCCCTGGAGCAATCCATTCTTCATTTATTATCTAGTTGACCCTCGTGTTCCTCGAGAAGACGTTCTGATCCAAAGTATCTCAGGCGTTGTTTTGACTTTGTCATTACTCTGTTTCAGGACGGGATGGTCAGTGGCCCAGAACAAACTGTTCAATAAAGTCCTTAAAGCTCTACAAGCTGAAAGACTAGCCCGCCTAGCCAATGAAAATGTAAGTTGCGCTCATTTAATACTGCTCTCAACAGCTTTGAATTTAAAACGTTGAAAACAGTTATAGGTCTCTGAAATCATCAGTTATCAGTTATTTTATCAGATCTAATGATTGTAGTTGGTTTAACAGCGGAGACTTTTGTCTTCAAGCTTTGTGAGTGTTATTTGTTTATTGTCTGCTCTAGCTTTTCCAACATTTTAGACAGATATGGAAATACTAATGGTCCAAAATTCTGTGAAAATGAATGTTTTTATATTGAAAAATGAGGACCCCGAAAGCCCACCCATTGTGTGCATCTATGGGAAAACACTAAATGCTTATTCTATATCTGAAACCGTATGTGTGCTTTCCCACTTCCCGTTTGATAACCTATGCACTGTTAAACAAAACATATCGTGCATTGATGACTGTTTAAAGAAGTTTATATAGCCTACGTCAGTGCTTTAGTGGATTGTCATTGGATGACCTGTCATAAACCTAAAAAAATCAATGCAACCATTTCTTGAAGGCTGTTGCAAAACAGTTTTTCCCATTTATGAGTAAACACATTTTGCAAGAGAAATAACCTTGCAATGTTTTGGACACTAGAAGCTGTGGGTTATAGTGACTAAACAAAGGGTTTGGTCTTTACTCAGAATCAGAGTAGATCATTAATGATATTATACAATGTTGACTACACACAACTTTAGTATAAAGCATAAGCATTCTGCATATAGGGTTACTGAGCATGTGCACCCCAGCATGTATCATCATTTGAAAAGCACCTACTCGGTTATTTTGAGTTTCACATTTTTGAAGTTAAGGCAGAATATCATCCTGTAAAGTGATATGTGTGAATAAAGCCATTTGTATATAATTGCCATTGTTTGTGTCTCGTGTGATCTTGTTTCCCTTTAGGCTTCCAATGAGCCGATCTTGCGGAGGATAGCCGTGGACAATTGTGCCAGGAAGGTGCGGCATGCATTAGCCAGTGTGAACTGGGACACCAAACTGACGCAGTGGTTACACACTACCATGATTGAATCCTTAAGCCTCGCTATGCTTGCTGCTTACCTGGATGTTCTGCAGACTCTCAAAAGCAAGGTATGATGGGTGTCATTGAATGAAGAATAAGAATTTGTCTAATATTTCTCGTCCAATGTCTGCACCAGTGTGTGCCAGATCTGGGATTTTTGATTCCTTGCTATTCCTCTTTGTGCCTTGGAAGTTGCCGTTGCTGATTGACAGAATGTTGCTGACAACGGCAAAGACTGGTGCTCCAAGTGCAGAGGCCCTGTCACTGCTGTTAAAACGGCCCTGGGACCCAGCTGTTGGAGTCCTGTCTCAAAACAAACCGGTAACCCTTTGTACCATTGTAATAGAAACCATTTCCATACAACCTACTTTGACATTGTTCTTCATGATGTGTAAAAGTTAAAGACCAGATCGCTGTCTGTTTTCTTATGTGTTTTAGAGCAAGCTTCCTGGAGCCCCGCTCATCCTAATCGCACCGTCAAGCCCAACCAATCCTGCCCTCTCTACCTCGCGGCGAATGAGATTCTGGCAGTCACAGCTCTCTTGTTTGGGAAAGGTCTTACGTCTTACTCAATTAAATCTATGTTACCAGGATTATTAAATCTCAAAAAAGTGCCTATAACAGCTGTTTCTTTGTCAGGTTATTCCTGTGCACAGTCACGTGAACAGCGGCGCAAACATCGGCATCACACAGTGCTTAGAGCACATGTTGGGCACGGTCAGAGCCAAGGTGATGGAGGTACAATCATCTGTTTGTATTTGCTGCTTTTGTGACTGTAGTTGCAGAGTGATGGTGATATTGTTCGTAGATAATCCATGTAGTTTATTTGTTTAGAATATATATTTATTTTTAATGTGCATTCACAATAGCATTCATTGCATGAAAGGCGGCCATATACCGGCCAAATTAGCAAAACAGACTCAGGCTACATCTACACGTTTCGGTTTAAAAACGAATGTCTTTTGCCATATTTACGCCTCGTTCTTATCTAAATTTCTTAGCCCTTGCAGAGTACTGTTTTTATTTTATGTGCATTATTAACTGCCAGTTATCAGTACTTGCACATTAAACCCCATACTGACCTACTAGACATGTTGTATTAAAATGTCTCATTGAAATAATTACCCGAAAAATAATCTTGTCTGTGAAGCGTTTTCTTTCTACGCTTCAGTGATCGTGTCTGTGAAAAATAAAACCATGTAGAGTACAGATTCTGTTTTGTTTAATGTTGGATTTTGTACATGATGTGTCTAGAGCTGTATTGATTGTTAATTGTTGATAAATTTAACCACCAGGTTCACAGTCACTTCCCCCACAAACCCATCATCCTGGTCGGCTGGAACACTGGAGCTCTCATCGCTTGTCACGTAAGACTTCTTATAACAAGTCATTGTGATCTCATGTGATGCACAACAGTTTTATACCCTTGGAAAATAAATGTTTTTCTCCATTTTAAAGCGTCATTAGTTGATTACTTACTTAATAATTACAGGTATCCCTTATGGAGTATCTGACCGCTGTGGTGTGTCTCGGCTTCCCCCTGCTAACCGTCAACGGGCCAAGAGGGGTAAGACCTTATCTTCCAATTATATGCATTTTTTTTTTATATGTATATGTAATACTTTTTTTATTTCATCTTTTCTACTAAGAAAAAGTGACCTTTAGCTTCGGTAGTTGTAAATGAATGTTAACCCCCCACGACAGGAAACGTTTATGTTCAATATCACTAGATCTTACTTTTTGTTGTTGTTTAGATTTAGAAGCAGAGAGATGTGCCGTTTCAATGAGTTCTTCCGTGTTATTGTAGGCCTTTTAGAAGCCTTTTTAAAGATTTTTTTGGGGCTTTTCCGCCTTTAATTGATAGGACAACTAGGTGAGAAAGGGGAGAGAGAGAGGGGGGGGAAGACATGCAGGATATCGTCTCAGGTCGGACTCGAACCCTGGACCTCTGCGTCGAGGCATAAGCCTCAAAGTATATGTTCGCCTTCTCTACCCACTGAGTCACTTCAGAAGCTTTTTAATCCAGCCTGAAACTACAGTGTCTTTGTACCATAAATCCATAATTATGAACCCATAAATCAAGTTACGTAACGTTCGATATTGCGGCATTGTTTCAGACTAGCGTCATTCTGATTGTTTAGCATGAAGGATAACACCTGGGCCGTTCCAAAGAGGGCTGCATGTGGACTTTTCTGAGAAAAATCAATTACTTAATTAATCATTTAATTACATTGTTTATTTCTGTTTCCCCTGATTGCCAAGACTTGGGAGAACAATTACCATAAGCCAAAAGTCCCATTATTGTTTTCTGTGTGATTTTAATACGTTTCTGTAAAATGTAATCTCTGCTTAGTTTTTTCTTTTGTCTGTATAGTCGTATAACAATTTATACATTCATGTGACAACGCTGCAGCATGCATATCCTGATAGCCCAGGCTGTACTGAAAAAAGAAATCATGTCTAGCCTATAACTTGATTGCGATAAGAGAGTTGAGGTTATACAAGCTTTATTACACAAAGAGACTAGCCGCCCCAAATATCGGTGAAAAAAGTGGCTTAGACGTCAGAGGGTTAATGTGCTCCTGGTTTGCAGGATGTGGACGACCCGCTGCTGGACATGAAGACTCCGGTGTTGTTTGTGGTTGGCCAGAACGCTATGCATTGTAGCATAGAAGGCATGGAGGAGTTCAGAGAGAAGCTGAGGGCAGACAACAGCATGGTGGTGGTGGGAGGATCAGATGACAACCTCAGGTCAGTCCCGCCTCGGACCGGCTGTTGTGCAGGAAATACACAAATATAATTTTATATTCTTTCTAGCTGAGTGTAAGGATTTTAATATCATTCAGTAGTAATGGTAACACTAAGTGGTGTCCTTCCACAGAATCAATTCCACAAAGATGAAATCAGACGGACTGACGCAGACCATGGTCGACCGCTGCATTCAGGTTGGTCCTTGTCAATGCATATATTCAATTTACTTTGTCCTTGGTGCAATACAAGAATGGATACGCTGGCGCCAAATATATATGTTTTCATTAATAAAATATGGCGCTTTGAAGATTTCCCTGCTTCCCTGCGCACTACTTCATGGCTCCTCAAGGTGGCGCGCAACACATGAATGAGGGAGGAAGATGTTTTCAATGGGATGTCAGACAGCAGTTTGATGAAAATAACCGAGGCCCCAGCAACGTTTAAGTCCAAAGTCTGGACCCATAGTTGCTCTGTAGTTGTGTCATTTTAATTTACAGACTGAAAAGCTTAAAGTGAGAAAACCTGCACTTAAACTTTTCACGGGCATTTTGTATTCATAGACCGAAATTGTGATGTATGACAATAGGATCGTCTAGCAATATATTGATTATCGCAGAATTGCTGTATCGTGATATTATCGGTATTGTGAGCCATGTATCGTGATATTATTGGTATTGTGAGCCATGTATCGTGATATTATCGGTATTGTGAGCCATGTATCATGATATTATCGGTAATGTGAGCCATGTACTATATCGTGATATTATCAGTATTGTGAGCCATGTACTGTATCGTGATATTATCAGTATTGTGAGCCATGTACTGTATCGTGATATTATCAGTATTGTGAGCCATGTATCATATCGTGATTATCGGTATTGTGAGCCATGTATCGTACCGTGAGGTACCCTGTGATTCCCACCCCTAGTCTGCAGTACCTTTTTTATTTTTAAAGAAAACCAAAACGTCTATGATCTTGATAACAAAAGTGTTGTGACTGATCTGCAGGATGAGATAGCGGACTTCTTGTCCGGCGTCCTCGCACGGGCAGAGGGCCACAGCCATGGCTCGGGGGAGACGAGGGACATGGAAACGGAGAAGAAGAAAAGGCCTCGGCGTGAGCTTCCCTTCGACATGGAGAGAGGTCGGCCTTCCTCCCCCGCGCTTAGAGTTCCCATCTCACCATCAGGTTCAGAGGTCAGTTAACAGAGGCTTCAGTTACCAACATTTCTCAAATAGTTAGAAGTGTCACTTATTTTGAGCCTTCAGATGAACCACCAGGGCTGCATCTGATTATCAGGGCCACACACAATCTGCCGACGCACAGATGTTCCTTCTGGATCATCGCTGAAAAAACTGTAAAAAACTGCAGATTCTGGTTTGGGGCTGCTGATTATTAATAATTCTATTTCGTAATGGAATAACAATTGACGATCACGTGTGACGATTGCTCGGTTTGCTTTGTACCCCCAAAATTGGAAATGTGTGTCTGTCCAGTCAAGAAAGAAATATGGAAAATAAGAGAATTGGTATTGTTTTGAAAGTCATTGCGTCTTTCTCACACAAAAAACCAGTCAGTATCTGGTGTTATGGTTAGGGTTAAGGTTCGACCATCTCTTTCTCTCTCTCTCTCTCGACCTGACTGCAGTTCGTCGACGTAACCGACTTGAGCGGGCAAATGCTCACATTCGATGGCGTCTGGCACTTTGGAGAGGTGTTCTCTTCACGGAACCCTAACCATAATGAATATTTGCAATCCACCAAGCACATCACACTTTAAATCCTACCTGTTGACGTTCACCATCCACGTATTTAACTTCTGTCGCATCCCTTGACATGCCAGCTCCTTTTCCCTCTTTCTTTTTCTATTTTTTTAGCCCCCGACAGCTTTTAGCTTTATCCATCTTTTTCCATAGACGACAACTCCCTACTCGTACCTGCTCGCTCAGCGCTCACAGTGCCCCCCCTCCCTCTTCTATGTCAAAATTCTGTGATGGAATCTAATGAGATAGGGCGTCTACTCTAGCCTGTTAGTCCTCTAAAATGTTATATAACATTGAGGAAATGTAGAAATTATTTAGGAACAGCAGCTACAAATAGAAAATACCAAACCCCTATGCCCCTATGTGCCGCATACCCTCTTTTTGCACCACTGCTCCTCTGTGACAGTAAACTGAATATCTTTGAGTTGTGGGCAAAACAAGACATTTGGGAATCACTGAATCACATTTTGCACCGTTTTCTGGCATTTTATAGACCTAACAACTAATCGATAGATTCAGCGACAGTGTCAGTAATCGTTGGTTGAAGCCCTGACTGACGCTAATGTATCATGACTCATCATTAGGGCTGAACGATTTTTGAAAATAATCTAATTGCGATTTCTTCCCCAAATATTGCGATTGCGATTCGATATTCGATTATTTTTTTAAGCTCTTTGTCTTCTGTATTTTTCAACAAAGACAAACAATAAATCATTGTATAGTATGAACAACACACAATTACACACTAGACAGTTAAATAAGTAAAAACACATAAATTCATATACATACATATACACATATATATGTGTATATATATATATATATATATATATATATATATATATATACATACATACATACATACATACATACATACATACATACATACATACACACATATATATACACATACATACACACACATATATATACACACACATATATACATACATACATACATACACACACACATATACATACACACACACATATATTTTTTTACAGTGCACAGAGAGGAGTTGCCTCCAGCCCCTCCCCCTCGTGAAGTTGCGTGCCGACAGTAGTGATGTGCGATACCACTTACTTCCTATTTGATCCGATACCAAGTAATACCCAGGCTGGTATTGCCGATACCGATACCAATACCAATACTTTTTGATGTGATGTGACAACTAGTTTAAAGTAAAGTAAAAAATTAGGCTTTAGGCTTACCAATTCCAAATTATAGCTGCATAATGACAAGACAATAAACTACTCTCATATTATTTAATTGTAAAGAAAATATCAGAACAAACTGCTTTCTGTTAGCTTATTGTAGAATGCTGGGATTCCGGGGAACTCTTGAACATTAAAAAACTAAAGCCTTAACAGCATGAATAACTTTCCCACAGGCAATGATAATGCCTATCACACTATCTCCCTATACTTGGATAACTTCTACCGCTGCTGCCAAATGACTGCTGCGTCTTCTCGCCCTGGACCTCCTCCTCAGACTGACGCTATATTATATCATCATATTCACTCTTATGACTCACATGTTTAGCGAGGTTTGTAGTGTTACCACTGTATTTCACTGTCTTTCCACAGGTTGCCTGTGCAGGCTGCAGTCTGCAGCCTTCTTCGTATAACGGGAAATTAAAGAAGGGCTGCTGCAGCGGCCGGCTCCGTCACAGAGCCGCAGTGCACACACAACTGACCGGCGGAAGGAGAAGTAGTTCGTTCCCCTGTCCGGATATAATTTGACTTTTCTGGTGACAACAAGTTACTTATGATAACCTAAACACTCACACCAAATTACTGAGTTTAAATATCGATCTTTTTATAAGAGAATCGATACTAGAGCAGGAGACGTTGGGATCATAAATATCGATACTTTAGTATCGATCCGCACATCACTAGCCGACAGTCCCGACACTGTCAACACTGCACTAGCTCAGAGAGGCTATCGTTACGTTAGTTGCTGCTGGTCTTGCCGTGGGATTAACTGTACTTATAAAACCGTTGAAACACTGCGGCCACGCTGCTGTGAAAGCTCCCCGAACCGTCATTTATCAGAGTCTGGTTGTTACCCCTCTCAGTTGCAGCTCCTCCACCTATATCTTTATAACGGAGCTAACCGCTAACCGGAGCTAACCGCTAATCAGAGCTAGCTCGTTGCCAACCGAGCCTTCAGTTCTGCGTGCCTGTATCCATTAACTGCATGTATGGACTCGAGCCCGAACAAAACCCTTCATTTTATTAAAATGGCTGTTAAAGTTTTAAACTTCAACTCAGAATTGTTTGAATGACAGAGATCAGCTCAAGGTACAGTGTAGCGTTAGCGTGCTAAGTTGATGCTTTCTCTGCGTAGTGCAGACTGATTTGCTCTCGCGAGTCATCAAATCGAGACCAAATCGCAGCCTTTGCGATTAGGAAATCGCGTTTTAACATATCGCGATATTATCGCAAATGCAATTAATCGTTCAGCCCTACTCATCATCAAGTGTTCCTCCTCTTCACTGTGTCCTCAGGATCTGTCTAGCGTCTGTAGCAGTCCCACTTCAAGTCCCAAACCCAAGACGTCTGGTCTGTCTCCAGCGCAGAAGTCCAGTCTGATCACAGCCACGCAGCTCCTAAAGACCCACATGCAGCGCTCTGGCACAGTACTCACTCACAAGCAGGCTCAAGGTTAGTTCAACTCCGGATGCTTTGCAAACAAACACACAGTATGCAGTCACGTTCACCTACACGTGCGCAGTGATCCGCGGTGCGTGTGCGTACACAGCTCTCATTCACCTCAACTTCTGCTGAATTTTGCAAAAGCTGTGTGAGCTGAACAGGCGGAGTGCGATGTGAAAATGATTGCAGCAAAAAAAATATTTAAGAGATTATCATGTCAAAACATCTGATGGGGCAAGATGGAACGTGACTGAAATACTCTCCTCTCATCCTCTTGTCTCTTCTCCAACTTTCTTTTCCGACCATTTTTCCAATTCATTCCAGCTCAGTTTGCTGCTTTTATGAAACAAAACATGCTTGTGAGGAAAAATCTTCCTCCTGGCAGCCCTCCTTGCATTTTTGGTAAGTGTCTATCCTTCTTCCTTTCTCTTTCCTCTGTGTCTCTTCACTTCTTTCCTCCTTTCCATTGCCCTAACTTTATACATAATGAAAGTCACACAATGAAATACTGCACTGGCTCCTCACTAAAACATCCAATGAAATGCTTTGAATTTTACATTTCTCACACTCAGAATAGTACATTTTATATAGCTGAACATTTTTAAGATTTAATATCATTGGTGGGGGATACAAAAGAATAAAACAGCCCAGGTTCAAGCCCCCTCAGCAGTCTGGATAATATGTAAGGGATATTGTAGAGCCATTATTGCGAATTAAACCCCATCGGGTCTAGTCAGGGCTTTGCCTCACCCTGAAGTGGTTTCATTCGCAATAATGACCCACTCACTCTATATTATCCTGCTTAATACATGGCTACTTAGTAAAGAAATCAATACGTTTACACAAAATACTGATTTAAAATGATTTTAATAATCATCACTGTGTGTGTTTGTGTGGTGCAGTGCCAGTGACCAGTGATCAGATGGAGGGCCTGGACAGAGATGAACTGCGGCCCCATGGCAAGAGGAGGCAGGCGCCTAACCCCACACCAAGCAAAGCCTCCAAGAGAGCCAAGATCAAGGTCACCATTGTTTCCCAGAGCGAGTCAGCAGGGAGCACCATGAGCTCCGCTGCACAGCAAGGTACACAACCCTGGCATCTTTACTTCCTGAAAAGAAATATTGGTTGTTTGTGTTTGCCTGTGCTTCTGCTTGAATGCCGAAATGAATGCTGGGAATCCTGGGGCTGCCAAGGATACAACAGTTGGATCCTCCGAATTCTGTAAAAGGAGGCTGCATTTGTGGACCGCATTAAAGGCGCTTTTGAAATTTTAAACGGGTCAGCCCTCGTCGCGCTGGTTGGGACATAGCGTACATCTACACTACGTTTTCCTTTTTAATAAATTGAGCGTTGATCATTGAATCGATGTATCGCTACACCACTACTAACCGAGCAACATATGATTCTTTTTCCGTGCAGTGGGTGTCTCTGGAAAGCCCTTAACTGTGACAGTGGGACAGACTGTGGCTGGAGCCAAGGAGCTCTCTGGACTTCTCACAGGCCAGCGGTAAGCTAGCCCGCCCGGCTGCACACAGGCCCTTAATCATGCCTACACCCATGGATAAACGTGTGTCTGATGCCGAGGGGTTGATGAGTGGTGTAGTCTGAGACCTAAGTGATGGCCAAACATCACTTGCTAAGGGTAGCTCCTGAGTAGGGATGGGCATCGTTTTGATTTGAACCATTCCGATTCTTCCTTTCTATTCCGGGTCTTATCGATTCTCGATTCTTTGAGGGCTGGAGTTGAAACGGGTCACATGCTTACTTCACAGATAAGAGGAACATTTATTTTGATTCAGTGGTGATTTACAGTTTTACCGATTTTTCTACGTGAAATAGAGCCACACTTCAGAGCGCCGCTCACTGTGCCAGGAAGTACCGTGGCCACCAAAACTGGCACCCTTTTTAAATTTGGAACCGATGATTGGATTTGAAACCACATTTTCCAAACGCTTCCAATAAAAAAAAAAATACGATTCCATTCGAATAGTGATTTTTTTTTTGTTTTGTTTTTTTTTGTTTGTTTTTTTTAGCAGGTAGCAGGGTTCAAAATTTGCACCATCTACTAGCCAAATGCTGGTAAAATATGCAAGTGGCTGGTAGATGTGCTTCACTCACCAGCCCAAAAAATAAGATTGGAGTTTGGTGTTTTAAGCCCCCAACGTCGACTTCAAGGCAGCGCTGCGACTGTCGACTTCAAGGCACCTTAACCCTAACCCTAACCATTGCCTAATCGTAGTGAAGACGTTGGGGGCTTAAAACACCAAACGCCAATCTATTGAGTGGCTGGTAAAATTTGAACGTTCACTATCCATTTGGCTGGTGAACAAAAAAAAGTTGATTTTGAACCCTGGTACCAAGTTGGAACCGGTTCTCGATGCCCAATCCTCCTCCTGAGTAGATTGGTGGTTGTTTGTCACTGCAGGTCTGGTAGTCTCTCAGAGGTATCTGGTGCCCTGTCCCCAGGCTCCAGCTCATTCAACAGCGTGCAGCCTTGCATGGTATCAGGGTCGTCCACACCAGTCCTGGCGCAAGCTCCGGCTACTGCCCAAGGTATCTCTGTCCTGTCCTGCCCTGCACGTCCGTTTGCACTCTCAACTGTGCAGCTAATCTCAGCACAGTGACCTCGACAGCACTGTGTAGTTCTAACCACTTTGTAGATTGAGATTAAAGCTTCGAACACTGGATGAGAAACAGTGTGTGAAGACAACATGTTTAAGCAAACATCATCATTGATTACCTCTTGCGCCATCGCTGTCTGTGACTGTCCCGAACCTTACCTTTTTGGACATTCATACTGTGTGTGTGTGTGTGTGTGTGTGTGTGTGTGTGTGTGTGTGTGTGTGTGTGTGTGTGTGTGTGTGTGTGTGTGTGTGTGTGTGTGTGTGTGTGTGTGTGTGTGTGTGTGTGTGTGTGTGTGTGTGTGTGTGTGTGTGTGTGTTTGTGTCCATCTAGTTTAGGCCTGTAGGGGGGATTGGGTAGGAGCAGTTTGTTGCAACGAAACTACTGCACACTGTCTAACTTGCAAAGATAAATTTCATTTTGATAAGCTATTTTGTCACGGCATAACCAGCCCTGGGAACGTAATTGCTCTCGCTACGTCCAGGATTTTTACCATGGCTTGGTTTTACATCGTACGTTTGAAACTAGGAACAGAGTGGACATCCGCTGACTCAAAAAGGTGCAGGTGGGGCTTACCCGGTTTTCTTCGCCTCGGCGCGCCCTCCTCGGCCCGGCAGTCTCATCCTCTGGCGTTGGCCAGCACGCTCCTCTTACTTCGTCAGCATACAACTCCGTTGCCACTCGCTTGACGGTTCATTTGGAATACCGTACGTTGAAGACATGGACATAACATTAACTTACAAGGGAAAACGTTGGTTTAACTCAGGGAACCCCTGACTCCGTCCGTCACACATTCTCTCCATCTAAAGGCTGTTTCATGCTTCTGCGTCGACTCAATGGTGTACCCCCGCAGACCCCCTCCGAGCCCTCCGCCATAGCTCGACGCGCACCTCCAAAAATGTGTCACTTTGCGTCGAGGCGACGCAGACCGCAAGGACTGTGATTGATTAACTGGTCCTGTGTGTTGCTAGTCGGTGTTTCAAGCAGCCTACTGTGGGGAGTAGCAACATGCTAGTTCACTGACATCAGCTCTGCAAATAAACTCAAACATATTTTGGTTCCAATGACGAGGTTATCCGTTTGTAAAGTGTCTATATGTCAGCAACGTTTTGAGATTAGCACTTCGCCAGCAAGCAGTACTTTGTGGGCAGTTGTGCTAAAGTTTGCCTGCTAACATAACATAAACTGGCTGGCAGACACCTCGCAAATAACCTCAGACTAAACACCCCCTACTGTTACAGCGGTGAAATGCAACCCCGACGCAGAACTCCGAAAGGGTCACGATGCCGTAGGAGCATCGCCGTAGCGACGGCGTGGAGTTGACGCAGAAGCATAAAACAGCCTTAAGCCTTCCATTGTCCGCCTCTTTATCCCCACTAGCACAGGTAGAACACACCCACCCATCAGGCGGCCAATGAAACTAATAGCCAGGACACACCAACCAGACGGCCCACCGTCAACAGAAAAGCCAGTCGAGATGATCAGTGTCCCCGTGTTGGTCCTAAAAGTGCCACAGAACACACCGAAGAGACAAGACGTAATACGCCTCCATAACAGCAGGCGGCGCTAATCTGTATTGTTGCCCAAAAAATGAAAACCGGCAGCTGATTGGACAAACGCGTCACATGGGTTTGTTTTCTACGGAAATTCAAAGCCAGACTGTCATGGCGGCTCGTTCAGAATACGTTCTCATATTGTACTAAAATAGTTCACGGGAACATTTCTGAAAACATTTTAAGCGAGAAATAGGCCGTGATGCATTTGCTGAATCTGTCTTCATTTCAGATCAACAAAGGTCAGTTTAAAAGATTTTCGTCAGATTATGAGAAACTCTAGTCACCTCATTCCGCTCGTCATTTCCGGGTGAGTCCTGACTGCCCCCTCCCCCCTCCGACTGAACATGTCAGGTCGGCCAAAATGAACGCCGACAGCCCCCCAGACGGATGACGGCACGGGACACACCGAAAAAGACTCGAGTCACTGACCTCGCCAGACAGATAATCGGCCCTGTGTGTCCCGGCCCTTACATGATCGATTATGATGTGACAATTTATCTTTGCAAGTTAGACAGCGTGCGGGAGTTTCTTTGCAACTTTTGACCCACCCGTCCCCCTCCTACCCACCTGTCTCATGTAATAGATGTGTAAGTCTTTTTTCTGCAGCAGTTTGTAGAAGGGGTTGTTGTTGTTGTTGTTGTTGTTGTTATATTTGTCCCAATTTTCAGCTCCAATGATTCACTGCCTTTGTGTTTGTGTGCAGCGCCTTCCGCCAGCAGTCTGCTGCAAGGCCTAAGTTTCAGTCTTCAGGAGATCGTCACCAAAGCTCCTAGCTCGCCCTCCACAGCAGTCAGCACAGGCAGCACCCAGGTACCTCTTGGTTACATTGCAGACAACTATGAATGCCCACAATGGAAGTTTTGCTTGTTTAAAGTCCATTCACAAGGAGTTATGTAAACTATACTGACAACCATTTCCAAAGTATTAATAAACTTTATTTAAAAAGCACTTTTCGTATCAAAAATGGGCTTTACATGGTTGAACCAGGGTTCAGACCTTTTAGGACCAATATCAGGCATAAACATATTTGTATTGTGCCTTTAAAAAAAAGTAGTTTACAAAAATGCTTTGACAGAAAAAACAAAAGCACATACAAATCAATACACATGCACATATATACACATATTGATATACGAGGCTAGATATAGTCTTAAATTAGTATTGTCTTTTCCTGGTTTTAAAGGCTGCATTACAGTAAAGTGATGTCATTTTCTGAACTTCCCAGCTGTAGCTGTTCTATTATTTGCCTTTTCCCACTTAGTCGTTGTATCCACATTGCTGATGATTATTTATCACAAATCTCATTGTGTAAATGTTTTGTGGAAGCACCAATAGTCAAATAGGTATTTGGTCAAAAATACTGCGATATTTGATTTTCTCCATGTCGCCCAGCTCTAGCGTGACGTCGGGTTGCGTAAAATCTGTCCCACCTTTTCACCGCAGGCTGCTGCAATGTTTTTTCCAGCAGCCCCCAGTCTAAGCACACTACTACCAGTCCTTCCAGAAAAATGAGTTTTTTTTGTGATTGTTGCGGGCAAAAGTCGTTGATTATGCGGCACGTTTTCTTAAAAAATGCAATGGATATTTATGCAATTTCATGCGATGAAATTGCAGGAACTTGCAAAAATTGCAGTTTGATGAAAAAGAGAAAAAAAAGTGATTTCTCTCCCCCCCCCAAACACCCTGCTTTTCGATGATGTTCGCGTCGCGTAATTACGTCACTTCGTAACGTTCCCATGGCAACGGGGGTAAATGGCTGCTCTTGTGTGACGTAAACGCAACATTTTTCAACTTTCTGCTGAGATATATTATGCAGCCTCCACATTAATATGCGGACTTTGTCTGATTATGCGTTGAATTATGCGGTCGCATAATCACGTTTTTCTGGAGGGACTGTACTACTACAAAACGTATGGAAAGACCTGCGTTTTTGCGTTTTCTGACAACCGCCACAGTGTGTGTGTGAATGCACGCTCAGTGTGTTGTTGTATATGACGAGACTCTAAACTGTTTGTCTTCTTGTCCACCCTCAGGCGGTCTGTGGCAAGCCCCAGGGTCAGGTCCTGAGCTCCGTCGCTACCAGCAGCAGTACTCTGCTCCGGGCGATGCCCGTGGTCGCCACAGGAGGAGTGGCTAAAACCACCGCCATCCACCAGCTGCTCACTAACGGCGGGCTGGCCAAACTGGCCAGCAGCCTGCCCGGCTTGGCGCACATCACCAATCAGACCGCTGGTATGTCTCGAACTGCCAAAACACGACGGCCACGTTGAATTCTCAGAGTTCCTACTACTTTGGAAAAAACACTAGTTCAGGACGTCTGTAGGCCAGGGAGGACTGCAGCAGTAGAGGACAGCTCTGTTGGCGCGTGTGTCTGTCTGTCTGTGTGTGTGTGTGTGTGTGTGTGTGTGTGTGTGTGTGTGTGTGTGTGTGTGTGTGTGTGTGTGTGTGTGTGTGTGTGTGTGTGTGTGTGTGTGTGTGTGTGTGTGTGGATGGTTTGCCTGGAAGAAGCTGACCGTTATGAGTCAGGCGCGCAACTATAGGCTGCGGCATCAGAGGGCTGATCAGTGCCGTAAACATGCTTTGTTTTTGTGTTCAGAAAGAGCTATATGGGAAAATTAAGGTCAAAATTGTGAGTTCCCAACTGATGTTTCACACATAATGTTTATGTAGATATGGAATGCAAGTGTGAAATAAATATAAATGTACAGGACCATTTTGATACAGAAGAATTGTGAATTAAGTTAAAACAAATGTGGGCTGACCAAATTGAATACCCAAAAGTTCAATCCAGACTGCTTTTTACGTCAATTTGTTTGTTAGAGCTGTCACTTCATGTGTGTGTTTATTTTGTCTGCCTCTTCATGTAGAAACATTTTGTAAACCCTTCCATTAAATCACCTGCTTCTAATATCCCGACCTCTTCCAGAGACATGTTGAAAGGCAATCACGTTAGCACACGGCATTACTCAAGCTCTGTTCCTGTTGCTCCAATAAAGACTGGAATCAAACTCCCGTTTCCATTGCTCCTGTTTGTTTTCTTTTTCCTCTCCGTGTGAATCAGTTCTACTTCTCACCCCCCCTCGCTTAAAATAAATCTCAAAGATGCTTTTACCTCTCATTATGTTCATTGTCCAGCAGCCTGCAGCCTGCTGTTGTTTCCATTTGCTAACCTGACCACAAAAGCAAATAAGTCATTGACATGTTGGAAAACTTTTTGTGGCAAAGTCAAACACGCCAGTCTTCTTTTGCTCCTAGATGCACTTTTTTTTTGGGGGGTTAGCATGTCCAGCTGTTAGTGCTGACTGAGTAGTTTTGTTTGTGTGTCAGTAGGGCAGAAAGCCCCCACTTCGATAACGGTGACGCTGCGAGGAGCACAGCCGAGTAGAGCGGGATCTCTCAGCCCAGCTGGCGAGGTTGTGGCGCCGGCTCGCCCCCTCGAGCCTAAGGTGTGTCTCATTTAAGCATCTACTGGCCCCTGATTTTGTCCTAATTTTCACTTGGAGCTCTTTATTTGGTTACTTATTATTTCCAATGTGATAGCATGATGTGGTGATTCATGCAACAATCTGCCTTTTTACACTGCCTGCATAGTTATCCATTCAACCCAAGGCAATTTATCTTTAGAATTTTTTCCAAACACAACCATATATATATATAGCCTAATTAATAATTAATTACCCGCCCTAAATTGTAATCCTTAACCCAATTTAACATGGTGTTTTGTAGCTTAATCTGCATTTTGAGTTGCACATACTGAGTTTTTTTAAGTGTATAAACAAAGGCACACTGCTATGGTTCCTTATTGTCAGGGCAGATTTCAAATAAAATCAAATAAAACTCATTGTTAACACATCTCCACACCAAGCCGAAAAACTGTCATCTGCTAAGTTCTGCTGATTTTCATTCTGGACCACTGCTGAGAACTTGGAAGAAAAAAAAGAAAAGAATTGTTTGTCTGCTTAATGTTTGAAATGCCACTAGAAGGCTTTTAATTTAATAAAATAAAGACCTTGTTTTATACAACAGCTGTTGTCACAGATGTCCCCTTATTTTAGAGGCAGAAGTATTTTGACAGATTTGTTTTTTTTTTTTATATATTTTGACATAATTGTTATAGGAAGTTAGATAAAAATCAGCCATGACTGCAGAGTTGAAACAACTTCCTCAGCTAAGTATTATCTTAATCCATCTAAATAGGAGGCTGTATATCCTCACAGACTTACTGAAGATAAGAACTCTAAACTTGTCAGTCGGTTCTAGAGCCAGAGAAGTAAATGTCAAACGTGTCTTTGTCCTCCAGACTTTAACCCTTGTGTTGTCTTCCCGTCCACCATGCAACGGTTTGTCTTTCTGGGTCAAAAATTTCAAATGAAAACTTTATGGTGGGATTTTTCGACACTTTTGTGGCTTTTCCCGATGTTTTTGTTGATTTATTTCTGGGCTTTTTGAAGTTTTTTTGTTGTTTTTCCCCCACGTTTTTTAAGCTTTTTGTCACTTTTTTTTTTTTGCAATCTTTTTTCAAATCCTATAAAATTGAATGAAACACCCAAATTCAATGAAAGTAGTGAACTGATCCTTTATTTTATTGGGAAAAGCATTGTATGGAACCATCGATGTTATCTTTTTGTAACAATTTGGTAAAAGAAAACCCCCAAAATGGGTCAAATTTGACCCGAGGACAACAGAAGGTTTAATATAAATAGGTTTATTATAATTATTATCATTTATTATGATCTGGAGTGGGAGTTAATAATTCCCCTGTGCTCTGTTACAGCGGTGAAAGCTTTCCATGTGGCGATGCACCTGAAGTAAAGCTGGTGCTGTGCCAGGGGCATCTGGGAGCCACAGCCTGCCGATGTGACGGTACCCCCGCCCCAACCCCCCCACAACATGCAGAACACCTGCCCCACGTCCTCCAGAGAGTTCCCCGGTCCAGATGGTTTGGAAAAGGCCGGGCCCGCTGTGGATGTGCTGCTGCGTTGTCCCAACCTTTATATGCAGATGTTTGTCTCCATCAGGGGCGGAGCTGGGGGGGGGCTCCAGTCCCAAATTTTCTTTCAAAAAAGCCCCGAATCATTTAGGGTTTTAAAATAACTTTTGTCATTTCCTCTTAGTCTCTCTTAATGGACCGGAAAATCAACGAAGCAACGGTTCTGTGACTGGGTGGAAATATCGCCTTCGTTTCAAGATCAGTAATGCTGTTTACACCAAATTCCTGCCCTGCCTACGTTATGTTATGTAACTTAAAAATAGAAACATCAGACAGTTTCTGCCTCTTTTAAGGTGGCAGGAGTGAAAATGAGTCCTCTTCAACATTTGTTTTGTTCTGGTTTCAGAACGATGAAGACAGTTGGAGAACAGTTAGACACAAATCAGGACATCGGCTCTACAGGATGATTCTTTCCCCTCGGCGAATATCACGTTTTTCCCAAATGATGTACGGATTTTTAGGCACTGTATTAAATCAAATGGCTTGAAAAATAGTGCACTGAAATAGTGTCTGAAAGTTTACCATATGTGTCTCCGCCACTGGTCTCCATGCTCGGTCTGTGCTCTCTTCTCACACCTTTCACATTCTGACATCCAGATAGAAAACATGATTACACGTTATCCTCCAGGCAGGAAATCACATCGTGTGAGGAATCAGATAAACTGCGTCCCGCCTGGACTGTGGTAATCCCGCTCTACAGCCCCCGCAGAAGGACAGTCTTGGTGCAGACTATACACCTACAACTCAACATCTCTTTTATGGTCATCAACGGCCTAGACGACGAGAGCTGCAAATATGAATCAATTAGTTGTCAACTATTAAATTAACCACCAACTATTTTGATAATCGATTAATCGGTTTGAGTCATTTTTTATGAAAAAGAAGATTTCTCTGAAGAAAGAATTCTCTGATTCCAGCTTGTTAAATGTGAATATTATTCTAGTTTCTGAATATCTTTTGAGTTGTCGACAAAACAAGACATTTGAGGACGTCATCTTGGGCTTTTTCGGAAACACTTATTCACATTTTTCACAATTTTTGGACATTTTATAGACCAAACAACTAATACATTAATGGAAAAAAAAAATCAATGATGAAAAGAATCGCTAGTTGCAGCTCTGTGTGGACAACTAGGATTAACAGGATTGCCGGCTTGTTTGTGGAGCAGTTTGGATATTTCTGAATATCTCCATTTTTGTAAAATAACTCAGTTTTGAATGTCGGTCGTGGCTTATCACAGTAATTATGTTGACATCATTACAGTGTTTCATCATAATAATTGCTTTTTTTTGTGTAGCCGTTTCTTTTCACACTGACAAACAACTTCCCATAGACCTATAATATGTTCGATTAAAATCTCAGCTTCAACACTAATTTAATGCCTGATTGGTCATAATTATGCGTTTGCAGAAACTGCAGTTGACTGTTAAAGATGCCTGGTGTTGACTGTGCACTTGTGCTATGCTCCTTTAGAATAAAATGCACTAATCAAAGTCAAATCAAAGTCTCTTTATTGTTCCTTAACCCTCCTGTTGTTCTCGGGTCAGATTTGACCCATTTTCAAAAAGTATCTACATCACCAATTTGGGTTTCTTTCAATCAAATTTTCAATAAAAAAAATAACGTGGATGGTTCCGTACAACAATTACTCTTCGCAAGTAAAATAAATGATCAGTTCACTTCTTTCTTTGAATTGGGTTTTTTTTATTTGATTTTATAGCATTTCTTTAAAAAAAATCATAAAAAAATTTTGAAGAAAGTGACAAAAATGTTGAAAAGGACGTCCAAATTCGGACCCAGAAAAACAAAAAGTTGCTCGGTCGACGAGACGACATCGCGAGGGTTAAATGCATCGGAAGCAAAAAATGTCGGAAAGAGCTTCAAAAACGTGGAGAAAACAACAGCAACATGCTTGGTCTCCTTTGTGGTGCAGGAAAGGAATTCCACCACCAAAACCCATTTAAAAAAAGAAAAAGAAAAAAACTCCTGCACACTAGGGGTGGGGGAAAAAATCAAACAAGCACAGTATCGTGATATTTTCCGTGGCAATACTGTATCGATACACAGACGCCAAGTATAGATCTTTTATTCTATACATGTTGGTCAGGTTGTCTGCTTGACAATCCCCATTTTGCAGCAATACAACTGAAGTGAGATGAACAGACAGAGAAATGTATCTTTTTTTTTTTTTTAGATAAAACAGATCTTGACAAAGTTTCTTTTGGGGACATCATTTGAAATTGGGAAAAACTTGAAGTTGGAAAAAAAGGCAACACATTGCAATATATTGCAGAATATTGCAATATGTTTAAAATCGCAATAACATCGTATCGTGATGATATCGTATGGTGAGGCCTCTGGTGATTCCCGCCCCTACTGCACACACTTCACCTCCGCGTTGGTTTATTGGTCGGTCGACATTTCGGTCCCAGGGACCTTTCTCAAAAGTGACATAGTTCACAGTGATGGCTTGTATTTAAGCACTATGCACTATTTCACTTTACTATTATGTGTCTTGAGTAGGGCTCCTACGTACTTCCGCTCAATATTCATTTTCCTTCAGTACTCCGTCTGGGTTTGCGGTATATTCTTGGGTTTTCTCCGGTCAAATCTTTACCGGTCCAATCAGGGAACAGAGAGAGTGGCTGAGAACGATGACGTTGAGGTTCGGTAACCTTCGGTGAGTTCCGTAATGGCGGCGGAGAAAGATGTATAGTCTATATCCACGACGTTCCACTTCTGGGATTGGTCCTTCTTTACGGCCGGATGTTCGCCGCCTTCCTCTTCCTTTGTGTTGGCGTTCTAACCTCTGGTGGATTTCTGAGGACTATGGTTAACTGCTCCTCAGATCTCTGCAGCGTAAATCCAGACAGCTAGCTAGACTATCTGTCCAATCTGAGTTTCCTGTTGCACGAATGAAACAACTTTTGAACGTACACGTTCCACCAAAACAAGTTTCTTCCAGAGGCTATTTTGCAGAGGCGCCGCGGCTCCGTCCGGCGCTTAACACCGCCCATGACTATTGTGATTGGTTTAAAGAAATGCCATCATCATGATCAGCATCAGCGGATATCCAAGCATCCAATCTCCACCACAGTTCTGTTTCTACAGAAATGAGTTGGACGTGTGTGGAATCCAGTGAGACCAGAAGGAGTATTTTGACTTAGTGAAGCGATGAAGCAATCTTAATGGCAAGAAATTGGCTAAAGGGTGACAAATCGAGAAGAAACTGCGGGCATTTCCCTCCTTTCTGAGTACATTTTTGGTTGATATTTAGTTCAGCTAAAATTCCATTTAGGACTGTATGCGTTTATAACCCTTGTGTTAACGTTGACCAATGTAACTTTTTTTTTCTGGGTCAAAATTCTTTTTAGACATTTTTTTTCTCCAAGTGCTATAAAATTGAATTAAAACACCCAAATTCAATGAAAGTAGTGATCTGATCATTGACTTTACTTGTGAAGAGTGTTGGTTGTATGGAACCATCCACGTTATTTATTTATTTTTTGACAATTTGGTTGAAAGAAACCCAAATTTCTGGGGTTAATATGTACTGAACATACGCTGTGCAGTGTTGATGCCAGTAATATACTTTACATTAGTGCTGCAAGTCAGAGGAAAATGTTATACACAGGATTCAAGATTTGTTAAACAATGTGTTCCATTTGTCACAGGCTGCCACATAAAAAGACTAATATAATACAGAGTAATATAATACATGGACAGACATAAGTACAGTACCAGTCAAAAGTTTGGACACACTTTGTCATTCAAGTGAATGGGAAAGTGAGTCCAAATTTTTTGACTGGTATTGTACATGTAAATGTGTGCAAACAATAGTCTCGCTTTTGGGTGACCATCCATACACTGCAGAGCGGAGGAAGGTCTGGCGAGTCCACACGGCATTCTGGGATTGGAGAAAAACGTGCTCTGGTTTATTGGCATTTCCTTAAACCAATCACAATCGTCTTGGGGCTGCGCTAAGCTCCGAACGGTGCCTATGTAAAATAGTCTCGGGAAGGAACTTGTTTTGGTGGAACACGTGTACGTTCAAAAGTTGTTTTAAAAGGTCCCATGGCATGAATATTTCACTTTATGAGGTTTTTTAACATTAATATGAGTTCCCCCAGCCTGCCTATGGTCCCCCAGTGGCTAGAAATGGTGATAGGTGTAAACCGAGCCCTGGGTATCCTACTCTGCCTTTGAGAAAATGAAAGCTCAGATGGGCCGATCTGGAATCTTCTCCTTATGAGGTCATACGGAGCAAGGTTACCTCCCCTTTCTCTGATTTGCCCGCTCAGAGCACACCCATGAGAGAGAGACATCATGGCTTTCAAACGAGCAAAGTGGCAGTTGGTCAAGGCCACACCCCCACCCTACACCTTGCCCCCCCCTCTCTCCTCCTCAATAGCTACAGACACAGAAATGGTACATCCTAAGGAAAGCTCATTGTGGGACTGGTTCTAGTGGCTGGAATTCTGCACCAAGGCTGAATTTTGGAAAAGAGACTTCAGATACAGTATTAGGGGACCACTAAGGTCTATATAAAAGAGACTTCAGATACAGTATTAGGGGACCACTAAGGTCTATATAAAAGAGACTTCAGATACAGTATTAGGGGACCACTAAGGTCTACCTAAAAGAGACTTCAGATACAGTATTAGGGGACCACTAAGGTCTATATAAAAGAGACTTCAGATACAGTATTAGGGGACCACTAAGGTCTATATAAAAGAGACTTCAGATACAGTATTAGGGGACCACTAAGGTCTATATAAAAGATACTTCAGATACAGTATTAGGGTACCACTAAGGTCTATATAAAAGAGACTTCAGATACAGTATTAGGGGACCACTAAGGTCTAAATAAAAGAGACTTCAGATACAGTATTAGGGGACCACTAAGGTCTATATAAAAGAGACTTCAGATACAGTATTAGGGGACCACTAAGGTCTCTATAAAAGAGACTTCCGATACAGTATTAGGGGACCACTAAGGTCTATATAAAAGAGACTTCAGATACAGTATTAGGGGACCACTAAGGTCTATATAAAAGAGACTTCAGATACAGTATTAGGGCACCACTAAGGTCTATATAAAAGCATCCAAAGAGCACCATGTCATGAGACCTTTAAATTTCCAACACAAAGACAGCAGAAGCAAACGGACATCGGCGAAAAGACATGCATCCGGCGGGATTTCCGGCGACACTGGAGCGATCCCGGTAGTAGAACGTTGAGGAGATAAGCTGCATCTCATGTCACTTATTTGATAGCTCCTCGACTCCTCGGTCCTCGGCTGAACTGGATGCATGTCCCCTCTGTCCCTTCTGTCCTTTTAGTGGAAATTACACCCTGGGCTGTCTGTAGCCTACATGAGGAACCTGATCCACTGCCAAACTCAGACTATCATACCTGCCTTTTTAAGTTTGTAATTAAAGTTTATTTCTAGAGCACATTTAAACATAGCTTACGCTGGCCGACTTGCTGTACGAAAAAAAAAAGCACTAAGGTGCTGTATTAAAGAACATTGAAATGTAAAATTTTAAAAGTAGAAAGAAAACACAAAAAGAACAAACATCCCGACGACAAAAAAACAAGCAACAGTCCACACATAAAGAAGTATCGACATAATAACAGCTTGAGAGATGAGCATGCTTTAAAAAGGCCAGTGAATATAAATATGTCTTTAGATTTGGATTTTTTTTAAACAGAAATGGAGGGAGCACATCTGCTGGTTCCACAGATTTGGAGCACCAACGACAGAGCCCTTTGACTTACCATCTCTCCATGGAATGTTCCCTAAATTGCCAACAGGTGGCATTCAAAGCACTTGGATTTGCTCGTGACTCCTTGTGTGAGTAAAAAGCCCATTACTGAGAGGTCAAGCTCAGTATGAGTGATGTGTAAGTAGTGTGGTGTGTATTTATGGAAAAAAACAGGAAGTGATGGAGGGAGTTTGAGTTTATACTTTAATTAAAGTGTAGAAGATAGGGAACATAATAACCTTAACATGTGTCATTTAAGTAGCCTTCAGCTTGTTTTGAACTTGTATCGACACATAAGAGAGACAGAATTGAACTCCATGGCAGTGGTGGAATGTAACTAAGTACATTTACTCAAGTACTGTACTTAAGTATGTTGAGGTACTTGTACTTTACTTGAGTATTTTCTTTCCGTGCCACTTTCTACTTCTACTCCGCTACATCTCAGAGAGAAATATTATACTTTTTACTCCACTACATTCATCTGACAGCTTTAGTTACTTTACACATTAAGATTTTTACACACAAACGTTTATAAAATATGTTTTATTATAAATTAAACTACTTAACAAGTACAGCTGAAATGATTAGACCATTAAACACACAACTGTTTGGATCGTTTCCAGTTTCTAAAATGGGAGGATTTTTTCTTTCTATTGAGTACTTTTACTTTTAATAATTTAAGTACATTTCCCTGATGATACTTACATACTTTTACTTAAGTAACATTTTCAACTGCAGGGTATGTTTACAGTGTGGTATAAGTAAAGGATCTGAATACTTCCACTACTGCTCCATGGGGCCATTTTTTCATTAAGCTCTTTCCCCAGGGAGCTAACTATGATGGTTTGATGATTGCTCGATTTTAATATTAAAGGTAATAGCCTATCATTAAGGTCTATAAACAGAAGGATAGGCCTAATGGCGGCAGCAGAGGAGAAACCACCACTATTTTTTTTTTACAAAGAGAGATAACATGCAATGAATCACGTTATATGGTGCCTCATATGCTCTTCAGGGAGCTCTAATGTGCCGACTGGGGAGCACGAAAAAAAGTAGGGGCATCCCCGAGTAATAGGACATTTTCACCGCCCCTGTGGACAGGTCTGGCCCGGGCATAGGCAATATATGGGCAGATGCTAGGGCCGCCTGCAGTCCAAATGAGTAAAGAGAAGTTGAAGATAATAGCCTAGTAAAAAACGTCAGAAAAAAAAAAAGAAAAACGCCAGACGTGTCAGTAAAAAGGTTGGGAAAGCGCAAAAACATGAAAAAAAACGTCAGAAACGACGACAAAAGCGTCAAAAACAACGTCAAAAAGGTCGAGAAAAAAAGACGAAAAAAAAATACATCAAAGCGGTCGGATAAAAATGTTGGAAAAACGCCTAAAAGTTCGGGAAAAAGTAAAAAATAAAAATAAAAAAAAATCGAAAAAAGCGACAAAAATGTCGAAAATATGACAAGAAAGTTGAAAACAATACTGTTGAAAACAAATAACCCGACATAAAACTTAAGAAAAAGCTACAAAAACGTTGAAAAAAAAAAAAAAAACGTCTGAAATGTTGCCTAGAGCTGGCTCGGGCCGGCTCTACCTGCGGAGCCGCCAGATCATCAAAGTTTGTCCGGCAGCAGTCGCCCGGAGCTCCGGCTGGAGGAGAGGAGCCACTGCCCCCAGAGCCGAGGAGACACCGGAGAGAGGCTGGATTTAAAACCCGCCCTCCGGAGGGATCTCGTCCCCCCCCCCCACACCAAAAAAAACCTCCCATTTTCTCTCTCCCTCTCTCTCTCTTTCTCTCACTCACTCTTCTCTCTCTCTCTCTCTTTCCCTCTATGTCCCTCTCTCTTCCTTTTACCTTTATCCCTCGTCTTTCGCTCGTTTTCCCCTCACCACAATAATGGATCTCACGGCGAGATGTTTGTGTCTCCTATCCTGTCTCGGCGTGATACAGGCGATCGATTTGGAAGCGATCGATCCGGGTTACTATGTGGAGCCCACTGCCACATCAGAGGCGATCGACTATAAGGATCCCTGTAAAGCTGGTGAGATGTTTTCCCCTTCTTTCTTTTTTTTTTTTTCTAGCCCTGTGCTGTGCGATTCACCTTTTTATGTGGAGGTAGGAAACATGCCACGAATGTGTTTTGTGGAGCTTGCAGAGATCGGCCGGAGAAACGCTTTATTTTTTATTTTTTTGAGAGGGAGAGAGAGATGACAGTTAGTGGATGTAGTTTTTAAAAGGCTTGAGGGAACACTGTGTGCATTTGTTTTTGCGCTGAGTGACATAGTTTGTGCAGTTTGAAACATTTAAAAGCACACTCACGGAGTCGCGGCTCGGATAATAATCGAGCTCGGAGAGAGCGGCTGCAAGGATTGTAAGAATGAAAGTTAAAAAAAAAAAAGCATGAGTGGCTGGATACATTTCTTGAGACTTAAAAAGTTTCGGCTTGAGTGCTTGTTGAAAAGTTACAGCTTGGTGTTTGCGGCGAATGCATTTTTAAACGTGATCGTGTAGTTGGGTGCAGGCGGTCTGCTGTGTAAAAGCCAAACGGAGGATTTCTGCACTTTGATTGTTGAGACCATAGACAGTATGGTTAAGACTTGTGCTGATCCCTTTCTGGTTGCTTTTTGTCACTGCACAAATAGTGTTTTTTTTTTTCTTTTTTCTTCTTCTTCTTCTTCTTCTTCTTCTACCGGCTGTTCACATTGGCCACTAAAACAACGTGGAGGAGGGGAGAGATCAGAGTACAGTGGAGCTTAGAAATTATGCACATAATTCTGTTGGCTGTTGTCTCATGGCTCAAAGTATTAAATGGGTCGGTTTCTTTTCTGCTGTGGTGAAACCTGCATATTTTCTACCATTATTTGGCAAAAGCATCTGACTTGACATTGTAATCTGTGTGTGTGTGTGTGTGTGTGTGTGTGTGTGTGTACTGTGAACTCACTGTCTTGCCAAATCCCTTTGGGGGAGTTTGAACAGATTGTGTTTTCCATCTGGTGAAAGTATTCAGGTTACAGATACAGAGAGTTGGCGTCGCTCAAAATGACCTCTAAAGTTCTGGAAGTACATTGCGATTTTAGGCATTTGACAATTTGTGATGTGGCAGTGGATTTATAAAGCACATTTAAACCCTCCAAACTCTCAGCTACACCCCCAGCTATCTGTTGTCCTCATCTTTCCCCTGAGAAGAAGAGTAGAGTGTGGAGGGGGGGGAGATTAAAGATTGGGGCTTCACATAAACATGACCAGTGGTGGAATGTCACTAAGTACATTTACTCAAGTACTGTACTTAAGTCCAAATGTTGACGTACTTGTACTTTACTTGAGTCTTTTCTTGTCGTTCCACTTTCTACTTCTACTCCGCTACATTTCAGAGAGAAATATTGTACTTTTTTACTCCGCTACATTCATCTGACAGCTTGAGTCACTTTACAAATTAAGAATTTTGCACACAAACTATGGCTGCTCCCTCTTAATCGATAAGTCGATTAATCGGTCATTTTGGTCTTAGTCAACTTAGATTTATTTAGTCGATTAGTCATGTTTTATGCTTTTTTCATGCTGAATTACTTATTTCCAAGAAACATACACGAACATCTCTGGTAAACACAAGAATTAAAGTGGTGCTTTTGCGTGACTCTTTGCGGAGAAACTCAGATTTACAGATCTGTCGATTAAATCAACTAATCGATTAATCGATACAATTGAATGAGTGTTAGTTGACTAAGAATTTCTTCAATCGAGCACAGCCTTACACAAAACACATAGCAGTTTATAAAATCTGTTGTTGTATTATAAATTAAGCTACCAGACAGCATAAAGGCCCACAAGTCCAGCTGAAACGATTAGCCGATCAAAAACTTAGTTGATCGACAGAACATTTTGGATATTTTCGTGTTTCTAAAATGAGAGGATTTTTCTGCACTGAAAACTTTTTACTTTGAATACTTCATTTACATTTTCCTGATGATACTTACATCATTTTACACAAATAACCTTTTCACTGCAGGGCTTTTTACTTGTGGTAGAGTATTTTCACAGCGTGATATTACTATGTTTACTGAAGTAATACATGACGAAGGCCAGGCTGCAGAGGAACCACGGTCTAATGGCCGAGTCGCTGAGGACGTTGCTTCCTGTTTTTGTTCCACTGTTTAATTTGTGTCACTGGAGTGCTTACAGCAGATCGTCTTTGCGTCACTTGTATGGATTGACGTGGCGTTCGGATGACTCCTTTTAGACCGATACAGTGTTTATATTTCAAGTGAATTTTTTTTTTTCTTTCTCTCCCCCGTTTATTCCAAGAAATCGTGTCATCGGGGGACATTCCCACTTGATAATCCCCCAGTCAGGGTTGGTATTCGTCTTGTTGTTGGTCTCTGTGAGGGATGTTATCATTATTAGTAATCCGGGTTTAAGTGGCATTTAGATTGGAGTGCAGTTTTGTTTATGGTTACCTCTGGGTCCGTCTGCACACAGGTGGATGGGAGACGGTCACAACCGATACAAACCTCCGCTGGTTTAACCCTTACTGTTTCCAGCTCGTCCAACGCCCACCTGCTTTCCTTCTTCCTACCGAGCAGCCATGTCCAAGATGTCTCAGCCAACAACACATGCACAAAAAATGCGTTGGCCCACCTATCTACAGCTAGAGAAGACCGTGATAAGCCCTATTTCAACAAACGGTGGCATATCCCTTTAACATGAACACACTACAGCAGTCAGCACAATAGATTGCAACTTTACAGACTCTACATTCAGTGAGTTTTGAGTGACCAGAACAAATTGCAGAGGGTGATTCAGAGATGGTAAACCCGAAGCCATACATCCGTGAAAATGGCCATGCCAGTTTTTCCCTTTCTTGCCTAACTTTGGAGCGTTATTTAGCATGACATGGATTCCTTAGATCATCTAGTTGCATGTAGTCTGGTTTATCGGAAGTACATTTCCAGGATAGTTGCCTGACATCTGGCGTGTGGTGTCCCCCTACTTCCGCTCTCTGTGTGTCGCCGTTTTCAAAATCCCTTTGCTACGGGACACAACTACGAACTCCGAGCTAGCAAGCTACACGCTGAAAATGGCAAGTTTTAAAGAAAATTTCGATGGTGCAACAAGGCAGGTCTGCTTGGTTCTTTCAGGGAATGATTGTAACTATTTACAAATAATATGTTTACGGCATTTATTCTCTTAACTGGGACATTTTGGGAGCGATTGGTGGGATTGTTGTGGACGAAGTACACACGGAGATACATTGGTAAGAGCCAATGAGGTTTAACCATGTATCAGCTGATTTAAATAGCTCACGTTACTGTATTGTGTCAACAGTTAACTATATTTAATATCAGGGCCGGATTGGGACTCATTTTCAGCCTTGGATTTTCATGCCTTAGACCGGCCCACTTTACTTCACGAATGACTATATTAAAAAAATGTAATCAAAACCTTAGTATATAAGTCTGCAATAGTGCCCTGTTCTCTACATCCTTGTAATTCGGTGTATTTTGTAAAATATCACTTTTTCCAAGTGGTGCTTCACAATGTAGATTTATTAGAAAAGTTAACATCTTAACAACAACCCAATGATGTTGAACAATATCAGAATCTGTTTCTGTGAAAATAAGTAACGGAGTGTCTATTTGCACCCCCGGTACAAATAGCCTCGGCCACACAGCTGAGCTATTTACACCCTGTGACGTAACAACAAAAAAACGTTGCTCGCGTGCACCGAAATAATGGCGGACGTTCATCTTCCATGACCGCAGAAACTGGCATATTAGGGAAGTTTTGTCTCTAAAGTTTATAACAATTGAATTTCTAGCGGAAAATGGATACTACAGTTGCGCTTTCTGTCTTCAGTGAAAGCATACAACCGTTAGTTTGTTAGTTAGTACCTATTTTTTTTGTATACAGTATGATTACCTAGCAACCGAGGCTTGAAGAAACCAAATGGTAAACAGTTGCTGAACTTCCTGAAAGAACTGCTAGGTGAGTGGTTAGTACGCTTAGCTTTGGTATGGGGGTTGTAGTTCGATTCCCCTGTGTGGTGATCTTATTTTTTTAAATTTGGATTGGACAATTTGCATGCAATTGCGCAAGTCAGGACCTCTTTTTTTTTTTTGCAGGGTGGTAGGGGAAGACTCATGAATATGCCTGCTCTGGTTGGGTTGGTTAGGTTTAGCCAAGAGGAGTGGGATTGGTTATGGTTAGGGTAAGAATGTCAGGGCGATAATATTCCAAAAAGGTGTAATACATGAGCAGTATGGATAACTGTGTGTAAATATATGCCAAGGTACTGTAAATGCACAGGGGTGCAAATAGCATACACTTCTAATTGCACCAGGGTACAAATAGCATACACTGCTAATTGTACCAGGGGTGCAAATAGCCTCACCCAATAAGTAATCACAGATTAAATAAAGAACAAGTTACATTGTATTGCACTTTCTAATGACATCTATGTTTTCCTTTGAATATTTCATACAACTTTCATAATGGGTCACAAGTAATATGTGGGCATAAAAAGTGATTATATTGTAGCTAATCTGATCATGTTTGCTTGTTCACACACTGTGATACAACAGCTTACAGTAGATGTGCCATCCACACTGACAGCAGCTATCCCTAATGCACACTACTGGCTCTGCTTCTGACACTAAATCACATTTTATAAATTGTCATAATTCTCAGCACAAATCTCTCCTTTTTACAAAGCTTTCTGATCAAGTCAAGTCAGTGTCATTATGGTAGTGCCGAATCATCTGGCATCATTAATTATCCCAGGGCATTTTTCATATAGAGCAGGTCAACACCACACTCTTATTAATTCTTATAATATTCAGTCAATGATCAACCCTACCTGCCCAAACTGGAGTTCTGGGCTCATATTGCTGCTGCTTGGTAACCTTACTGGCTCTTCATTGTCACTGTTAGCAGCAAACTGGACTAGTACTAGCTGCTGCTGCGGAGCTACAAGAACAAGTTTGATTCATAAACATAGACGCTGGTTTGCAGTCACTTCTCCTAACTAACTTAGCTTACCCGTCTCAACGTCTTCATTTGGCGTTTTGCTAAAAATAGAAAAAGTTAATCTGGCCGCGTCACTTTCTAGAGCTCTCCTTTTTAAATAGACGCCTTTTCAGTGCCGTTTTGCGCTTTCTACTACACGTTTAAAACCGCTTCTTTTTGCTTGCGGTGGCATCCTCCAACAAGCACCAGTGACTTGTGTACGCTGACGTATTTTTTTTTTAGCAAGGTGCCGCCGTCGGACTTGAGGACTCCGACCATAAATAGGTCATCATTAACCAGGCTGCACTCTACGAGTGGGCTGCATGAATGAAGAGAACGGTGGGCTGCAAGACAAAATAAATACTGTAAATACAAAAAGTGGGCTGCGAGTGCAGGCAGCATAGGGACAGCATCCATAATATTAAACTATGATTTCAACCCAGTGCCACACCTGAACGCGGCCCTCGACTTGACCGGCCCACCGGGAATTCTCCCGGTGCTCCCGATTAGCCAATCCGGGCCTGTTTAATATTGTATATGGCGTTTTCTTTTGCGGGGTGCAAATGTTCCACCAAAACAAGTTCCTTCCAGAGGCTATTTTGCAGAGCCACCGGCTGGAGCTTAGCGCCGCCCAAGATGATTGTGATTGGTTTAAAGAAATGCAAACAACCCAGAGCATTGTTTTCCTCCTATCCCAGAATGCATCTGTGGTGTAGCCAGACTTTATTCCACAGCGCCGTGGTGATAAAGGTCTGGAAATGCGGGACTACTTTTCATAAGATACCAACATCTTCACTCTTGCCTTAAAGCAGAGCCTCTTAAAAGATCAACTCGGGATTTTATGAATCGATATCGGATCATTTAATTGGGGATCTATTTGAATTGGAAAATCGTTTATTTTTAAATTTATTTAAAAAAAAATTTAAACCCGGCCCTATAGATCATGATTCTTGGATTATTGATTTCCTCTCTTTTTTCCCCTCATATTTCAAGCACATCCCTGCGCTGAGTCTATTTGATCGCTTTCTGTGGCCTCTAGGTCAGCACTTTCATGTCCTGTGCTTCCATCCAGGAAAAAAAGCTTCCAGCCGTGCGAAGTTTCTAAAGCAGTAATGCTCAGTGCATTCCCTTCCTGTCCTCTGTATGGCTGTCCTTGGGTAACACTGGTCTTCAGTGTCAGGGTTTTTACTGACTGACTGGGGGATACACATGTCAAAATGTTTTCCTGTTGTCCTCTTGAAAGTGAATGCACTCTTGACATTCCGTATAATCTGACCAGACTCGCCAGACCTTCCTTCGCAGTGCTGCTGCGGAGGGTCTGGCTAGTCCAAACAGCATTCTGGGATGGGAGAAAAATGCGTTCTGGTTTATTGGCATTTCAACCAATCGCAATCGTCTTGGGCGGTGCCAAGCGCCGGACGGAGCCACGGTGCCTCTGCAAAATAGCCTCAGGAAGGAACTTGTTTTGGTGGAACGTGTGTACGTTCAAAAGTTGTTTCAGTCATGCGACAGAAAACTGAGATTGGACAGATAGTCTAGCTAGCTGTCTGGATTTTTTTTTATTAAATGCTATCAAATTTAATAAATCACTCAAATGTAATGGAAGTACTGAACTGATTACTTGTGAAGAGCTGTATGGAACCATCCACGTTATTTTTCTTTGACAATTTGGTTGAAAGAAACCCAAAAATTCTTATATAGAAACTTTTAAAAATGGGTCAAATTTAACAACAGGAAGGTCAATATGGACGCAGATTATTTCTGCCTCTGTACATCTACAAGGCATAACATGGAAATGTAGTAGCGGAAATGTAGCCTAAAAAGGCAGCTCAAAACTAACATGTCACTCGTTACCCAGCTCCCTCTCTCTCTCCCTCCCTCCCTCCCTCCGGCTCTGGAGAAGAGATGGGCCTGTCTGTTGAACTTCATGATTGGGCCTTTAAGCAACACTTAAGCAGATGCTTTTCCTTTATCATGGAGCGCAGGCCGTGTAGCCGAGCCCACGCTGGGTGTTTTTCTTACATGACAGGACCCCCGCCACTTCGCTCTGCAGGGTTTCAGGTGATTAGGGAGCCGATCTATTGGCACCATCTCGGTGTGTTAGTTGGAACAATATGTTTGTCGTCAGAGCTCAGTCATAACTAATCTTGCATTACATTAATGCCCGAGTGTCCGGATCCTAACAACAAATGCTTTTGGGAGAGCTCATTTAAATGGCTCAAATGATGCCCAATTAGCCTACGATAATGAGCAGCTTAACAGTCACTTCTTCATTATTCAGTTTGTTTTTTTTCTGAATAGTTCAGCGGCGTTAGGTCCCCGTAATCTGGATGAATTGTTTTTCCTGTTCCCTCCACTTGTGGTGAATACAGATAGCTATTATTTATGGAAAGTGTTGCGGGGTTGAAGAATCTTCCAGGTTTAGTTAATCCACATTTAAACTTTGCTTTGGATATCTGTGCATAGAATAACAACCTGCTCTTTTGCTCACACCAGGCTGCGTGAGTGTGTGTTTAAAGCACAAATACGAAGTCTGGGTTGCACCAAATGCTGGTTGGGGATTGTTGGATCTTTGTAAATTACAGAGTGTGGTCTAGACCTACTCTATCTGTAAAGTGTCCTGGGATAACTTCTGTTGTGATTTGACACTACGAATGAAATTGAATTGAATTGGATGGTGAAAATAAGTTTTGCCAAATGTGATAAGCCCTGCTGTGTGCCCATGAATTATTCATCCAAAAGGAGCTCAAATGCTGTGTGTTGCTGACATTAAAAAAGACAAATGGCTGGCATGCTGACGAGTCATTAGAGGGGCTTCGATTGGCAGTAGGGTATATCAGTAAGCAGTGGCAGGGATGAGCGGGGAAATCCAATCTGCTAATGGGCTTGATGGAGTGTGAAATGTTAAAGGGGAGGCGGCCTCTTGCTGTGTGCCCTTTGCAGCTGACGCCGCTCTCGTTTTGCCAATAAGAGTGAAGCGGCAGTGTGGCGACAGGCTGGATCTCAGCCGTGGCTGGGACGAGACTAAAGGCTTCTTTGGGAAAATAACGACTCGAATGTCAGGCTGTAGCTTGAGACTTTGGCAGAATCTCTCTTCTTATCATACCGTAGCGCTGCAAAGATGAATCGATTAGTTGTCAACTATTAAATTAATTGGCAACTATTTTGAGAATCGATTAATGTGTTTGAGTCAAATTTCTCTGATTCCAGTTTCTTAAATGTTAATATTTTCTTGTTTCTTCACTCCTCTGTGACAGTAAAGTGAATATTTTTTTAGATAATTTTTTGGGCATTTTAGGCCTTTATTGTGACAGGGCAGTTGAAGACATGAAAGGGGGGGGGGTGACATGCAGTAAAGGGCTGCAGGTCAGAGTTGAACCTGGGCCGGCTGCGTTGAGGCATAAACCTCTATATATTAGCGCTCGCTCTACCAACTGAGCTATCCGGTAAAGTGAATATCTTTTGAGATGTGGACAAAACAGTCAAAATGGGTTCTATGGGTACCCACGAGTCTCCCCTTTCCAGACAGGTTCACTACATGATAATCCCATGTAGCTTTTCACAAATGATGAACAGATTTTTAAGAATTCTATTATCAAATTGCTTGAAAAATTGTGCAATAAATGGGAGAAAAAAAAAAATCTCCTCAAGGGAGCTGATTTCCCCCCTAGGTTGAGCCCCGAATGTTTACAACATCTGGCTCCGCCCCTGGTTTTCTTCTCTCCTCTGTGACAGTAAACAGACATTTGAGGACGTCATATTGGGCTTCTTGGGAAACACTGATCCACATTTGTTTACCATTTTCTGACGCTTTAGAGACCAAACTACTAATACATCAATCGAGAAAATGATCAACAGATGAATCGACAGTGAAATGAATTGTTAGTTGTGGCTCTACTTTTGTGAAATGAGCAGAGTGCAGATAAATTGACTTTTCTTTTTTTCCTCTCCTGCCTTGGGCTTAAATTGCAGTGTTAGGAAATGTGAAGGTAAGCATGTGCTGAAGAAACAGCTGGCGTTGTTTTTACAGAGGAGACAGGTAGCCCATTTACACGACAATAGGCCCGCATAAAACAATTCATCAATCCTTAGTTGGGATAATTTTTTTTTCTTACTTGTTTTCCCTGATTTGTCTCAACACTCACACTTACACAGGCTTTGCTACTTTTACTACTTTTTATTCGGTGTAGTTTTAAACACACCATGACCCTGTTTGGAGTAGGGCTGCAACTAATAAATTATTTTAATTGTCAATTCATCTGTCGATTATCTTCTTGATTAATCGACTAGTTGTTTTGGTTTATTAAATGTCAGAAAATGAAATGAAATATGTCGATCCGTGTCTCCCAAAGATAACGTCCTCAAATGTCTTGTTTTGTACACAACTCAAAGATATTCAGTTTACTGTCAAAGAAGAGAAAAGATACTACAAAACATTCACATTTAACAAGCTGGAATCAGAGAATTTTTACTTTTATTTCATAAAAAATGATCATAAGCGATTAATCGATGATCAAAATAGTTGCCGATTAGTTTAATAGTTGACAACTAATCGAATAGTTGATAAATCTTTGCAGCTCTAGTTTTAAGGGACAATGGCTACACTGGGTTGCATTTGGTAGAAAGGGCTGGTACAGAATGAAGGTGATACCTCCAATTTTACACACCTCTAATGGTAATCACCTTAGTGCAATACACCATTGGCCTCTATAGGAATTCAAATGCAGCGTTTGTTACCAAACACAGGCTGTGAAAGGCGGTGCCAGGCTATTGTGATGCATTCCAGTGCTGCTTACATATTGGCCGAGCTCTCTCATCCCTCATCAGTATGTCATGTGAAGGGAAAGGCTGTCTAAACATCTCTATAAGCACTAAGGCTGGGACCATATGCCTTTGTCCTAAATCGATTCTTTTGCGATACATGGGCGCTGATGCGATTTGTACTGCTATTTTCATTTATTGCGATTCGATATAGTATTAAGTATTGTGATTTTCTTTTCCTTCTTTAGAGGTCCCATGGCATGAAAATGTCACTTTATGAGGTTTAACATTAATATGCGTTCCCCCAGCCTGCCTATGGTCCCTCAGTGGCTAGAAATGGTGATAGGTGTAAACCGAGCCCTGGGTGTCCTGCTCTGCCTTTCAGAAAATGAAAGCTCAGATGGGCCGATCTGGAATCTTCCCTATATGTCGTCATAAGGGAAGTGGTTACCTCCCCTTTCTCAGCTTTGCCCATGGCAAGCTGATCAAGGCCACAGCCCCACCCTCCACCTTCCCCCCCCCTCTCCACCTCAATAGCATTTAAAGCTACAGACACAGAAATGGTACAGCTCATTGTGGGACTGGCTCTAGTGGCTGTAATTCTGCACCAAGGCTGAATTTCGAGAGACTTCAGATATAATATTAGGGGACCACTGAGGCCTATATAAAAGCATCCAAAAAGCAGCATGTCATTGGGCCTTCTATAATACACTTCCAGAGACAATATTAGGGGTGTGAATCTTCACTGGTCTCTCGATTTGATTATGATTATCCTGTGAAGGATTCCAATCGATTCGATATCCCGATGCATCACCTCCTCAATATTATTATATATTGCTACACATGGTTTTCATCAACACATTCAAGCAGTCCGATATATATCAACTCCCCTTTTAATTGTATCTGCTCTTAAAAAAGACACTTCCTCAATGTAACAGAGTCTGAACACGGCAGACAAAAGGCAGAAAAAAAGTCAAAATCAACAAGTAACATCAGTAGGCAATAATCGATTATGGTCTGTCACTGCATGGATGCAGAATCGCCCAGGTCCGCATCGCGATGCATCGATACAATGATTCTTTTCAACGCCCCTAGACAATATATCATGAGAGATTTCTAAAAACGGATCGTTTTCTAAGAAGAATGCCATGTCAGTCTGACATTTATTTCATTTGTAAAGAAGAACATAACATGGATTTTCTGCTTTCACTCTGTTTTGCTGGAAACGGACACGATGTAGTCGCCCTCCGCGGTACAATATAAATAGAAAATATTTAGGTGGATCATCGGTAAAAAATATATATAAAAAATTGCATATCTAGGGAAAAGAATATATTTAAAAAATCCTCGCTAAAGAAATCCCGATACATACATACGTGAACGGATTTATTTCCCCACCCCTAATAAGCACAGTGAGGAGTAAACCGTGGCCTCACAGTGGAGTTCTAAATATAGGCTGGCGTTAGTGTCTGTGTAGGCTTAGTATTAATGTTTGTGCAGGTTTCAGTGGCAGATGTTGGGGTCGGGTGTTCACGGAAGGAGATTTATGGGAATAGTGGCGGAGCATTTGACACCGCAGAGGTCGAGGCTAGAGTATTACACGAATCAATGGGATTAATTTGATTGCGATCTCATGTGTAATCTGGCTGCATGTGCGGATTGATGGGGGTGGTTTTGAGATGAGGAGGATTAGATGGTTAGATGGTTCAGATTAACTAAAAAAATAATGCAATGGATTTAGACTTTATCACACATGGAATATGTTCCAATCCAATATATTTCATCAAAGGTTTCACAAAAGGTCATGTATTTAGTTTAGTCTCATTAGTTTGTGGAATATACACACGCGTGTTTTAGAGATGCAAAGATTAATCGATTTAGTTGTCAACTGTTAAATGAATCGCCAACTATTTTCACCATTGATTAATCGGTTTGAGTCAATTTCTGTGAAAAAAAGGTCAAAACTTCTCTGAGTCCAGCTTGTTAAATGTGAATATGTTCTAGTTTATTCTCTCCTCTGTGACAGTAAACTGAATATCTTTGAGTTGTGGACAAAACAAGTTATTTGAGGACGTCATCTTGGGCTTTTGGGAAACACTGATCCGACATTTTTCACCATTGTCTGACATTTTTAAAGACCAACCAAGTAATTGATTAATCGAGAAATACTTGACAAATTAACCATAAAAATATAGTTTGTTGCAGCCCTTGTATATTTACTTATTGTGTGTGTATATGTGTGTATGTATGTATGTATATATATATATATATATATATATATATATATATATATATATATAAATATAAATAAATAAAACAATACGTTTTGTTGTTTTCTCTGACAAAAAACAAAAAAAAGACATCTAAACCAGAACAACAGCTTAAAACCCCAGTGTTATTACCTAACTATCCTGCATAGATATTCGTTTTACAGCTGCAGCTGTTGTCATTTAGGTGATGAATCATGTTTGGGAAGAGATGCTGCGCGGTACTCTACGGTGATCACTTGCCATCTGCCACGTTCGCTGGGTTTTTAATCTACAGTACAACACACGTGCGTCTGTGTTTGTACTTCATAGCATTACAGCGCTCTGTATCTGGATGAGTTTATCACCTTTCTCCATAGCCTGCCCTCAATCCCAGCCTAGAGTTGTGTACAAAAGATTGCCTTAAAAAAAAACAAAAAAAAACGTGCGCCTGTGGATAATTAAAGCCAGGAGACAAGGGGATTAATTCATAATCCCTGAGAGTCTTTCCATAAACCTGCAACAGCGTCTCCAGGACGACTGCTGTGCCCGGGGGAAATGAGTCCTAACGCCGGCGGGCCGTGCATTTGCTCACTTCAATCTCCACTCTTGTCTGAGAACAATGACACTGTGGATTAACCGGCCTGTCTCCGGCGCGGTGGTGCGTGATTGGGCAGGGAGCGCAGCCCTCTGTGAACCTCAACGGGGGGTGGGAGGAAGCCCGCACCTGGTTATTTGGTCACAGCATGCACAGAACACTGCTAATATGATGCAGGTTGACACTGTATGTAGGGCTGCATCTAACGGTTATTTTCGTAGTCGATTCATCGGTCGATTATTTTACTCATACTTTACTATATCACTTTAATCGATTAGTTGTGTGGTTTATAAAATGTCAGAAAATGGTGAAAAATGTGGATCGGTGTTGTCCAAAACACAGAGATGACGTCCTCAAATGTCTTGTTTTGTCCACAACTCAAAGATATTCAGTTTACTGTCACAGAGGAGGGAAGAAACCAGGGGCGCAGCCAGATGTTGTAAACATTCGGGGCTCAGCCCAAACCTACGGGGGACATGCTCCCTCGAGATTTCTTTCTCCATTTACGACAGCTATTTGCAATTTGATAATAGAATGACTAAAAAATCTGTACATCATAATTTAAAGAAAAAAAACCACATGGGATTATCATGTAGTGAACATGTCTGTAAAGGGGAGACTCGTGGGTACCCAGAAAACCCATTTTTGATTCAGATATCTGGAAGTGAGAGGTCAAGGGGACCCCTTTTGAAAAATGGCCTTGCCAGTTTTTTCCTCGCCAAAATATGACCTAACTCTGGGGCGTTAGTTTCATATTATACAAATATCTAGCTTCACTCTAGCTTTTAAATAACTAAACTACTAAAGCCTCTAAAAGACTGTAAAGTCAGCCTAAAAGATTTGGGGATTTTGAGAAAACATTCGGGACTGGAGCACCAAGGGCCATCCCTACGCTCCTCCCCTGAAAGAAACTGAAAAAATATACACATTTTAGACGCTGGAATCAGAGAATTTTTTTTCTCATAGAAAAATGACTTTCAACAATTAATCGCTTAATATAGTGGGAGGTTAATTTAATAGTTATAGTTAATAGTTTCACAGATGGATTCATCTGTGAAAAGCAACATCCTCCAATTGCTTAATTTTCCTCAGCAACTTGGAATTAAGTACTGCCTGTTCTTTTCAGCGCCCAGCCAGTTCTGGGAATCAAATAAAAAAGGGAAGATAAAAGAGAGAAAATGTCCTTCTTTAGTCAGCCTATTCATCCTATACTGCGCAACATCTGGTAGCTTCCCCCCTTGTCACTGCTGCTTTTGGCATTGGCTGTCAGTACGAGCGCTGATTGTGACTCGTCTGTTTTGTGTCTCAGGGATTTTGTTGGAGTGAATTAGTGTTTTGTTGCGAGCACAAATTAGAGAAATCCTTCTGACCTCTGGAATTTAAACCTGTCGTCTGTGCATGCCTCGTCTTGCCGGCTGCGATCTACACCTTTTTCTTATGGCTGTCATTAACCTCTAATCCCAAACACAGTCATTCTGCTGTGCATCCTCCACATCCTGCAGCGTGGAAGACTGCCTTATATCTATCAAAGCCAGCTCCACACTGTTTCAATAATACTCTTCTGGTGAATAGGGATGCGAGCCAAGAGCTTTGTCTTTGTTTCTATTGTGCTTTTCATCCCTTTCTCTCTTGTCTCAGACCTCTGTCAAACTTAAATATGAGTGCAGGAGATTAAAGATCCTTCCTGTGGATGGTTTTTATTCCGTGCTAAATGTGGAAAAAGAAAGCCATAAACTGCCACCAAACTAAATAAAATCAAGTTCATCTATACCTGATGAATTTTCTTTCAATTCAAAATAAGCGTAGCTTTTATTGGAGTGACACATTGAAGATTTTGCCCCATTTATTGCTTTATCAAAGTTGTAATAAATTGACACCAGTATTAAAAGACATGGTATTGTTTTTGAATTCTAATTCAGACATTCTACTGACCATGCCGTTAAACTTGTGTGTCTTGTTGGCAATTAACACAAGGTTATACGCGTCAGATCACACTTTATGTCCGTATGTTATGTTTCGACCTAAAATATCTCTTTTGACTCTGCTTCTAAGATAGTAACAAACAAGAAAACTATTAAGACCTCACACATAATTGGTTAAGCACTCTGTGACAAAAATATTTGAAGGTCCAATATTGTAAAAAAGTGAGATTTCCATGTATTTTCCACAGAGAAATGCACACAGCCCGTAATCAGAAACGGTGCCTTTAAACGAGCCGTTAGGATTTCTGTACAGTTGTGATGTCAAAATATAGGTAGAAAGTGTTGTTAAAGTGCCGTTACGGTCGTTCCCCGGCTGCAATGACAAGTGCAGAGAGAGAGCGTAGATGCGGAAGACCTGGAAACGCTGGCCACTCAGAGCAGACTGGGCTTTTTCAGGAGGGGGGCTTAAAGAGACAGGCACTAAAACAGAGCGTTTTAACGCTTTAACATTAAAGCACGTAAACATGTTCTAGTAGAACCCAAAATACAAGTATGACCCTGAAAATGAGCACGATATGGGACCTTTAAGTTGTATAATATGTAGTGCTGTCAAACGATTAAACTATTTAATCGCATTAATGTCATAGTTAACACGCAATTTAATCGCATATTTTTATTTATTCTAAATGTCCCTAGATTTCTTTTTGTCCCATTATTTTTTTCTCATTTTAATGCTCTTATCAACATGGAAAAGTGGATTGGCTTGCTTTGTGCAAATTCTTTTTTTAATTGAAAACAACATTGATTCTGTCTGAAGTCATCCATTGTCGCCTGGCTTTGACGAGGGGGCGGAGAATTTGCATCAGCTGTGTGCTTGGCCATCAAGTGGTATTTCAGACTGGACGTGCTGCGATGATAGCTCAGTTCACAACCACAAAACACACAGATCACTTTGGTCTTGTCAATGGAACCATTTGGCAACTTTTTAAAAGTAAACTTTCCATTTAGAATCTTATTGGCATCCATTTCGGCGGATAAAAACAAAAACATTGAAGATCTGCAGATTTGAACTACTGAAAAACAACTACTGTGAATCACTCCCATTAACTTCACAGTTTAGCGATTCTCCCGGCTTCTTACCGCTCTGGCTAGTTCTCCCCTCCACCACACTAACCTCCAAACACACATGTAGAAGGCTGTCATTTTCTTTCTGCTCCACATCTGCCTTCCCTATTCAGAGCTGTGGTGTGGGCAGAGAGGATATGCCTTCTTTCTCTCTTCCCTTCCCTTTCCTTCTCGTTGTCATCTCCTGTTTTGAAACATATTGCAGTGCCACCCCTTTGCCCTACTCTCCCCCCTTTGCGTCTCCCTCCACCCCCCACTCTCTAAAACTATTGCATACAAACCAGGCCATAAATTCTAAAGACGTGCTGGTGTTAAAAGCCGGTAATAGTGAGTGCCCCGTCCTCCACAGAAATGGGGCATTTAGTAAGGAATCACATAAAGCAGTGGGTACCAAACCTTCTTGGTCTAACCCCACCGCCCTGTTAGATGAACTTGCGTGCAAATGTATGACACTATTCATTATATAAACGAACAGTGAATACTAAGGTTGGTTTGGTCAGCAATCGTACTACTAGTACTTGGGCGTGAAGCTAAATGTTTCAACCCTTTATCCTATACTTTTTAGCTAGTTATTAGAACTGTTTAGTCAGTAGTTTATAACTAACTATTCCAGCCGCTTATGCAATACTTTTAGCTAATTATTTCAACCATTTATCCATATCTTTTTGCTAATTATTTGAACTCTTTAGTCAGTAGTTTTAGCTAACCATTTTAACTGTTTAGTCAGTAGTGTTAGCTAACCATTTGAACTGTTTAGTAGTTTTAGCTAACCATTTGAACTGTTTAGTCAGTAGTTTTAGCTAACCATTTGAAATGTTTAGTCAGTAGTTTTGAGCTAACCATTTGAACTGTTTAGTCAGTAGTTTTAGCTAACCATTTGAAATGTTTAGTCAGTAGTTTTAGCTAACCATTTGAAATGTTTAGTCAGTAGTTTTAGCTAACCATTTGAAATGTTTAGTCAGTAGTTTTAGCTAACCATTTGAACTGTTTAGTCAGTAGTTTTAGCTAACCATTTGAACTGTTTAGTCAGTAGTTTTAGCTAACCATTTGAACTGTTTAGTCAGTAGTTTTAGCTAACCATTTGAAATGTTTAGTCAGAAGTTTCAGCTAACTATTTAAACTGTTTTGTCAGTACTTTAAGCTAACCATTTCAGTTGCTTATGCAATACTTTTAGCTTTTTATTCCTGTCATTCATGTATTCCTTACTTTTAGCTACCTCTTTAATATTCCTGTGTTCAGGTTTTATTTTTTGATACATTCTTTTAATCAAATCATAATTGCTGTTCCACAATCTTTCCACGTACCCGCTGGCACTAGCAGAAGTGCCCCCTGAGGTACAAGCACCCCTGGTTAATCACTGCCATAAAACACATTCCTCATAAAGTAGGACTGTTTGGTTATTTTTCCTACTCCTTGGCCTCATTAAAGAGCTATTACTTGTTCAAGGTGCCCCATATTACTCCAGTGAGGCAGTGTCAGTGTCTCACTGTAGCATATCTGTTAGCTCTCATTAACTATCCGAGGACGCCAAAGCATACAGTGAGATTTTTTGTTCTTTGGTAACATCTGGACTTAACTTAGCGTAATTAATAGATTTGAGTCTTTATTGTTATTGTACATCTGCAAAAAAAAATTGGATGCAGTCCTATCAGTGCAAACATCAGAAAAAATACCCTCTTAAAATCACTATAAAAATATATAAAAAGAGACAGAAGATTGTAAAAAAAAAAAAGAAAGAAAGTAAAGACACAAAAACACAAACATACTACACATACAAGACATTCATGATTCATTCTTAATACTCAAGTAGCGCTTTAAGAGCAGTTATGGCTTCTGGATAGACAGAAAACTTTCTCAGTCTGTTTGCTCGTGTTTTAATTGCCCTGAAACATCTGCACGAGGGCAGAAGTTCATACTGAGAGTGTCCGAAGTGAGATGGATCTTTGAGTAACCGGTTCTGCTTTGTGATTTGTTTTGTTGCTAATATTTTTAGGTCTGTGCTATGTCTTGATTAGTGCCAAGTTCTGCTCTGCTTGTGTTGTCTTTTTAACATCGAGGCCAGGGTAAATCTGACATTTTTAACCCATATACAGTCCTGCGTTTTATTAATTTGCGCTGTCCCCTTCTTAAATAAACTGAATTGAGTTGAATAGTATGCTCTGGGCTTTTTTTGAGGCAGCGAGAACTGTAAAGCAGTTAATCATGTCATCGGTCAGGTTTCTGAGTTCATACTCTGTCTTTATCGCATGAACCGTCTTGAGCCATGTGCAATATGCTGCTGCTTACATTTCTATCCTATAATTTGGAGTCAAGACAAGGAGGCCTTCCTATCCAAACAGACACACTGCTGTTTCACAACTCTATTGCTATTTCCCTGCATAAAAGGGTAAACAGAACCGAAGCAAGAAAGGAATGTAGTATATGTTTTTATATGTATGTGTTTTACGCTCTAGGCCTTCCACAACAAGCTTTGTCTGGGCCTCCATGCAGCCTTCGCTGTCTGAGCGGCAGGAAAAGCTTGAGGCAACGCGGCAGCTCAGAGCGGATGCTCCGCATCGGGCAGTTTTCTTAAAATCGTCTGACATGTGCCGTCTCTGTTTGTCTGTTTCAGTTGCCTTTCTGGGAGACATTGCTCTGGACGAGGAGGACCTGCGATCGTTCAAAGTGGACAGAATCATAGATTTGGCTCAGAGAACCGTCCAAATCATTAATCACACAGACACAGGTAACCACTGCTTTTAAAGATCACAACTTGAGTGGACAATCCCTTGTTCGAGCACTGATGCAAAGTGTTTTGGATAGGCACTCGAGATTAGAGTTGCAATGATTAATCAAGTAGTTGTCAACTATTAAATTATTAAAATGTACCTTTTAAGGGTACTTGCATTTAACCTGATACCCATGTGTTTGATATCGAAATGTTCAGGACAAACTCAGCTTTCTGTATAATGGGGCCTAAATGTGTCTTAGAGCAATGTGTAAAGAGATAATCCAACAATAAATTTGACAAGTTGAGTTGAGAATGCTCCCTCCAAAGCCACACTAGACATTATGCTATGACTGCTTTCACAGGCTAAATACTTGTGAATACTAATGACTAGTAAACTGACATTGACATGTCGAATTGGCGGCGCACCGTATTCCATTACATGTTTCGTTTATTTGGTATCTGAGAACGGCAGGCAACAGACAGGTATGAGTAGAGCTGCAAAGAATAATCAATACATCAATTATTTGTCAACCATTAAATGAATCACCAACTATTTTGATAATTGACTAATTGGTTTGAGTCATTTTTTAATGGAAAAATTCTGTGACTCCAGCTTCTTTAATGTGAATATGTTCTAGTTTCTTCTCTCCTCTGGGACAGTAAACTGAATATCTTTGAGTTGTGGACAAAACAAGACATTTAAGGACGTCATCTTGGGCTTTTATGGAACACTGATCACCATTTTTCACCATTTTCTGTTATTTTATAGACCAAGCAACTAATTGATTAATCGAAAAAATAATCAACTTTGAAAATAATCGCTAGTTGCAGCCCTAATTTTAATAAAATAAAATTGCAACAAAACATCTGCTATGAACATGGTTCACACATTGTGTTTCTCCTGAGGAATAATTCTAAAAAAAGGACATTTCACTCTCTAACACAACAACTGTCAAACCACTCCGATCCTCTCCAGCTGAGAGTCGGCAGCAGCACCTGTCGGGTAGCAGTTTGGTGTTTTTTGATGAGCTCTGTTTAAATGTTTATGCCTACAATTGTCCTGTTATCACTACGCTTTGCTACACCTGTATCATCATGTTTGACAATAATTGCAAGGCTTTTTCAGGTTAATAGTTGCTCTTAAAATAAAAAGTAGTATTTAGGCAACAGCCGTGAATCAGCAGGGACCAATGGGCTTCACAATCCTATAAACTGTAGGTGAGCTCGTACCAACAAGACTGTGCCTGTTGCTGTTTGTTGGAACAGCGTCATTTCGCTGTTTTTTACTCGAGGTAATGAGCATGCTGAGGAAAAGAAACATTTCGCAGGATTAGAAAACTCTCAGAATAGATTTATGGACTCAGTAGGGACACCTGAGGCAGTGAGTAAAGAGGAGATTCATGGATCACGACTACACAGATTGAATATCCATATTTGTCAACTTAGTCACTGTGCATCCAATTGTTGTGTATTGGAAAGGATAATCTATCTTCACCTCACTGGACTATGAACCTGAACATGCATCAGTATGTAGCGCTGCAACTAACAATATTTTCATAGTCGATTAATCCATTAGTTGTTTTGTCTATAAAATGACAGAAAATGGTGAAATAATGTCAATCATTGTTTCCCAAAGCCCAAGATGACGTCCTCAAATATCTTGTTTTGTCCACAACTCAAAGATATTCAGTTTACTGTCACAGAGGAGAGAAGAAACTAGAAAATATTCACATTTAATAAGCTGGAAACAGAGACTTTTGAGTTTTGACTTTTCATAAAAAATGACTCAAAATGATAAATCGATTATCAAAATAGTTGGTAGTAGGTAGTAAATGTAATAGTTGACCACTAATCGATTAATCTTTGTAGCTCTGGCTGTATGGTTAACCTTCTACTCTACAGGTGTGGTGATATCTCTTCGCCTAGTCTATATTGACAAGGTAATTCCGGGATCGCTCCGTTGCCTCCGGAAACTCCGCCGGATGTCCTTTATTTGGCCGGATGTCCGTTTCCTTCCGCTTTCCTTGTGTTGTAATTTTAAACTCCGGTGGCTTTCTGAGGACTATGGTTAACTGCTCCTCAGATCTCTGCAGGGTAAATCCAGACAGCTAGCTAGACTATCTGTCCAATCTGAGCTTTCTGTTGCACGACTAAAACAACCTTTGGATGTACACGTGTTCCACCAAAACAAGTTCCTTCCCGAGGCTATTTTGCAGCGGCTCTGTCCAGCCCAAGACGATTGTGATTGGTTTGAAGAAATGCCAATAAACCAGAGTTGAAGTTGAAGTCGAAAATGTCTGTAATGTCCCCAAGGACACAATTTGGTTCACAACATGTAGCCAACACATAAACATTAACACAAAAAAGCTCATAAAACCTAAAATAGTAAATAGATAAAAATATAAATACACATGTACGCTACACTTAAAAGATGACAAGTATATGCTGTAAAATGGCAGGGATGGCAGATGACCTATAGTTTATTGAGAAACCCAACAGCTGATGGTACAAATGACAAAAGAGCACGTTTTCATCCCATCCCGGAATGCTGTACGGACTAGCCAGACCCTCTTCTGCATAACTGCACTGGAGGAAGTTCTGGCAATGCGAGACTACTCTTCGCCTGATCCCAACTCTAATCCGTATTATTTCTTAGCCCTTGTTGTCTGCCGTGCACAAATCAAAGAGCAGGGACATTCGGTTGAAGAAAAAACACGATATCAGAACTACAAGTAATACAACCCTCTGCCCTAAAAACCTCCCTTCCTTGACTTATCATATTATTGTAATTAACACATCTTCCGCGAGTTTTGCCTCCCCAGCACTCTTTCTTATCAGTTAACCGAGCACATTTGGCTGTTATCAGACTCTTCCTCAACACATGCACAAGTGTACGTGCTAATTGATCCCGCCAGGCTGCTAAGATTTACTCTTTCAGGCTAAAACTCGACGGAACACATTGTCCCAGCCAACAACAAAAAAAACTGTGCAAACTCTAGCTTACATGTTAATCAAATATAGTTCAAAAAGATGAGGGCTCATAGTCCCACGGCTTCAGGAATTGTTGTGGAAAAACTATCCCTGTGCAGGATGTACTCAAACCAGATGTACTTGTCTTTGTTTCTACAGCGATATTTATACTAGAAAGAACAACTTTATTGTGAGACGGACATGTTTCAGCCTTGATCAATGTCATCCAGGTTCTGTCTCACAATAAAATTGTTCTTTGTAGTAAACTACAAGTGTTGCTGAAGTTTTGGCATACTCCGACTATTTCTCTTTTTTTGAAGTAGGGGAAGTTGTGCCAGAAATCCCTACTCTGCTGTTTTCTGCAGCGGTCACATAAAACTCCTCATTGCATAGAGGTCAGCATGTTAATTAGTTTATTTAATAAACGTTAAATGAATCATTTATTAACTCCTGCACCAGGGACAGGCATCAATGCACCATGGGGAGTTCTGCGGGTTTTCATTAAAGTGAAACAATGACAGATTTATCCCAAATCTAAGAAACTCAGTGCTGTTTTGTGGAAAGAAAACCTGCAGTGTCCCAGCCCTCTTAAGCACATTAATGCTATCTATCCATAAATGTTTTAGTCAAATGAAGAAAAAATAGAAGGGACAATATAAAGGTACAACAGCACATTATATAAATGTTAATTGTATGGCTTGAAATCTTCTTTCTTTCCAACACACCCACTAAATTCCTGCACTGTGTGAACTGTATCAAAGGTCAGTAGTCTGGCTCAACGGATGTATACATTGCTGGCATAAAGTCTGACACGAGCCGGATGTTTCTTCCCATCTCGCTATCTGCGCAATCGAGGCTTCATTCATGTATAATTGGAAAAACGAGTTCCCGACTGGTAACATTTACCTGAATGACCCCCTCAAGTTTGAACAACTTGGAAAGTCGGCGAAGTTTTTGCTACACGACTTTCCAAGTTCACTTAATTTTAACGCAGTAACATGGCGGGCTAAAGTAAATGTTGGGTTAAAGGTGCAGTAGGTAAGACTGACGAACTAAAACTAATTTTCTGTCATATTTTCTGAAACTGACCCTATGTTTGAGCAGAACTACATGAAACAGATCATTTAAAAAAAAATCTGGCTCCTCTGGCACCACCTACTAGCCTGGTCCTACCAGACTCTGGTACATTTCATTAAGGCAAGGCAAGGCAAGGCAAGGCAGCTTTATTTGTATAGCACATTTCAGCAACAGGGCAATTCAAAGTGCTTTACATAAAACATTAAAGAGCAGTTATAAAACAATTTAAAAACATTAATAAACAAATTAAAACAAGAATAAAATTGATAGTGCAGTATAAGAATAAAAGTTACAGTGCAGTATAAGAAATTAAAGTTAATAAAATAGATTATTTAAAGAAAAGCAACATCAAAAAGATAGGTCTTTAGCTTAGATTTAAAAGAACTGAGAGTTGCAGCGGACCTACAGTTTTCTGGGAGTTTGTTCCAGATATGTGGAGCATAAAAACTGAACGCTGCTTCCCCTGTTTAGTTCTGACTCTGGGGACAACAAGTAGACCTGTCCCAGACGATCTGAGAGGTCTGGGTGGGTCATAATGTAGTAGCAGATCAGAAATGTATTTTGGCCCTAAACCGTTTAGTGATTTATAAACCAGTAAAAGTATTTTGAAATCAATTCTTTGAGGCACTGGAAGCCAGTGTAGAGACTTCAGTACTGGAGTGATGTGATCCACTTTCCTGGTTTTAGTGAGGACTCGAGCAGCAGCGTTCTGAATCAGCTGCAGCTGTCTGATTGATTTTTTTAGGGAGACCTGTAAAGACACCGTTACAGTAGTCAAGTCTACTGAAGATAAAAGCATGGACAAGTTTTTCCAGATCCTGCTGAGACATAAGTCCTCTAACCCTTGATATATTTTTTAAGGTGATAATAGGCTGATTTTTTTAATTATGTTAATGTGGCTGTTAAAATTTAGGTCTGAGTCCATGACTACACCAAGATTTCTGGCTTTGTCTGTTGTTTTTAACATTGTCATTTGAAGCTGAGCGCTGACTTTCAATCGTTCCTCTTTTGCTCCAAAAACAACCACCTCCGTTTTTTTCTTCATTTAATTTAAGAAAGTTCTGGCACATCCAATCATTAATTTGTTCAATGCACATATTTAATTGTTGTATTGGGCTATAGTTCCCTGGCGATAAGGTTATGTAAATTTGTGTGTCATCTGCATAACTATGGTAAGTTATTTTGTTGTTTTCCATAATCTGAGCCAGTGGAAGCATGTAGATGTTGAACAGAAGAGGGCCCAGAACTGAGCCTTGGGGAACTCCACACGTCATGTTTGTATGCTCAGATGTATAATTACCTATAGACACAAAGTAGTCCCTATTCTTTAAATAGGATTCAAACCACTTTAGTACTGAGCCAGAAAGACCAACCCAGTTTTCCAATCGGTCAAGCAATATGTCATGGTCTACCGTATCAAATGCAGCACTGAGATCAAGTAATACTAAGACTGAAATTTTGCCACTATCTGTGTTTAAGTGGATGTCATTAAAGACTTTAACAAGAGCCGTCTCAGTGCTGTGGTTTGGTCGAAAAACCTGACTGGAAGGCATCAAAACTGTTGTTTAGCAATAAGAAAAGGTTGAGCTGTTGAAAATCCACTTTTTATATGATTTTCCTTAATAATGGAAGGTTTGATATTGGCCTATAGTTGCCCATTAGTGTCGTGTCTAGATTGTTCTTTTTTAGGAGTGGCTTGATGACTGCAGTTTTTTAGGGCCTGTGGAAAAATACCTGAGAGCAGAGATGTGTTTACAATCTGTAGAAGATCTGAAGCCAAACACTTCGAAACATTTTTTGAAAACACCCGTTGGTAGAATATCAAGGCAACAGGAGGAGGTTTTCAGATGCTGTATAATGTCCTCCAGGTTTTTAAGGTTGATCGTATGAAATTGTGTCATGCTGGAATTTGTTTTTGCGTGCACAGTGTGACAACACATATACTGTACTTGATAAGGAGGCACTGACTGTTTGTCTAATTTTCTGAATTTTGTCTGTGAAGAAGGAGGCAAAGTCGTTGCAAGCCTTGGTAGACAACAGTTCAGATGCTACCGGTACTGGAGGGTTAGTTAATCTATCAACAGTAGCAAACAAAGCACGTGAATTATTATTGTTTCTGGCGATAATGTCAGAGAAAAAAGGACCGTCTTGCATTTCTTAGTTCCAGATTATAAATGCGAAGTCTCTCTTTATAAGTGTTATAATGGACCTGGAGATTAGATTTTCGCCAACTGCGTTCAGCTTTTCGACACTCTCTTTTTTCTGTTCTCACACCTATAAAATTTCTCCATGGAGATCTTTTCTTACCAGAGACAGCTTTGACCTTAGTGGGAGCAATAGCATCAATAACAGTTGTAATTTTACAGTTGAAATTATCTACAAGCTCAGTGACTGAGGCCCCAGTGAGGGTGGGTGTAGAGGAGAAAAGCTGAATGAATGATTCACTGGTGTTTTCAGTAATATACCGTTTTCTGATTAACTTTGTTTGAACACTTTTGGGCACAGAGATAGTGCCGTTAAAGAAAACACAGGAATGATCAGAGAGAGCAACATCAGTCAAAGAGTCGGGCCACTCTCCATTGACAAGTGTTAACTTCCTCGAAGGCGGGTACTCTGTTGAAGTTTAAAACTATTGGATCTGCCCAGAGCCACTCTGGATCTGCCGTAACCAATCGCTAGCGTTTGGTCGTGACGTATGTCATGCGCATGTGCAACGAGAGGGGAGACCGACAACTATCGGCTTATATTTAGCATTCGCACCGCTAGCGGAATTACGTAGGAGGGCGGAGCCAGGCTGACCACCTACAGCCTTCAGTGCGATTTGCAAAAATCCACCGCTCCCCATTCAGATGCACCAATCAGGGCCAGGGGGGGTGTCTAACTGTGTGTCAATTACTGCTCACACACTCATTCATTCTCCCTTGTGGGGGGCGGGGCTTAGGAGACCGTTTTGTGCTTTAGCAGAAAAAGGGGAGGGACTGAGAAGTTGTCAATGTTAAATTTTTTTGGCTAATTCCTGGATCTTCACAATCCTACCTACGGCACCTTTTAATGATAAGAAACCTCTTAATTCAAGTATTGCTCATTACGTTTTTGGTCACATATAATTTGTAATAGTTATATAGTATATAAGTAAGGGTTAATGCCCGACGAGGTGTCCATTGTCAGGTAATAACTGTTCAAAAATGTTCTGTAAAATGGTTTATATATGGAGATTTATATATATATATATATATATATATATATATATATATATATATATATATATATATATATATATATATATATATATATATATTTGCTTTTATTTTCATTCATATTACGCCTGTACAGCAGCATAATGAAGTACAGTAGGGAGATTGTGCTGTATGTGCTTCACATATGGATGTTTCTTATTATAATCAGCATGTTTAGTGGGAGCTTAGTCTCCATGGTTTCTCTGCATTTATGTGCGTTTGAGTGACATTAAAACGGTGAAATTAATTTGGAAGAAGAAAGAAATCGGCTTCAATAAAATCCATTTGTGCAAATATTGCTTGAACAAATGTCTCAAGGGAGTGAAATGTAATTTCCTAAATGAGAAATAATAATTAGAATGTCTGAATGGTATCCAACCCTGAATAATGTCCTGTAGTTTTTTTTTTCTTCCCCTGCGGAACTATCCATGGGTAAAACATATTTACTCTTCGCGGAAACGTTGGAGAAACATTTGCTCAGTCAGACTCAGAAATGTCATTTATGTTGTTGTTGTTGTGTCTTGTATTTGAACTCTTCAGGGTCAACCAACCAGAGTAGCCAAAACAGGCATGGTTCACGCCGCAGGAAACGGGCGGCCACCTCCAGACCTGAGCGCGTTTGGCCTGAAGGGGTTATTCCCTATGTCATCAGTGGAAACTTTAGTGGTAAGTGACAACAATTTATTCATCCTCTTTAAAGTGGCTGTATGTAGCTTTCAGTTTGTGTTGAATTCAGCGGCCCCTCGGACAAAAGCGATAGTGTTTTTACCACACTTATTGTCGTAAAGGTCTAGGAGTTAGTGTTACGGAGGTCATATAGTCGCGATGAATGTTTTGCTCAGACAGATAATCATTCATTTACAGTAAGAGAATACGTCACAGATGCATTGTTGCATTTCAAGTATTGCATACAGTAACTTAGCCTACTTTGGATCTATCGTGAGCTAAACCGGGTATCACTGTCACTGTGTCACGAGCCACAGCATTAAGAGTTTGTTGCAGCAACCGACGTAATGATAACTTAGATTCATATAGCGCATTTCATGAAACCCAAGGACGCTTTACACAGGTAACTTTACAGGGGGACAAGGGAAAAGAAAATAGTAAGCCAACACAAACACGGACTAAAAGGAATAAAACGTCCACACTAAATGGAAGGGGGACGTCCTTTAATGTCGGCTACTGCCATACAACCACATCGCAAGTTATTTTATGAATGAAATGGACATATTAGTAATACAAGTATACCTGAGGGCCAATTCAGGGGCCTTTTTTAATCATTTACAATCCCGTAATTGTCTCCATCTGTTGAAAGCCCGACCGAGTGTAATAGTGCGTTCCATTGGTACTCGGAACTCAAATTTTCCGAGGTCAAAGTCGGAAACTCCCCCTGACCTCGGATTTCCGAGCTTGGAACTCGGACAACCTCACGGTAGCCTGAGTTCAAAATCCAACATGGCTGCCCCCAACAGTAGTGAAAGCTGTAGTAACATAAAGTTATAAGCACGTCTCTCTTATTTGTGTCCCCCTAAATGTCGTAAACACACAGTCCTGTCCAACTGTGGACATGTTGCTACGCTGTTTGTAAGCACAAAAAAAATAGCGTTCTTTTCACCATTAGTCTCGTTTGCTATTACAGGTCATTTAATATCATTACACAGTTTCAGAAGTTATGTACATGGTGTAATGTGATGTGTCTGCAGAAAATAAAGTATTGAGGCTAGAGCTGTAACAATTCCAAATCTTACCATACAATTAATTGTCTCAGGAATAATTGCGATTAACAATATAATTGTCTCTTTCGGTCAAATTTAACCCCCCATTTGCCCTCTTCGGTCATTTTTGTACATTCTTTTCAGTCAAATTTTTTAAATCCAGTGTTTTTTACTCTTACATGTCTTTTATACTTAAATGATTCATTTTGTACCCTCTGGACACCTTCGAGGCAAAAAGGTCCACGCACACAAAAACTGTTATTAAAAATATCTATTTATGTATTACTTTTATAAATAAGAAATAACAAAGTTTTGAATGAATCCCACGACACTTTTTTTGGTTATATCACTGTTATGTGACCCAGATAATGTAATAACACAAGTAAACCATGCCTCTTTATTATCATATAACTTTGTATTTTTTTCTTAAATGAACATAAAACTGATAATTACCATCAGTCATACAGTCAAAAAGTTCTTATAATTGTTCAAAAAGCAAAACAAGCAGTGCAGCTTTTACATGATAAATACAAGATTATGAAAAACATAACGGTTTACATTATAATGTTGCATGACTTCATTTCCAGTAACTCTCTATCTAACTCTGTTTCCAGCTGTTTCCATTCTTCTCCACTTTTTCTATAAAATGTGTGCGAGTGTGTTTCTGTCAGCTCCACTGATCTCATCCTCTCTGTCGTCCTATTCAGGCAGCCAGCGGGCGATATTCCGCCAAGCCATGCGCCACTGGGAGAAGCACACCTGCGTGACTTTCATTGAGAGGACGCAGGAGGAGAGCTATATTGTCTTCACCTACCGACCATGTGGGTGAGTGGCTCGTGTTTCTAGCTCCCACGTGACGGAACTGAATGCTCAGCCTGTGCTCTGCTGAGCCGTCGGTATCTTTCGCCTAATTATTTAGCGCCTAAGTACTTTTCCTTGCTTTCCTGCTCAAGCAGCCTTTTCACCATTGTTCATCCTCTCTGATCACAGTCTCTGTGTGAGTTGTTATTTCAGCCCCCTACCAGTCCTAAAAGAGACGACTGTTCAGTGGCCAGGAACGCTTTCCTGTGCCTCGTCTTCACACTGCCATCAGTCACTGAGCACTTGTGTCAAACAGAATTGCTTTTTATGTACACATAACCCTGAGTATGTGTACATGCACAGTAATATTCCACTATTATTCCAAATATGACAATATTCGAATTTGATACAGGTCATGTAAACGGCGTATTCCGTTTGGATGTTCAGAATAAGGCCTTTTTCCGGATATAGCATTTTCCGATTAAAGCTTTAGTGCGTAACTTTTTTATATTAATGAACGTCATTCAACGTTACATTCCAGCCGTTGCCAAATGAGTTGCTACAAAGCTAATTAAGACTATCAGCTCCACACAACTCTCTCTGGATTTCTCAGTATGGCTATGTTCAGAAGATTGTGGCGTCCGGTGACTTTCCCACGCAGAAATTCGAGTGAAGATAATGACCTCTTCTGAAGAGTCCATCATGTTTTTTTAATCCTCCGTGTCTTCCTTGGCTGCTAGCAACTGCGTGGGGGTGGTGCATGATCACTGAAGGCTTGTATCATGTGGATGCAGCGACAGTGTTGTAGTCATTACTTTGAATTCCTCATGGGGGAGACAGAAATTACGCACTATAGCTTTAATGCCGACCTTACACCAAAGGACTTTTCAAGCAATTCCTCTGTTTTTTCCAAAATCAGAATGAAATCACGAGAGTCTTGCTAGAGTTGGGAAGCGCTCCCGTCTTCTCAATCACTTGGTGTAAGGTGGTCATAAAACTCAGTATAAGCCGTCAGTTGAAGTCAGTCTTTCCCGTCTTGGCGCTGCGACAAAATCAAACACGTTTGATATTATGGGAAGTTTCAAGTCTTGTTAGTGAAGTGGAATCAAAATCTTGCAAACTGTGACCCTGCAAGATCCCCAGTCTTTGCAAAATATTCTAGTCTGTGACTAAAAACTCAGTGACATTATGACAGATTGTCTTTAGATGTGAGATGAAGTCTTTTCAAAATATTTTATGCCAATACTTTTCGGGTTTTAGAAGCATTCTTTGGACATGCATACAGCACATTCAGAATCTGCATCTCAATCAGGGTTTTTACTGCAGTTTGTGACAGTTTACTGCCTCTTGCCCGTTTACAGGTCAGCTCTGTGCGTTGCTATGGTTGTTGTACACAAACTAAGCAGCCAACCGTTTGCAGCGCTATGGTAGAGATGCGTGGCCAGAAGAAAAGAAGGAGAAACACAGCTACTTTTAAACATTATAAAAGACTTTGATAGCAACAGGTTTTTGAACATGCACAAACATCACAACGCTGACCCAGCTTAGTGGGAATATTATTTTTTGGAATAAGAGCAACACTGGAATATTATGTGCATGTAAACGTACTGTAGTCACTGAAGTTCGGCTCAGTGTTTCTTGTGAATCAGATACTCAAGGGGAAGTGCTGGTTGTGGCTCTTGTTGCTTAGCGACTATTAACAACCTGTTTGGCCGTGCAGGGCTCTTTTATTAAATGATTAAATATTTTTTAAATTAAAGCACTTGCTGCTGTTGGGAACACAGACCAGTGGAACCTATTAATTTGAGATTTTTGAGGGAAAAGAGGCCTGCTGGGAGACGTTAGAGAGGTTCCCAGCAGACAAACCTAAAAATGTTCCCATGTTTAAACCTCACACAGACTTAAACCATTATGTCATTACACACAATGTACCTCTCCCACTGATATGTTTCGTTCAACACAAACAGCTTAACAGAAAGCGGATGCAGCTTGTGAAGCTGAGCTATTTTTCCAGCCAACTGTTGATAGCCATTTTTATTTTGGTAGCTGGCCTCTGGAGCAACAGTGTAGCAGCGCTTGGTAATCTAAAAGAATGGCAGAGAGTCTCTAACTGGTGCAGATTTCCTTTTAATCATTGAAGTCATAGAACCGTGAAAATGGAAGCAAACACAAAGAAAATGACTGATTAATAAACCTCTGTATTTACAATAAAATCTATACATTTAACTCCTAGTCAAATCAAACACACCTCGCTCCACTTCCCTGTGCTGCTAGCTTGATTGACTCCCTTTTTATGAACGAAAAAAAAGAGGTAGACATCCAATTCAGTATTAACTTACATGTTTAGTCTCTCATTGCCAGACCTTCCTCCACAGCGCTGCAGAGGAGGGTCTAGCTAGTCCACACAGAAAATCATGCTCTGGTTTATTGGCATTTCTTTAAACCAATCACAAGCGTCTTGGGCAGCGCTAAGCGCCGGACGGAGCCATGGTGCCTCTGCAAAATAGCCTCGGGAAGGAACTAGTTTTGGTGGAACGTGTAAACGTTCAAAAGTTGTTTTAGTCGTGCGAGAGAAAACTCAGATTGGACAGATAGTCTAGCTAGCTGTCTGGATTTACCCTGCAGAGATCTGAGGAGCAGTTAACCATAGTCCTCAGAAATCCACCGGAGTTAAGAACGCCAACAAGGGAAAGCTGAAGGTGTGGGACATCCGGCCGGAAAAAAACGACATCCGGTGGAATCTCCGGCGGCAATGGAGCAATCCCGGAAGTGGAACGTCGTGTATATAGACTAACTTAAACGTAACCGGCTCTGGAGATGAGAGAAAGAAAAAACAAAACGGATGCAGCTCATGAAGTTGAGTGGAGTTTTTTCATTTTTTTTTTCAGCCAACCGTTGATAGCCATTTTTAGTTTGGTAACTGGCCTCTGGAGCAACAGGGATGACATTATCCACCGCGGTTAGCAGTGGGAACGCTCAGCTCTGCTGCATATTCAGCAGGCCCCCATCTGCCCTGTGCAAAGTTCAAGGCGTATCTCAGGAGAGCCTGGCCTGGCTCACAGTAATTAGAGAGCGGCTGTCTGGCCCACAGGGCCGTGATGTGTACCCAGACTCCCACACTGAACCTTTCATGTCACGCTGAGACGGAGCGCTGCAGCCAGCCAGCTCCCACCGTCCCTCTCAGCACTTGCTTTGGCAGACGCATGAATGAATGTCGCTGCTGTGTGTGTGGATGACGGGTCGCCTCGTACAGCTCTCCTGTAAAACGGACCAGAGGTTGTTGAGATAATGTTGCTCTTATTACGAGCTCCGTTATATATGCACAGAGCATGTTAATATAGGAGCGAGGAAAGAGCCAGAGACACATTCCTTCTTCTCTCCTGGGGAACAGGAGTTTGTTCATAAAGTTGTTGTTTTTTTGTTGCATTTAGTGTCAAACATTTCCACAGCATATAGCTTAGCTACTGTGTGTGCCCACTTTACTGACATCTGACGATCTGATAATTGTCCATTTCAAAAGTACACATATACCGACACAAGGAGGTATAATAAAATTGAAGAGAACTATGACTAGTTAGGGAGTAGTCTTTTCCTCGAAACATAATAATAATAACATGATCTGTGAAAACAAAAGCAGTCCTACGGGGCATTACATAGTGAATCCATTTTTTTCCTTCCCAGTGTGCATAAAATTTCTCCAATTTATGATTGACAAATGCTGTTATCTTTTCCATATTGTAAATGTTTATTGTGACGTTCATCCATCCATCGGAGCGAAGCGAGGAAATCATGTGAGGAGATAGGAAACAAGTGTTTTTTAAAGGAACACGCCGACTTATTGGGAATTTAGCTTATTCACCGTAACCCCCAGAGTAAGACAAGTCGATACATAGCCTTCTCATCTCCGTGCGTGCTGTAATGCTGTCTGACGGCTCCAGCGGCATCAGGCCAGCACAGATCCTGCAGGTGAATGGTTCCAGCAATCCTACTGCTCCCAATAAGTGACAAAATAACACCAACATGTTCCGATTTACATGTTGTGATTTGTAGAGTCACAGCGTGTACAAAAAACAACATAACATGAGACACAGCCGTCTTTTAACAGTAAACAAACCGGGAACTATATTCTCAGGTGGAAGAATATAGTACTTGGGCGGAGTGATATGCTCGCAGCAAGCCTGTCTGAGAATATAGTTCCCAGTTTGTTTGCTGTTAGAAGATGGCTGTGTCTCATGTTACGTTGTTTTTTTGTACACGCTGTGACTCTACAAATCACAACATGTAAATAGGAACATGTTGGCGTTATTTTGTCACTTTTGTCACAATTTGGAGCAGTAGACTAGTTGGAACCAGTTACCTGCAGGATCTGTGCTAGGCTAAGCTAAGGCTGGAACTGTCATGCAGCGTTACAGCATGCACAGAGATGAGAAGGGTACGTATGGACTTGTCTTACTCTGGGGGTTACGGTGAATAAGCTAAATTCCCAATAAGTCGGCGTGTTCCTTTAAGGGATGAGACGTCCTTCTTCTGGGCGGAGTTAGCAACCGGTTTCAGCTGCACTCCTTCCAGGAAGGCTGCTTTTGTGTATCCTCGCTCATAGCTCCTCAGAGATCCCTCCTCCATCCTCCATCCTAGCTCCTCTGGGCAGGAATAAGAACTTTGAGACAGAGACATAGATAGACGAAGATATCAAATAACAGACTTAAGAAGCAGCCATGCTAGTATTTTGCATGTTGGTAGTCCATATCAGCGATTCTTAATTTCCGGGATTGTTCACGTGCCGCCGGAAATGTTGGCGTTCTAAACTCCGGTTGATGTACGAGGACTATGGTTAGCAGCTCCTCAGATCTCTAAAGGGTAAATCCAGACAGCTAGCTACACTACTGGTCCAATTCTGAGTTTTCTCTTTCATGACTAAAACAACTTTTGAACAAGCACGTTTGTTGTTTTGGAAGAAACAAGTTTCTTCCCGAGACAATTTTGCAATCGTCATTGTGTCCGGCGCGTATTGCCGCCCGAGACGTTTGTGATTGGTTTAAAGAAACGGCAATAAATCAGAGCACGATTTTCTCTCAACCCGGACTGCTGTATGGACTAGCTAGACCCTCCCCCGCAGCGCTTTGGAGGTAGGTCTGGCGATGCGAGACTTGCATGTTGTGTTACCACAGTTCCTCCACCATATAGGAGGATTCCAATCATAGTGGGGTTTCTGAGAGGGTGTATTAACATATCTAATCAGGGTACATTTACAATCATATCTTCCCATGAATGTCCATGTTAATTCATCCTTATTCCTAACGTTTATTTTCTAATGTATGTAGTTGAGTGTGTTTTAGGATTTATATTTTGGCTTTGTTAACACTGCCTCTCTGTGTGTCTGGCTGCTGATTCACAGGTGTTGCTCCTATGTGGGTCGTCGTGGAGGGGGCCCTCAGGCCATATCCATTGGAAAAAACTGCGACAAGTTTGGCATTGTGGTGCACGAGTTGGGTCACGTGATTGGATTCTGGCACGAACACACGCGGCCTGACCGAGACGAACACGTCAGCATTATCAGGGACAATATCCAACCAGGTAGGAGTCCAGGTCTTAGCGATCCCTCAGCAATAATGTTGGAAAAGATGCAGTAAAAGAGACAAAATAATAAAAGTAACAAACATTTGTACACACAGAAAGTCTGGGCTAAGATGGTAAAAACAGAAAAAAACACACCAGGGGTGGGATACGCTCATCCTCAACCTTCAAGTGTTTATAGAACTGGTCAACGGCATATAAACAGCTGATCGTGACAGTCAGTATCCAGGCCAGCTTTTCAAACCTATATCTGTGAAATATCAAATGTTGAAACATCCTAAAATGCTTACAAATATCACTGTAGTATATCGCCTGTGTTTTGTATTTGTAGCCTCATTATCCGAACGAGTAAAGCTGTATTCCCCTTTGACATAAAATGCATACATACATAAGGTTGCACATTATGACTCAGCTTTATATTTCAACTGTGCTTTTTTCATTTCACAGGACAAGAGTATAACTTCTTGAAGATGGAGCCGGGGGAGGTGGACTCTTTGGGAGAAGTCTATGACTTTGACAGTATCATGCACTATGCCAGGAATACATTCTCCAGGTAGGACCCAAGCCAAGTTGCACTCTTTTCCCCCTCAGACATGAAAACTAGTCTTTGATCACGTCAGACAAAGCTGCTTTCATAGACTGTTAATATAATGGACGAAGCTTCCGGGCCTGAAAAGTGCAGCCAATGCTGAAGGGCCTCAAACCTGCATTAAATAAAATTTCCAGCAGGGGGCGACTCTACTGGCTCCCAAAAAGAAGTCTGTTTCTATAGAAGTCAATAAGCAAGTGACCCTACTTTTCACTTGATTTATTACCTCAGTAAACATTTTCATAATGAGTCTATGGTCTCAATCGCTAGTTTCAAGTCTTCTTCAACACAGCATGATGTTCGTTTTGAAAATGATGGTCCCATTTATTTTAAAATGGACGACAAAGCAGGGGATGCTTTAGGACCTGTCATTTAGGACAGAGGCTTAGCAATGCTAACCATGCTAACTCTGTGGACATTAAAATAGACCTCAACTTGTTTTTGGGTGTTTTCATGTTTTCATCTTAAACCTTGACCCTCTTACTGTGATCTTTTACTACATCAAAGTTAATTGAAACATTTTGGTGTTGGTCTTGTTCAACCTTCTGCCAACCAAGCTAGCTAGATACCGCTAGCGCTAGCTTATAACTTTGCAGATTTTCTGTTAAGCTCTACATGCAGATGAATGGCGTTAGTACCCAGAGATCTGCGTTTACAGCTTGCTTCAGAAGGATTAAAAATTAGCAACTTTACATCTTAAGTGTTTAGCTTTGCACAGCGCCATTGAAACGGTTGCAAGAAAACTAGATGGCGTCGGCCATATTGCCAAACTCGAGGCTTCAAAACGGCAGTCCACAAACCAATGGGTGACGTCACTGCTGCTACGTCCACTATTTTTACAGTCTATCGTTGTTTCCCATTCTGCCGCAACCTTTTAACCCATTATGTTTATTTTCCATTTCTGCTCTTAGAGTTTTATGAGTATATGGATCTGTAATGCACCAAGTCTGTGTCTCTGGGCTGCTGCTGAGTAATGTGGCAGGATTCCTGAAGAGAACAATGGAACTTAATTCTCCCCAATAATAAATCCCTAGCATGTAGCCTGAGGGCATTGAGTTTAGAAAAGGCTCACAGTTCTTTAAATGTCTGTCTTGGATCTGAATTGTTTCCTCGCTGTTTGAGTTCAAGTGCACAGAGATAGAAACTGGTTTCTTGGGAGAAGGTGGGTCTTTAGTTGATATTTATAAAGCAGCTCTTACAAAAATCTGCTTTTTTGAACCAAGGACTCTCCTCCTCTGGTCTAGGTTTCTTTTGGCTGTACTTTTTGCTATTACTTTTTCTTCTTAACAATTGCTTAAGGGAGACTGAAAGGAGCACTAATGTGATTTATGTAATATTTGGACAAGATGCAATAGCTTGTTGCTGTAATGGAAATACTAAGGGTCATAAAATATTGAATGAATGAAGTAAGTTGTAGCAAGTTGTAGCAAGATTGACTGTGAAAATTGACCAGAAATTCCTCTATGCAGGAAAAACCCTGTACCAGAGCAATCTATAGCCGATGGATGTTGATTTCTGTATAAAATGAATGCACAGCTCCTTCCTACAGCCTGTTCAAATTAAGGTTCCTCTGTTTGGTTCCTGCTGCGTTTGCAGCAGCCCCAGTAAAGCAGCATCAGTCCGGGGGCTGAGCTAGCCCAGCAACAGTAGCCCTGCTTAATCATGACAAAATGTCTGTGCGCCACTTTCAGGGCTTTGTGAAGCTTCTTGTAAAAGTTTTGCTTTCACACCATGAACCACCTCATTATGCTCCTAAAGGCTCTTTGAAGGGGCTCTGGTGATTAGTTGCATTATTTTCACTCTAGGCTACTGTAGGGACTCACAGATTACTTTCCTATGTCTACTGCAAAGCCCCTTCATAGCACTCAGGTGTTATACATGCCTTGCTACTAAATGTCGTCTGCACTCCTAGCACAGTTTAGGCCAACCGCTAATAATCACCTTCATATGGTAAGGAATGGAGGAGCGGACATTTTATCGTCTCAATTAATGTTTCCCCTTGTGTTTTCCCCCATATGAAGGAAAGGTTCTGCCAAATGTCTAAAGCTCCCCAGGTTCAGTAAACACATTCACATGACTCTAGATTTGTGCAACGTTAGACTTTGGACACTTGGTAAATAACCGTGGAGACCCAAATGGAACCAAATTTGGTGTTGACTTAGTTGTATAATGGAAACATGTTGCATAGAGAAAGTCTGGTTTGTAAAATCAGAAGTGTAAATGTTTCACACTTAGGGCTGGGAATGGTTCAAAACATATTATAGAAGAGGATTATATAGAAACTAGAAAAGATTGACATTTAACAAGCTGGAAACCATTTTTTTTTTCATAAAAAAATTATTCAAACCGATGAATCGATTATCAAAATAGTTGCCGATTAATTTAATAGTTGACAACTAATCGATTAATCTTTGCAGCTCTAAACAACAAACACACGTGAGCCCCGCTTTTGTACGTATCATAGTTTTTCCTGAATGACTACGATGTCTAACGTTAGACAGCCAATCGCAAACCTTATTAGACCTTGTTACAAGCATGCTGCGTGCATATTGGCTCACTGACGTTAACTAAAACTGATTTATTTTCAGTTTTAGTTGACATCATGTACATCCAAATCATTTATTTCCATTACAATTTCAATATGGAGCCAACATAAACACAAAGATTTTCAGGGGTATTTCAGGCATGTGAATAGTCATTGTCAGTTATCTGTTGGCATCACTTTTCATTTATTCAATCCAGTTTCTCCAGTTCTTGTCATGGATATGTCCTTTTGCGTTTTAGTTGGTACGTCAACTTTTCCATTGAATAAATATCCCAGATGATTTCAAACCAGAGTTCCTTATTTGGATCCTTATTATTGAAATATGGCATTGAATGACAAGGCATTTTTGGATACTATGGAGGCAATTCGGTTGGTGCCTAAAAGTATTGAAGTTCAGTACCCAGCTCTTTAGTCACACTTACGGTAACACTTTAAAATGTTACTTAAGTATTAGTATGTAAGTATCAGCCAGAAAAAAATCCTCACATTTTGGAAACTGGAAATGATCAAAACAGTTCCGTCAAGTGTTCGATCGGCTAATCATGATTGATGATTTAAAGATTTTTTTTGGGAATTTTAGGCCTTTATTTATATAGGACAGCTAAAGACATGAAAGTGGAGAGAGAGGAAGAACGACCGCAAAGGGCCGCAGGGCAGAGTCAAACCCGCTGGTGCTGCATTGAGGAGTAGTTTAACTTATAATAATACATTGGATTTTATAAACTACATGTGTTTTATATCTACATAAGAGTGACATGACAGTGTCATGAACACATGACACTGTCATGACATGTCATGACACATGAACCCTAACCCTAATCCTAACCCTAACCATAACCATAACCATAACTTGTCATGACAAAAACCGAATGACACTTACTAAAAGAAGCATTATGTCATAAAGGTTTATGACTTGTTTATAATGTTTATGACACATTCATGACAGTGTCATGTCACTCTTATGTTGATACCTTCAAGTAACGTGTAACCACACTTACTAACACTTTATTTAGTTAGCAGCTGACCTTATTCCTAACTCCCTGTCAGATGTTAGAGGAAGCTTTTCCAGGTGTGGTGCTGTCATTCAGCACTACACAGGGGTGTTGTGGCGTCAGAGGCAAAGATCTTACTAAATAAAATCCTCATGGCACTCATACTCATCTTAGGCTGTGGTTAATACAAAGTCATTTTTACCAGCTGGGTGACTGCGAAGCCAAAAATAAGACCTCTTGGGAGAAGTTGACTCAGATTCAGCTTCTGAGTCATCATTTGTTATTACAAAAGCATCGCTACGCTCACTGCAAAGTGGCTTTTTTTGACAACCTGTCCATGTACATTAAATCAGTTCGTAAGCTGTGACAACCAAACTTTACATAGAGTCGTGTAAATATTATGGTTACCTTCTGCTGCCATGGGCAGGATGTGACTTCACTTTTGTGGATGTAAACTGCATTTTGACCCTCACCTCTATTGCATAGATAAACAAATTTGGAAAACTTTCAGACAGCTGCAGGTCACTTCAACTATATGTTGTATCTATAGCAGGAGTAGTTTTGGCAGCTTTCAGTAAGCCAGACTGGGTGTGATGTGATCTATGGGCACACGCAATCCTGGAAGAAGTATTATTTAGATCCTTTACTTAAGTTAAAAGTACTAATACCACACTGTAAAAAATGCTCTGTTACAAGTAATATTCCTGCAGTGAAAATGTTACTTAAGTATTAGTATTAAAGTATCATCAGGAAAATGTACTTAAAGTATTAAAAGTAAAAGCACTTAATGCAGAAAAATCCTCACATTTGAGAAACTGGAAATGATCAAAACAGTTCCGTCAAGTGTTCCGTTGCCTAATTATGTAAGATGATTTAAAGATTTTTTGGGGGGCTTTCAGGCCTTTTTATATAGGACAGCTAAAGACATTAAAGGGGAGAGAGAGGGAGAATGACCACAAAGGGCCGCAGGGGCAGAGTCGAACCTGCGGGCGCTGCATCGAGGAGTAAACCTCTATATATGGGCGCACGCTCTACCAGGTGAGCTACCCAGGCGCCTGATATCAGATGTACTTTTAGACCGCTATATCGTTGGGTAGTTTAATTTATAATAATACATTGGATTTTATAAACTACATGTGTTTTCTGTGCAGAATTTGTAAAGTAACTAGTAACTAAAGCTGTCAGATTAATGTAGTGGAGTAAAAAGTACAATATTTCTCTCTGAAATGTAGAAAGTAAAGTACAAGTACCTCAAATTTGTACTTGAGTACAGTACTTGAGTAAATGTACTTTCCAGTTACATTCCACCACTGGGCACACGTGAGTCAAAGCAAAAAGCGAGGTAACCCAGACTGATCATCCCTAGCGACTCTGATACGAGAACCAGCTGCTGGCTGTCCTTTAGTTCTTACTTGGCCCTGTGTATCAGCTGTATATATGTCTGTCTGTCTGTCTGTCTGTCTGTCTGTCTGTCTGTCTGTCTGTCCATTTACTCAACCACCATCTTTCCCATGCCCTGTTACTCTCTCAGTGTAAAGGCCTCTTCTAAAGTCGACTGCCATGCGCTTGTGGCAAACAGATTCTGGTAAGCAGAGAGGGAAACTTTGTCTAAACGAAGGCTGTGGCTGGGTGTAGGCCAAAGCACAAAACTGCCTGTGTGACCCCGTGCATCCAAACTGAATGTCGAGAATCAACGTAACACAGAATTAAATAAAATAAAATATTGCACCATCTTTTGCATAAGTGGATTTGGTTACATGTTTTGTTTAGTATTGTACTGCTCCTGTTGCCTCTTCCTCGTCACCCCACTCCATCTCCGTCCACCAGGAGCCCATCGCACATTATGCCACTCCCGGCCAGATTCCCCCAGAATGTCCAATCCTACCGTAATTCAACATCACGTCTCCTTAAGTCCTCTAATATTTCCTCATTTATGTCATCAACACATCCATGATTCATGATGAATGATGAATGATTTCATACATTCATGATTCATGGATATGTTGTGTAAAACACAACAAGCCACAAAGAATGCTGCGACTTTTTGAGGACTGTACTGTAAAGTGCTCCTGATCTATCCAAACACCTGAAGCGCATTTTCAGTAATATTTTTCTTTGTAATTATGTATGGTTTGCAAAAATGGGAACTGCTGCGTCCGTGTAGATAAGGGCAGCTAGGTGTATGCGCATTGTGCGCACGCTACATTATGGCCAAGCATGCGCCCCTAAAATAGCATCTGAATAACGCGCTACTGACTTTAGACTAGCGCCACTGACTTTAGACCAGGTTTTTCCTGGTCAGTGGCGGAATTGTTTTCTGAAACTGCAAAATAGCACCAGGGAATGTTTGCGCCTGAACCGCCCCTGGGAGCGCAAATACATTCCCTAATTTACAGACGTGCGTCGGTGTACAAAGGCAATTGCGCTGAGTGCAAGATAGGGCCCATAGTGCGTAGTTTCTGTTGCCCCCATGAGGAATTCTAAGTAATGACAACAAAACTGTCGGCTCGTCAACATGATACAAGCCATACGTGATCGCGCCCCCACCCCTCCTCCACGCAGTTGCTAGTAGCCAAGGAGGACACGGAGGATTAAAAAAACATGATGGACTCTTCAGAAAGTCACCGGACGACACAATCTTCTGAACATAGCCATACTGAGAGAAACCGAGAGAGTTGTGTGGAGCCGATAGTCTTAATTAGCTTTGTAGTAACTCATTTGGCAACGGCTTGAATGTAACAGACGTTCATTAATATTAAAAAGTTACACACTAAAGCTTTAAACCAATTAAAAATGAAAGATTGAAAAAGCCATTTTCAGTTTTTTCTTGTCAAAATAAAAAACTAAGTTAAATATCTATCTATCTGTTTTTTGATTTAGACAACCATTTTCTTTTCTTTTTTTTTACGGTATTTCTGTTTATCCTTTCATTGGTTTAAAAGAATGAACAGATTATCAAAATCATATAATGACATCTGGTATTAAACTTTATTCTCCAAAACTTCTTTTACTTCATCTCTCTTGTGGGATTTTAGGTCTACGGGAACCTGAAGGTTTCAAAAAGAAAAGAAAAAAAGTGTTTTTTAGAGGGCGGTTTTATTTCATATTGGATTTCAGTCAGCTCAGCACTTAAAAACAGGATATCCATTTAGTTGCTGTCAAGATTTGGACTAAAACTTCATGATCCTCTAAATTTGTGGTATGCACTGCAGCCCGCTGCACAATGCAGCAGCCCTGCCCTGTTTATGTCGGGTAATCCGCCCTGTTCCTTTTTCACTCCGACTCTCGACTCTGTTGCTCTCCTAATTGATGGAACTGTGTTGATCAATAAGACTGTTAAGACATGAGAGAGGAATGTCTTACAGAGCGGTCTTTTAGCAGACAAGGGGCTCCTGTTAGCTTTTCACAAGTCATTCCAAGCACTTCCTGAGCGCTGATTGGCTGATTCACCTGTGCCAGTGTCCTTCTTTGTAACCCCATTATTAGCCGGTGTGTTTGCTCAGTGTTTTACAGTAAATCACCGTGGGAAGCCGGGGCCTCTTGTTGAGAAGATTTCATGGCTTGGTTTGATGTTTTGCTGTGTCTCCTGGGGACAAGCAGGGCTGATCCCCAAGCTTTTTGTCTGGGGTGTGTTACCAGTAACCCGAACCACGACTGTGCTGGCCCCCCTCCTTTTTTGCTCCAGAGATATTATTTTTTTAGCAATGGTGCATGGAGCGATGCCAAGTCAAATAGAGACCTGCCAGTGTGCCCTTTGTGTGCTCTGACACCGGCTGCAGTGGCGTTTTTTTCACCAACAGCCAGCATACGGGCTCCTGGAAGCTCACAGACAGACAGACGGGCAGACGGGCAGACGGGCAGACGGGCAGACGGGCAGACGGGCAGACGGGCAGGCAGAGTCTAAACTGTTAGCTCAGGCTGCTCTGTTTGCACATGCCTGGCGTTGATAGGCATGTCACCATGGGAACGGCCAGGGGAGCCAGGCCGTTGCTCGCCAATGCTTAGAGAGAAAAATGGAGATGATAAACTAGCAAAGTGTCAAGTGAGACAGCAGTGGGAAAACAATTTTCCTGTACTTACTGTTCTGTTCCACCATTATTGTTTTTTTTGTAACATACAAAACATGCAGCTACCCCCCCTCAGAACAAATAATCTTGGGCTGAATGGAACCTGGGTCCCTGCAATCCGACATAGGTTATCATTTATCCCAGTCCAAAATTGCTGGACCTTATCACAGAACCATGGCATTTTTTTTTTTTAAAGCTACGTAGATTCTTTACCTAGTCGCTATTTACAGTTTTTGGACTTTGTCCACGTCCCTTCACAGCTTCTGCAATTTATTTATGTAATTGCGCAGCACCTCTGGAGAAAGGTTAGGTTAGTTTGGGTCCATCTGCAGGGCAGACGTGTGTGAAGAATGATGTTACGTAAACCTCGGAAAGCGTGTGTGACCCCCGACCTCAAAGGCCGAGCTTTGATAAGTGGCCGCATCTGTCCATCTGTTGCATTTTAGCCAGAGACGAGAAAGTAAACCCACCATTGATTGGAATAATAATAATAATAATAATAATAATAATAATAATAATAATAATAATAATAATAATAATAAAAAACACAGACACACAATGTATTTATAGAGCGCTTATCACAGATAAAAATCACAAAGGGTATACATAAAACATACAAAATGATCCATATTCAAAACACAATACACAGTTAAAATTACAAAGTAATGCATACAAAATAAAGTGCGGACAGGTCGTGCAAAAGCCTGTTTAAAAAGGGTACGTCTTTGACTGATTTTTAAAAAGAGTCCACAGGATCAAGAAATCTAAAGAAGAGTTACAATGATTTCATTTTTGTGTTTTTAAAATAACATCATTGGTCTAATGTACCTCATTAACAAGTAACAAGTGATGACGGGTCAAGGAGAAAAGTGTATTAGCCACCTCCTGATTGGTTACTGATTAAAAGAGTGTTTATTCATAGATAAGAGGTTTTGTTAATGGTCTTAATGATGTTCAGTTTATTGCAGTGCAAGCAGGTGGCTCTGGATCATGATAATAACACTCTTGTGTCCACACAGGTGTGGGTGTGCATGCTCATGCTGTCCAATTCAATTGGTGCTCATTACAAACAGTCTATTGCAGGCATTGTATGTTTTCCCTGGAAGAAATGTCGGCAGATTTCATTAGATGTACGATACGATACGATACCACTTTATTGTCAGCCAGGGCTGAAATTCTTTTTGCATCCCTGGGTAGCTCATATAAAAAAGAGGACATAGACATACATACAGACATACATAAGATGAATAACATCAAAAGACCACAAATGACTTAAACACCCAAGTGAAGAAACAAAGCATACATGTATAACAACAGAAAATGACATGAACATACACACAGACAAGGTCTAATAGACTTTCAGACTAACCCTGAATAAATATTGCAATGGATTTAATGTAGCTGGTTTAACAATAGGATAGATTGAAGTATGAAAGAGTTTTTAAGTCTGATGCAATTGAAAGAATGAACTCTAAAGCGTCTGTTTGAAGGCATTTGGGTTCCACATCAGAAATCACAAATGTATTTAGACCGGAGATGTTCCGATAACGCTTTTCCCTTCCCGATACCGATTCTGATTACCTTGCATGACAGCTGGATTCTCGCGATACCACGAGATCAGGCGTGAATCGCAGGGTTCGCACAAACATGTATCTTGTCAGGATACAGATAATCTGCAAACTGCCAAAATAATCGGTCTATCCCTAGTTCTGTGTTAACAAACCATCTGGCATGTCAGGTTACAATTCCGATACCTGAACTTGCGTATCGGCCGATGGTGAGTACCGATCTGATACCAGTGCGCTTTAACAGCTGTACACTACTAACCCTGTATGGATGTGATATTATTGTTGAACTTTCTTCCATTATCTAGTTTGACAGTCAACATAAATGAACTACTTTTAGTTTTTGGGGTGCTAAATTACATGGAAATGGATCAGTGCATTGACTCGCATACCTATAATAGCATTTTAAGCACTACTGGAAATGCCTCCAGTATTGGAACATCTCTAATTTAGACATTTCATAGTAGCAAATGCATAAGTGTTTTGAGTAGCAATGTATCGTGAATGGGTTAAAAAATGATTACAAGATTACAACCGGTTAGGCAAAAAAATAATTTGTGATGCAATTTTTAAACAGCTTAGGGGGTAATCTGTTTTTGATTACGCTTATTTGACTTCAGACGTTACTATGTCTTCTTAGTTTGAAGAGGGTTTTTTTCTATTCATTCTGTTATTTTGATGTGGGATTTATTAAAAAAAAAATTGAATTCATTTTCTATTTAAATTTTTGTTATTTAAGATAAAATACAATTTCAGTTGCACTTTTGATAAGAGGACGCATCTGTTGTTTTGCAGTTTATAGAAATAAAGAAATGTTTTTTTCTGGCATACCTAACAGTCATTTGTCTGCAGCTCATTCTGTTAAAAAAAAATCGTGAGAAAATTGTTTTGTGAACTTTAAATCGTGATTCGAAACGTGAGTCGGGCGTATCGTTACATCCCTTGTTCTGAGTTTCCAGGTTCACAACAAAGCCTATCCAAAGGGAATGTGAAAATGAGCTCTCCGTGCCCGTCTTGTATGACTGTTGGTTTTGCTGTATCTTTCTACAAAACAGCCACATTTAGTTTGGCTTAGCCAAGACTGGCAGTACTCCTTTCCATCATGGCATTTAGCAGTCTCAAATCCTTTAGAAACGGGTAATAATAATTCTGACAGTGATTGAACTGCAGTGTTCAATGGTAAGTCACTTAATTCTTGAGCAAACATGTTTCGTGGCATGCGTGCATGTTGGAATAGTTATACAGGATTGTGTGCATGCCGTCTGGGTTTCATGCAACATTAACAGCCGTCTCTCTTGCTGAATTACAGAGGCATCTTCCTGGACACCATCCTGCCACGCTACGATGTGAACGGAGTCCGACCACCCATTGGCCAGAGAACCAGACTGAGCAAAGGGGATATCGCACAGGCACGCAAACTCTACAAATGCTCCAGTAAGACCAAAATCACAGATGCTGTCTGCTATGGGTTTTTCCTTTTTTTTTCCTATTTTTGCACGTGTGTGTAACACAGCCCTGCGAGAGAGAGGTCTGCAGTTCCTCCTGTGTGGAAATAGCCAAGCATTTACTATTTATGTGGTGTGGTATTCTGTGGTTGGCTGCAGCCTCCGAGACTCCCAAGCTGGGAGGAGTTTAAACACTGGCCCGGGACAGGAAGTTTGTCATCACTTCTTCCCAGATAGACGCAAAAGAACAGCTGGTCGCGAGAAAAGACAACGATTAAAAACGATTGTTGGGAACAAGGCTCATGTCCGCACATCGCAGCACCGGGCATTGTAAAACCGAGCACAGTTGCATAATCCTGGCACTTTTTTCCCAAAGCGCTCGCTTTGTTTATGATTCCAGGAAGGAGGGAGAGAGGATTTAACCCTGTTGAAGTAAACATAATTTATAGCATTAACAGATGTACGTTGAGAACGGCCTTCTGCTGAACAGATTTGATGTCAGACAGTTAATTGCAGGTCGGGCCAGGATAGCTGAGCTGTCAGCCTCGCTTTAAAGCTCGATGAATAAACATAGTGATGGTCACCAGAGCTGGACCACGCGCTGTGGTTTTCAGTGCCGAACTGGAAATTTCAACCTTAAATGGATCATATGTGTCTGTGCAAGTCTCTGTCTTTACGTGAGGAAGAAACTGACTGGATGATGTGACGCATATCGCGGGGGATGAGGTGGTGAGTCTCCACATGTTCTTGGGAAAAAAGAAAAAGAAATCTTAGAAATGTCCCACGAATCTCCCATTGATGCGGCATTCCTGGGAGGGTTTGTCATCCCCGGTGTGGGCCTGAGCGCTTGTTAATAGCTTAGTACGGACAAACCTCTGCCAGGCATTATTACACACAACATATAGCTCAGGGCTCCTCGTTTTATTGCTTACACACAAACCTCAAGGGAAGCAATGAATGTGAACAGTCAGGCGAAGCGGGGGGATGTTTTCCTTACTCCTTCAGAACCCAGCCCGAGGTAAAGATAACACTGAGTAATAATGAATGCATGCACAGTTCTCAAGATGGACATCTGAAGATACAATCTACTCTCGGTCATTTCCTCTCTTCTATCTTAATTAAACCCATCTTTCCCCCACTTGGCATGAGCCTGGCTCAGTCGTTCCGCGAGGCTGTGCATGGTGTTTGGAATCAGTCCTCGCACACTTTAGTTTTGCCAGTCAAACTCAGGGTGGTTGTTTTTAGGCGTACATAATGCATCACGTCCTCCGGAGGGCTTAGTTATTTATAGTGGGCCAGGTTTATTTTCAGACGATGCTCAGAGAAAGTGTCTCACACTCTCCTCTTCCTTTGTGTAATCATCATCTGGAGTAGGTGGGGGGTGAGGGGTGGAGTTGCGGAGCGAATATTATCAGCAGATGTGCCTTTGAACATAAAAGAGCTGCCCTTTACTTCACATTGGGTCTTATAATTCCAGCATCAAGCATCTGTCTCTGCAGCGAGGTTTTCAGGGGATTGACTTTAGAGCTGATGTGTGTGTGTGTGTAGCTTGAAATTAGTGTCTAAGGTGTTTTCACGCGGATGCTAATTGGCAGCGCATCATGCTCATGGCTCAGGCCTTACGTGCGGGTATGCGTGTGTTTGTGCACAGGATGTGGGGACAGTCTGCAGGACAGCAGCGGGAACTTCTCCTCCCCTGGCTTCCCCAATGGATACTCAGCCTACATGCACTGCATCTGGAGAATATCAGTCACACCAGGGGAAAAGGTATGAGCATATGAAAAAGCACCAGATTAACTTTGTGATGGCTGAAAAACAAGCTGCACTGACTGTTTTCACTGACGCGGTGTCTCTGTTACTTACTTATTTATTTAACCGTGTCAGTAATCCCGCTCTCTTGGTCTTTTAAGATCATTCTGAACTTCACCTCCATGGATCTGTACAGGAGCCACTTGTGTTGGTACGACCATGTGGAAATCCGAGATGGATACTGGAGGAAGGCGCCTCTCAAAGGTCAGTTTGAACAAGAATATGCTGCACTAGTGCCGCAACTAAAGATTTATTCAAAGGAAAAGTGAACACAAATATTTGAAATTGGTCCAGTATTGATCGAGAACGCTGGAACTAGCAGCTGGAACCTGGGCTGCAGTGTAACCCTAAAGGGCAAATGTGCACAGTCAGTTTCCGTCCACTAAAATTTCGGTTTTTACCGATGACAGACTCAGGTTATTATTCTAAGTGTCTGACAACATTATGGAAAGGAGCCCTACAGAGATAGACCTTCTTGTTAAAGAGTAAGATCCTTTTAGTTTAACATGAAACAGCCCCGAAATCACCATCACCAAACTACACCAGACTCCATGTAAATAATCAGGACTTTTAGCGTGTATAGAGCCAGCATACTTCCACATGTAAATGGGTGAATTAAGGGTTTATTTCAACCAAACCAGAGTGGTGATTGTTGGAACAGTGGAAAGATGAACCAAGACGTTTTGATAGTTGATATTTTTTTCTGTTTCATGTTAAACAAAAAGGATCTTCCTCTTTAACTATCTCTGTAGGGATCCTTTCCGTAATGTTGTCAGACACTAATAATCTGAGTCTGTCAGTGGCAAAAACAGCTCTTTCAGTGAATGGAAACTGAAGGTGCGCAGTTGCCCATTAATGTTACGTTGTAGCTGGTTTCTTACTTAAAACTGGACCAATTTCAAAGATTCCCATCTGTCTTGTGATGGCGCAGGGTGGTAATGGCGCAGTGGATATGACACATGCCTATGGTGTGGGAGATCTGGGTTCAATTCCCACTGCGATACATCAACCAATGTGTCCCTGAGCAGGACAGTAGCTCCAGAGGCGTGTGACCTCTGACATAAATAGCAATTGTAAGTCGCTTTGGATAAAAGTGTCAGCTAAATGACATGTTGTGTAATGTAATGTGTCACAGACACACAAACATGGGCTAATAGAGTCCAGGTTGAATACAAACAAAGTTGCCCTTAAATTGATTCATCTGAATTGTCTCGATGAATTCACCACAAAGAGGTGACATCTCTAATATATTTCTTTAATATAATTTCGTCCAACCAATAGTCCAAAATTCAAAGATATTCAGTTCATCATGAATAAAAAAGGACTACCTTAGTGATAACTAAACACAGTTATCACTAAAATAAATTTTTGTGTGTTAAAATATAAGAAATATGTACGTTATATACAGAAACTGTAGGGTAAAGGCAGTTATGATGGGTGAAAAAGGTACAATGTCACCACTTCATCTATACCTAGGACATACGGTATAGGAATTTGCCAAATATTAAACATGCTTATTGTTTAGTTCTTGTCTATTTTTTTTTATCCTGTTTTTGAATTCTGTCTCTTATTTTCCCTCCTATGCTATCACCGTGTGTTTAGTTTCTATGCAGTAAAGGGCTGTGTAGAGGAATTTCAGAGATATCCTGAATTTCTCATCTTGTGGTTCAATAAAGGTTCATCTTATTTATTTATTTTTGTTCTTATTGGTGTTTGTATGAATATAAAGATTCCTCTCAATTTGTGTGTGTTCTCTCTCAGTTAAAAGTACCCCTGGATCCTACTAGGCAATTGTTGATTATTTGCTCTGAACATTGTTTGAAATGTTTTTAGTTTAATATATAATGGGGTTGTTGGTTCTCTGTAGGTAGTTTTATGTATAATTCTTATAGCTCTTTGCTTATCTTATGTTATCGCAGGTGTCGTGATAATCAGATCTCGGTTCATGTGTGTGTCTCCACCTGTCACCCAGGTCGTTTCTGTGGCGATAAGCTGCCTGAGCCAATCATCTCCACCGACAGCCGACTGTGGATTGAGTTCCGCAGCAGCAGTAACTGGGTGGGGAAAGGTTTCTCCGCCGTTTATGAGGGTAAGCACCAATTCCCCCGACCTCGCTGCACCCCATTCCAGCGTGCCGCTCAGCTGACTGAAAGCATGGCCGGTCACACATCCAACAATGTGCCTAGAGGCTGCAGTAATATCCACAGCTTTTGGCTCCCCTACTGCTGATGTGTCAGGCACTTTACGCTGCATTAATCAGACTTTTGGCCGGCCTTCACACTCAGCTCCATTGTTTCCAGGCCATGCAAAGGGATGATTTGTGTTTGTGTGTGTGGGGGGGAGCTGCTAGTGGAGGCATTTCAGCTAATCCACATTGCGTAAATCAGAACAGCAAGCACACGTTTTTTTTTTTCCTGTTTTTTTTCTCAAAGGGCAGTGCTGATGATATTGCTATCAAGGGAGCTCAGTATTGTCTTTTTAATTGTTTTTACTGTCCCATGCAGCCATCTGTGGTGGGGAGGTGAAGAAAGACAACGGCCAGATCCAGTCCCCCAACTACCCCGATGACTACCGGCCCAACAAAGTGTGCGTGTGGAAGGTTACTGTAGCCCAGGGCTATCACGTCGGCCTTACCTTCCAGTCTTTTGAGGTAAGACACCAGTCCTTTGTTATTTATTAAAGGTCCCATGACATGGTGCTGTTTGGATGTTTTTATATAGACCTTAGTGGTCTCCTAATACTGTATCTGAAGTCTCTTTTATATAGACCTTAGTGGTCCCCTAATACTGTATCTGAAGTCTCTTTTATATAGACCTTAGTGGTCCCCTAATACTGTATCTGAAGTCTCTTTTATATAGACCTTAGTGGTCCCCTAATACTGTATCTGAAGTCTCTTTTATATAGGCCTTAGTGGTCCCCCTAATACTGTATCTGAAGTCTCTTTTATATAGACCTTAGTGGTCCCCTAATACTGTATCTGAAGTCTCTTTTATATAGACCTTAGTGGTCCCCTAATACTGTATCTGAAGTCTCTTTTATATAGACCTTAGTGGTCCCCTAATACTGTATCTGAAGTCTCTTTCCCGATATTCAGCCTTGGTGCAGAAGTACAGCCACTAGAACCAGTCCCACAATGAGCTTTCCTTAGGATGTACCATTTCTGTATCTGTAGCTGTTGAGGAGGAGAGAGGGGGGGGGCAAAGTGGAGGGTGGGGGTCTGGCCTTGACCAACTGTCACTTTGACTTATGACCTCATAAGGAGAAGATTCCAGATCGGTCCATCTGAGCTTTCATTTTCTCAAAGGCAGAGCAGGATACCCAGGGCTCGGTTTACACCTATCACCATTTCTAGCCACTGGGGGACCATAGGCAGGCTGGGGGAACTCATATTAATGTTAAAAAAACTCATAAAGTGAAAATTTCATGCCATGGGACCTTTAATTCAAATTTTTTTGTCTGACTGATTTGCTGTCCTCAAATAACCCAATTTAAAGAGATCACTTTGCTCTCTGGTGAGGGGCATTTGTCATTATTATTTGTAATTTATACTACTGCACTAATTAAATTCAGTTTATTTAAAAAGAGGACAGTGCAAACGAATAAAACGCATGATTATACATGGGTTGAAAATGCCACAATTAGCCCAAAGGCTATTTTTCGTCTGTAGTCCCTCTGCCTCGGTGTTAAAAAAAGGCTTTTTCAAGATGAATAAATTATTAATCCGCCGATTAATAGATAATGAGAGCTTGTCTTAATGTGTGCTTAACTAATCATGTTTCATTAATACTCGATATAAATGCATTTTTTGATTGCTTATATCTTTCACAAATGGAAATAAAGAGCTTTTTGTGTTGGGACTTGTGGGTGTAAATAAGCTGTTTTGCTAACCCCAACACATTTACATTGATGTTGATTAACGTGCTCTTGTTTGCCAAAAGCAATCCTGAACATCCCAGTAAGAGATGAATAAAGATAGCTGACCCATTAAAAGAAAAATAGGGAGTTGTTTGGTAGCTTCATTGGTCCTTGGCGTAGATCCTCCAAATAAACCTCAAATAACATCACACCCTTGAATCTCCCCCCCAGATTGAGAGACATGACAGTTGTGCCTATGACTACCTGGAGGTGCGCGATGGAAACTCTGAAACCAGTCCCCTACTGGGACGCTTCTGTGGCTACGACAAGCCAGACGACATCAAAACCAGCTCCAACCAGCTGTGGATGAAATTTGTTTCAGATGGCTCGGTCAACAAGGCCGGCTTTGCTGCCAACTTCTTCAAAGGTCAGAGGTCAAGGGTTGTAAATTCTTTAGCAGAATGGCAACATCTGTTTATTCTGACATGTCACGTCAAAACCCTCTGTCTGTCGTTATCTTTCAAACATCACAGCTGTATAAGTTTGTTTCAGATATTTCACTTTTCACTGTTTCTCTGCCTGGCTCCGCTGTTGTTTTTGGAGGGTTTTATTTTTTGTTATGCCTGGGGGGCCAGCAAAAAGGGTCCTAACATATCTTTGTGTTTTCAGAGATGGATGAGTGCTCCAAGCCGGACAACGGTCGCTGTGAGCAACGCTGTGTCAACACACTAGGCAGCTACAAGTGTGCCTGTGACCCGGGCTACGAGCTGGCTGCTGACAAGCGCAGCTGTGAGGGTAAGTACAGCCCTGCTCACCATGTCATTTACATGCTAACACACTTTACACAGTAAGCCACCCAAATACAATAAGTACAGTCATTTTTAAAGCCAGAAAAGATGCCAAGAGTGATGCTTGTGCTTGCCGGGAACTACCTTTTTAAAGTATTGAGTCACATCAACACAAGCATTATTTTTATCTCAAATGATATGTTGTTGTTGAGGACCTAACTCTGAGTATACAAGCTGTACAATATCTGGTTGACCGCTGTCCGCCCCTAGAGAAAGTCAGCTATCACTACATTCAGCGTATGCAGTAGATTTTATTTTTAGGGCTACAACTAATGTAACCATTATGTTCATTGTTGATTATTTTTTGGATTAATTGATTAGTTCTTTGGTCTCTAAAATGTCAGAAAATTATGACAAATTTCTATCAGTGTTTCCCAAAGCCCAAGATGAAGTCCTCAAATGTCTTGTTTTTAGTTCAGAAACTAGAAAATATTCACATTCTGAAAGGCTGGATTTTTTCAGATTATTCGATTATCAAAATAGTTGCCGATTAAATTAAAAGTCAACAACCAATAGATTCATCTTTGCAGCTCTAGATGTTTGAGCTTTTGTAGAAAATATAGAGCAGTAAAAATAAAAAATCAAACAAGCAAATTAGCTGCATTTACATACAGAGAAACAAAGAGAAACTGGTGCCTGACATCAGTATGGCAAATAAAAAAAAAGTACTGTAGTTTTGCCCTTCCAACATTTCACCTATGTCCGCATCTAATAACGTAATAAATTCAGCTAAAAATATCCAGCTGGGGGGGGGTAACACCAGTTGTTAACACGCGTGTATTGCGTAACTGATACAAAGCTTGCCTGAGTCCTCACGGGCAGGTCAGGCAGTAATCGGGTTTATTCCGGACACAAAAGGACATTTCAGAGCTTATAATTTAATTTCTGAGAGGTTTGCAGCGTAACATTTGGAACAAGTCCTCTTGAAACATTTGATGATATCATTTATTTTTCTGTGTGCACATCTGCATCGAGCTATAAACATTTTGTCCTTGTCCACACATCCTCATTTTATCTATATTCTTGTAATTTATTTTATGCCTTTTGTTGTTTTATGTAGCCAACAATATGCTTTTTTTAATTTATTTTTATTCAGTGCTTACTTGTGTTCAATTTGTCGATTTTTGGTAATTGCTGCCTTTTTAAATAGTTTTATTTTGTATATTTGTAGCATATATTGTAGATCTTACATTGTTTGGCATTATGTGGAAAACAAAGGAAGAATTTCATGGTACAGGGAAACATGTTTCCTTACTGTGCATATGACAAGAAATCTTTGAACTGAATTATACATTTTTAGGTGAGATTCCTTCTATAAGCCCCTAGGGGTTCCTTAAAGCTTTAGCACGTATCTTTTATTATATTAATAAACGTCCGTTACATTCAAGCCATTGCCAAATGAGTTGCTACAAAGCTAATTAAGACTCTCAGCTCCATACAACTCTCTCTGGATCTCTCAGTGTGACTATGTTCAGAAGGTTGTGGCGTCCGGCGACTTTCTAGTGCAGGAAAATCTAGCAAAGATATTTACCTCTTCTGAAGAGCCCATCATGTTTTTGCAATCCTCCGTGTCCTCCTTGGTTACAAGCTGCGTGGAGGAGGGGTGGGGGTGGTGCGCAATCACGCTTGTGTCATGTGGACGCGCCGACAGTGTTGTTGTCATTACTTAGAATTCCTCATGGGGGAGACAGAAACAACGCACTACAGCTTTAATTTCACCTGTTGTGTTTCTGTAATAAATACATACTGTACATTCAACATTCAAATTAAAATCAGTTGAATTCAGTTCAGTTCAGTTCAATTCCATTCAAACTGTCTCCACCCATGTTGTGTTCTCTGTCCAGCCGCCTGCGGTGGCTTCATCACCAAGCTGAACGGGTCCATCACCAGCCCGGGTTGGCCCCGAGAGTACCCCCCGAACAAGAACTGCATCTGGCAGCTGGTTGCCCCCACACAGTACCGCATCACTCTGCTCTTTGACGTCTTCGAGACTGAGGGCAATGACGTGAGCACTGGGCTTATTTTGAATCGGCACGGGGTGGGTTTGTTCTGTGTTCTCTCTCTCTCTCTCTCTCTCTCGCTCTCTCTCTCCCTAATTGCACACACTTTTCCTCTCCTCCTTGTGTTTCATAATTAAAGGGAGACACTACGGGTGAATGGGGAAAATATTTAAACTAAAAGATATCAATGTTAAACTTCCCGATTTATTACTTAAATTATAACATAATTTTTTTTGTATTACAAGTTTTTGGAAATGTTATGTTTGAATATGCAAATGAGGCATTATCTTGCTAAATATGCGCTCATTTGTATATATTTCCACAACAGAAATGTGAATACTAGATTAAGCCATAAAGTATTCCAGTTCATTTTGTTGACATTGTTAGAGTCAAAGGTTTTTTTTACAGAGGGGATTTTCAATATCTATTTTTATCACTCTATAAATCAGAAAATACTCTCAACAGCCACAAAAAAAATCCATTTACGCCACGTATTCAGGTATAACATGTTATGTAAACCAGGCTGTGAATGATATCTGAACAAAGCCCTGTGGATACAGCTACAGAATCTAGACAGGAATGAAAGTGGAAGGTTTGGTGTATGTTAGCGCTACTGAAGTGGAGATTTCTGGCTCAGAGTCTCAGAGAACAAAACTTTTAAAGATATGGATTGTAAAATTCAGACATTTTAAAGACGCTAGTGTAAAGGGTAAAACATTTTAACTAACATATGTCACCATGAAACTTCCTAATTACTTATATTAAGACAATTATTTTTTGTATTACAAGTTTTCTGAAATGTACATGTGTAGCATTGTGCATTATCTAATGCTAACTTTTGGTGAATTTAGGACAATTGTACAGACACACAGACAAATTGTAGTAAAATAAATACCTAAATGTGTATTTTGGATGTTTTTTCTCCTCTAGTCTGAAAGAATACATGTTATGCAAGCAAAATAGCCCAACCCTTAACATTAAAAACTGATATTTTTTGCCTGTTGTGTCTCCTCTTAAAACCAAATTAAAATGTCCCAGCCACTTCACATGCTCTGTTTCTACACTCAGGTCTGTAAGTACGACTACGTGGAGGTGCGCAGTGGACTGTCAGCAGATTCAAGGCTGCATGGGAAGTTCTGCGGGGCAGAGAAACCAGAAGCGATCACCTCCCAGTACAACAACATGCGCATTGAGTTCAAATCCGACAACACAGTGTCCAAAAAGGGCTTTAAAGCGCAGTTCTTCTCAGGTGGGTCCTTTTGACAGTGATGTGCACAGCTTCTCAGTCAGTCACCAGTGTTTTCCCTAGCTTTTTGGAAGACTTATAGTGGGTGTCTATATACGCGTTGTTTTCACGGATGGGAGCTAGTGAGCTCGCCACCAGTTTCTCTTCACTGACGACTGACGAGCTGCAGCTGATTGGACAAACGTGGCACTGGCTGCTCCGGGATTTCAAAAGCGACCATAATGGCGGATCGTTCGGAATACAGTCTCGTATTTTACGAAAATAGTTCACCGAAACATGTTTCTGAAAACATTTTAAGCGAGAAATAGGCCATGCAGCATTTGCTGACTCTGTCTTCATTTCAGATCGACAAAGGTCAGTTTAGAAGATTTTCGTTAGTTTTTGAGAGGCGGTCTCTTTGTAGTCGGTTTGTGTCCCTTTGTGGTAGTTGTGCGTCTCTTTTTCACATCATTTTGGACCGTTTTTATTACTAGCATATCTGTGTCTAACATGTTGGCAAAGCTAGAGCAGGTCATAAATAAATAACACTCAAAAAGTTTAAAGATAAAACTTGCTAAAGAAGTCCAACTACAGTCATTAGATCTGAGAAAAGTCTTTTAGTTACATTCATTAGGCTTAGGCGGTACCCAAAAACGGCTCGGGTGCTGCACCTAAACCTTATAATGGAAAACACTGCACTTGGAGGCACTATCTGTCAGTCTTGAAAGGAAACAGTCACCAAGGTGGTGTCCTTCTTTGCTTCCTCAGACAAAGACGAGTGCTCCAAGGAGAATGGTGGCTGTCAACATGAGTGCGTCAACACGTTCGGGAGCTACAGCTGTCAGTGCAGGAGTGGCTTTGTGCTGCATGAGAACAAACATGACTGCAAAGAAGGTATTTCACTCCAAACTCTTGTCTCTTCAGATTCAGAAGACTTTGTTGTCTGTCATGACAGAAACAATTTGACTGGTGATGAAAGAAGCAAACAACACTGCGTCTGTTTGAATCGTCCGGCTGCAGAAATGATTGAGCGGTATTGCCAGATTGGTCTGTTTTCCGCCAAGAAATTTGGGCGGTTTCGTGTGTGTTTTGCTTGGAAACGTAATCTTATGCATGCTGCGTTCCAGGCAACCCGTAACCCGTGTTTTCACGACCTTCTACCGGTGAAAGTACCCTGGAATTGCAGTCAAATCCGTAACTTACTACCCGTGAACTCGCACCAGATGGTTGTACTGTTACGGTTTTTGACGTCACACACACATAAACAACAATGGCGACCCCTGTTGATGCTGTACAGACGCCAGTGATTAACGGTGAGAAATAGAAATAAATAGACATAAATAGGCAACGTAAAGTAATTCCGCACATTGTAATCAAAACAATACACATTACAATTGTGTACTACTACAGGTTATGTTTATTAAATGAAGCCCAAAATATGTCGTTGACTAGAAATCGCTAGTATCAGCTAGCGCTAGCTAATGTCAACGTTAGGTAGCCGCTAGCTGACACTAGCTAGAAGGGTTTGTCGTGACTTGAAGTCGGAATTTACGGGCTATAAAATTGTGTCTGGAACGCAGCATTAATCTGGCAGCACTGCTTGTAGTACTAATCCTACATTTCCCATGAACCCTATGTTGTGACGTTTCATTCAATGTTGGATACGTGCCTAGCGTGCATGATCGATTACGAGCTACGTTGAACCGGAGAAGACTTTTATGTATATCTGTCATCAACCCAAATAAAAACAATTTAAAGAAACATGGATGCTTAAATGTATTCAGTGGCACACATGATCTGGTTTATTTTCTTTGGAAAATATTCGGCTAGTGGAAAATCTGATTGGCTGGTAACTTTAAAAATCTACTAGCCATGTTGGCTGTTGATGATCAAAAAAATGTATTTAAAGCCCTGGCTACATATACATACAGAATACATAGTTGGAGAATATCAATGATGTTTAATGTTTAATGTTTGCGCTACTTTAGCGTCCGATGTGATTTAGCAATTACGGCACGGTGCCATCTCATGTCAAGTCTGTTCAGTTTCTGTGGTTCAATGTCACAACGAGAGTTGACGGAAATTCATGCCGTCACCTTTTTTTCTTTCAGTAATGATATGTCATAGCAATCGGTGCTATATCATAGCACCGAAATGATATACGTTCATTTTGATTTTATTTTTATCCGTTTTTTAACCTGGCAATATAGTTTCAGTTAGTTCAGTTTTTCTAGAAGGTTTTAGTTTTTATTTTGTTTCAGTTTACTAAAAATATTTCACTGCTTATTTTCCTTTTTGCGTTTTTAGGTTTGCACGTTTATTCTCGCTCCTGCGATATTTCTCGCAATCATAACAGACATTAGGGTTCGATGAGCGCATGCTTACTTACATGTGTCAAAAAAACCGGTTTGAGTCTGTTCCGTATAAGCGTGATATAGAGGTCTGTGTTGACTCAGTCATGTCTTTTTATAGCTGGCTGTGATCACACCGTGAACAGTGTGAGCGGTGTCATCACCAGCCCCAACTGGCCGGATAAATACCCCAGCAAGAAGGCATGCACCTGGGCACTCACCACCACTCCGGGCCACCGCATCAAAATCGTACGTATCCCTTCGCTCTGTGTATAATTTCACCCGTCAGTCACTGTATTTATTTGTGTATGTGTGGCTTGTTTGCCTGATAGAATTGCTAAATCCACGGAGGACATCTGTGTTTACTGTGCTGCTGTCAGAAACTGTTACACCAGTCCTAAAGATGATGTGTGGCTCCCTCTTCTGTTATCGTCTGCATTTGTTTTTTGTCTGCTGTGTCACTGACATCAAGTAGATTATTTGGTTACACTGTACTTGAAGGTATCTACATAAGAGTGACATGACACGGTCAACATTATAAACAAGTCAAATGTTTATGACATAACACTTCTTTTTGTAAGTGTCGTTATGGTTAGAGTTAGGGTTCATGTCTCATGACAGTGTCATGTCACTCTTATGTAGATATCTTCCAGTAAAGTGTTACCGATTTATTTTTCGCGTTCAGTGAAAGAAAATCAGTCACCAACTTATAATATCAAAGCATGTCGAGCATGCCTCGGTTTCTAAATAATGTGACAAAAATTGTAAAAGCCATTAAGCAGAAATTCTTTTCCTTCAGTCTTTACGTGCTTTTGTCCTACACCTGGCCTAGAAAACAGGTTGCATGCTATGTGCCCACAGCTCCTTCACAGTGCAGGGCATTATTTAGTCAAATATTTCCTCTGCTAGTTTACCTGTGTGCGAAGAGAATTAAAGTTGTTTTCAGTGTTCTAGAAAGAACACATATCACTGTCTATTACAATGTCCCTTTTGAGAAGCACCAAACACCTAATGTTTGATCTCAATTTGTAAATCACTTATTTAAACTTACCTTAATGAGTTAGTGATTCCATGCATGTTTTAAACTGTGAACACCAACTTTTGCCTTCTAACAGGCGATTTAGAGACCCTTCGTTTCGTCAACCAGCTCAAGAACTCTTTTCTACATCAGTCTATCCTGTTGCTAAACCAAAATCAGCGTGCTGCCAAATAAGATCTGGATCCGAGGATATATTTCTTTATCATGGCTGTTGATGTGTTTTCATCTTTGAATGAAATGAGATTCTGCGTAAATTGATGATAAAGCTGTATCCCACTGTTAATGCCCATCTTGTTTTGTGGCAGGCCTTCAATGAGCTGGACATGGAGGCCCACCTGGAGTGTGCCTATGACCACATTGAGATTTACGACGGGCGAGATGGGAAAGCTCCGAGTCTGGGTCGCTTCTGTGGCACCAAGAAGCCCCCGCCCATCATGTCTAGTGCCAACAAGCTGTTCATTCGCTTCTTCTCTGATAACTCTGTGCAGAAGAAAGGCTTCGAGGCTTCCCATACTTCAGGTAAGTAGTGAGTAGATTTCGTTATACCAGTACTCTGTGTCTCTTCCTGCTTGAGAAAACAAAGAATAGGAGCTAAGAGGGATTCCAGTAAAATCTCTAAGCCTTCATGTTTTTGGGACATTAAGTTAATTTAAGGTCAATTACTCACATATCAAACTTCACAATGGTATGTAGATGGATGTAATGCTTACAGCAGTTAGTTTTATTCACAATGCTCCCCACCCTGTCTGAGAATGATTATGACTCATATCTAACCACAGAGCATGTTAAAGGATGCTTTGTAAGACTGTAACACCACAAATGAGCCACAGACCAACAAGTACAGAAAGCTTCTCAACGCTGGCCCCTGGCTACAAAATGTCCAACCGTATACTGTGAAAATAGTGGCCGTAGGATTCGTGACGTCACCCATTGGTTTGTCGACTGCCGTTTTGAAGCCTCGATGGCGTCGCCATCTTGTTTTTTTTTTAAACCGAATGTGATGATTGTTGAGCTGGGGAGGATGATGCGGCAAAGCCAGTGTTGTTTATGGTTGCAATGATGTTGCGCTAAGCTAAACGCTAAAGAGGGAAAGTTGATTTTCAACCCTTCTGAAGCTAGTCATCCAGCTTAGATTTACCGACGGGTAAGCGCAGACGTCCGGGTACTGGTACCGTTCATTTGCATCTACGGCAGTAAAGAAAATCTGCAAACTTTCCTTTAAGTTAACAGCTAACGCTAGCTGTAGCTAGCTAGCTAGGTTGGCAGCAAGTTGAAAAAGATATTTTTAGGCGACCAAAATTTCCATTCCATTTAACTTTGATGAGGTGAAAACACAGAGTGAGAGGGTCAAAGTTTAAGTTAAAAACACAGACAACAGCCAAAAACAAGTTGAGGTCTATTTTAATGTCCACAGTGTTAGCATGGTTATCATCGCTAAGCCTCTGTCCTGATTGACAGGTCCTAAAGCATCCCCTGCTTTAGCGTCTATTTTAAAATAAATGGGAGCATCATTTACTAATGAACTTCATGCTGTAATGAAGAAGACTTGAAACTAGCGATTGAAGCACTGTGCTGACCAGCTGTCTCCAGTGTTCACAGACATTTTTAACACCTCACTGGAGACATGTCACGTGCCAGCCTGCTTCAAGACCTCAACCATCATCCCTGTCCCCAAGAAGCCAAGGACCACAGGACTTAATGACTTCAGACCCGTCGCCCTGACCTCTGTGGTTATGAAGTCCTTTGAGCGCCTTGTGCTTTCACACCTCAAAGCCATTACCGACACCCTCCTGGACCCCCCTGCAGTTTGCCTACAGAGCCAATAGGTCTGTAGATGATGCAGTCAACCTGGCCCTCCACTACATCCTCCGGCACCTGGACTCTGCAGGAACCTACGCCAGGATCCTGTTTTTGGACTTCAGCTCTGCCTTCAACACCATCATCCCGGCTCTGCTCCAGGAGAAGCTCTCCCAGCTTGGTGTGCCTGACTCCACCTGCAGGTGGATCACTGACTTTCTGTCTGACAGGAAGCAGCATGTCAAGCTGGGGAAACACGTCTCCAACTCACAGACCATCAGCACCGGATCCCCTCAGGGCTGTGTTCTTTCTCCTCTACTCTTCTCCCTGTACACCACCAGCTGCACTTCCAGTCATCAGTCCGTCAAGCTTCTGAAGTTAGCGGACAACACCTCCCTCATCGGACTCATCTCTGATGGAGACGAGTCCGCTTACAGGTCGGAGGCTGACCACCTGGTGAAGTGGTGCAACCAAAACAATTTAGATCTCAACGCTCTAAAGACAGTGGAGATGGTTGTGGACTTCAGGAAGAACCCAGCCCCACCTGCCCCCATCACCCTCTGTGGCTCCACAATTGACACTGTGGAGTCTTTCCGCTTCCTGGGAACTACAATCTCCCAGGACCTCAAGTGGGAGCTGAACATCAGCTCCCTCGTCAAGAAAGCACAACAGAGGATGTACTTCCTGCGGCAGCTGAAGAAATTCAACCTGCCAAAGACAATGATGGTGCACTTCTACACAGCCATCATTGAGTCCATCCTCACATCCTCCATCACCATCTGGTACGCTGCTGCCACTGCCAAGGACAAGGGCAGACTGCAGCGTGTCATTCGGTCAGCTGAGAAGGTGATTGGCTGCAATCTGCCGCCGCTCCAGGACCTTTACGCCACCAGGACTCTGAAGCGTGCTGGAAAGATTGTGGCTGACCCCTCCCACCCCGGACACAAACTCTTTGAGCCCCTCCCATTTGGCAGGAGGCTGAGGTCCATCAGGACCAAGACCTCACGCCACATGAACAGCTTTTTCCCCTCCGCCACTAGCCTTATTAACAAGGCCCGGAAACCACCGTGACTCTCCACCTGGCTCTTCATGCCACTGTTCTCTCTGCTCTAATGCTCTTTGCTCTTTATTTATCTATTTTATTTTATTTCTATCTTTATTTTTAATTTAATACATACTGTGTACATATACTTATATTGTTTATACCTATACTTATATTGTTTAATATTACATTTAGAGAATGTGTGATGTGCACCAACAACACCAAAACAAATTCCTTGTATGTGTCAAAAAACGTACTTGGCAATAAAACCCTTTCTGATTCTGATTCTGATTCTGATTGAGACCATAAACTCATTATGAAAATGTTTACTGAGGTAATAAATCAAGTGATGAATAGGGTTATTTATCATAGACTTCAATAGAAGCGGACTTCTTTTATGAGCCCCCTGCTGGAAATTAGATAGAACGCAGCTTTTTAACTGTTTATTTTTCTTTCTTTTTTTAAGCAACAGAACACTGACAATGGACCTAAGAGAACAAATTTAAATAATTACATGTAAGTAAATAAAAATAAACATAAAATGAAGTAAAATAAAATAAGAATTTTGAAACATGTTTATACATACTCAGCTATAAAATCAATACAAGTACATAAACCCACAAATCAAATTAAGCAACACAAGTTAGAATCTACCCAAATGTTGGCACTGCATTGAAGTAGTTTCACTTAAAATGTATGACCTTTTCTGCAAACCCCATAATCTGATCTGTTACAAGCCGTTGCTCCCCCGTACACACCCAGATATTGTGCGACACATCTCTGTATTAAAGGGTCCATTTTCAGTTGCAGATTTGCCGTCATTTGTTCCATTATATAGACTCTTTTCGGTCTCTGGGTCCGTTGTGTCGGGGTTGGCGGTTTTGGCTCCTTCCAGCTCTTCGTTATCATTTTCTTGGCAATCAGAAGTATTCTCAATATGTATTTCTGACCGGTGTTTTACATCTCTTCAGGTACCACTCCTAACAAAAACAGCTCTGGCTCAGGAGAGACCTCAAACCCCATAATCTTTTTACGTTTCTTTTTTGATAGAATGCAGCTTTGGCTTCACTTTTCAGGCCCGGAAGCATCGTACATTATTTTTACAGTCTATGTGTCCAACTCATCTCTTCTATTCACAGAGTGTGGAGGCCGCCTAAAGGCTGAGGTAAAAACCAAGGACCTGTTCTCCCATGCCCAGTTCGGGGACAACAACTACCCCGGAGCCTCGGACTGCCAGTGGGTGATTTCAGCGGAGAAAGGCTACGGCGTGGAGCTCATCTTCCAGACCTTTGAGATCGAAGAGGAGGCGGACTGCGGCTACGACTACATGGAGCTCTTCGACGGAGCCGACACCAAGTCTCCACGGCTGGGACGTTACTGTGGCTCAGGGGTGAGAACATTTTCCTAACAAAAAATACACTTCTCACTGAATGTCTTTGCTTGTCGCAGCACTTCAGTTTTACAGTAAAACAGCAGGTGTATTCACACAATTAGCACTTCTGTTGTGTAATCACCTTTGCCAGCAGTTTGTAAAAGGGTGTTTGTGAACAAGCCCGGAGCTTTTGATTCCAAGGTCTCTCTCTTTAAGAGGAGACACTGAGGTGAATAGGGAAAATATTTTAACTAAACCATTAAACTTCCTCCTGTTGATTACTTACAATAAGACAAGTATCTTATGTCTTACGCATTTTTCTGAAATGTTATGTTTGAATATGCAATTGAGGCATTATCTAATGCTATTATAATTATAAAATATAAAATAAACTGTTCATTATGAGAAAAGTATGACATTTCTAACCGATAAGGATGTGTACCTTAAGGTTTATTTTTTTTTAGATGTGGAAGGAAGTCAGATTTGACCTCTGAGGACCCTTTAGAGGTTAAACCCAAGATGGCTGCCAGTCCCCCAGCTCTAAAGTTCAAATGTGTTACATTTTTGGAACCAAAGAGTGTAGAAAAACGTTTAAGGTGTCATTTTCAACTAAATTGGAGATGCCCATTTATTTAGTGATCCTTTTGAGATCATGGATTTTTTTATACGTACTTTACCATGACTTTTTTATGACTTTATTAGACATACAATACTAAGAGCTTTTTTCAACATACTATACTATGACTTTTCGAAATCAGAATCAGAAAGGGATTTATTGCAAAGTAACACTTTGGAATTTGCCTTTGTGGTTGGGGCATACATAAACAAACATTTCATACTATACTATGAATTTGTTATGAATTTTTTCGACATACTATACTATGATTTTTTTTGATTTTTTTCAACATACTATACTATATAGTATGTTTTATAGGGATTTAAAGTAAGTGTACAGAAAGTAACACTTACAAGGAATTTGCCTTGGTGGTTGGTTCATAAATCAACAAACTTAAGGTTTATTTTTTTGGATTTGTTTCAACATATTATACTATGAATTTTTTCGACATACTATACTATGACTTTTTTCAACATAATATACTATGAATGTTTTATGACTTTTTTTCAACATACAGTACTATGACTTTTTTTGACATACTATACTATGAATATTTTATGACTTTTTTCGACATACTATACTATGACTTTTCTGTGACTTTTTTTTCAACATACTGTACTATGACTTTTTTATGAATTTTTTCATCATACTATACTATGAATTTTTTTATGAATTTTTTCCTATACTATGACTTTTTTTCGACATACTATACTATAACTTTTGTGACTTTTTTCGACACACTATAAACTTTTGTGACTTTTTTCGACATACTATACTATGATTTTTTTGTGACTTTTTTTCAACATACTATGACTTTTTTTTTCCAACATACTATACTATGACTTTTTTTATGAACTTTTTCATCATACTATACTATGAATTTTTTTATGACTTTTTTCCATATACTATGACTAATTTCAACATACTATACTATGACGTTTTTCAAAATCAGAATCAGAAAGGGATTTATTGCATAGTAACACTTGCAAGGAATTTGCCTTTGTGGTTGGGGCATACATAAACAAACAAACATTTTAAACATAAAAATGAAATATTGTATACTATGACTTTTTGACATACTATACTATGACTTTTTTCAACATCAGAATCAAAATCAGAAAGGGATTTATTGCAAAGTCACACTTACAAGGAATTTGCCTTGCTGGTTGGTGCATACATCAACAAACAAACATTAAACATGAAAATGAAATAAACAATAAATACAGAAACAAGTATATGCAATAGCTGTTTGACACTTAGAAGAAAAGGGCTGAATGGTTTAGTTCAGGATGTACAAAAGTGTTTAGTTTCTTGAGGTGGGGGAGGGGTTAAGAGTCCAGGTCAGTGGGGGTCCTGGGCCTTGTTAATGAGGCTGACTTCAGAGGTTAAGAAACAGTTTTTGTGGCGTGAGGTTTTGGTCCAGATGGACCACAGGGGGCGGATTCAAACAGTTTGTGTCTGGGGTGAGAGGAATATGCTCCAATCTTTCCTGCCAGCCTCAGCGTCCTGGAGGCGTACAGTTCCCGGAGAGACGGCAGAATGCAGCCAATCACCTTCTCATGATACGCTGCACTCTGCACTCGTCCTAAGCAGTGGCAGCAGCGTACCTGATGATGATGATGATGATGATGGAGCAGAGGTTGGACTCGATGATGGCAGTGTAGAAGTGCACCATCCTTGTCTTTGGCAGGTTACCTTCCTCAGCTGGTGCAGGAAGTGCATCCTCTGCTAGGCTTTTTTGATGATGAGGGAGCTGATGTTCAGCTCCCATGTGAGGTCCTGGGATACTTTACTAAATTTTTTATTTTTTATTTTTTTCGACATACTATACTATGACTTTTTTGATATTTTTTTTTGTCATGACTTTTTTATGACTTTTTTTTGACATACTATACTATGACTTTTTTCGACATACTATATTATGATTTTTTTCGGCATACTATATTATGATTTTTTTCGGCATATACTATGAATTTTTTCAACATACTATACTATAGAGTTGGGCATCGTTTGGATTTTAACGATTCTGATTCCGATTCTTCCTTTCGATTCCGGTTCTTATCGATTCTCGATTCTGATTCTTTGAGGGATGGAGTTGAAACGGGTCACATGCTTATTTCACAAATAAGAGGAACGTTTTATTTTGATTCAAAGGTGGGTTGCAGTTTGACGGGGCTTTTTCAACGTAAAATAAAGCCACACTAGAGCACCGCTTACTGTGCTCCAAGGCTGCAACACAACAAGCACCTGGCTGCTACGGAAACCAAAGCGCATGTTAAATTGGGAAGTGATGATCGGATTTGAAACCAAATCCTCCAAACGATTCCAAAACGATTCCAATAAAGAAACTATTCCGATGGAATCGTAATTTTTGAAACGATTCCGATTAGGAATTGGTTCTCAATGCCCAACCCTACTATACTATGACTTTTTTATGACTTTTTTTTCGACATACTATACTATGACTTTTTTCGTATGGTATGACTTTTTTTTGACATACCATACTATGACTTTTTTAGCTAAGGCAATATCCAAGCGGAGAAAAATTCTTCCAATAGACAAACTGTAGTAAAATAAACACCTAAATGTGTATTTTGGATGTTTTTTTTTCCTCTAGTCTAAAAGGAGAAATGAGCCCAAAACCTCAAAATTGAACAAACAAACTCCCCTTTAATGACTTTGTTAAAGTTGACATGTTCCTCTGGGTGTGGGAGTGTTGCCGTAGAGGCGGCTGTAGGTTGACACAAGCCGTTGCTCCCCGGGTGCCCATGAGCCTCTCAGATTCTCTGGCATCAGGTTGTAACAGCGAACGAATCCGCCAGTGCTGAGTCTGAAACAATGACGCCAGCAGGGAATAGAAACACAAGTTTCCTCGGGTCAGAGAACAGCTTGATTTCATTTACACACTTCAGTAATAAGCTCTGGCCTTTTACTCCCGCCTGTTCCTGTAAATGATTTGCCGGAGGGGACATAACACCCCCAAGGACCCTGGGGAGCGGCTCCTCAATCAAGTTTTCTATTATAAAACAGGTTTAAAAAAAAACTGACACAATTCAATCCAAAGTAGGGTGAAAACTCATTACAGTGTGTGTGTGGAGGCTTACTTTTAGCCCAGGGGCTTTTCTCTGTTTTAAATAGCAGAGAACATTTAGCTGGTTGTACAATAAAATCTATACGCTGCTTTCTTCTTGTGTTTTAAATCCCTTTCCTAATAAGCCAAGGACTCATGTGCTATTGTAGATATATTAATAATTTCTAGCTCTGTGTTTTACACTCAGTTGCACAAGCTCTGACTTCGCAGCGCTCGTCTTTGTCGTAGCCACAGTGCGGCCGCCGCGGCTCCTGAAACGACTAATTATTTTTTCAAGTCAGATGTTCGAACTAATTAATAGTCACATGGTAACATTGTTCTGACAGCCAGGCCGGTCAGGTGTTGCATATTTCCTGTGCACGCATCATGAAGTTAATCCCTCCTTTTGTTTCATAAAGCGATGGACTTTCTACTCGAGACGGTAGCAGTAAATGTGCTCGACAGACTATGGTTTTGTTCAGGGAAGAAATGAGCTCGGTGGAGCCGTGCACCTGGAACTAATCATCGGAGTATATTTTATCCTCACTTCAATAGCAGCCAAAGTCTTAATCAGAATAAAGCTGGGACGGGCCGGGGCCAGGTCCCGGTCCCCGGACCCTTACGTGGCCCCTGGCTGTTACAGAACTAGTCCTCTGCAGTCAGAAGCCATTCGTCACAGTCACTGATTTGACTTCAGTTTCAGTATATGAGAAATCTGTAGTTTAAAAGGGAGACTACAGGCAAAAACAGCACTTTTCAATTTAGATTTTGTATGCTATTTTGCTTCCATAATGTCTTCTTTTTTTTTTTTTTTTAAGTATTTCACATATTCTGAGCCAGAAATCACTTCAGTAGCACTTACATACACCAAACTTTGCAGTTCCATTACTGTCTATTTTCTGAAGGTTTTTACACAGGCATTTGTTCATATAATCATTCATTGTTGGATAAATGGAACATTTTAGACCTAAAAACATGGAGAAAATGAATGTTCTTTTTGTGGCTGTTGACAGTATATATCACTCCAGGATTTCTGGAGTGATTAAAAAAAGAGATATCCAAAATCCCCTCTGTAAAAACATTTGGCCCTAACATGTCAACAATGTTGAACCTGGCTTTATCCAATGTATGCAAATTAGTGCATATCTAAAGTGCATGTTTTAATGTAAGTAATCAACTGGAGAAGTGTAATGGGGATATCTTTAAGTTAAAATATTTCCCTAATCACCTGCAGTGTCTCCCCTTAACTGAAGTGCAGTCAAAGAAGCAGAAAAAACCAAACGAATGTTTTTTTTGTTTTGTCCCTCTCCGACAGCCTCCGGAGGAGATCTACTCGGCCGGTGACTCCATTGTGATCAAGTTCCGCTCTGACGACACCATCAACAAGAAAGGATTCCACGTGCGCTACACCAGCACCAAGTTCCAGGACACACTGCACTCACGCAAGTGACCAGCGGGGGCCGGAAGGGGCCGTGCGGGGCAGAGGGGCAAACGAAGGGGCCCCCAGGGGAGGCGCCAGCCTGACGCTCGGAAACCTTCGGCCGCCACGACGAATCAAACACGACAGAACAGCCGCAAGAACGCCAACCGCACCTCAGCTCCTAGGGGCTCTAGCTCCCCCCGCAGACTGTGAGGAGTAAAGCCATTCTGCAGTACACCTTGTTTTTACCTTTTTATGGTTAGGATTGGGGTGGGAGGATGAAAACGTCCACCTTAGGTGGACAGTAGGGGAAAATTTATTGACCCAGATCGCTCGATAATTTTTTGGGTTTCTTCTATTTTTTAATTTTAATTTTTTTTAAACGTGCCTCCTTAATGAGTGGCACAAAGGAAAACAGTGGATTCTCAGGACCTGTAGGAAGACAGGCATCAGCTGGACAGATCCCTGCTTTTGTCGGGCCAGCCCTCCACGTCCAGGGGGGAGGGGTGGGGGGGCGGTGGGAAGGGGGGAAGAGGAGTGTGGGAAGGCCTTTGGTAATTGCTCTCCTCTCCTCACACTCTCATCCCTTTTGGTTCCTATCTGTAAGAGGATTAGAAGGACTTGACTTGAGATTTTTTTTTTGATACTGTATGTCAGTCAATTGCATGTAATTACAAAAAAGGAAAGAAGGAAAACTGTACAGGGACAACACCAGCATTTGTAATTGGCATTGTCCTGGCAACCAGTGGCAAGATTCTCGTTGTTACCATTAACAAGGAAATTTAAGGAAGCAGTTATCTTATTAAAGGACTAATAAATGAGTTGTGGTCCATGTCTTCTGACTGGCTGTTACTGTACCTCCATGTATAAAGTAATGTGTATGATCTTTCAAAGGGAACATGTGCTTTCCTCAGCTCGAACCAGTTAGCACTTTACAGTAAATTGTTCCAAAATCATGAGCTTATGACTTTTTGTGAAATGCAATGCCAGTTCACTTATTTTTTAAATGCATTTTATCTCTCTTATTATTCATTGTTGTTGTTTTATTTTTAATTTTTTTTGCTCCATTTAGTCCCTCAGGCATACTTGAACATTGTGTGTGCCCTGTAACATGGGGTAATAAAGATATGACTTATGTTTCAGTGTTGATTTACAGTTCGGATGTAAAATAATTTCTCTCCAGAGAAAATGCCTTTTCTTGGTACAATGAAGTATTTCTCAAGAACCAAATGAGCCTGGGTATTTATTGTTCTAATAACTACATGTAAAGGTGGAAAGGTACTGTTGAACTTAGCCCTATCATTGCCTTCAAATGTATAGCCGTTGGTCGAATATGTTGAATATACCATGTTGCTAACTCGTTCCTCTTCTCCATTCATTTCTCTCCCGACACGATGAGAATAATGTTCTGTGACTTTGCAGCAGTCTGACGCGTGTCTGTTTGATGTCTGAGCCTTTGTGTCCTGTATTAACTGATAACAGGGAACCTGTTTTGTGCCATTTCAGTTGAAACATGTCCTGCATCACACTGGCAGAGTTGCTAGTTGAGTGCAATCTAGGACACGTGAGTAGAAGGAGTAATCCAGAACTCAAATGGCACACTGGTCTGTGTTTGAAATGAGTTTCTGATACCCAGCAAACACCAAATATAAATACCCCATTATTCATCTCTGATTCACTATTTATAGACGGAGCTTGTCATTTTTAGACTACAGTTGGAAAGCATTTCATTTTCCGCCTTGCTAAATATTCATTTCCTTCCGTGTAACCTCACTCTCCCTCAATAATTATTCCATTACAATGCCGTTGTGCTTTTATTCTTTTATGATAAAAACACGAGGAGCAGAGCGGTGTAGTTGCGTAGAAAACTGCCAGACTGGTGCGACTGAAAACTGGCCCCTCACTCTACTTAACCCAACAAAAAAGTGCTGCAATAGTGCAGATGTAACCAGACTGCACTCTGGGTAAACACACTTTATAAGGACACTTGTCACATTCATGAATAAATGATATTCTTGTTTTCTTAAGATTATATAATTAGTTGTATAAGTAGATAGCTGTCATTGACATTATTTAGCATATTCTGGATTTGTGGAATCGGATGTACTTTACTTATACTTATCTGTGTCTTGGGTCTCATTTTAGTCAAGTAAAAACAGTGAATATATATATATATACACTGTATATGAATTAACACAAATAAGCACAAATGTAGAGATGATCATGCAGAGCTTGAAAGAAATGTCTTTGCTTCAGTAAGGGAAGACTGTAATCTTCTTACACTTTCAAAGTAATATTTCTTTATACATCATCTGCACACACTCATTTGCAATAAAATGTGATCCCCTAAGAAGTGCCCGTGAAAAATCACTTTGATTTAAACAAAAATAAATCAATAAATAAACCAGAGTTTTGCCCCCGGCAGTGAAAATGTACTCTAAACACAATGTCAAAAACACAATGTTTTCTTTTTAATAAAATGTGGTGCTGCTGTTCCCATCCCGATGAGAAGCAATAGGCCTACCAATGTAGAACGGTCGTCCTTTTGTTTAATAAAACATTCATGCGCTGCAATTCCATGTCAAATCTGAAGCCATTTCGCATGAATAATTAACGACAGCCAACCGGAGATGGGACGCTGCCTACTGTACTGTAGCTGTGCCAGTAACAATGTGACTGTGACTGAAGTCAAACGGTGACAGGTCTTCATCCTGTTCCCGATCCGCTGCTCCGTTACATAACAACGCAGAAGAAAACCGTGATGAGCTTTCACAAAAAGAAAACACCCCGAAGGCTTTCTGCACCTGTTTTATTTGACATTCACGAGTAACACTCACACGAAACAGAAATGGACTGCTCTTGCCGCAATTGAGTCAGTCCCTCTCTGACTCCCTAACCATTATTGAGTTATGTGGTTTGATAAATGGCCCTCACCTTGACTGCGGGGCAGACCGGAGCCGGCGTCGATGGGAGTTTAAGTGCTGCTCTCGGCTGTGTGAGAGCAGAGGAGTGAGCGGAGTGAGTGCCTACAAGTGCTGTGGAAAGTTCACCTGAGGAGCTGATAAGTTGGCGCTGATGGCAAAAAATAGAGACATAGAAGCAGTTTGAGTTCCAAGATATTAAACCATAGACTGTAACAAAAAAAAATAAAAATAATGGATGAAGCTTACAGGCCTGAAAAGTGCAGCCAATGCTGAAGCTCCTTAAAGCTGCGTTCTCTCTAACTTCCAGCAGGGGGCGACTCCACTGGCTCCCAGAAGAAGTCTGTTTCTATAGAAGTCTATGATAAAATAACCCTATTCATCACTTGATTTATTACCTCAGTAAACATTTTCATAATGAGTTTATGGTCTCAATCGCTAGTTTCAAGTCTTCTTCATTACAGCATGCTGTTCATTTTGTAAACTATGGTCCCAATTATTTTTAAAATAGACGATAAAGCAGGGGAAGCTTTAGGATCTGTCAATCAGGACAGAGGCTTAGCGATGCTAACCATGCTAACTCTGTGGACATTAAAATAGACCTCAACTTGTTTTTGGGTGTTGTCCATGTTTTCATCTTAACCTTTGACTCTCTCGCTGTGTGTTTTCACTTCTTCAAAGTAAACTGGAACATTTGGTCGCCTAAAAATATCTTCTTCAGCTTGCTGCTAACCTAGCTAGCTACAGCTAGCGTTAGCTGGTAAATTAAGGGAAGGTTTGTTTTCTGTACGGCAACTTTCCCTCTTTAGCGTTTGGCTTGGCGCCGCCCCATTGCAACCATAAACAACACTGGCTTGGCCGTCAAAAATCGCCGCATCTGTTTGCAAAAAAAAAAAAAAAAAAGATGGCGGCACCCGTATCGGCAAACTCGAGGCTTCAAAGTGGCAGTCCACAAACCAATGGGTGACGTCACTCCTGCTACGTGCATTATTTTTTACAGTCTATGATATAAACACATGAAAGGTCAGAAAAGAGGAGGTACCTCGTGGTAAGTCTCGGTATACACAACTCTTCAGAGCAAGTGTGGGCTGGCAGCGTCAAAAGTTCAGTTGGGAATGTGTGAGAGCAGCATACCGAACCGTTTTACATCACACGTTACATTTAACAGAACTGTGCACGGTATAAACTGGACTAGTACAACTTCTAATCCAGCCACATTGGGACATCATAACCTTTTGTTACAAATGTGGCTGAAAACACATTCAATGCACAACTAAGAAAACACAAAGAGAACTGATGGTTTACGGACGTCAGAGCGCGGCACCCCGTCACTGTTTCACGGGTCACAGAACAGTCAGCGGCTCTTCACGACTCAACGAGTTACACAGATGAAAGCCGTGACTCAGCCAGTGTTTCCCAACGATTACTCAATCATCTTTCCCCTCGAGGCTGAAATATCCCCGATCAAATAAATACCTCCAGCTGAATCATCGGATCAACCCACTGCTGTGAATCACATAGATATTTACACTATAGCACGTACAATCCACTGATCAATACGAGTGAAAAAGAAGTATTTTGTGAAGACAAACGGCTTCTAATAAAGGAATAGGTTCCGACTAGGGCTGCAACTAACGATTCATTTCATTGTCGATTTAATCTGTCGATTATTTTTCTCGATGAACCGATTAGTTGTTTGGTCTTTAAAATGTCAGAAATGTTTCCCCAAAAAGCCCAAGACGACGTCCTCAAATGTCTTGTTTTGTCCACAACTCAAAGATATTCAGTTAACTGTCACAGAGGAGAGAAGAAACTAGAACAATATTCACGTTTAAGAAGCTGAAATCAGAGGATTTTTTTCACTTTTGTGTTTTTCATAAAAAATGACAAAGCGTTTAATCGATTATCAAAATAGTCAAATCAAAAATAGTTGGCGATTAATTTAAATAGTTGGCAACTAATCGATTAAGCTTCGCAGCTCTACTTCTGACATCTTTGCTCTAGTTCTGACATCTTTGTGCTGTAAATAACCTCTCAAATTCCTCTCAAACGTGGAGGAGAGTGGAGTGCTGACAGTTTTGCATACACAGGAACTCCCCTGCTTGACATCAGTGTGCGTTGGGGGGTACAGCTGTGTGTGTTTTACGTGCCGATCGATTGCCAGGCCAACGCTCCCAGCCGACCTCCCGCCCAGCACGCAGCCGCTCCCAAGGCCGCCGCGGCCGCCACGGCCAGGCTGGCCTTCAGCACGGCACCGGGGGGTCTGCTGAAGCGGGCGGGGGCCATGCACGCCAACATGGCCACAGTCACGGTCAGGGTGAACACAATGGAGACGGCCGTGTTAATGGCCACTATCTGTCCGAACTTGGCGAAAGGCACAATGACACAGAAGAAGAGGGGGACTGTGGAGATCACCGTGGTGACGGCGCTGGACACTATGGCAACGCCCACATGGTTCACCGCCTCCAGGGTCCGCCTCTGCCTCTCGGCCCGAGGCTCCTGCAAACAAAACACAGATTAACACTGTAGGAGCAGAGGCTGTTTTTGTCATTTATTAGGGCTGCTGCTAACGATCATTTTCATTGCCGATTAATCTGTCGATTATTTTCTTGATTAATCGATTAGTTGTTTGGTCGATAAAATGTCAGGAAATGGTGAAAAATGTGGATCAGTGTTTCCTAAAAGCCTATGTCAGAGTTTCCTGTCAGAGGAGAGAAGAAACTAGAACATAATAATCAATCAAAATAGTTGGCGATTCATTCAATAGTTGACAACTAATCGATTAATCTGTGCAGCTCTACTTTTTATTCATGAGCCTTCAGGGCGCTTCTCGCCTTAATAAAATCCAAAAATCTTAGTCATTAGCTTGTTTAAGCATGTGTGCAAACAGCTGTGGGAGTTGTTCTAATGGCTCATAATTGTTCAAAGAAATTCACACTCCCGTACCAAGTTAGGAGCAGGCGTAGAGGGCGCGGTCTCCCCGGCCAGCAGGTATCCCTCCACCAGGTGCAGACAGTAATCCACAGAAGATCCCACTAGTATAGACAGAGAGATGGCCTCCACTGCTCCCATCTCCCAGCCCAGCCAATACATGACCGCCACCACCAGGCAGATCACGCCTGTAGGAGGCCAAAAACTCACAATTCAATCATTTCAAATTTCATTTGTCACATGAAATCATACGAGGTACAATTCCAGTGACATGTAATCCCATCAGCTCCTTCAACTTGTTCAGGATTGATCATAAAGCAGAATGTGGCCGTCAGATCGGCACGCAGAAAAAGAGAAACACATTTTGTCTGGCATTGCCAGCTTTATCTCCACAGCGTTGTGTGGAGTAAGGTCTGGCTACACCACAGATGCATTCTGGGATAAGAGAAAAAAAACGCTATTTAAATTAGCTGGATACATTTTTTAAGATTATTTTTTTGGGGCTTTTTTCCCTTTATTATGAAGTGACAGTGGATAGACTTGAAAGGGGGAGAGAGATGGGGGATGACACTGTAATGGGAAAATTACATTTAAGCACAACATATTTTTGTTTAATTCGTACTTTACTGCTCTCACAAATGCTGAAAGAGTTTATCTCATTTCCCACATGCAGATTTATATTCTAACTTTGTGAGACATCCAGTCTGGAACATTATGTGAGCACTGTTAGCCTGAACCGATAAAGGTACAAGGTCGCCCTAAAACTATCTCTAGTTTTCCCATGCCAGTTTAGCTGTAACTGGGGGGATGACAGTCGTACAGGGAGGAGGAGGTGAGATGGCTCCGAGATGTCTCTCGTATCTCTTGATTGTCTTCATGTGTATCAGATTGCCTGTCAAAATTGTAGCGTCATAATAATCCAAGTGCGTGTGTGCTGTCACTCTGAAGATGCATATAAGCCTGGTGTTCTTGTTCACTCATTTGAGAAACTGACTCCACACTGGGCTGCGGCCTTTTGTGAAATCATGTTGATCCTATTTGCAAATATATCTTTTTAATAAAATACAAAAACCCAACTTGGTTTTAGTCCCCCTGCTGCAAAGGAAACTTCCACGACAACACGCAGCAAAGGGCAGCAGGTCGGATTCGAAAGCGCGCCGCTGCAAAGGACTCAGCCAGCTGGTTACATGGTTAAACCTCATTAGCTCTTACCAGTGTATTTCTGTGTGTACTTCGTCCACAGCAATCCCACCAATCGGTCCCAAAACGTCCCAGTTAGAGAGGAAATGTCCTAAACCTATTCTTTGTAAATCTTTACAATCATTCCCCAAAAGAACCAAGCAGGCCTGCCTTGTTCCACCATCCAAATTTCCTTCTAAACTTGACATTTTCAGCGTGTAGCTTGCAAGCTCGAAGGTTGTTGGTGATTCCCGTAGCGAAGGGATTTTGAGAACGGCGACACACAGAGAGCGGACATCTGGTCAGGTTTATCCTGGAAATGTACTTTTGCTGATCCAGACTACCACACATTACACACATGATCCCAACCCAGGCTTGAATATTCCATTTTAAAATCCATTTCTGAGTAACTAATCTCTTACCTAGGATGGTTATGAGCACTGGGAGCAGCAGCATAGGATGTGCAGTAAACACGGACACAGCTGCCACGCAGATGGCCAGAGACAGCAGCAGGCTCCACAGGGCACTCTCCACACCTACAAACACACCGCAGAGCTCAACAGTGACTGCGTTCCAAATCGCATACTTTTAGGACGTACTGCAGCTGCTCTTCAAAGTATGCACTGTTGCACGCAGTATGCATACAATCTGCACATACCACGTCTTCATTAATTAATTCACTAATTCTGAGGATTATGGGTCAGAATAGCCAGAAAAGCATGCTGTCTTGCATACTGCAAAATACTGTTATTGAAGTCTGATAGTGATGCAGTTGGACATCCTGTCCTGTGTCATTTCCCCTTAGTCTCCCTGTCTGGACCGGCAAATCAATGGAAAAGAGTTCTATTACCGAAGAAATAGATCGTGGTGATGGCGCAGTGGATATGATACTTGCCTTCGGTGTGGCAGATGTGGGTTCGATTCCCACTGCGATACATCAACCAGTGTGTCCCTGGGTTTGACACTTAACCCCTAGTTGGTCCAGAGGCGTGTGACCTCTGAAATATGTAGTAATGTAAGTCGCTTTGGATAAAAGCGTCAGCTAAATGACATGAAATTTAATGTAAAATACCTAACTTAAACTTAAAAGTAGAAACATCAGACAATTTGTGGCTCTCTTTAGGTGGCCGGATTTGAAAATAAGTCATCCTCAACATGTGTTGTGTTTAAAGAAAGTTGGAGAACAATTTGATACCAAACAGGATGTATGCTCTACAGGATGTTTTTTTTCCCTTCCTACTATCAGGTTTCTTCCAGATGATGTACAGATTTTTAGGCATTCTATTATCTCAGTTGGCCTAAAAAAAACACTGCAAATAGCTGCTGTAAATGGGGAGGGGGAGGCATGACCCCCGGACCCCCCTAAGTTTGGGCGGCACTACAATGTCTACAACGTCTGGCTCTGCCCCTGATCCTGGTATTTTTGGCATCCTGCATTTGACATAATATGTTCTGGGACATACTTAATCTTTTTCTGGAACACAAGATAGTATGTTAGTATGAGTATTACTGCGAGGTCTGTCAGATTAATCCCTCTTCAGTTTGCAGAAAACGTCTCTTTGACACGCAGCTCCACTTCACGCTCACCTATGATTTCCATGAAGATCTGCTTCCAGTGCTCGCAAGTCTGGAAACCCCGTTGCAGAGCGGACGACTGCGGGAGGGAGGCCAGCTGCTCCTGGATGAAGTTCTCCCACTGGAGGAAGTCGGAGTATGTCTGAAAGGAAGATTTGCCCTTGTATGTGGTCTGGGGAGAGAAGAGAGGTAGAGCGTCAGGCTAAGTGGACTGGAAAGGTGCCGCTCTGCGAGATGAAAGATGAAAAGCTGGAAGATGAAGGGACTTACAGACTCAAAGGCCATGGACAGCCAGCAGACCTTGCCTCCGTTTATTCCCACCGCTCCGTGGGAGAGCTGCCCCGGCAGCAGGTTGGGCTCGGGGAGAGAGTGGCACTCCGGATGGAGCAGAGGCACAATAGAAGACAGTTTGTTACCTGAAGAATGGAAGAGATCAGAGAGCTGCTTGGAATTTACAGTATATTAGCAATAAAAAGGTGGTGCTCTTTGGCATGAACAAATCCAATAGACATCAAAGAAGAAGCCAGGGCACTCATCTTTTACAAAAAATATATATATAATGCCTTTAATGCATAATAAGATAAAAACATTATTATCTTATTCTATTCAGAATGTGCCAGATGCATTTAAGGCCTTTTATCTATTTTTTCCCGTAAAAGACGAGTGCCTTGGCTTCTTCTTTGATGTCTATACAGTTTACCTGCAAAGAACAGAAGAAAGGACAGAACCTTTTACACCCTTTTACACTCACTCTCTATTAATAATTCATATAATAATCATAATAGACTTTATCTATTATAGCCCCTTTCATGCAGAAAGCGTAGCTCAAAATGCTTTACAACAAAGTGGAGATACCGCACTAACAAAGATCCATTAAGAAAATAAAAGCAGTTACAAAATATTCAAATGACCAACAAATAACAGAGGCTGCAAATATATGCATCTGATAGCTTTGGGTAGCGAATTTCACAGTTTTGGTGCATAGTTACAAACCGTTTTTTTCACCCAGTTGTTCAGCACTTTATGTAACAGTTTTGTGCTATAAAGTTTGTAAAAAATAAGGTTTTAGGGCTGCAACTACTGATTATTTTCAATATCGTATCAGTCCTCCATTGACTGATGTATTTGTTTTATAAAATGTCAGAAAAGAAGTGAAAAATGTACAATTTCCCAAACCCCACGTTAACATCTTCAGATGTTTGGATTTTTATGATGATTCTGTCCAAGCATCAATCCAAAACCCCAAAATATCCAATTTGCTATTAAAGAGGAAAAAGGAAACCAGCAGATATTCCCATTTAAGAAGTTGGAAGTTGCAAAAAAATCAATCAATCAATCGATTGATCTATAATGTTATAATATTATTGTTTCACGATGTTTCATGGTAAAATCTGAATTGAGTTGGGGAGGTTACCTGAAGGCAAACACTGCGCTCCTCCTGGCTTCACAAGTTGTGTGTTTGCACTAATAGCTTTGCAGATTTTGCAGAGATGCCCCATTTCCTGGAAAACATCAAAGTCTGGGTCCAATATAATGCTGCCCTTTGGAGAGAATTAAACACAACGTCAGCCACACGATGAGAACATCATTCAGACATCTGGCTCGGCTTTATTTCTGGTGATGATTAAGATACACTGACACAGGTGTGGCCCTCACCATATCTCCGATAACGTGGTTGTCCCTGTTTCCGGTTCGGTTGACGCCCAAGATGCCAAAGACGACAAAAACCATCGCCCCGGTGTCCACCAGAGGACGCACCGCCGGCTGGCCGCACGCCCCGCCCCCGCATGGGTTGAAGCCAAACGTTTTGGATGCTTTCGTTTGGGCAGCAGAAGAGGGATCTTTGAGAAAAAAAAAGAACCACAGGAAAATCCAAATGAGTAAAGGGAAGTTAAAGATAACAATGAAAAATGAAAAGCAAAGTTTTCAATGCTTTTCAAAAAGCATTGAAAACCCCCTGATAAAAACGCCCCAAAAAAAGCACCAAAATCTATGCAGTGACAAAAAAAGTTTTCATTAGGGCTAACATAAATTTCGGAAAAAAAAACGACAAAAATATCTTTTTTTCGAAAACAAAGGACAAAAACGTTGCAAAAAGCATTGAAACCCCCCCCGACAAAAACGCCAAAAAAAAGCAGACAGTCCAAATGAGTAAAGGGAAGTTAAAGATAACAAGAAAAAAAACGCCGTTAGAAAAAATGTCGTTAGAAACGTTGAAAAAAAAAAGACCAAAAAAATCGAAAAAAAGGCCAACAATGTCGAAAACATAAAACATAAATTTCATTAAAAAAAAAACAACAAAAATATCTTTTTTTCTAAAACAAGGGACAAAAAGGGTTTTCAAAAAGCATTGAAAACCCCCTGATAAAAACGCCCCAAAAAAAGCACCAAAATCTATGCAGTGAGATATATAACGTTTTCATTAGGGCTAACAAACTGTCTTTATGTTAATGACGCTCTGCGATGCTCGCTCACCACTGGGAAGAGGGGTATAAAAGGTTCCCTGCGTGGGTCCATCGGGCCCAGAACTGATGCCGCAGCCAGGCGGGTCGACGCACACGCGGCTGGGATGAGGTCTCAGGCGGCGCTGGGCGAAGCAAAGTCTCCTGAAAAGATTAAAGTAGAGCTGAAATGACCGACTGTCCACTAGAACGACATGACAGAAATGACTTTTGATTCTTTTCATCCGTATTTTTTCACCTGCTGTGCTGCTGCAGAGACGACGCTACATAAAAGGAAAACTCTGGCGCCCAGCCATGGCGGGGTTCACACGAGGTGGATGTGATCATCCAGCTGGGGTACGGGTGGTACACATGGGAAACACACACTGTCATTCTGCTGGTGTAATTGCTGCGGGGCTGATTATAAGCCTATTCAGATAAAACAAGATTAGTTATAAGCCGCTTTAGTGGCACATATGGCAGTTGGGGGAGACATAACGTTACAGCTAATTATATTGCTGTTATTACTTTTTTTGCTCTCTAACCTGAAATGTCGACACCTCTTCGTGCTCTGTGCTGCACAGTTTCCACGGGGACGGAGTGCTGGCGTTGAGGGAGAAACGGTAAAGGGTTGTAGACGCTCCGAGGTCCAACTTTGATATGTACACCGTCAGTAAAGACTCTGAAAAAACAGCACAAAGTACAATATTTAAAAGTGGGGAAGGTATTAAGTGAGAGAGAAAGTGATTTGTATGTGCTGAATGTTTTACCTGTTTGGTTGGTGCGTGAATTTTGTTTGACAGCGCTCCGTGGGGCAGATGAAGTCGTTTTGCTCGGGCTCTGCTGATGTGTGGAGAACTTAAACGCTGAGGAGGAAGTGTGTGTGTACAAGGGATGGGGCTTTTCCATGAACACACCTGCAGCAGAACACAACATGCCATTTAGATATTTGTTTTGGATCTGTGAAGTTAACTGGGTGAGTGTCAGTGCGTTCACATTAGGGATGTAACGGTATGAAAATGGTTATAGTGACTAAAAGTATCGCGGTTTTCGGTATTATCGCGGTATTTTTAAAAGTGTGTTCAATATGTTCAGAGAGCACTGACCAGGCCTACACAAGCTGAAATAGTTTCAAAAGGTGTAACAGTGTTTATTATATTACAAAAATATAGGCAAAAAAAAAGTGCAACTTTTAACATCAAAGGAACAAGGGTTCAGCACGTTTTGCCGCCTTTAGCAGCAACTTCTTTTCCTGCACGTTCTGCAGATAGGATAACTGTCTTCAATCAACTGTCCTTCGGGCATTTAACCAAAATAACCAAAATATGCCCATGCTTCAGACTTCGTCCTCTTATTGCGTTTTTCCATTATATGGTACCTGCTCAACTCTACTCGCCTTTTTTGGTTTTCCATTATGAAAAAATCATCATTGAACATCCTGAACACACCTGCCGTTTTTAAATAGTTTAGCCAGCGGTGTTTTTTTTTTTTGCTGCCTCCAGCTTCTTTTGAAACTAAATTTGTTTTCTGGCAAACAGCCACATGCCGAGGTCAAAAACAACACACCTTTCGACGTTCTGTTTGTGTGTGTGTGTTGCGTTAGGTCACGGCAGTTTCCTGCGGCGTCGCTATGACGACCAGCCACGCTCGCCTCACGCATGAGGTGGTACTAATGGCGCGTTCCTGCCACCTGGGAATAACAGGGACCGCCCCCGTGGTTACGTTGTTTTTCCAACTGCCAGCGTTCACATAGTCGGGATCCGTGTTCTTCTTCTTCTGTTGTATTGGCGTTTGCCGTAACAACTTGTTGCATGACTGCCACCAACGGTTGGGCGTAGCCGAGAGCATCAGGTGGTCAACGCGTCACCAACTGGGAAACTCGGTTATCAAAATCCAGCCCGAGTTTCCCACCTCGGATTCCCACAGGAAGTGACGTGAATGATGACGTTTTCACTCGGAAAAATGTTTTTCCGATGTCCATGAACGCACGGTAAATCTGCAATGGAAAATGGAGGACGGGGCACCGCGGCCGAGTCAAGTCGAGTAGAGTAGAGTAGAGCAGGTACCATGTAATGGAAAAACGCCATTACATCTCCTCCTTTCCGCCAATTGATGATTCCAACTTCAAGAAACGCACGTTGTACGCTACGCAGTGCGCCTGCGCGGCAACTTCAGGAGACTCGGATGAAGCTTTAAACACACGGTTCCCACACCGTGGTTATCCACCGTGATGATAATTATTTTAAATGAAAACGGTAATTCTTATCGTCAACATTTTTAATTGTGGTCTACAGTTAACACCGGTAATCGTTCCATCCCGAGTTCACACGCAGTTTGAAAACCTGATTATATTCAGTCTCACCTGAACACATGGGGCAGGAGATGCCCTGACCGCTGAGGTTGCTCCTCAGAGCCAGCAGCGTCTGAAGGTTCGTGTCCCGGCGGAAAAGGAGGGGGGCGTGAGTGGCCGGCCTCAGGAGACAGCAGCAGCCGGCAGATAAGACCAGAACCAGGAGGAAGACGCCTGCGCCGACAGGAAGAAAGTGATGAATGATGGCAGAGAGGAGGGTCTGATGGAGCAGATAGAGCAGCTGAGAGACGCATCAGGAGCAAGGATCAATTACAGTCCCTCCTTAGAAGAGGGAAGATAAATACTTCATGAAAGGCACTTGGTCTTCCTCTGACAGACTAAATCCTCTTAGGTCACACAGAGACGAGCTGGAGGTTACTCTCACATCTAAATCATGGATCAAGATCTTGTCTGATAATATCTGTGAGAACCAAACTATAGAAATGACAAAGTGTCTTCAGTATAAATTGCCGTGTCAAACTGTGTGAGTTCGTGGGCCGGGTTGGCTCAGTTGGGAGAGCAGGCGCACATATACATAGAGGTGTATGCCTCGACGCAGAGGTCCAGGATTCGAGTCCGACCTGTGACGATTTCCTGTATGTCTTCCCCCTCTCTCTCCGCTTTCTCACCTAGCTGTCCTGTTCATTAAAAAGGCGGAAATGCCCCAAAAATTATCTTAAAAAAACTGTGTAAGTTCAGTCACACTTCATCTGAAGGTGTGCATAAGACGGACATGACACCGGTCATAAGCATGAAGGAGTCTTTATGAATGTTCATGACTGTTGTCATTAGGGGTCATTCGGTAAATTATGATACGCAAGATGAGATGAACACGAGACGTTTGTGTTATGACAACTTGACATTAGGCGTGTCATAAATATGTGATAGCAGACTTAACTTAAAGAAACTATTGAGCTTTATGTGTTAACTTTACATTAAACTGTCATAAGTGGTTGTTTTGACGTTGGCTGTCATGAGAACATTATAATTGTGTCATCATATGTAATTCCCTTGAGTGAAAGAAGTTGGGCTTGTCATAAAGATGTCATAAAGTTTGATTTCACTATCAAATGCTTTTATAACAGTGTCCTGAATATAGGGGCTGCAACTAATGATTAGTTTCATTGTCGAATTAGCGATAAGTTGTTAGGTTTATAAAATGGTGGAAAATGTGGATCAGTATTTCCCAAAGCCCAAGATGTTTTTTTTTTTCCACAACTAAACTGTCACAGAGGAGAGAAGAAACTAGAACATATTCACATTTAACAAGCTGGAATCAGAGAAGTTTTAAAAAACCAACTCAAACCGATTAATCTGCAATTCATTTAATAGTTGACAGCTCTACATGAATAATTCCCTTGACCTCAACCAAAGTGGAACTTGTATTTAAGATGTCATAACTGTTATAAGTCCAGTTGCTCGACAGTGAATGCAGCAGTACTAAGGAGATTTACCAAGTTTGTCTTGCTTAACCCTCCTGTTGTCCTCGGGTCTAATTTGACCCATTTTCAAAAACTTTCGACATCAGAAATGTGGTTTTCTTTCAACCAAATTGTCAAAAGAAATAAAGTGGATGGTTCTGTACAACGCTCTTCACAAGTACATTAAATGAGCATATCACTACTTTCATTGAATTTGGGAGTTTTATTAAATTTTATAGCATTTGAAAAAAAAAATGGATAAAAGAACGTCAGAAAAGGCGCAGAAAAAAATCAGCAAAAACATCAGAAAAAAGTGACAAAAAGAATTGGAAAAAAGTGACTAAAACGTCAAAACATTTCCTAAACATCATGAAAAGCGACAAAAGTGTCCAAAAAGACGACCAAAACACTGAAAAAAGTTTACATTTTTACACAGAAAAGCAAAGTTGCACGGTCGACGGGAAGACAACACAAGGGTTGATGTCAAGTTGTCATAACACAAACATCTCAAACAATGTCACCTTTTCAATAAAAGTGTCCTAAATTTACCGAATGACGCAAGTTCATTATGGCAACAGTCATAAACATTTATAAAGACTCCTTCCTTTTCATGACCGGTGCCATGTCATAGTTATGACAGTGTCGTGTCAGTCTTATGCACACTAGGGGTGGGAATCACCAGAGGCCTCATGATACGATATCATCACGATACTTATGTCACGATACGATATCATCACGATACTTATGTCACGATACGATATTATTGCGATTTTAAACATATTGCAATATTCTGCGATATATTGCGATGTATCACCTTTTTTCCAACTTCAAATGTTTCCCAATTTCAAATGATGTCCCCAAAGGACAATTTTGTCAACATCCGCTTTATCTAAAAAAGATACATTTCTCTGTCTGTTCATCTCACTTCCATTTTATTGCTGCAAAATGGGATTGTCAAGCAGACAGACTGACCAACACATATACAGTACAGGCCAAAAGTTTGGACACACCTTCTCAGTCAATGTGTTTCTTTATATTCATGACTATTTACATTGTAGATTCTCACTGAAGGCATCAAAACTATGAATGAACACATATGGAATTATGTACTTAAAAAAAAAGTGTGAAATAACTGAAAACATGTCTTATATTTTAGATTCTTCAAAGTAGCCACCCTTTGCTTTTTTTGATAACTCTGCAAACCCTTGGTGTTCTCTCAATGAGCTTCATGAGGTAGTCACCTGAAATGGTTTTACCTTCACTGGTGTGACTTGTCAGGGTTAATTAGTGGAATTATTTCCCTTATTAATAAAAAAAGCAAAGGGTTGCTACTTTGAAGAATCTAAAATATAAGACATGTTTTCAGTTATTTCACACTTTTTTGTTAAGTATATAATTCCATATGTGTTCATTCATAGTTTTGATGCCTTCAGTGAGAATCTGAAATTTAAATAGTCATGAAAATAAAAAGGAAACGCAATGAATGAGAAAGTGTGTCCAAACTTTTGGCCTGTACTGTATAAGATCATAAAACATAACATAAAAGATCGATACTTGACGTCTGTGTATCGATATAGTATTGCCACAAAAAATATCGCGATACTATGCTGTATCGATTTTTTTCCCCCACCCCTAATGCACACCCCTTCAAATAAAGTGTTACCTTTAGTGATCAGCGTTTTACATCAAATCTCACCTAGAACAGCTTTTCGTCGCTCCACAGCTGGCTCTGCCACTAAATGCTTCAGGCCCCACCGGAGATTTGTGCTCACCACACCCACGTGCTGCTGCCCTGAAGGGGACTGAGGTGTCTCCACCGACAGGGAAAGAATGGCCGCGTCGCCGTCCGTGTCACCCGCGCCTAGCCGAGACAAAGACAGCGGGCTCAGTGGTGCCTGGACAGCAGCGTTTTACAACCCGAGAGACTCATTCCCTTCTTGAGACAATAATCTCACCTGGCTCCATCTCCACTGACAGAAGCGCCACATCATCGTCATCGTCTGACAACGGGCTGTGGCTCGCTGACAGGCCCGACAACAGCTTCCAGCTTCAGAGGGAGGACGCAGTTTTAGCGAGATAAGACAGCTGAAGGGGATTACACCGCGCCGGTGGTGTTGTTGCGCGGCATGCACAAATAAAATCTCACACAAAAGCGAGGAGACAATGCCTCACCAATTCAACCAGGCGTGTTCCTGAGGCGCCACACACTCGGTCCAGATACACAGGGCGGCAGGCATCAGGGCGGACACCCAAAACCAGCAGCAGCTGACAATGAGGGCCATGAATAGGCCAAAGTCATGCACGGCTGGGATCTAAGTGTCAGTTAAACGAAGCACAGTGTAAAAGACCTTGAAACATTCAATTTTTGCTTATCTTGTGAAAAAAGAAAAAAGGCCTTCTGCTGAGAGAGGCACTTCTATTCATCCATAGCAGGAGAGTCATTTATAGTCGCTGAACAGATTCTATTAACGGCAGGATTTCTCCTCTATGATTACCTGAGAGAAGGTGTTAGCAGCGTAGGCAGCTGCAGTAGTGAAGGAGGTGAGGAAAGTAGCTCGGCCGGCTGTTTTAATTGTGTAGATCATTCGCTGCTGCGGCTGACGTAGATGAGAAGCCTGTCGGAAGGTGCTGATGAACACAAATACATCATCCACACCTGAGCAACAGGGAGAGAACAAAAGATTATTATTACATATTATTGTAAATGTACTATAAGAGGATTTTTTTTTTACATTAAAAGGATAACTTCAGTATTTTTTAACCTGGACCATGTTTTTTCATGTTTTTGTGTCTGAGTGAGTAATGGGAACAACTTTTTCTTTTTTTTTAATTAGACCAGTATCGAGCAAGGTGACTGCTGTTGGCAGCGGAGAAACAAGCTGCTTGTGTAACATTAATGGGCAGTTGCACACCTTCAATTTCTGTCCACTAAAAGTTCTGTTTTTGCCGCTGACAGACTCAGATTATTACCATAATGTGTCTGACAACATTACGGGATGGATCCCTAAAGAGATAGACCTTCTTGTTAAAGATTAAGATCCTTTTTGTATAACATCAAACAGCCCCGAAATCACCATCGCCAAACTCGCCAGACTACATTTAAATAAAAAATGATTTTAGCGTGTTTATATCTGGCATATTTTCACATGTAAATAGGTGAATTAAGGGTTTATTTCAACCAAACCAGAGTGGTGATTGTTGGACCAGTGGAAAGACAAACCAAGACGGCTTTTGATCGTTTTATTTAGTTTCTGTTGTCTTTGAATGAAGTGTGTTTTACGATGGTAAAAGTCCTGATTATTTACATGGAGTCTGGTGGAGTTTGGTGTTGGTGATTTCGGGGCTGTTTCATGTTAAACTAAAAGGATTTTACTCTTTAACAAAAAGGTCTATCTCTGTAGGGATCCTTTCCATAATGTTGTCACACTCTTAGAATAATAATTTGAGCCTGTCAGAGGTAAAAACAGCAGAAATTGATGTGTGTGCAATTGCCCATTAACGTTAAATTGCAGCTTGTTTCAACGGTCTTGCTTAATATTGGACCAATTTCAGAGATTGTTGTTCCCATTAGTCACTTGGACACAAAAACACCAGCAAATAGAGTCCAGGTTGAAAAATACCGACGTTACCCTTTAAAGGAATAGTTTGACATTTTGGAAAAATACACTTCACTTTCCTGCTGAGAGTTAGAGGAGCTCTAGATCTATAGATGCCACTCTGATGTCCGAGAGTGGTGTCAATCATCTCATCTAACTCTCAGCAAGGATACAAATAAGCATATTTCCCGCTTATGTAAAACTATTCCTATAATGGACAAATTGGTGTATTTCTTTTTCCGTACCAATTCCGATAATAACAAAGGCTGCAACTCCATTGAGAATGCCCAGGTACCTGACGCCAAAGACAACATGGTACAAGAACAGAGCCATCAGGCAGCTCAGTCCGATGCTAGCGAGTCCGAAGAGAGTCAGAAACACTACAGAGAGACAAGAAAACAACACGGAGCTTGTAAATATTCATATGCTACCAAATGACATCACAGCCGAGGTGAATGCGTTCCATTTACAAGTCGGATTTTTCATTGTGGGGTTTAGCTCTAGCCAAGTAAACCATTGTTAGCATATCAGTTGATAACAACGCATTACAGTTTTTTTGTGCATGCAAACAGCGTAGCAACATGTCCACAGATAGAAGATGGACAGGAATGTGTTTACGACTGATTTAGTGAGACACAAATAACACAGAAGCGCTAATAACTGTATGTTACTACAGCTTTTATAACTGTTGATGCACGGGGCAGCCATGTTGGATTTTGACCTCGGGAAATCTGACTTCAGAGTACAAATGGAACGCACTATTACCATTGAGATGTGTACACAATACTGTAGGGCTGCACGATATGAGGGAAATACGCGATAACATTGTTGAGTATCGCGATAACAATATTACTTGCGATAAACAAACAGATATTAACATGTACTCAGCTCTGCTGCTTTCAGTATTCTGCTTAAATACAACACATTGCTTGTTGAATTTGAACCAAATGAAAGGAATGAAAGTGCAGTGTTTTACTGATATTTTCTTTCTAAAGAAACTAAAACCAAAATAATCTCTGAGTGTCTTTCGCGATACGTCACAGCCTTTTGCCATGTGTGTATTGCGCCAATCGATATTGCGATGACGATTAAAAAAACGATATATTGTGCAGCCCTAGGACAATGCGAGTTGAAGAAAGAGCAGTTTATACTGTACCAGAAAAGGAGGTCAGGACATAGACGAGCAGAGTAATGCAGGCTCCACTGATGACAGCCAGCATCATGTCGTTGTGGAAGGTGTGTCTCACCTCATCATCAAACAGCTCTGTTCCCCCGTACAGCACCTTCACCTGGCTGGGACAAGGCATCATCATGTCAAACTCCAACTGTTTGCAACAGTGTGTGGGACTGGGACAATATGCTTTTGTCCAGATGCGATTCTTTCTCACGATGCATGGGCGCCGATTGCGATGCTATTATTATTATTATTTATTACATTTATATAGCGCTTTATCATAGACACTCAAAGCGCATTTGGGGGGAGGGGGTGGGGACTGCTCTCTAACACCACTAATGTGTAGCACCCACCTGGGTGATGCACGGCAGCCATACAACGCCTTACGACGCCAGACGCCAGAACGCTCACCACACATTAGGGAGGGGGAGGGGAAACCGGAGAACCCGGAGAAAACCCACGCAGACACGGGCAAACATGCAAACTCCACACAGAAAGGCCTGGATTTGAACCCAGAACCTTCTTGCTGTGAGGCCACAGCACTAACCACTGGGCCACCAATGTTCTTTTCCTTCTTCAACCCTTGTGTTGTCTTCCCTGTCGACAATGCACCTTTTGTATCAGTTTTTTCTGCGTCAAAATGTAAAAACATTTTTGTCCGTCTCTTGACATTTTTATCACTTTTTTAGAAGTTTCTGTCAATATTTTTCTGTGCTTTTTTGATGTTTTTTTTTTAAGCTTTTCCCGTGTTTTTGTCACTTTTCCTGGCGTTTTTGAAGATTTTGCCGACATTTTTGACACTTTTTTCCAAGTTTTGTGTCACTTTTTTTCTTTGCTTTTTGACATTTTTGTCCTATGTTTTTCAACGTTCTATTATCAATTTTTCTTTACATGCTATAAAATTGAATGAAACACCCAAATTCACTGAAAATAGTGAACTGATCATTTATTTAACTTGTGAAGAGCGTTGTAGGGAACCATCCATGTTATTTTGTTTTAAAATTTGGTTGAAAGAAACCCAAATTTCTGATATAGAAACTTCTTGAAATGGGTCAGATTTGACCCGAGGACAACAGGAGGTTTAACAAAAACAGAAGTTCAACAATACACTAGGGACAATATATCATCAAGAACGCACATTACATGTCAGTCAGTCTGACATTTATTTTATTTGTAGAAAAGAACAGAACATGGATTTTCTGCATTTTCTGCTTCGCTCTGTTTTGCTGGAAACGGATAAGATGTAGTCGCTTTCGGTGGTACAGTATCAACAGAAAATATTTAGTTTAGTTATTGGTTAAAAAAAGTTATAAAAAATATTGATTCTAGGGAAAAGAACCAATTTTAAAATTACAAACGTGAATCGATTTTTTTTCCCAACCCCTAATGTGCTTATGTGTAAATAATAGGGTTAGGTTTAAAAAAAAAAAATGCCAAGGCCATTTTCACAGACGTATAGCTTTAGGTCTCCGTCTCCACTTCACACCCTCTGCACTAAAGAAAGCACTTGTACATGTTTTTACGTCTCTATGTAACTGCTTTGGGGTCAATTCTTAACGACGGCATTCTTTTTTTTAATTAATGCAGCAGGTTGGAGGGTTCCTTGTGCAATTTACAGCATTAGTTCTCTGGGAATCTCTTACATATCCAAGCTAAATCGGTATTGTAACTGAAACATCCCTAATCGAATCGATATCGAAACGGAAATCAAATCCAATCGGGAACTGGTAATCAGGGACTATAATGACTATAGTGACAATAACGCAGCAACTCAAACTCTCTCTGGGAGAGACAAGAAACGTGTTTTCCACAAGCCGGAGAAGTTTTATTAATCATGACCATATTTTGTAGACTGGGTAAACCCCAGCCCGATCTGCTGGCGATTTGATTTCCTAACCCTAACCCGCAGCTCTGGCTGGAAACCTGTACGTTTATCTATCCTGCATCCGTTACAAATTTGCGGGGACCAATCACAAACTGGCTTATCCTCCAGGCAGACAGGACTACTACCTACATGTTGGAGAGGATGTGGACACAGTATGGTGGATCATACCCACATATTTTGGGGCTGCCCCACTCTTAAACCCTTCTGGGGAGTAGTGGAAAGCATAATTAGAGTCTTTCACTATAATTTTAATTTGACTTGCTTATCATTCTACCTGGGTAACATGGACACTAAATTACCAAAGAAAGACAGACACCTCCTAAAAATCTTCATGGCTGTGAGCAAAAAAGCCATAACAAAAAGATGGCTCAACACAGAACCTCCCACGGTTAACCAGTGGAGAGTCATAATTAATAGATATCTAAACTAACCATTAAGCCTGCCTTAATGCCTTGCATATTCGGTTAAGGAAAACAATTTCTTTTTATTTCAATAAGGGCACTATGTGGCCAGCATTCGATTTATATCTTCATAAAACAAATCTTCATAAAACATCATATTGTGACCATACTTACTGGTATTCAGTGTATTGCTGCTACCCGTGCTTTGCACAAAAGCTTGAAAAAATAAAGTATAAAAAAAAATACTGGCTTATCCACCTGGCGAGCTATTGGCAGGTTTAACACAATGACAATAGAGAAGCGACCAAGCAGCTTCTTGTTTACATTCAACAAGCCGGCCACCGAAGCGCAGCAACCCGTTGTTGCCGCTGTCGCTGCTGCGTCACCCGGATCGTTGCTCTGATTGGTTGAAGGACTATCCAATTGCGTACAGAGTCATTTGAACTATGCCCGTTGATCATGCCTCTTGTGCAGTGGAAAATACAGAGCAAACTCCCCAGACTAATGTTCAATCTTAAAAGACTAAGCTTGGTCCGGTGATAGCCAGACTACATCTTTTGTCTAGTGAGTTAACAGCTGATGCCTTCGGGACGGAGCTACAGTATCTGCCGCCTCCCAGAAAGACTAACTGTTCCCCAAATTGTTCATTCCCTCTGCCATTAAGCTGCTGAACACCGAGTAGCTGTCTTGAATGCCACTCTATTTGAATGAAATGTTGCAACACTATTAATTTTATTATTTTATCTCGTCCCTTTTTAGCTTACTTTATCATCTTTATTCAGTTCTTTTTTTATACTTGCATATTTATGGATTTCACTCTTTCCCATGTGCCTTTTTTCTCCCTGCTCATTGATGAGTGGCAGTATGAATGTGTGTGTGTGTCTCAGTGGACTGTAGAAAGTGAATTGCCCTTTGGGGATAAATAAAGCTATCTGTATCAGAGACGTTTTGGGCACCACATACAGGTAAGCCCTACGGTATGAATGAAACTAAAAGGCTTTTCTTAGATCTAATGATTGTAATAATATTGGTCTAAACCAATGTGAAAATGAGACGCAAAACTACCACAAAGGGACATAAGCGGACTACAAAGAGACGCCAAATGACCACAGAGACCCAAAACAACCCCAAAAGAAACACAAATGAACGGAAAGAGACGGAACACGACTACAAGGAGACAAAATCCTACAAAGAGACACAAAATGGGGAAATTGGGGTCGTCGTTTTTTTTTTTTTATTGAAAAAACGTTAATTTTTTGTGCATTTTAGGCCTTTTTTTATACAGGACAGCTGAAGACACGAAAAGGGGGAAAGAGAAGAAGAACGACATGCAGCAAAGGGCCGCAGGGCGGAGTCGAGGAGTAAACCTCTGTATATATACGGGCGCCTGCTCTACCAGGTGAGCTAGCCAGGCGCCCATTTCACGTCACATTTTGTTGAGGAAAGACGCCTAACCCCCCCGCCAGATACATGCACCTAAGTCATCCAAATTAAAAATAATAAACCCTGGAAAGGAAAGATGATGATGGGATGTTTTAGATTTGATTATTGTAACAGTGTCTTTAAAGGTGTCTGTAAAAAAATCCATCCGACAACTGCAGTTGATTCAAAACGCTGCTGCCCGAGTCCTCGCTGGAACACATCTCCCCGTTCTCAGAGCTTTGAACTGGCTTCCTACGAATTGATTTCAAAATAATGTTATTTATTTATAGAAGCAGCTTTTAGTTCCCATGCACCACAGATCTGGAATAAACTTCCCGAAGACTTGAGATCTGCCCCAAGCCTTTGTTCTTTTAAATTGAGCCTTAAAAACATGTCTGTCTGCATTTTTGCTTTTCCTGAGCTCATTGACAGATAGTCATTCCTACACTTCTATTTCTAGAATTTCTATTTTTTGACGCTGTCGTTTTTTAAAGTAATTGTTCATTTCTTAGACTGCACTGTAACTTTTATTCTTGGATTTCGTCTTATTCTATTTAGCCGTTTTATATTCTTGTTAACTAATGTTTTTAGTTGTTTTTGACTGCTCCTTCGTGTTTTATATAAAGCACTTTGAACTGTCTTGTTGCCATATCTTCTACTGTATGCTTTTAAAGTTTTTTAAATCCACTGTTTTTGTTTTGTTTTTGTTTAATTAGGGCTGTGCAATTAGTCAAATTTGAATTTCAACTCAATGTAATCAAGAAAAAAAGAAATTTCAAATACGCCGCACTTTCGCCACATAAATTGCCAATTTTCGCGCGAAATATGCGGGGCTTGCATGATTTCATAATCCCCGCATTTTCGTTGCATTTAGCAGAAAGTTGAAAAATGTTGCGTTTACTTCACACAAGAGCAGCCATTTGCCCCTGTTGCCATGAGAACATTATGAAGGGATGTAATTACGCGGCATGAACATCATCGAAAAGCAGGGTGTTGGGGGAATCACTGTTTTGTTCTCTTTTCCCGCAATTTCATCGCATAAAATTGCATAAATATCCCGCATATTCCATCGCATTTTTTAAGAAAACGTGCCGCATAATCAAGGATTTTTGCACGCAACTATCACAAAAAAACTCCACATTTTTCTGGAAGGACTGCCTTTTAGTAAGTGTCATTCAGTTTTTGTCATGAAAACTTAGGGTTAGGGTTAGGGTTCATGTGTTCATGACAGTCTCATGTCACTCTTATGTAGATACCTTCAAGTAAAGTGTTACCCTTTGTTTTGTACTTTGTATGTTTATGCATATGTGGAGCACTTTGACTTGCCTCGGTGTCTGAATCGTGCCATATAAATAAACTGCCTTGCCTAATAAACGGTCAACATTGCAGGGATTATTTCCTGACCTGGTAGATTGCTTGGTCAGGATGTCTGCATACTGCACCACAAAGTTTTTGAAGCGTGATCTTTGCTCGTGAGCTCGGTCCTGCAGGGAGTAGAAGGAAGGAAGAGGAGCTCCAAAGTGGATCTCGCTGCGTAACAGAGAGGAGGAGAGATGCTCCGGCGACAGACTCTCATCAACGTACCAGTAGAACTGGGGGTGGGTGATGGCCAGACTCAGAGACCCTGGGAATACAGACACAGCAAACCAGCACTGTTAGGGGGACTCTTGATTAAAAATGAATCTAGGATTGATCTTAATTAATCTGTAGATTATTTTCTGGATTAATCGACTAGTTGTTTGTTCTATGAAATGTCAGAAAATGGTGAAAATTGTCCATCAGTGTTTCCCATAAGTCCAAGATGACGTCCTCAAGTGTCTTGTTTTGTCCACAACTCAAAGATATTCAGTTTACTGTCACAGAGGAGAGAAGAAACTAGAACATATTCACATTTAGGAAGCTGGAATTAGAGTTTTACTTTTTTTTCATTAAAGAATTACTCAAACCAATTTATCAATTATGAAAATGGTTGGCGATTTTCAAATATTTGACAACTTACTTTGCAGCTGTAAACTAAACTTTCAAGACAAATCTTGTATTAATCGCTTGAAAGATATACCTCGCATTCCCTCACGTAAGACTCAATTTTGAACTTTTTGTGTAGCTTTTTTATTTATTTATCAAAATAATTGCCGGTTAACTTAATAGTTGACAACTCATCAAATGAGAAGCTCCATTAGAAAGCTGTTATTTTCTGTATATCTGTATCAGTGTCTCTATGTCCCAACTGGCAGAGGCAGATGGCCGCCCACCTAGAGTCTGGGTCTGTCCGAGGTTTCTGCCTGTAAAAAGCTAGTGTCTCCTCGCCGCTGTCGCACCAAATGCTTGCTCTTTTGGTGGAATTATTTTTCCAACTTTCTTAACTTGTGGACTCACCTTGAATATCGGCCAGATCTGGGCCCATGCCATCATAGTAAATCTTCCCCCCTCTCTCGCTGGGGTACAGGTAGGACAGGAGTGAGCTGGGCGGGGAGCAGTAGGACGGTCCCAGTGGCAGATCCCTCAGCATCTCCAGAGGCTTCCAGCAGAACTGATGGAACTGCGGATGCTGCATGAGCAGGCGCTCCACGTGGTGAATTGTCTGCAGCCGTTCGGGGGTGAAGATGTTGCGATCGCCCTCCCCTTGAGCCACGAACACCAGCTCGATCCTCCACAGAGCCTGGCTCTGCAGGTAGTAATTGGGAGCCAACCTGCGCCTCCTAATGAGCCGTAGAGTTGAATTCCCATCCCGTGATCTCTCCGCTTCTTCTTCTTCTACTGCTCTGTGATACGAGTTCCTGTGCATCCCCATTTTCTCCTGACCCAATTTAAGCTCCGTCCTTTTATCTCTGCTCGCCACGGCTGCTCTCTTCTCATCATCTCCTGGGTGTGAGGGGTAGTTTCGAGGAGTGGAGGACCTCACAGCCTCATTATCTGTTGTGTTGAAAACTCCCTGTTTGCTCAGCTTCTCCAGCAGAAGCTCCCTCAGAGCCTCAGACTCGCTGTTATCTAAGTCTCGCCTACGTCTGTCCCAGGACCCCAGCTGAGTCTTCACTGCGATGGTGAGGGCGTCGAAGCGCTCGGCAGAGAAGTGACTGTGAACCTCAAAGGCACTGTAGGAGAGGTCTATGTCCAGAGGGGGGCAGTAGAGCAGCATGTAGGCAAACAGGGCGCATGGGAGTGACACAACTACCCCTAAAAGCCCCCCACTGGCCCAGGGCTGTGTGTACACCCACCCCAACTGCCCTCCACAGTCCACACATGCCAGCCTCCCCAGAGAAACAGCTCTGTCCTGCTGCGGGTGCTGCTCCATCCTCTCCTTCCTCCTCCTCCTCCTCCTCCTCATCTTCCTCTCCTCCCCAGCTGGGCTGAAACAACAGCGGATCATCCCCCACATCCATGCTGGCACCTGTCAGGGAGACACAACACCACTTGATGATTGCTCACTTAAAAAGGTCCCATATGGTGAAAATGGGTTTTGGATTGTGTTTTGTGTGTGTGTTTTAAACTCAGGGGTGTAAAGTAAAAGCTGTGAAAATGTGAAAGTCGCTTACTACCGCCATTCCTCTATCCACCAAAGAACTACACCGCCGGCAAACTCCAGTAAGAATTTGATGAATTTGCTACATAGAAACCGGATAACCAATGGTTGTCATTGCCAGAGCCAAGAGGAGTGTGAGGCGGGGGAGATGTCGTTGCTGAAAACTTGACATGAGAAGTGCATTATCAGGGCTCCAGACAAACTTTTTTAACTAGGAGCACTTTATCCCCTAACTAAAAATGTTTAGGGGCACAGGCAGAAAATGTATAGCCCGGCTCCGCCCTCCTACGTACTTCCGCTCAATTTTCATTTTCCTTCAGTACTCAGTCTGGGTTTGCGGTATATTCTTGGGTTTTCTTCGGTCAAATCTTTACCGGTCCAATCAGGGAACAGAGAGAGTGGCTGAGAACGATGACGTTAAGGTTCGGTAACCTTCGGTGAGTTCCGTAATAGCGGCGGAGAAAGATGCAAGCAAAGCCATTCGGTCCGTTGTGGCAACGCTACCGAAATACTCAGAAGTTAAAGCCTGAGCAAGACCAATCTTTGCTGAGTTGTGTTGGTGGCCATGATGTTGTGTCCCTCCTCCCCACGGGGTTCAGGAACAGTTTGATTTTCCAGCTCGCTCCGTTAGTGGTGAAGGAGTTGGCTTAGGCTAACGCTAGTGATGCTAAGCCGACGTCACGAACAAACGTTAGCGATTGGTTACGGCAGATCTAGTGGCTCTGGGCAGATCCAATAGTTTTAAACTCAACAGAGTACCCACCTTCAAGGAAGTTAACACTTGTCAATTAAGAGAGAGGCCAGACTCTCTGGACAAATTAAATGTACCAGAGTCTGGTAGGACCAGGCTAATGGACCAGAGACTGGTAGGACCAGGCTAATGTACCAGAGTCTGGTAGGACCAGGCTAATGGACCAGAGACTGGTAGGACCAGGCTAATGTACCAGAGTCTGGTAGGACCAGGCTTATGGACCAGAGACTGGTAGGACCAGGCTAGTGTACCAGAGTCTGGTAGGACCAGGCTAATGGACCAGAGACTGGTAAGACCAGGCTAATGGACCAGAGACTGGTAGGACTAGACTAATGGACCAGAGTCTGGTAGGACCAGGCTAATGGCCCAGAGTCTGGTAGGACCAGGCTAATGGACCAGAGTCTGGTAGGACCAGGCTAATGGACCAGAGTCTGGTAGGACCAGGCTAATGGACCAAAGTCTGGTAGGACCAGGCTAATTGACCAGAGACTGGTAGGACCAGGCTAATGGACCAGAGACTGGTAGGACCAGGCTAATTGACCAGAGACTGGTAGGACCAGGCTAATGGACCAGAGACTGGTAGGACCAGGATAGTGGACCAGAGTCTGGTGGGACCAGGTTAATGGACCAGAGTCTGGTAGGACCAGGCTATTTCCCCCATTTTAACAGTTTTTACTGATAAATGCTTTGGTAATAAATACAGAAACTACAATGTGCTGTTTTATTTTAGTCACAGTCTGGAGCCCTGATTATTCCATCCAATAAGTCACTGCACATCCTTTCAAAAGGAAAAAAAAATAAGTTACAGACAAGCGGATGGATCTTCTTTTTGGAGACTTGCCTCGACCTGTGAATTTGGTTTTTGCTAATGGTTAGCTGGCTGTGCCGTTGTTTTCCTACAGCTACACCCCTTTCCTCCTCTGGCAAGAGCACGAAATAGATGTTTGAACCACCACCAGCTGACACGGGCTTCAGACAAAATGAAGGACGAGGTAACTTCCAAAAGTTGCACTCAGCGAGCACGGACGTGAGAGTTAAGTGTGTCCCCAGAGCGGCTGTCGACAAAAGGGCTTCCATTGGAGGAAATTGAGAAGGGGAGACCTTTTTTTTTTCCTCAAGGGCTTATAAGAGAAAATGGTTGGCTGAGTCCTGCTTTGAGATGCTGATCACAAGAGCTTGGGGTGAGACAGGCTAAAAGCTGTGACTTAATTCTTTCCCTCAGTCAGCGTGTGCAAGCCTTTATCACCCAGACAGAGTCGGAAGGTGGCTTTTACATATCAACACTACAGCTGTGTCCGCAGCAAATTAAATCACTTCACTTGTCCAATTACTGACAAGAAGAGCAAGTGAGATATTAGACAGAGTTGTGAAATAAGAGGGGGTTTATCTCCTGTGATGGGCAGCCTTTGAATAATAGTGTCAATAGCTGCCACTTTTTTCCCCCCACCGCTCGACACACAAGACACTGCAGTTTGCATTCAAGTGGCAGTGAGCCCGCTAACTGCAGCAATTTATCTTTTCAGAGCAGTGCTTTAAGGTCAGCCAGGTAAGACAGTGAATCTTGATTATGTGTAAAAGATAGCTGCGCTCAGCTCTGCAGATGAAGTGAAAAAAAATCCATCATAAAAAAGGGATCATTTACAAACGATCTATGTAATCAATATTTGTAAAAAGAAAAATGATTAAGACTCACAGAGTTAGAAAGCAGAGAAGAAAGATTCTTGAAAGACAAGCCCTGGAGCTGAAAAATAAACTGGTAAGACTGGATTTTTGTATGCCTTTACACCTGAATAAACTTAATTTCATGGTAGAGCTAGAGGAGAAAATGTGCTTGTGTCTGCTGGAGAAAATCACATTGTGTGCGGTCACTGTGTCCCCAAAGTGTCCCGATAACGGATCAGATCTTGGTTTTGTTTCACGGCCCCGTCATTACCAGCTTTAGCTCGACACATTCTGAGAAAGACAATGTTTGAAGTTGTCGAATGTCCACAGGATTTACATAATACTAATATAGTTTTATGCTGACTTTTTCCTTTCATGAGAGAGATTAGAAAGCCTGTTAAGTTGAAAACCAAGAGCTCCACTATGTCTAATGCTCTCAATTAAAAGAGGCCTATTTTAAATCTGCACAACACTTCTTTTTATTAATCACCATGTCATCTTACAGCACAGACAAAGAAACCAGCGCACCTTTTAATGGGATAGCAGCAGACCAGAATCTGCCCACGCACTCTGAATGTGAACATGCTCTTTCAGAGGACAAATTCATTAATGGTGTTGGGAAGGTTGGTTTTAAAATGTGAAAACAGAGGAAGGAAATATGCTATCTCAACAAAATCATCTCTTTATTTTCAGTCACTTTTGGGTCACAGTGTCTTATATTTCTAAAACAACAAGAAAAGATAATTAGTCCCAATTTAAAGGCTGTAATTTGGTGGCATCATTATCGGTTTTGTGCACCCATCACGGGCTGTGAATTCAAAATGATGAACCACAATTATGTTGTCTTCTATAGCGCCATAATGACAGATACTTTACCTCTTCAAATGGGTTTTATAACCAAGTAATATAACCAATGATGTGACAAACTCTTTTAGAAATATGTGAGACATAATTGCGCATTTGGAGTAAATGGAATACAGTTTGGGTAATTTATTAGATTATTTCAATCCTGTTCCATTTTCATCATCTCTGCCTCTCCAGCTTGTTTTCATGATGGCACTCTCATCAACAGAAGATGAGAGGAGGAGGCATTGCAGACGAGCACAGAAACATGATAAGAGAAGAGAAATGGAGGTAAAGAAAAGCCTGGGGAATGACTGAAGACACTCACACGGCCGTCGCCCTTCAAAACAAACGGCCAGCACCTTCAGAAAATCTGTGAACAGAAATTGTGCTTTTCTGCTGTTTAATATTGATGGCGAAACACCTAAATGAGAGGACTGCGGGGCAGATCTCCACAGCTTCATTATCGGTGTCCGTTTCAACATCAAAACAGGCTGATTAGGTGCAGTCAAAGTCTGACAGTTTGATGAGACTCATTAGGGACTGACATGCAGACTTCGAGAGTGCCTATTAAGGCCGAGCTCTGTGCTGTGTGCAAAACCCTCTATCGCCTTCTGTGCGCCTTGCCACAGACAGCATGCAGGTAAAGATAAAGTGTAATGCACGGACTCAGGGACGCGTCCTTTTCTCTCCTCCCGATGAGCCTGAGCACTGCACCTCACGAACAGTAATTATGAGTGGTGTGCAGCTGTAAAGCACTGCGAGCAGTGCAGCGCCTGGTATGACTAATGTGTTTACAAGCTCCCAGAAATTTCCCAACACCGCCACTTCTCTGCAAAAGATTACACAGTACGCAGACGGTTTAAACCCTGCGCAGGTGTGGATTTAAATATAGAGTGTAATTTGGCGTCCTGCTTTCTGTATTTATTGCAGTAAACACTGTCTCCCTCATGGCTCGGTCTATATCACGGGGCTATGTTTCTTTGTCTATGTAATATAGTTTGTTTTAAGATTATTTTTGGGGCATTTTAGGCCTTTATTTATAGGACAGCTGAAGACATGAAAGGGGAGAGAGAGTAAACCTCTATATAGGGGCGCGCTGTACCAGATGAGCTGCCCGGGCGCCCAACATAATATAGTTTTAGACTCAAAACTGAGACAGACAAATGCACAGAGAGGCCTCAACTAAACTAGGGCTGCAACTAACGATTATTTTCATTGACGACTAATCTGTGGATTGTTCTCTCGGGTAATCGATTAGTCGTTTGGTCTAAAAATGACAATTTTAAATGTCAGAAAGTGGTGGAAAATGTGGATCAGTGTTTCCAAAAGCCCAAGACGACGTCCTCAAATGTCTTGTTCTGTCCACAACTCAAAGATATTCAGTTTACTGTCACAGAGGAGAGAAGGAACTAGAACATATTCACATTTCACAAGCTGGGATCAGAGAATTGTTCCATTTTTTTCATAAATAATGGCTCAAACCGATTAATCGATTATCAGACAGGTTGGCGATTAATTTCATAGTTGACAACTAATTGATTAATCTTTGCAGCTGTAAACTAAACATCCATTTGCCCACTTTTGAGATGTCAAATAGTGTATAAATCGCTTGAAAGATATACCTCGCTTTGCCTCACGTAAGACTCGATTTTGAACTTTCTGTGTAACTCTTTTTATTGGAAATGTTTAAACAAGTGAGCCCAGGCAGTCATGCTGTACCTGCCTGTACCTGCCTGTACCTGCCTGTTCCTGCGTGTACAGCAGTATCTGATCGACTGTGCAGCACAGAGCTGTATTTGTCTCGCGAGTCGTGTTCAGCCAGTCCTGAGCAAAAAGGAGGACCAGTTTTCTTATGTTGTATTTTTTTTTTCTCCCATAAAAACGCACATTAGCTGAGTGTCAGCGTTTTTACCCTCCACTACACCTCTGGATCGCGCCGGAGACTCTAGGTGGGAGCTGCGAGCCTGAACCCTTCACCTATAATCATCTCTCTCTCTCTCTCTCTCTCTCTCTCGCCATCCCTCACTCTCTTGCCCTTTTCCTCCCTTCAATCTTTCTGCCTTTTCTCCATGTCTCCATCTTGTCCACAAAAGGTGAGATTTGTACCCTTCATTATTGACAGCAGCTAAAAATAACCCCGCCCTTCTCAGTTTTATCTCCTCTCCATCTCATCCAATATGGATTTCACATGCTGGCTGCTGCCCCACTCCCATTCAGCCTGGTGTAAACACAGCAAGCACACCGCCTCATTTTTAAAAAGGAGCACTGATTCCACCACTATTGATCTATGAATATATATACCTTTTGCATGAGCGCTCGGCAACATGTTTAGAGCGGACGTGCCTTTGTATCCTTTTACGCGCCGTGAACCTGGAGTCAGGGGGGAGGGGGGGTTGTTTCGAGTCTAACTCTGGAGATTTATTTGCAGCTAACAACGGTGTTCATTTCTTCTATTGTGGATGAATTCATGCTCGCGCTGAAGGAAGCGCAAAGCGGTGTGTACGCGGGGGGTGAAGCACGGGCTGTACCATGCAGTTTCTCCCACTCTGCTGAATAAAAAGGTTGTGAATAAGCCCCATACTACAGCAATAGTTTCTAACAGCATAAAAAAAACCACATTCATCCCCAAACTTATCTGCTTCAGAGTTCCTCCGATGAACAATGCCTGTACTCCAAGCAAACAGGGTGAGCTTTTATTGATTTGTTAATCCATTTTTCTTTTTTTTTTTACACTTTCTCTTGCATTTACTAGATAATTGCATAGTTTACTGGCTTCAGTAATGCATCTTTTTTTTTAAATCTATGGATAAATCAGGCAAAAACAAAAGCATCCCTATGTCGAAGCATATGCCTGCGACGCTGAGAGGAGTCTTACCTGAGGCTGATGAGACGAGGACGACAGGTGGAGCGTTCAGGCCTACAGGGTCCACTTGTAATGTGCTGAACTCGTGCTCTGAAATTTCATCTCCTCCATGCTCTGGTGTGGAAGAACAGAAACAATAATTCACTGCTTTATTGTCATAGTTAATAACTCATCACGAGAGAGACAGAGACAAACACACACACACCAAGGGAACCCCCACAAGAGAATGACACACACACACACACACACACACACACACACACACACACACACACCTCCCTCCCCACACTCTATAGGAATCCTCCAATCTCAGCAGTTAATGTGTTGTTTTCCTCACCTTTTGTGCTCTTCTCTCCTCTCTTACCCGGTTGTCCAGGCGACAGAGTCAGTGAGAGACATTTCTTCCCAGAAGCTCCCCTCTCTCTCTCTCTCTCTCTCTCTTTCTCTCTCTCTCTCTCCCATGGCTTTGTTCAGCTCGCTCTGCTGACTGGCTCACCGGTGGATGCGAAGCGAGGAGGGGAACACGGCCGGGGGAAAACCTCCTGTAGATCCCTGGAAGACGGCAGGAGAGCCTGGGGGGGAGGAGGGGGGTTATGAATGAATAAAAACATGCCTTGGGCTAGTTCCACCTTCATTCAGCTTGTTTTTATGTGATCAAAATGATGCAGTTGCCACGATACTGCGGCCGAGCCCCCTCCCATGCTGTCAGAGATGGTACGGTCTAGTCTAGGCTCAGTTGGTGGGGAGGTGGGGTGTGTTGTAAGAGGTTGATCACTAGAACTGGCTATAGTGGGAGACAAAGTGCAGGCAATTTAAAATAATCACCTGTATTAAAGTGTTCATATTATGCTTTTTGGCTTGCTTTTATTGTGTTCTATATCTTTTTTGTGCACATTATAGGTTTACAAAGTGAAAAAGCCCAAAGTCCACCCCAAAGGGACTTATCATCTCCAACAGAAATCACTGTTCACAAACTGCTCCAAACAGCTCTATTGTAGTCCAGCCTTTACTTCTGAGACAAACGTGGTCACTTTGGAACACACGTTATAATGCTCACCTAGCTGCTAGCAGGGCACGCCCTCATACTCTGCTTCTGACTGGCTAGTAGTCCTTACCTAGGTACTGTCAGGGCACGCCCTCATACTCTGCTTCTGACTGGCTAGTAGTCCTTACCTAGCTACTGTCAGGGCATGCCCTCATACTCTGCTTCTGACTGGCTAGTAGTCCTTACCTAGGTACTGTCAGGGCACGCCCTCATACTCTAACCTCTAAATACAATTATGAACCTGAAGATGAGCACAATATGAGCACTTTAAGTGTTTATTAGCTCCTGATTAATTTCCGTTTGTGATGATTTAACTTCCGTTTGCCTTGTTGTGCAAGAAATGTTTCTCCTGGACCGTAGTGGCCTCGCTCACTAGTAGAGCTGCAGAGATTCATCAATTTGTTGTCAACTATTAAATAAGTCGCCAGCTATTTTGATAATTGATCGGTTTGAGTCATTTCTTTGGGAAAACAATTTGATTCCAGCTTGTTAAATGTGAACATTTTCTAGTTTCTTCTCTCCTCTCTGACAGTAAACTGAATATCTTTGTGTTGTGGACAAAACAAGACATTTGAGGAAATCATCTTGGGCTTTTTGGGAAACACTGAACGACAATTTTCACCATTTTCTGACATTTCAGAGACCAAACAACTAATCCATCCATCGAGAAAATAATTGACAGATTAATCGACAGTGAAAATAATCGTTAGCTGCAGCCTGCTCACTAGCTTTCTCCACTCCGACTGACACAATCAACTCCTCCATCACCTCACTCCTCAACCTCTGCTCGGGTTTAACTTGGATTGCATTGACATTGAAAGTCAAATGCTCCATCGTCTGAATGGGAACGGATAACTCTGAAATGAGGTTTCCCTCGACGTGTAGCTCTGTCCAGATGAAGTGTGTGAGTCAAGCACAAAAGTTTTAGAGTCCGCTGCTCGTCTGTCTGTATGTGTGTGTGTGTGTGTGTGTGGCACCCTTCAGGAAACTTTTCTCTTCATCCTGTTGGTGCTGTGCCAGACCCATCTGACCGAACAGACTTTTTCACCTGAGATCAATTAAGTGAAGCAGAGTCTAATCACATCTCACTGTGGAAGACAAACAGATCGTATGGAAACGGATCAATTGTTATAATTGCATGCCGTCAATAACAGCCAAACAGACTCTGTACAGTGTCCTTTGTTAGGGTTTAATGAGTCCCTCCAATTTGTACAGACTTCACTCGGTAAACACGTTTCACAAATATTGGCAGGCAAGAACTCGTAGGCAGTTGACACATGATAGTAGTATACATTTAAATAATACAAAATATAAATAAATCAGCCTTTCGTTCTACCACACATGCATACCGAACACACACACATGCAAACCTACACAGGGCTTTTCTGACAGACGGACAGGACGTTGTGTTCGCTCGCTGATCACGCAGAAAAATGAAGTCGGAAGAGTTATGGTTCGATGGTCCCCGTTAAGGCAGGTCTTCCTGAGAAAAAGCCTCATTTTTAGGAGAACTATTTGTTTTGTTTTTTTCTATGAGAGGAGATTCACGTTAATAGCTATAGCACCTGGGGGAGAAATGATGAATCATTTTTACACGTGTAGTAATATTACACAACGAAATTATAATTGGCACAGACGTGAATGGCTCTGCATGCAGGAGGTATCTCCATACTGACTCTGTCTTACTTTCCGGCAGTGTCCTTACTACTGGACAGGGACAATAATAGAGAACTATCTTATCTTTTATTAACAGCGGAAACCAGCGAACAAATGGCTCGAGGAAATAAAGAGAAGCTACAGAACATTATCGCCCTACAATCTGGTTCGTAAATCTAACAAATGATGGAGTACCATACACATTACAAAAATCTCTGGACTATTCTTATGCATCTTATTCATTTCTGTTTTCTAAACACTATAGTATATATATATATATATATATATATATATATATATATATATATATATATATAAAAAACACAACATACTATAACTGTCCAGCTCTATGTGAGAGTCTCCTACAGAGGTACATGTAAATGCATGTTGAGAATGTTTGGTTTCCTCGTTTATGACTACACACAAAGCTAGAAAGTCAGTGCAACCGTTAACGGTAGATGGGCTGATATGTAAATCTGGCTCTGAAAAAAAATGAAGCTGATATAGATAAGCACGACAGAGCTGGAAAAACTATCTGTATTCATTCTGTAATTTCTGCAAATGATGGTCTGTCTTCAGTACTGTATTTCAGTCGGCACTGATTGAGTTGGATTTCCACTTCATTTCCATCTCTGAAGAGTGCTCCAACAAAGGGATTAAAGTTGGATCACATCTAATCTAACATATTTCATTATTATTTCAGCAACTGCTAAAGGGACTCAGAGGAAGCCCAGGTTGTTGTTTTTTGGGAAAGTGTAGAATTATACAGTGTGAACACGTTTTGATCCCCGGAAATAAAACACCCCAGAGAACATCTTAAATACTCCACATATAATATACATCTCACATTTACAGCAAATAGAATTATAATAACAATAATAATAATTTGTTCGCAGCTGTGGCTTTCACATTTCAACTTTGCAGAAACACTTTCGGCCTGAGAGTTTAATTAATTTGCTTTGCTACACAACGTTCACAGTGAAAAGCAACAGCCCCAGTGTACTGGTCAGGACAGCTGATCTAAATGCGCTATGGTCATTGGTCCATGAGAGAAAACAGTGGTGCTGCCACACATAGACAAACGTGCACACTCTCACACAGACGCACTCTGTGCTGTAAACTCACATCCACTCTCATACTCTTAAGCAGTCCTATGACAAAGGGAATCGTTGGTTTCCTCTGGCTACCACAGATGCGTCTCCCTCATCTCAGAGATGATGTTATTGGCTTTTTTGAGCGCCTGTAAAAGAAAAAATAAAAGGAAAAGGAGGGCAGTTATGTCACTGGTTTTTAAAACAGTAAAAAAAAAAAAAGAAGAGAGAAACGACTTGCTAGAGTTCATGCTCAGAACTAGGGCTGCACGATATGAGGAAAATATCTAATTGCGATTATTTCGACTGATGTTGCGATACGATTCACGGTATTGGAGGGAATGATCATTTTTGTATCGTACTCATTTTCATTGAAAAATATTTACATTTTAAAAGCTTAAATGATTATACAGGGTTTCTGTAGGTTTCAACAAGTCAAATTTAAGACTTTTTAAGACCTTTATGGATGAAATTTAAGACCTATATCACGACATTAAAGTACAACGAAATGCAGAGTCACAAAAGCACTTGCAATGTAAATAAAATTATTAAAATTCATTCAAAAGCGACAGAGTAATACTGATCTGTACCGCAAATTATACTGTATTTGGACTAAAAAAAAGAAAGAACACGTATATAAAAAAAAACATTTCAATGGGCATTAGAGGTAGCGTTACATGTACGTAGGAAAATTTCAGACCCGTTTAAAATTATTTAAGACCGAGAACCCAATACTTTTGCGAATGTAAGACTTTTTAAGGCCTAAAATGTCCCCGCGGAAACCCGGTTAGATTTTTGCGAGGATCTGTACCAAACAAAGATCGGTTACACTTTACTTGAAGGTATCTACATAACAGTGACATGACACTGTCATGAACGGGTCATAAACATTATAAACAAGTGATAAACGTTTATGACATAACGCTTCTTTTAGTAAGTGTCATTCGGTTTTTGTCATGACAAGTTAGGGTTAGAGTTAGGGTTCATGTGTCATGACTGTGTCCTGTGTTCATGACAGTGTCATGTCACTCTTATGTAGATACCTTCAAGTAAAGTGTAACCCAAAGATCTTTCCTTTATTCTCAAGGGTAGGATTTGCATGCCAGGAAGTCTCTGCAGCACCACAATACTTCATTCAGATTTGGATATTGCACTAGGCCATATTGCGATTTCGATCAAACTGCGATTCATTGTGCAGCCCTACTCAGAACCTTTTCAGAGAACAAAAGCATCAGCAGTTGTTTTTGTTTTTTTCACCTCAAGCATTTGAGCCACCTCGGTCCGCTGCTGTGCCGTGTCCTGGGACTCAATGAGCAGCTCCTGCAGCAGTCCCTGTTTGTAAAGCTGACCCACCAGCTCACTCTGCAGATGCTCTTTCACAAAGTTCACCAGGAAGTGCATCACTGTCTTGGGCACACTGCGGACACACAGCACCCCGAGACAAAATCTGAAAACCAGTATCACTGACAACAACTGAGCTCTACTGGGGAATAAAGAAGGGGAAATTAGGGTTGGGGGGAAAAAAATACAGCATAGTATCGCAATATTTTCTGTGGCAATACGGTATCGATACAAGGGCACCAAGTATCGATCTTTTATTATATAAAATTCACATAAGAATTTAACTTTTTGGTACTACAATAATAATAATAAAAATTAAGTGAGAAGAATAAACAGAGACGTTTATCTTTTAGATAAAACAGATATCGACAAAGTTTTCCTTTGGGGACATCATTTGAAGTTGGAAAAAAGGTAATGAATTGCAATATATCACAGAATGACTCAATAGGTTTAAACTGACAATAATAAAAGTATCATAAAATAAAAGGTAGCAAATCATCGTGATAATATCGTATCGTGGGGCCTGGTACTCTAGCCTGGTCCTACCAGACTCTGGTCCATTTCATCTGTCTAGAGAGTCTGGCCACTCTCCCTTGACAAGTGTTAACTTCCTTGAAGGCGGTTACTCACGTTTGGTTGTGACGTATGTCATGCGCATGTGCGACAAGAGGGGAGACCGACAACTATCGGCTTATATTTAGCATTAGCATCGCTCGGGCTTTAACTTCTGGATATTCGGCAGCGTTGCCACAACAGACCGAATGGCTTCGCTCGCATCTTTCTAGCGAGCGTACTCAACGTTATCGTTCTCAGCCACTCCCTCTGTTCGCTGATTGGATCGCCAAATATTTGTATACCGCAAACCCAGACGGAGTACTGAAGGGAAATGAAAATTGAGCGGAAGTACATAGGAGGGCGGAGCCAGGCTATGGTGATTCCCACGCCCGCCCAAGCAGGGTTCAAAATTAGCACCATCCACCAGCCAAACTGGTAAAATATGCAGGTGGTAGATTTGCTTCACTCACCCAGCCAAAAAAACCAATGGTAATCTATTGAATGGCTGGTAAAACGTGCACATTCACTTGCCATTCACTTGGCTGGTGGACAAAAAAGTAAATTTTGAACCCTGACCCCAGGTGCTCTGGACTTGTTTAACTCGAACCTGTCCTGGATGCTTTTGCGGACAATGAGGAAGTAGCACTTGATGAGGCGCTGGATGATCTCGCAGTCCCTCTGCTCCTTTGCACTCAGCTTGCGGGATACGGACATTCCCTGGCAGAAAGAGAAAAAGTAAAATGTTGACAGTGTGCAATGTATTCAACACTAAGTGTTTTGTCCTGCTGCCAATCCCACCACTCACTGAGTCGAGGAGGTTAATAGCCTGGCTTTTGCTGGGACTGCCAAAGCCTGCAGCCGGAATCCTCTCTTCTGCAACCTTCTCGTTCTTCCAGCGCTTCCCTCCATCAAGAGCCTCCGCCTGACAGGAAGAAGTGACACAGGGAGTCAGGGGGGGTCAAAGCAAGTCGGGAATTCCACTGCAAACTGTCAAAGGGGCTATCTAACGTGTGGATGGGACACATGACGGTTAGGGCGTTACAGAACATGATTTCTGCCGTTTACCCAAGCGGAATAAATAATAAATGAGAGTACCTGCTGTAAGGGACAAATAACTACCTGCTGACTGTTGACGGACGCAGAGACCTGCGCTGCATCCGTGAAGTCTGGGTGTTTTGTGTTGATGTAGGCAAGCTCTATTGCTACTAAATTGTGTACCTAAGGGGAAAAAAAGCAGAATAAAGGCAGTCAGTGATTAATACAATTAGTATGAAAGATTATTTGAGCCAAACTGTGGATTACCATTTCATTAGTAACCGGCAAGCGCTTCCTCAGTAATCCAGTCACTACTTCCACAATGGAATCGTGCAGTTTGGGGAAACGTATAAGCTCCTAGCAGAGATAAAGACACACTTTATTTACACAGTATCAACAGTTTGTTTTCCCCCTTGGTGTGGTTCGTTTGGGGAGGTGTGATGGAGCAATCGCACTCTAATGCGCACCAAAAGTGGATCAAAGAAATGAACCGCTCCAGAGTTCGACTGAAAGCATACCGAGACCACCTCATCAAGGAGGTCTCGGACATAAATATCGTAATGCCTGTCGGACGCGGGCCGGGCTCGGACAGAAAAATGCAGCCCGATCCGCACTCTAAACCGCACAAACGGTGTACTCTGCACTCTGAGCTAATCGTCTCCTGTAGTCGGGTGTGATTTGGCATCTGCGATGCAGCAGAGCAGCAAAGTCAGACGTGGTTAATGTCCCTTTTCTCCGTGTGATTTGAAACCAAGGGGAAATTGAGTTTACAAACTCATCAACTGATTCGGACCAGAGCAAAAGAACTACAGGTGTGAAAACGCCCCCAGTCAACTAAGTTAACAAAGTCAATCAAGTGTAAAAATGCATCATCTTTTTGGCGAAACCTGTGTGCTGTAGGAGGAGCAGTGCTGGATGATCCTCTGCAGCTCCTCGTGAACCAGCTCTACACAGCGCATACTTGGCTCCTCCAGCCGCTTAATTTGCCGCTTCACCAACAACTCAAAGGACACCTCGGGAACAAAAAGTGCTGGCCGCGGACCCTGCAAGGCAGATCACACACACACACACACACACACACACAAACACACACACACACAAAGTGAAATATGCAAATGGTTGGTAAATTTGCTTCACTCACCAGCCGAAAAAACAATGGTTATCTATTGAGTGGCTGGTAAAATGTGAAGATTCACTAGACACACACACACAGACACAGACACACACACACACACACACACACACACACACACACACACACACACACACACACACACACACACACACACACACACACACACACACACACACACACACACACACACACACACACACCAATTTACCTGCTATTCCTCCAAAATACAGAACTTGACTAGAATTTAGATGAAACTAATTACACAATAGAAGTCAGGAGAAGCTCACCGTTGCATTGCGGATGGCAGTGAGGATATCAAGCTCCGTCAGTCCTCCCAGGGGGTCGATGGACTGCAAAGTGCGCCCAAAGGTCTCATGGAATATATAACAGATCCGAGCACCCCCACAGCTGTAGAAAAGACAGGTTTCAGCTGTGACACCGATGCGTTTTCACAGCGCTGTGTGTGTCAGCAAAGCTAAATCGCGCCAACACTGATTGCAGTCAACCTATAAGAGGTCAATAATTGCTCCCAACATGTTAACACAAATCGACCTTGTGGCGAGAGAGCTGTGAAGATGAGGGTGCCAACAGAAGATGCTGATACCACTTCAATTTACAATTACATCACCCCCAAGGACTTTACCCTCATGATATACATTGCGAGCCAACGTAAGTGAAATGCTGAGTCGTGCAACAAAAAGTACAAAGTTAGAACCTGAGAAAATTAGAGACAATTCACTAAAAAAGTGAAACAAAGGCTGCTATCATCAGAAACAAAATAGGGATGTCAAAATGAATGCGGTAATAACAAGTTGACGCAAATTCCTTTAATTTAATGCCACCAACGCTTTTGATGTGCGATTAACAAACGCACGTTGGGTAAATTGGGCCTCGGGCCACTCCGTAGTTTGGGGAATCAGGAATCAATGCAGCAGTAACGTTGCGGATGTCTAGCAGAAACAAAGCTCCTTGTGCAGAAACGGGTAAAGAAAAGAGCCTTTTGAATGTTCAGTTTCAAAGCCCTTCCAGATGGTTCTTCGACAAGACTAAAGTTATTTGCATGTTCTGCCTATGTGAATTGAGTTATCACCGGAGTACGTCGAGTCTCAAATATCACTTGAGGATTAAATCCCTTTTAAAGTACATTTAGAACAGATGAAAAATTTGCGATTAATCACGAGTTAATTATGGACAATCATGCAATTAATTGCGATTAAATATTTAAATCAATTGACAGCCCTAGACAAAAAGAAAAACATTTGCTATTCAACAGAGGTGTCAAAAGTATTCACGTTCATTACTCAAGTAGAAGTATAGATACTAGGGCTTGAAAAGACTTCTGTAGAAGTTGAAGTATCAACTCAAGCTTTTTACTTAAGTAAAAGTGTAAAACTACTGGTTTCAAAACTACTTAAAGTATAAAAGTAAAAGTAATGTAAGGGAAAAAAATGTCTTTAAGGACAAAAGCTTAGCCCGCCCCACAGGGGCTTATAGTGCACTACCCCACCTCCACAAAAACATTTATTCTAAAGGCCATAATGACTATAATAATGTTATATTAAAATCATACCTGCAAACTCAGAAGGGCTGAAAAAGGTGACACATCTCTTCTGTGTTTTTCAGACAACGGCAGCTACAGTCTGGTGTTACAATCCTCTCCAGTGAAATACAGACATACTTTGACACCGTTTAGCTGTCAGCATTTTAACCGCGTTAACTCCAACTGCTAGCTAACGGTAGGCTAACGTTACCTGCTGCTAAGTGTAGCGTTAACTAGCGTCCCGTGCTGCGATGTTTCAGTTCCCTCTAACGTCTGTTTTCGGAGCATCAGAGAGAAGCGCGGGCATTTGAGTAGCACCTAAATAAGGCACCGAAATCCGCGTTGCTATTCGATCCGGTAGATATCGGTCGTTAAGGCACCGGAGCCGTATTAGCACCGGGTCTGTGCGTACAAACCAATAGGGTGTCGGAATGTTTATACTTCTCATCCAACCACAATCAAATTCACTCACTATTTGGATAGTGAGTGGGGGGGGGGGGTAAAGGAGTAACGAGGCTATTTTTAAAATGTAAGGAGTAGAAAGTACAGATAATTGCGTGAAAATGTAAGGAGTAGAAGTAAAAAGTCTGCTGTAAAATAATTACTCCAGTAAAGTATAGATACCCAAAATTTCTACTTAAGTAAGGTAACAAAGTATTTGTACTTTGTTACTTGACACCTCTGCTATTCAACAAAGATCCGGCTACTGTAGCGAGATCAGACTCACAGCTCGGAGGTCTGGATGTATCTGGCTGTTCCCTCGATGGTGTTGCAGTAATCGCTGGCGAACTTGGTGACTATCTGCAGCAGGGTGGCACTGTGGTCCTCGACTGGCTGGCCGTAGCTGTTGAGCTGCGCCTGGTACTGGGCACTCAGCACGGTTACTCGGGTTTTGAGCTCTGGCAGGCAGTCCCGGATGTGGTGCATGAGCAGCCGGCTGAGAGTTTTGGCCAGATAGCGTGAGCCGGCGCGGGAGGCCAGCGAGGGGTAATGGCGCTGCAGGAAGGCGTGCTCATCCCTCACTGTGTCCTCCAGGCTCTTCTGGGTATTGATGTCATGCTGGCTCCTAGGTGGATCACAGATTAGGGAGAGAGAAAGAGGGTAATTAGATCATCAGGGTAATAAGGACATGAGCAACTGTTTTGAGAAGCTAGAAAACATGACATAGTAGGGTTGTCACGGTTTTCCCAATCCTTTTAAGGTCACAAGTCTTTTTTCAACCAGGTCGGCAAAACTACAATAGGAGCCACTAGATGGCAGAAGGGTACTTTGCAACAACAGTTTGGGTTTCTCAAAATTAACAAAGTGCAATCGAATGCATAATTACTTTAACGAGACACACATGAACGCACCATGAAGTGCTATTTCTGATACCGTGGCGGCAGAAATTTTACCGTGGCACATAGAGGAAACACTGTAACGTTACCCTGTGTCTTTAGCTGCAAGCTACCAGACGGTAAGCCAAGCTGTGTCGTTTAAAAAAAAAAAAAAGTATTTGGACGTGCACAATTAGGCGAGGTGGGTGGAGAGAAAAAAAGTACTGCTTTTAAATTTGATAGTCAAACTCAAAAGCTTAGTTTGATCAATTTAAAATCAAAATCGTGACACCCCTATTACACAGCTAGACTAAAAGAAAACAATTCATTTTTGCAAACCTGTTAACAACCCCGATAATCCCAAGTCTGACTGGAATGACTCGACCCAGAAGGACCTCCAGAGCATCAGTCCCTGCATCCATCAGGTCTAGCTTACTGACCACCAGCAGTGTTCGACGACCTGACACACACACACACACACACACACACACACACACACACACACACACACACACACACACACACACACACACACACTATATTTCTGAGGACAGTTAACGGTCCAATTTAGTTTTTCATCATTTATGTTGAGGAAAGCGTACAGTAGGATCATCACAGACGAAAACAAGGAAACAGGTCTCTGATGGGACAGGATTTAGGCCAGCAGTGGAACATTTAGGCCCAGATACAGATATCCTAACTAGCACACTTACCATCAGTGTACAACATGCACTTTAAGGCCAGATTGCCAACCTCCCAGATAGTTACTTCAGATTCTCATCATCCATCACTCTATTCTTCAGAGTGCAGCATGACAGCAACATTCATTTGCTGTTAACTGTCAGAAGGCTTTTAACAGTAAAGACTGGCAGGTCTATTAGCCTGAAATAACTTGAGTATAATGCATTACTTGTGCACAATTGATCATGAAAAATGCATTTCTACTTAAGGCGTCTTATGTAATAAGCACCGATGGAGAGGAAAGAAAATGAAAAAGAAATCGGAGGAGAAGAGGCGCGTGTGTACAAAATGTCTTACCATCTGGATCGACCTCGCGAGCCAATTTCAGAGCATCAGAGGTGGCCAAGTCAGAATTGGCAGGGGACACTGTGAGGATGAGGGAGTTTGGATTGGAGATGAAGGACAGGATCATCTCTTGTACTTGTGCCTCAATATCCTCTGGCTGGTCGCCAACGGGAACCTGAGGCGACAACAACAAGCAGCCAGCGTTACAGTGAGCACAGCGCAGACGTGCTGTCATGGTTGCAGATATAATGTTGATGTCATGATATAGTGCCATTATGTTTACACACATGAAACTAGTGATGTCCCGATCCCATTTTTAAAAGATTGAATATCTGCCGATACAGAGTCCCGATCCGATACTTGTATTTGCCTAGATAATAGAGCTGCACACGGTTTTCTTTTTGTTTACAAGAAACAAAAGATGTCTTCAGTAGCCTCTAAAGTATCGAGTATCGAAAAATGCCTTGTCATTCAATACCCAATTTCAATACCTAAGGAGGAAATCTCATGAGCGTCAGTGAGCCAATAAGCACGCAGCATGTTTCTACCAAGATCTAATAATGCTCCTGATTGGCTGTCTAATGTTACACGTTGTAAAGGCACACAGGAAAAACTCTACGTTACACTCACGTAGTCGGAGCTGAAAAAAAATTACTAAAAAAGATTAGTGCCATAATTTCTTTTTGTTTTATAGAATTGGTATTGAAAAAAAAGCATTGTTTAAGAACCGGTATCGAAGTCACGGTATCGGTATCGAACATTTTTGAACGATACCCAGCCCTAGTCCTCAGCTTAATACATTTAACTAAGATCTAACTTAGTGAAGCTAGCATTTTTGTAAAACTCACATTTAAAATCAACTTCTAATTAGAACGGTGTAGAATTTACTGACGTAAATGATCGAATAATGTGATCGGGGTGACTGCCGATCCTCGATCAGTTAAAAAATGGCCATATTGGCTCGAATCCGATCTGCACGAGCCGTCATGCGCAATCCTGTTTTACGAGGATTTACGGCACTGCACGATCTGTTCCACGCTTCCGGGCGTAGTTGTAGAGATCTGCCGTTAGCCTCCGCCGGGAAGCTAACGTTAGTTTAGCTAACAGCTAATTCGGCTAACAGCTAGCTAACAGCTTGATTCAGTCTAAAATAACGTTAACTAGCAACTTAAACACTGTATTGTATTTTAAATGAGCACAAGTAAAGTAGAACTGACGTAACAGCTGTCATATATTTTAACGGTTTTATTTTGAGGGTCTAGGGTTAGCTAAACTAACGTTAGCTTCCCGGTGGAGGCTAACGGCAGACCGCTAGAACTACGACCAGCGCAGTACATCTTGCACACGCGCATGACAGATCGTGCAGGCAGCACAGATCGGGTACCGACAACATCCTTGTCAAGTGGCTGAGTTTACCTTAGTAATTCCAGGTAAATCAACCAGAGTCAGATTAAGGACTTTGGGGGAGAAAATCTTCAAATATATGGGCTCTGGAGTGATTCCCTGGAGGGTATGAAGAAAAAAAAAAAAGTGAGAGAAACACATGAATGTATAATAAAAAGCTACATTTAAGACATAACTGACATAACACCAATGCCTTCTTTTCACCTTGTTGTCACCTGAACCACGTTCAGTCTCGGCTTCAATTTCCCGACGGATTTCCTGAAAATCTGCAAAGATCTGTCAGAAAATGTGTGAGAATGACGGATCAGCTAAACCCTGCACATAACACAGGATCAAAAGGCAGCGGGCACATCACATTTGAATCGTGCAGATAAATGTACCTGGTTCTTGCAGTGCAGGAATGTACCCCATTCTTCAGCTTTGACACCTGAACAAACATATAAGAGTGAGTGCAAATAGTTTTACAGAGATGTCTGCAAATAAATGTACGGTTTGGAGAAAAATGACTCAAAGAAATTACAAATGGACTTGACATACACTCACCTAAAGGATTATTAGGAACACCTGTTCAATTTCACATTAATGAAATTATTTAATCAACCAATCACATGGCAGCTGCTTCAATGCATTTAGGGGTGTGGTCCAGGTCTAGACAATCTCCTGAACTCCAAACTGAATGTCAGAATGGGAAAGAAAGGTGATCTAAGCAACTTTGAGCGTGGCATGGCCAGACAGGCTGGTCTGAGTATTTCCCAATCTCCTCAGTTACTGGGATTTTCACACACAACCATTTCTAGGGATTACAAAGAATGGTCTGAAAAAGGAAAAACATCCAGTATGCTGCAGTCCTGGGGGGTCCTGTTGATGCTAGAGGTCAGAGGAGAATGGACCGACTGAGTCCAGCTGATAGAAGATCAACTTTGACTCAAATAACCATTCGTTACAACCGAGGTATGCAGCAAAGCATTTGTGAAGCCACAACACGCACAACCTTGAGGCGGATGGGCTTCACCAGCAGAAGACCCCACCGGGTACCACTCATCTTCCAAATAGGGAAATTTTGCACGAGCTCACCAAAATTGGACAATTGAAAAAAATGTTGCCTGGTCTGAAGAGTCTCGTTTTCTGTTGAGACATTCAGATGGTAGAGTCAGAATTTGGCGTAAACAGAATGAGAACATGGATCCGTCATGTCTTGTTACCAGTGTTGCCACAGTTACTTTGAAAAAGTAACTTAGTTACTTTACAGATTACTTGATTTTAAAAGTAGTTTAGTTACTTTACAGATTACTTGATTTTAAAAGTAACGAAGTTAGATTATAAGTTACTTTATTAGTTACATGCAGCAGCTGCCAACAACACCCCCACAGCCTCAAGATAAAAATGACAACCGGTTTACTGTGAGGCAGCTCAGCGTGGCCAGTAGTAGAATCTGGTTTATTATGGCACGAAAGAGAGCCAGTCAGCCGTGTTTAAGGACAGCATTTCCGCTACAACATAGGTCTACTGCCCGACCAACTTCTTCAACTCTCCCCCACTTACTGGTTTTGCACCGAAGTCCAGCTTTTGTTGTTTGGGTGGTGGGGGGCCTCCTTCTCTCTGCTTCGCTCCACCTGCTAGGACTTGCTCTGTAAGTTTGGCTGCAGCGCTGCGACTCCAAATGGTTCTTCATATTTGACGTAGTCGCCACCAGCACAGAGTGTACAACGAACCTTAATAGTGCCGTCTTTAGCCGACACAAACTCTAAATAGTGACTGTATTTCCAGCTAGAAAACGCGCATCTCTCTCCTGCCTCCATTGTTGTTTACGTTTGTGTCGCTGCGTGGTACACGTGAACTGTCCTCATGCTGAAAATGTGACTTGTCACATACGTGACTTCACTCCCTGAGACGCAAGAAGAAGAAGAAAGCAAAAATATATATTTTTACTAAGGAAAATGACAAATAGTAACGCACAGTGACTTGGATAAGTAACTTTAATCTGATTACTGGTTTGGAAATAGTAACGCGTTAGATTACTCGTTACTGAAAAAAGTGCTCAGATTAGAGTAACGCGTTACTAGTAACGCGTTACGTGGCATCACTGCTTGTTACCACTGGGCAGGCTGGTGGTGGTGGGGGTGTAATGGTGTGGGGAATCCCTTTCGCCTTCAGAACTGCCTTCATTCTTTGTGTCATTGATTCAACGAGGTGCTGGAAGCATTCTTTAGAAATGTTGGCCCATATTGATAGGATAGGATCAAACACGGTATTAGTATGGTGTTCCTAATAATCCTTTAAGTGAGTGTACTTGACAGATGTAGATCAGAACGAACAAAAGGTTTGAGAGAGTTCACAAAAGAAATGACGAGGCTAAACAAAGACCATGCACAACAATTATACAGAGACCTGGGTAGCTGCTTTGGGCATTTTGCTTTACCCCATTTCCCTGAAAGAGTAGTAAAGGAGAAGAGGAAGAAAGACTACATGTTAGCAAAGAGAGGCTCTAGAAAGAGAAGCATGCAGTTCAAACAGTTAGTAAAAGCGCCAGGTCTAAGTGCTAATCACACATGAATTATTCTAGCAGACTCCATGCCTAGACAGAAATAACAAACCTGCTGTCCTACTGTGATATGCTGATACAAATAATTATACATAACTTAACCAAAAGTTGATTGTGTGTTTTCAAGGATAATCAAAACAACTCGCCTCTTATTATAAATATGAATAAATGGATTAGAGCTGCAAAGATGTATCGATTAATCGATTAGTTGACAACTATTAAATTAATCGCCAACTATTTTGATAGGCGATTAATCGACTGGAGTCATTTTTTATGAAAAAATCTCTGGTTTCAGCTTGCTAAATGTGAATATTTTCTAGTTTCTTCTCTCCTCTGTGACAGTAACCTGAATATCTTTAAGATTGACATTTGACATTTTGTAGACCAAACAACTAATCGATTAATCGAGAAAATAATCGACAGATGAAATCGACAATAAAAAAAAATCATTAGTTGCAGCCCTAAAATGGATAAATGTGAAGGTACCATTCTCGTTCTTCAGTCTCTCCTGCAGAGGGGCAACATTAACAAGTTGCAACACGAGGGGTCGTCTCGTGACTATTCCTGATCCCCGAGGCAGAAAGTCCCGTCCAACCAGGCTCTCCAACACAGAGCTCTTTCCACTGCTCTGTTATAGCACATAATGACAGAAATTCAGTCATTTTTCTATCAGTTTGCGCTGCAGACACATTCACAAGCCACGTTGAATTTCTGATTAAAAGAAAACAAACAACTCAAACTCAAATCAGAGAACTTACAGTTTTAGTAACAACAGTGAATTAAGGCAAGGGTTACAGATAATGGTTAGGTTTATAATTAGTAGGGGAGGGAAAAATAATCGATTAACGTATGTATCAGGATTTTTTATTTTCCGCCAATTTTTAAAATCGATTCTTTGAGATTCCCCAGAATCCTTTGTTGTTTTGTTTTTTACCAATGATTCACCTACATATTATTTGTTGATACGGTACTGCCGACAAAGACTACATCATATCAGTTTACAGCAAAACAGAGCGAAAGCAGAAAATCCATGTTACGTTCTTCTTTACAAATGAAATAAATGTCAGACTGACTAGCTGGCATGTGATGTGCTTTTTTCCTTAGAAAACTATTAGTTTTTAGAAATGTCTCATGATATATTGTCTCTAAAAGTGTATTATTCAACATTTGTCAGTTTTTGTTAAAGAAGAAAATAAAATCCCAAAACTCAATACTACCAAATCGCAATTCTTGTAGAATCGCAATAAATGAAAACCGCGATACAAATCGTATCTGCACCCATGTATTGAATCGGGCAAAAGTATATCGTCCCAGCCCTAGTGATTAGGCTTTTCATTGTCGTTTTCCCGACTGACCTGAGATCCGACCACGACTATCTGAGGGAGCTGTATGACTTCTGCACCCACTGTGAGAAACACCTCCTGCAGCCGGTTGATGGTGGGAATCAGAGTCTCCATCCTTCCAGTACACTAGGCACACTTACTAAATTGGTGGAAGAGAACATACACGTACATGCACGGACAGGAAGAAAGTACAGCAAATAAACTCAAGTGAGGTTAAATCATACTGAAACTACAATAATGTCGAGCTAGGAAAATTCTATTGCCAAAAGCCCAAATGAGAATGAATTTGGCTGCTTTCTTCTCTGAGCAAGAAAAACTAACAATGTGTTGCGAATGGATTTGATTAATATGAAAGATATATGATCTAACGTTACTGTTAACTGTTATTCCCCTAGAAAGTCTGATTTGCCGAGGGGGGAAGTGGTCCTGATGAGAGGGGTGTAACGCCCAAGTATCAGTTAGCTACAAGACCAACAATTTGCCGAATCCTCCCAGTTAAACGTTAAAAGTAACGTTAGGATTTCAAACTAAACACTGGCTATTATTAATCCTCACGGCGCTGACCTAACGTCTAAGTTACATGGCAACAAATGATAAAGCTGCACAGGCCAGAAGGCTAGCTAGGTTTTATCAGTTAATGTTAGCTGGTTAAAGCTAACGTTAAGTGGTAATGTTAAAGGCTGAAATGAAAGAGAAGTGCTAGCTAGCTTTGTGCTAACACTAGCTTAGCCGGTGGAACAACCGACCGTTATGACCTTACCGACGTTAAACAAATAATATCCCACCCTTATCCAACGTGTATGTCCTTCATTATACGTAGAAAAAAAGGCCAGTCAAAAATATTGCATTTTATCCGAATTGTTATCCAGAATTAGCTAGCAGCAACAGAACTAACCGCCAGTTTACGGTAGTAGCATTACTCTTCCTCAATCTGATTGGTCATAGAATGACTGATGAGCAGTGACGTGATCTGATTGGTTGAGACGCATAAGATTCGCCGTTTGGTCCCGCCTTTTAAAGTCCCACTACCCAACATCCCTTCTCATTTTTATATTTAACCATAAAAACTACTTTAAAAACCCTTGCCAGTAAACTTTAAATATAGTATTTTAGACATTTTAACTTCACATTAAATATAAAAAAATATAACAAAACAAGAAACATTAACAATTGTCTTTGTTTCTGTGGTTTAATGTCTGTATATATAAACATGATATTTACAAATCATACAATGAACATCAGTTAGTTATGGAATAAAACATGTATTACCGTCTCACGAATGATTAACAGAAAAACACACAGCCATCATCCAACACAGACATTGCTAAAAAATACCCTTCAGTAGAAGTTAGTGCCCCCTGGGAGTTGTAGCAGCCAGAGATCATGCGAAACCAACAGCATAAATGGATTACTTTGTATTCAAATATTATGTGATCAGGCCTTGTGTCATTACTGTTACTGCAACATCAATGACTGGGACCAAATGCCAAGTTTTCTTATCCAAGTCCTGTGGTCGTGGATAAGAAAGCCCTGTTGCTGAGATAATCAACAGTCAGTTTTATCTGTGTTCACTCAGCCACCGATTAGGCACACACAGCTGGGGCGCTCTGCAAGAAAACTGATGCAATATTTTCCATGGCTCACGCTCTAAACACTGTATGCACCTCCGAGCACTGAGCATCTCTTAAAAGACAATCACAAAAAACAACTTCCAGCTGGGCATTCTTAGTCCATGTAGGAGGTGTCCATGCCCTCGGCGTCGGGGTGAAGCAGTCGTCCCGCCAAGCGCTCAATGTCATCGAGACTAAGTTGTCTAAGTGAGCGTTCATAGTCCTTGAAGAAAAACAAAGGAAGAAAAAACATATTTAGAAAGAGCAAGCTAAAATATTCTACATAATCAATTTAATGATTAAAAAAAAAAAAAAAAAATGCATTTACATGTTTCATAAAAAAAATGCATTTACATGTTGTGTGTTGGGTATATTGCTCTATTTTTTATTGCAGCATGAGATAGGACGGATTGATTGTAGTCACCAGAAAGTTGCCATGAAACTACATTTCAAAATAAGTAGTTGATAATAGGCATGGGCCTGGCATGGGTATATGATTCTGACGGTATGATAACCTATAGCAAAAATATCACGGTTTTCATGGTATTGTGAATATTGAACTTAAGCTTAACTAAAAAAAATTTAAATCGCAATTCGAATCATAATCACAATATCTGGCAGGAAAAATCACAGTTACATTTCCTAAATCATTCAGTCCTACAATATATCCATATAACTTCCACATACAGGGCCTTTAAATAAACATTATGTACTCACCATGTGTTTAGGAGCCATTAATAAACAAAAGAACATTTTAAAATGTAAAAAATTGCAATGCTTATAAGAACAAAGACTGCAGTTTTATCTGGCTTTCATTATTGAGACCTTGCTGTGGCTTTTACATTGTTTTAGTCTGGGTGAAATACATTTCTGTGATAAGATGAGCACACAATGGATTGTGGGATACAGGCTAATCAGGTTGTGTCTTCCATATTTGGGCAAAAGAAGGCTGCATTTCTTGGACATATTTGGAGCGGACTTGACCCATTAAGATGTATTTACACATTGGAGGATGAAGTCTATAAATATAAAAGTTTGAAAAAAAATTATCTACATTGCCAGCATGCCAGATCACATTGTATTTTGCCCTCATCCCAAAGTGTTCATTAAAACATAAATAGTTCGGCCAAGGAACTTTAAATCGGCATTTGATGGTACCCGTCTTAATGTTTTGTGTCTTCAGCCTTCACTGGTAGCAACAAATCAAAACATTACACATTTATAAACTGTAAATATCCACATCAAAATGAATTAGCAAAATGTTATTGCTTTAATCTTAGTAGGACTGGAACTAACGATTATTTTCATTGTCGATTAATCTGTTGATTATTGCTTGATTAGTCGATTAGTTGTTAGACAAAGTATCCTCACGATTAATGGATTAGTTGTTTGGTCTCTTAAATGTCAGAAAATGGTGAAAAATGTGGATCAGTGTTTCCCCAAAAAGCCCAAGATGACGTCCTCAAATGTCTTGTTTTGTCCACAACTCAAAGATATTCAGTTTACTGTCACAGAGGAGAGAAGAAACTAGAACATATTCACATTTAACAAGCTGGAATCAGAGAATTTTTACTCAAACCAGTTAGTTGATTATCAAAATAGTTTTTGCAGCTCTAGAGCTTCAGTTATAATGCATTGAAATATAACTATTAAATACCTTAATAAGCTGTTCATGGACTTTTGCAGCATCTGATGGACTAAAGTGTCGAGCAAGAATAGTGGACACCGTCTGCCACACTCTTCCGTGCGTGCTGCTGCTGCTGCTGCTGCTGCTGCTGCTACTAGCAGCCATCCCTGACGCTCCAGTCCTCTCCCCCACCGGACGGATAACCAGATTCAATTTAGCCTCTGGCCCAATGGAGTAATCACTCAGTCTGTGCTCATCTGAGGAAAGCAATATAGTATGCAATCTTAAAAAATGTAATCATTTGATTCATGTACAATGTGGATTGGTGAATCGAGCAATTACTGTTCTGCACAAAAGGTTATAATACACTTGACAGTTAGCAAAACTACCTGCAAGCGCTTTCCCTTTATAGAGCAACCGCTGCTGGTTCGCTGGTATGTTGAGACGTTCTGACACTAGTTCCTTCACTGAGGAGACCTTTTCGTCTTCAGTCACCTGGAAGAACAACACGATGATGATGTATTAGTCACACTAAAATACATTTGGCAAGCGTTCTCTCCTTCTGTTGAGCTGAAGAGTAAGCACATTGCAGGAGATTGTAGCCAATCTGAATTCTTACTTTGCATCAAATTTACATAAAACCAACGATTGGGGAATTGACACACACAAGTGATAAAGATACCGCTACCTTACTAAATGTCTTCTTAAGAACGTTACTCCTTTAGAATATAAATATGTATAGCCAATAACAGGCATGTTAGAGTGTGGGCAGATACTTTTGTACTTATGATCAGAATCATGAGTTTGGACAATTAATGTGCAAATAATCAAATTTAAATCGCGATTTCGGCTCCTAACGATCACAAAAACAATGTAAATTGGAAAAACAAAATTACATTTTGCAAATAAACTTATGTTGTCTTGTGATCTGAATAGGGAAAAAAAAAAGTTTGAACAAGAAAAGTATGAAGGGAAATTTCACAGTTCAAGGTGTTTTCACTGAACGCAACATCTTTCCAAAAGTTGTTTTGTGATTATGATTTTTGTCCATAATCGAGCAGCCCTATAAGCAGAAGCATTGCATAGTCTCGATCACCGACGGACTTTAAAAGAATAGGATGTAGATTCACTTCTCCTCTCAGTAGCGCCAAGATAAAAAAGTGGCTGACGGTTAGGGTTGGGTACAGAGACCCGGTGCTAATACGCCACCTGTGCCTTAACAACCGTTATCTACCGGACCAAATAGCAACGTGGATTTCAGTGCCTCATTTTGGTGCTATTTTGAAGTCCTTATTTATGCTTTTTGGCTTTATCCCTTTCCTTTATTGTGTTATCTTTTTTGTGCACGTTATAGGTTTACAAAGTGAAAAGTCCACCCCAAATGGACTTATCTCCAACAGAAAACACTGTTCACAAACAGCTCTATTGTAGTCCAGCCTTTACACCGTGATGAACGCGCGTCACTTTGTAACAGACGTTATAATGCTCACCTAGCTGCTAGCGTGGCACGACCTCATACTCTGCTTCTGACTGGCTAGTAGTAAAGTGTGCCTGTATTTCTCTGTAGAGGATTTCAACACCGGGACGTACAGCAGTCTGCAGCTAAAGAAGACACAAACTAGATGCACTATATGGCCCCTGCCTGCCGTTGTATGAATGGTGCGTTTACTTGAAACTGATAAGCCTCGTTGTGCATTCAAAGTTATTGTTAAATACCCATTTCCCATCTAGTGGTTGTTATTGTCGTTTACCAGCAATTTACTGATGAAATATTGTTATGAGTTATTACAGCGATTACATTTTTTTTTATAAATAATTAAATTTTGACCATATGACCTTAACAATAAACAAGCTGTTCTTTATAGATAGATAGATAGTTAGATGGATCTTTATTGTCATTGTATGCAATACAACGAAATTCTGTTGGAGCAATCCTCTCCAAATAGCAGCATAGAGTAAAAACAGAGATACTGCTTTATTTAAGTATTTGCCTAGGGACTTCCCTTCCCTACAAGAACCACCAAATAAGGACTTAGAGAGCTCCCAATATCCACCACTGTGTTTGAACGTTGTAACTCAGAGGAGAGCAACAGGAGACAGTCTCATTTCGTTCAAGACGTACAGCAGTGTTTCCCCTTTTAGTACAGAAAATCTTCTTGTTTCCCCTATATTCATTGTGCAGCGACGCACTGCTGTGAGTCAATGAACGAGGCAACTGTCTGTGCAAACCTATATACTGTCTATGGTGCAAACGGATACGATGTTGTTGTTTTTAGCTGAACTGGACCAGAGAATATAAAGTTGAAACTGATCCGTGATGCTGTTTTGCCCTCATTGTTCTCCGTGAAGTTTGCTGGAAGTGATTATATTTAGCGTTTTATGTGGAGTGACCACTGCGCCGGACTCTCGTTTAAAAAATAGCCTTATAAATGCTACATTGCCTGTAAGGAAATAACGGGAGTAAGTGGCGAACCAGCCTTAAAGGGGATTTTATTTTATTTTTTAAATAAGGGCAGTGTGGTGAATTCATGCCGATATGAAGAGTGGTTCATGTGGATTTCGAAAAGTAACTGATAAATATTTAAAGAAACTTGAAAGTGTTACATTTAAACATCTAGCTAGCTAGCTAGATGTTTAAATGTAACACACTAGCTAGCTAGCTAGCTAGCTTGCCTACAGAGGCTAGCTAATGACGCGAATTAAGCTAGCGATAGGGAGTTAACAATTAGCAGTTAGCTAGCGTTAGCCCGGCGCTGCTTAACTCACCTGTACACTGCATTCTTTTCCTTGAAGCGGTTTCACGGTAAGGATCATTTTCGATGCGAATAAAAAAACAACACGTTCAAATGCTAAGCAACTAAATACACTCAAGTAACGTTATTTTTGCTAGCTCAAGATAGCCACAGGAGTTCTTCCCTTGTCAACGGCCCATCTTTTTCTACCGCAGATGCGCGAGGCTGCTGCTGCTCTCGTACGTCACTACTGCCACCTACTGGCTGGAGGGTTGTATGGCTGGAAGAAAATGACAAATTATTATTGTTCTTTCTTCTGTTTGAGATAATTAGACCAAAATTGAATAGAAAGAAAGAGAAAAAGGATGGTGAAGGAAAACGAAGGCCCTCGCTGGAGTTAGATATCTTAAAGAGACAAAAAGCAACCTTTAAAAACATACGTAATTACTCTCTAGTTAGGCTATTAGCCTACTAATTATTGATATTATCTTACATCGTCACCCGTTTTTTTTAAATATAGCCTGTCAGTCTTTGCGTCGGTCTTGTTGTACAAAGCTATATATGGGCCAGTGCCTTAATTTCCTCCCAAAACTATTTACTACATATTACACATTTATTAACTATTACACATTAGTCAGCAATTGTGACTATAGTGAAACACAATCATTGTTGCCCTAACACAATGTTAGCATTATGGTATATATCTATCTCTATAGCTACAATGGAGGGAGAGTAAAAAACCTCCTCTCAGTGCACACAGTCAGGTTTTACACTCTTCCACGTGAGCGAAATGTCTGGGGGATAAAATGACTGATGCTCCCCGCTCAGTTTGCCGGAGACCTACCTATCCCACATGGGCTCGGAAACACCCCAAAGACCGTCTGACCCAATTGGGATCCAGACCATGCATTTCTCATTACATCTTCCCGGATGGTCTCTGCACTGTCTTGGTCATGTGATTGGCTGCTGTCTGTGCCGGTGTCTGTGCCCAGCCCTGTGCAGCCCCTAGCAGGAGAGGAGCATCTTTCACTTGAGCGGGTATAAAGGAGATCAGCACCTGTCGGAGGGACTGTCTGCTGCCAGACAGGGACGAACATATTCAGGACAAGTGAGAAAGACTTCCACAGCGTCAGACAGGCTGCAGGTGGTACGTGATCTCTGTGTGTGTGTGTGTGTGTGTGTGTGTGTGTGTGTGTGTGTGTGTGTGTGTGTGATGTGAAAAACAGTAGGCTACGGCATTAGGCTATATATATATAATTTTTTTTTTTGCAGAACAGTGTGTTTACAAACTGTCTATTAGAACTCATTCATGTTTTTCAAAAGCTATTATCAGTGCGAGTGGCTCCGAGAAAAAAATGTATATTTTCTCTTCGCAGGGACACAAAGTGTGTGTGACTTAACAGATAATTACCTTATCTCAGTCGCAGGTGTTTTATCTCTTTGACATTACAATAGCACCGCTACTTTCTTGCCCTTTAATTTCTTTCTTTTTTATCGTATTTCTGTGAGGTGTTTGTGTGAGTTTGAAAGACTAATGGGGAAAAAAGGTATAATACAGACTGCATAAACATATTGTGTCTATAATGCATTTGTAGCCTACATGTATGCGACCCCTGGAAACCAAATGAAGTAGAAGAAGTAGCCTACTGTAAGCTTTAAAGCAAAGATAGATGTATTTTTGATTGTAGGGGAAACTATGAGTCATTGGATTTGAGTTTGTTTTTTAACTATTCAGCCTGTTGAAAAAGATTGCCATCCATCTATCCATCCATCCATCCATCCATCCATCCATCTATCTATTGTATTTATCTGCCTGGCTGCTTTTATTTCTGTCTGTCTGTTTCAAGCACTTATGGGGAAAAGTTTAAGAAGCATACAGCAAACTCCCTTAGGTCTTTCTCTCTCGCTTTGAACTGTGTTCAAATCCAAGTAGAAGCCATTGTACCTTATTGATTCCCTGTTTATGTTATTAATATTAATAATATTGGTGTAAGTAATGAAAGAGATGCAGATGGCTGTCAAGCTTTAAGTTATTAAATTGTAGATTGTAGCTGCAAAGGCGGCCTCATTGCAACTCCAAATCCAGTGCATTTGGACCCACTCTATAAATGTGTATATATGTGTGAGATCTATTTTACCTGCTGTGTGCAGGTAATGGGTACCCTTCGGGACCTCCAGTTTGCCCTGCAACTAAAGATTGAGGAGCTTCGCCAGAGGGACACACTAATAGATGAATTAGAATTAGAGTTGGATACAAAGGATGAACTCATTCGGAGACTGCAGGAGGAACTGGATCGCTACAGAGCCACCGTCTCCCTCCCAGGATCCTCTGCAGCCAGTGCAGGTACCGAACCCAGTGCTCATAAACAGGGCCGGCTGGTCCGTGGAATCTATAGGCAGTATAGGCAGTATAGGCAGTATAGGCGAATGCTATGTAGTAAGGGTTGACCAATACTGTTTTTTCAAGGCCGATACCAATACTTATCATTAGTAGTTAATGAAACTGATATTTGGAACCAATATACAATACAAATCTTTCAGTCAAAATGAAACATTTATTACAAACTCCAACACAGTTGTTGTTGTTGTTGTTTAAATGATTTAAGGAATTATTTAATAAAACTGAAACTTGAAACTTAATACGCAGTCAAAAAAATGAATAAATAAGAACAAAAATAGCTTTCTGAATTTTTAACATGCTAACAGTTTGTTTGCAGGTGTTGCAGACTGCTAACAGAGCCGTAGTGGAGTCAATGTAGCGCACTTTTTAATGAATTCACTTTATTGGTTATCGGTCAAATAAAACACTGATACAGATAATCTGCAAATTGCCAAATATCAGCCCCGATAATCGTCCAGGGCCGATAATTTGCCGATCCCTACTATGTAATGGTGGCAAATAATCTAAATTTTAATCTCGGTTACGATTTTTGGCTCCTCATGATCAAAAACAGAGTAATTGAGAAATTGAAGGGTTGACAATTGGTGCTCTCATAAAATATTAACGCAATGAGAGTCTTCAGAAATAACTGATTAAAAAAAAAAGTGGGTAAAGGCAAATAATAAAAAAGCTAGTAAGTTTGGTAAGTTCAAAAAATGACGTGACTTTACTTTAATGTAGCCTTTAAAACCAGGAAAAGACCACACTTGCGTCGTATCACAATATTACAATATCCATGGTTTAAGACAATATCTAACCTCATATGTAGATAATATGGATATATTGCCCAGCCCCAATCCGTAGCACCAAATTGGTCAGGGCCGGCCCCGCTTACAGTTTAAATGTCATATTTTAAAGCATCAAATGTAGCCTTAAACCGGACTTATTGTGTGTGTGTTTTTCCCTGTAGCATGCTCGGTTCAAAGTGAGGACTCACACAGAGCCAACAGGAAAACCGTGATTTCTGAGCCCTTCACTCTGGACCCGGTGACTCTCGCCATGGTTTCACACAGAAGCTGTGACAAAAGCCAGGAGTAAGCACACAGTGTTCTCTCAGCTGCTCTGTAATTGAATGTGTCTCTGAAATATTCGAGGCTAGGCTCTCCGACTACTTTCTGCACGATTCAGATACCATTCAATATTTCAAATCATTTTCAAACAATGCATGCATTCAACGCATGTTTTACAACTTGGCCTTAAATGTTACATCAGTCTCCTATACCTTCCTTTGTGCCCTCAGGTCCCAGAGGTTGATTGAGGCAGCTTTTTTGAAGAATGACTTGTTGAAGAACCTTGACGAGGGCGAAATCAGAGCCGTCATAGCCTGTATGTATCCCACCACCATCAATCAAGGCTGTTATGTCATCCAGGAGGGGGCCAATGGGGCTCAGGCTTATGTTTTGGAAGGTAAATCGTTGCCTTCTTACAATTGCAGACATTAATCATGCTTGAGGACATTTCCTCTAGATGACAGGTGCTTTAGAACAGCAGGATGAAATGATTGGTTATCTTATCTGTTTATATAATTTTTTTTTACGTCTGGATGACATTGCAATTATACGGAAGCATATTGCTGCCACGCCTGAAAAAGAAAAACTTATTAGTATCAGTATCATTATTTATTATTAGGTGAAAAGTTTGTTGTCATAATGAGATATTTTCACGTTATAAAAAGACATTTTCACGTTATTACAACACACAACTTAATTATTTCAATATACCATTTATCGCGTTATAAGGTGAAAAGTTTCAAGTTACAACAATAAATGATCATGTTTATGTGATCATTTATCTTGTTAGAACATGAAAATCCTGTTTGATTGAAGATACAATGTGCGGGTGGATACATTGTAAAATATTGGCTAATATGTATTTGATAAAGTTCTACTTCTTGCTTGGGATAATTTATTGCTATAACGTGAAACTTTTCACATAATAACGTGATCAATATTGTAATGAGATTTTTTTTTGTTATAACTTCATACGTTGTAAAAACATGAAAATACCGTTTCATAATGTGAACATATCTTGTTATAACCTGAATATATCTTGTTATAATGTGAATACAGTATACCTTTTTATAACGTGAACATATCTTGTTATAACATGAACATATCTTGTTATAACGTGAACATATCTTGTTATAACGTGAACATATCTTGTTATAACGTGAATATATCTTGTTATAACGTGAATATATCTTGTTATAACATGAATATATCTTGTTATAACATGAACATATCTTGTTATAACGTCAACATATCTTGTTATAACGTCAACATATCTTGTTATAACATGACTATATATATTGTTATAACGATATCTTGTTATAACGATATCTTGTTATAACGTCAACATATCTTGTTATAACGTCAACATATCTTGTTATAATGTCAACATATCTTGTTATAACGTGAACATATCTTGTTATAATATGAACATATCTTGTTATAACGTGAACACATCTTGTTATAATGTGAACATATCTTGTTATAACGTGAACATATCTTGTTATAACATGAATATATCTTGTTATAACATGAATATATATTGTTATAACGTCAACATATCTTGTTATAACATGAATATATATTGTTATAAAGATATCTTGTTATAACGTGAACATATATTGTTATAACGTGAACATATCTTGTTATAACATGAACATATCTTGTTATAACATGAACATATCTTGTTATAACGTGAACATATCTTGTTAAAACATGAACATATCAGTTATAACTTGAACATATCTTGTTATAATGTGAACATATCTTGTTATAACGTGAACATATCTTGTTATAACTTGAACATATCTTGTTATAACATGAACATATCTTGTTATAACGTGAACATATCTTGTTATAACGTGAACATATCTTGTTATAACTTGAACATATCTTGATATAACGTGAACATATCTTGTTATAATGTGAACATATCTTGTTATAACGAACATATCTTGTTATAACGTGAACATATCTTGATATAACGTGAACATATCTTGTTATAATGTGAACATATCTTGTTATAACGAACATATCTTGTTATAACATGAACATATCTTGTTATAACATGAACATATCTTGTTATAATGTGAACATATCTTGTTATAACGTGAACATATCTTGTTATAATGTGAACATATCTTGTTATAACGTGAACATATCTTGTTATAACGTAAAAATATCTTGTTCAAACGTGAACATATCTTATTATAGAGTGAAAATATCTTGCTATAAAGCGAAAAACATCTTGTTGTTACAATCAAACTTTTACTTAATAACGGGATACTGATTCAATTTTCATTATCGGGGCAAGGCAGCAATATGCTTCCGTACTAGTACATAGTTATTTGACCCTGCACTCAAACACGGCGATGTGGGAATTGCATGTTTGAGCAAGAAAAGACGAGGCACTGGGGATAATGAGTGACCCACATTGATGGTCAACTCGATACAAGAGACAAAAGAGGTTCTGCTTTGTGGTAGTTGCAGAGAGTTCATCAGTGCCTGATTGTCCTCAGGAATCTTGGCTGCATTTGTAATGTGACAGCTAATGGAGAGGGGCTGCTCCCTATTTTTCTGGCCTTGATTTTCTCGGAGATGATTGCATATCTTTTGTTTGTTCAGTCTGTGTCAGACAGCTGACGGTTCTTGATAGTCTCTCTACACTTCCTGACACAAAAACACACGCAGATAACAGCTCTGCGTGTTATGTGCGTGCTAGATTCCTTCACTGACTGTGTGTTTATTAACAGAAGGGCTGCTGGATGTGACAAAAGACGGACTGAGGCTTCTCACAATTGAGCCAGAAGACATGTTCGGAGAGCTCGCTCTCCTCTACAACTGCTCCCACACCTACTCTGTCTCAGGTAGGGCTGCAACTAGGGGTGTGAATCTTCACTGGTGTCACGTTTTGATTACGATTGTCCTGTACGATTTGAATCAATTAGATATCCTGATGCATCACAGTGCGTCGCCTCCTCAATATTATTATATATTGCTACCTATGATTTTCATCGACAAATTCAAGCAGTCAGATATATATAAATGAACTCCCCTTTTTACTGTATCTGCTCTTAAAAAAAAGATACTTCCTGAATGTAGCGGAGTCTGAACACTGCAGACAAAAAACAGAAAAAAAAAAAGCAACGACCGGAAAATCAATCATTCAAAATTACGTGTCATTTAGCTGATGCTTTTATCCAAAGCGACTTACAATTGCTATATATATCAGAGGTTGCACGCCTCTGGAGAAACTATGGGTTAAGTGTCTTGCTCATTGATTTTGAGCAAGATGTTTAATGAGATATATTGACGTATTGCAGTGGGAATTGAACCTGGATCTCCCACACCAAAGGAATGGGTCATATCCACTGCACCATCCCCACCCCATAGTCAATAATTGATTAAGGTCTGTCACTGCATCGATGCAGAATTGTCTAGGTCCGATGATTACACCCCTAGCTGCAACTAACGATTATCCTCACGATTAATGAATTAGTTGTTTGGTCTCTAAAATGTCCGAAAATGGTGAAAAATGTGGATCAGTGTGTCCCAAAAGCCCAAGATGACGTCAAGATGACATTTAAGAAGCCGGAATCAGAGAAGTTTGACCTTTTATCCATAAAAAAGACTCAAACCGATTAATCGCTTATCAAAATAGTTGGCAATTAAAATAATAGGTGACAACAAATCGATTCATCTTTGCAGCTCTACTCTCAGGTATCAAAGCATTATGTTGCATGCAGATATCGCTGCAGATCTATCACTTTAATTCATTTTGATTCGGTGGGGATATAAATAATTCTTATTTTAGAGAATTGAGAGACTATCACAAGCATGCAGATATCCGCCAGACTTCTGTTCAATTTAAAATCAAAGACCTTTTTGAGATCTTAGACAACGCCAAAGCTTCAAAGTGTTTTCCCAGAGAAACATTTTCTGCTTTACTGCATAACCCAGCCGTCTGACTGCCACATCTCTTCCCTGAAATCTAACACGCAATTTTTTGCAACAGTTTCAAATAACAATTTTCAGAAACGGTTTGCATTCAATTCACTCTCCTCCTGGTTGGATCATTCATAACCTATTATATATTCTTTTCTGGTGCAAGAATGTGTGATATTCTTTAGAAAATAGAAAGTGTGCTGTCATTCTGTCATTCTGATTACAGAGTCCTGTGGGGAAACATTCTTCTCAGCTGTCGCCACGAGCATCTGACCTGGTTTCACAGATAAATAGGCTGTGGAAACGGCTAGGATCAGTTTAAATGAAATGCCTTGCTGGTCCCTATAGCACCTCATTCCTTCCTCCATCTTTTTGTACTGCTTTCTTTATCTTTTGCGGCCAATTCCAATTTGTTCTTTACTATTACGCTGCTCAGCTCATGTCTGTTGTCCTTTTTTCTGTCAGTCCTTTCCTCACATCTGTTCAGGCCCCACTGTATTTATCTCCTTCCTGATCTGGAATTACTTTCTTTTTTTCCACCTGGGACCATCAATAGAGATGTGGTCTCTTTCATTGTGACAGTGATCAAGTTGCAGGGCTTCATCATCAGATCACGGAAGTTCACTGTGGCGAATGATATACTGCAGAAAAATGTCAGAAAATCCTCCTTTTGAGAGCAATTTTATTTTTGTTATTATAACAAAAGCACAGGGTTCAGATCCAAGTAAAGCTATCGCCCTGAATTGCGTCTCATACGGTGATAAAAATGAAAACCAATGGGGTATATCCAAATGATGGGAAATTGAGATATCAGGGCTGCAACATTATATCAGATGGTGGATGCAATTATACGGCCTGGAGGATGTCTACTTCTGTTTGCAGGAAGCTTTAGTGAATCAATATGGGTCATTATTCATTTACAACGCCGTCTTTGAAGCTCTATTATAAAGAAAGAGTAATAAAAGTAAAGGAAATCAGATTAGATTTATATTAAAAGTCCCTCACTGTAAGAAAACAAGCACTTACATTTCTTTTTAATCTAAATGATGAGCATTTCTATTAGAGTACTGGCCTGCTCTTTAGTCTGTAGCTGATCCTGCATTCAATCCACATCCATCCGTGTCTCTGAGAGCCGTTTCAATACTTGCTTCTTGGTTGTGTTTCCACCTGAGCTCCACTGTCACCGTCACAACAACCTTCATCGCTCCCTTCGTCTTTTGTCTTTTCATCCGCAGCGCGAACAGACAGCAAGCTGTGGGTTCTTGACGGAAAAAGCTACCAGACCATACTTATGCAGAGCAGCCTCAACAGCCTTTCTCATTCAATGGAGCTGCTCAGCAGGTGAACACTGGGCAGATACACTTCATTTGACACGGAGCAGGCCCCCCAGAAAGCTGCTTTGTATTCCAATACCTTCAACACAATATCACCAGGGTCATGTTGTCTGTCAGTCAGTCGCCACAATGCTGCGTTTAGGCCTTTTATAACACTGACCGAAAATATTAACATCCATATGACGGAACATACAGTGTGTGGAACACCCTGCCCAGCGACATTAGAAATGCAAACTGTGATGACACTTTTAAAAATCCACTGAAGTTATTCAGGCTGGAATTTAGTTTACTAGTAGTCTATATCCACGACGTTATATTTCCGGGATTGCTCCGGTGCCGCTGGAAATTGCACCTGGATGTCCCTCATTTCGGCCTGATGTCCGTCACCTTCCTCTGTCTCTGTGTTGGTGTTCTAAACTCTGGTGGATTTCTGAGGACTATGGTTAACTGTTCCTCAGATCTCTGCAGGGTAAATCCAGACAGCCAGACTAGACTCTCTGTCTAATCTGAGTTTTCTGTCGCACGAGTAAAACTACTTTTGAACGTACACCAAAACACTGACACTCACACTCAAACCGACACCCACAATCACACCCACACCCACACTCACACTCACACTCACTCTCACACTCACACTCACACTCACACAAACACACACACACACACACACACACACACACACACACACACACACACACACACCAGGGTCCTGAATTTATAGTATAGAAGTTCATTTTTAGCTTTTTCTATTGCCACTTTTATCTCTGTTCCTTTTATTTGTATTGATCGATTGTTATGAACTTATTTATCTCATGTATGTTGTCTTTTTCTGTTTTAATGTAATGCTGTAAAGCCCTTTGAGCTACATTTCATTGTATGTAAGGTACTATAAAAATAAAGTTATTATTATTATTATTAATATTATGACATGTTTCTGTGTGTCTGCAGTGTTCCCTTCCTCCAGTCTTTGCCTGAGGATATCATCATGAAAATGTCTGATCTCATGGAGGAGGTACAGATTAAGTACTTAAAATCTAAAGCACGGCATCGCGTGACCATCACTTATTCTTCAAACGGAATCCAGCAGATAGATTATGTATTCCCACAGACACGTGTAAACATGACTGTGTTATAGGCGGCCACTCTATTTGCTTTGCTTTGCAAGCCGTTGCTGGGGTAGAATCAGAAGTAATCCTTCATTGTTACAAACCCTCATCTTTATATGTGTAGGAGAGTTGTGGCTTTTTTTCCTCGCTGTCTTTTTCTTGCTCCTTTTAAAAGATTTTCTACACTTTTTTCTCTCTTCATCTGTCATTGACGTTCTACAGACACACTACAGTGAAGGTGACTACATCATTCGACAAGGGGCCACAGGAGACACCTTTTATATCATTAGCAAAGGCCAGGTAAAGATTGATGCTCTCTGCCTGCTGCACAGATGAAATGAGGCTTTCAGGGGGGAAAAAAGATCTACATTACGAATGTCAGCGGCAGAGTCAGAAATTGCTTTACGATGGGGATGGTTGACTTTGAAGCTTTTTCTACATTGCCTTGTTTTTTCAATACCTCTCTCTTTTGTGCCTGACAGGTGAAAGTGACAGAAAAGAAGCCAGGCCATGAAGAGCAGATTGTCCTTTCTAAGCTCTCTGAGAGACAGTGGTTTGGAGAGAAAGCTCTGTGGGGGTAAGCAGGAAATGATTAACTTTCAGAGGGAATTGTGTAAGAGTACAGAAGCCGACATCCGTACCACTATAATATCAATGATTTTCTTTTGCAATAATAACATTATGATTTTCTTCTTTACTCTGTCTTTAGAGAGGATGTTCGGACTTTGAATGTCATCGCTGCTGCAGGGGAAGTTACATGCTTGGTCATAGACAGGGAGTAAGTGGATATTTTGTCACTGCACAGAAAAATAGTAACTGATTCAGTTGCAACATTGTCAGACCTATCACCACAGCGCTGTGGAGAAAGGTCTGGCTGCACCACAGATGCATTCTGGGATAGGAGAAAAAAACACTCTGGGTTGTTTGCATTTCTTTAAACCAATCACAATCGTCTTGGTCGGAGCTAAGCTCCGGACGCAGCGACGGTGGCTCTGCTAAATAGTCTCAGGAAGGAACTTGTTTTGGTGGAACATTTGCACCCTGCAAAAGAAAACCCCACATAATATTAAAGGTCCCATGGCATGAAAATTTCACTTTATGAGGTTTTTTAACATTAAAATGCGTTGCCTATGGTCCCCCAGTGGCTAGAAATAGTGATAGGTGTAAACCGAGCCCTGGGTATCCTGCTCTGCCTTTAAGAAAATGAAAGCTCAGATGGACCGATCTGGAATCTTCTCCTTATGAGGTCATAAGGAGCAAGGTTACCTCCCCTTTCTCTGCTTTGCCCGCCCAGAGAATTTGGCCCACCCATGAGAGAGAGAGAGACATCATGGCTTTCAATCGAGAAAAGTGGCAGTTGGTCAAGGCCATACCCCCACCCTCCACCTTGCCCCCCCTCTCTCCTCCTCAATAGCTACAGACACAGAAATGGTACATCCTAAGGAAAGCTCATTGTGGGACTGGCTCTAGTGGCTGTAGTTCTGCACCAAAGCTGAATTTCGGGAAAGAGACTTCCGATACAGTATTAGGGGACCACTAAGGTCTATATAAAAGAGACTTCAGATACAGTATTAGGGGACCACTAAGGTCTATATAAAAGAGACTTCAGATACAGTATTAGGGGACCACTAAGGTCTATATAAAAGAGACTTCAGATACAGTATTAGGGGACCACTAAGGTCTATATAAAAGAGACTTCAGATACAGTATTAGGGGACCGCTAAGGTCTATATAAAAGAGACTTCAGATACAGTATTAGGGGACCACTAAGGTCTATATAAAAGAGACTTCAGATACAGTATTAGGGGACCACTAAGGTCTATATAAAAGAGACTTCAGATACAGTATTAGGGGACCACTAAGGTCTATATAAAAGCATCCAAAGAGCACCTTGTCATGGGACCTTTAAATGAAGTTAACTGTTGACACAACACAGTATCGTGAGCTATTTAAATTAGCTGATACATGGTTAAACCTCATTGGCTCTCACCAGTGTATCTCCATGTGTACTTTGTCCACAGCCATAAGTCCCAAAACGTCCCAGTTAGAGAGGAAATGCCGTAAATGTATTCTTTGTAAATCTTCACAATCCTTCTCTGAAAGAACCAAGCAGGCCTGTCTTGTTGCACGATCCAAATTTTGAGTTTGAGTTTGAGAACGGCAACACACAGAGAGCGGAAGCAATTATTGTCAAGTAATTGTCCTGGAAGTGATCCTGACTACTTGCTAGACTATACTCTTAAGTTGGTCATCAATTGATGTACTTATCCAGAGATTTTGGAGACTAATCATGTGCTTCTGTGTTTCAGGACCTTCAAAGACATCATTGATGGGTTGGTATTTGACTGCAGTCATGACGTGCTGCAAAGCCATGAATCCAAAATTGAGTGAGGAGCATTACAACACTCTTTTCTACAACAATAACATGTTATTTGTGGGGCTGTCCTCAACCTAAGAACTTCTTAGTCGATTATCATGTGATTTTGTCAACAAATCGATCAATTGATTTCGACAGATCTGTAAAACACCACAAAGAATCGCGCAAAAATACCACTTCAAATCTTGTGTTTACCAGGGATGTGCTCATAAGTTTCTTGGAAATAAGTCATTCAGCTAGAATAGACAAAAGAAATCTAAGTCGACTAAGACCAAAAGGACAATTAGTCGTCTAATCGACTTAAAGTGGGCAGCCCTAATAACTTTCACCGTTAGAAAACTCAATAAGCTCACCCGTGTTTTGATGGTGAACAGGTCTGACAAGGATCCCGATCTCTTCTCATCTTCCACCTTAAGTGATTTCCAGATTATCGGCGCTCTGGCCGTTGGGGAGTTTGGTCACGTAGACCTGGTGAGGGTTGATCTCATAGCAGTTCACACACAATCGGCCTCCTCCAGATTCCATGTTTCTATAATGTAATCGATTGATCCACGCCTCTGTCAGGTGCAACTGAAGAGCAACAGTAAGTGTCTTTACGCCATGAGGGTCCTTAAGAAGAAGCTGATCCTCAACAATGGTCAACGAGAGCACATCCTGAGAGAAGGGCGCATCCTAATGGAGGCTCATTGTCCATTCATAACCAGGTGTCTGTTTTTAAACAGTTATCTAATTATGGATTGTTTTCATTACATAATATGTTAAAAATATTTAAAGAGTGATTTCAATTTGTTTTTTTTCAACCTGGACTCTATTTTCCCATGCATTGGTGTCTAGGTGACTAATGCGAACTAAAATCTTCGAAATTGGTCCAATATTGAGCGAGAACGCTGTAACCGCGATGTAACCCTATAGGGCAAATGTTCATCGTCACCGCTGACAGGTTCAGATTATTATTCTAAGTGTCTGACAACATTATGGAAAGAATATATACAGAGATAGACCTTTTTGTTAAACAGTAAGATCATTTTTGTTTAACATGAAACAGCTCCAAAATGGCCGTCGCCAAACTCCACCAGACTCCATGTAAATAATCAGGACTTTTAGCGTGTATAGAGCCAGTATATTTCCACATGTAAATGGGTGAATTAAGGGTTTATTTCAACCAAACCAGAGTGGTGATTGTTGGAACAGTGGAAAGACGAACCAAGATGGCTTTTTATAGTTTTATTTTGTTTTCTGTCGACTTTGAAAAAAGTGTGTTTTGCGATGATAATCTTTGTTTATTTAAATGGAGTCTGGTGAGTTTGGTGATAGTGATTTTGAGGATGTTTCATGTTAAACAAAAAGGATTTTACTCTGTAACAAAAAGGTCTATCTCTGTAGGGATCCTTTCCATAATGTTGTCAGACACTTAGAATAATAATCTGAGCCTGTTAGTGGCAAAAACAGAACTTTTACGGAAATTAAAGGTGTGAAGTTGCCCATTAACGTTACATTGTAGCTTGTGTCTTGCTTAATACTGGACCAGTTTCAAAGATTGTTGTTCCCATCAGACACTTAGACACAAAAACATGGGAAAATAGAGTCCAGGTTGAAAAACAGAAATTACCCTTTAACATGTTTTGTATTTGTTTTGATCACAGGCTACATAAAACCTTTAGCGATGCCGAGCGTCTGTACATTTTGACAGAAGCTTGTCTTGGTGGAGATTTATGCAGTCTACTCAAAGATAAGTATGTTTTTTTGGATGAAAGATAGATGTATTTTTGTCATCATACTGATCAAATAGTTATAGTCCTACTACTGTGTTTTTAGCCAAGCTTTCGTCACAATACAATTTTTAACACTGAGCAGGATTTGATATCTTACATCTGTCTACATCACACATTTGTTTTTGTTCTCTGTGATGCTTAAACCAGCATTTCTTTTTTTTAAAGCTATAGTGCGTAGTTTCTGTCGCCCCCATGAGGAATTCTACGTAACAATAACAACACTGTTGGCGCGTCTACATGATATAAGCCTTCCGTGATCACGCATGCGCCCCCACCTCCTCCCCCACACAGTTGCTAGTAGCCAAGGAGGACACGGAGGATTAAAATAACATGATGGACTCTTCAGAAGAGGTCATTATCTTCACTCAAGCTTCTGTGCAGGAAAGTCGCCGGACGCCACGATCTTATGAACATAGTCAAACTGAGAGATCCAGAGAGAGTTGTGTGGAGCTGATAGTCTTAATTAGCTTTGTACCAGGTCATTTGGCAACGGCTTGAATGTAACGGACGTTCATTAATATCAAAAAGTTACGCACTAAGGCTTTAAAGCTTTTTTTTCAAACACAACAGAACATTCCCTGACATTGGACTAAGAGAAAATAAATACATACATAAAAATATAGAAATAGAAATAAACATATGACCATATATAGAAACATATGAACTTTTCAGTGAATTTCATAATCTAATTTGTTACAGCAACCCATCGCATGTTATTAGACACCCAGATATTGTCTATACGCGTCCATCTTAGCAATGTGTCCATTTTCAGTTGCAGATTTTCCGTCATTTGTTCCATTATATGAATTTCTTTTCAGTCTCTGTGTCCATTGGATTAAGGTTGGTAGTTTTGGCTCCTTCCAGTTCTTAAACCGACACTTCTACATACTGTTTCAGAGGATGTTTTGACGAATGCAGCACCAGGTTCTTCACGGCTTGCGTTGTTGAGGCCTTGACCTTTCTTCACTGTCGAAGTGTCGTCTATAGAGACCTCAAGCCTGAAAATGTAGTCCTGGATCAGCACGGTTATGCCAAACTGGTACTACAATTGGTTACAAATTTCAGTATTTTTCAACCTGGACCCTATTTTCCAATGCATTGCCAGACCTTCCTCCACAGTGCTGCGGAGGAGGGTCTGGCTAGCACAACATTTCGGGATGGGAGAAAAAAATGCTCTGGTTTATTGCCATTTCAATCACAATCGTCATGTACAGCGCTTTACAGCACAAAGCCACCGTATACCGCTGCAAAATAGCCTCGGGAAGGAACTTGTTTTGGTGGAACATGTGTACGTTCAAAAGTTGTTTTAGCCGTGCAACAGAAAACTGAGATTGGACAGATAGTCTAGCTAGCTGTCTGGATTTACCCTGCAGAGATCTGAGGAGCAGTTAAACATAGTCCTCATAAATCCACCGGAGGTTAGAACGCCAACACAAAGAAAGCGGAAGCTGAAGGACGGCCTAAAATGAGGGACATCCGTCGGAATTTCGCACGGCACTTAAACAATCCTGAAAGTTGAACGATGTTGAAATAGACTAGTGTCTAAGTGATGTGAACAAAAATCTTTGAAGTTGGTCCAGTATTGAGCGAGAACGCTGTAACCGGCAGCTGCGAACTGGGCTGCAATATAACCCCATAGAGCAAATGTTCATCGTCATTTTCCATTTCCTTGCTGTCTTTACCGCTGACAGGCTCAGATTATTATTCTAATTGTCTGACAACATTATGGAAAGATGGAAGAAGTCTCGCTGTGAAATCTTGTGAGGTAACTTTCCAAAGGACAGCGGTGTGGAACCATAGATTTATATCATAGGTTTATAGTGTGGAAGGTGGGTGGAGACAGAGGAGTTCTGGGTAATTTGTTGTTTTGGAGTACAGATAAGAGTTGCTTTGTTTTGTCTAAAACATTTTCAATTGCACACTTCCGAATGAAATGTCTTGCAGCTTTCATAGACGCTGCCTTTGGATACGGCCAGGCCGAAGTTGAGGCTAGTTGCGCAACAGCTACAAACGGATCCTAAAATGGGTTTCATGATTCTTGCAGTTAGGGCAGTCGGGGGGGTGTGGACAGCGTGCGTGTATGAGCAACGCATACAGATTGCAATCAAAGCGCTCAGAAAGGCTCCAAGAACGGACTTCTTCTCTTCTGTAGCTAAGTAATCAGCAATTTCAAAGATTTTTAGATTTTTGATTGTTTTACTCACCTAGACACAAATGCATGGGAAAATAGTATCCAGGTTGAAAATATTTCTCAGATATTCAACATGAAATTGTAGCATTCTGGGTTTTCCCAGCCGTGGTAGTGAACTCATATCCGCCTTTTGTAGATTGGTTCCAGATGTGTGAAGAAGGTTGAGGTGGGTAAGAAAACGTGGACCTTCTGCGGTACACCGGGCTACATGGCACCTGAAATCATCCTGAACAAAGGCCACAGTGTATCTGCAGACTTCTGGTCACTGGGCATTTTTGTGTTTGAACTTCTGAGTGGTGGGTAGGTTTTACAGTCTTCAGCAGCTCTTACGCTCATTTCTCCAGTTGAAGATTAAAGCGATGGTGACGGGCTCATGTTTTTCTTTCCAGGCTCCCATTCTACGACTCTGACCCGATGAAGATTCTCACTGCAACCATTCGAGGCATCGATCAAATCGACTTCCCAAAAACCATCAGCAAAAGTGCCTCCAGTGTTATAAAGAAACTGTGCAGGTGTTGTAAATATTAACCTCTGACACCATGAATTATAATGTGAAAGCTAATGAAAATTATTTTATAGTGCTTTTTCCAACAAAATCCATCCTCTATCCACCTGCACCAGTTATATGTGGATGATATCCAGCTCTATTTTGTATTTAAAACTCAGTAAGGCTTTTATATTATATTAAACATCATTAGGAACTGGTTGGCAGAAAATGTCTTGCAACTCACTGCCGACAAGACAAAAATGTAGGTTGTTGCTCCAGAAAAAGATCATCTGCATGATCGTGCAACGTATTGGGTCTCTTTCCTTTGTCCACTCCAACCTGTGCAATTTACAGGTAATATTTGATCTATCCTCGTCGTTCGACGCTAATGTTAAGCAGCTAACCAGATGTTGTTTTTTCCCTTTAAGAAATAGACATGCCTTCCTCTCATTTCGAATTCACTTCTGTAACACACTTTTCTTCTCACTTAGTATGTCTGCTTTTGATCGTCTTCAGTCAATCCAGAATGATGCTGCTCACTAGGTCAAATAGACAATCTCTTGTGGCCGGGTTAGCTCAGTTGGTAGAGCAGGCACACATGCGTAGAGGTTTACTCCTCGACGCAGCGGCCGCAGGTTAGACTCCGACCTGTGGCCCTTTGCTGCATGTCATTCCTCCTCTCTCTCCCCTGTCATGTCTTCATCTATCCTGTAAAAGTAAAGGCCTAAAAATGCCCCAAAAAATAGACAATCTCACGTTTCCCCGGTACTTAGGTCTTTTCCCTTGCTGCACAAAGTGCTTTACATAAAACATATCTGATGTTACATATTGAAAACACAATACACTATTCAAATTAAGGCTGCAACTAGTCTCGCATCGCCAGACCTTCCTCCACCAGAGGAGGGTCTGGCTAGTCCACACAGCATTCTGGGATGGGAGAAAAATGTGCTCTGGTTTATTGGCATTTCTTTAAACCAATCACAATCGTCATAGGCGGGGCTAAGGGCCGGACGGAGCCATGGTGCCACTGCAAAATAGCCTCGGGAAGGAACTTGTTTTGGTGGAACGTGTCCGTTCAAAAGTTGTTTTAGTCGTGCAACAGAAAACTCCGATTGGACAGATAGTCTAGCTAGCTGTCTGGATTTACCCTGCAGAGATCTGAGGAGCAGTTAACCATAGTCCTCACAAATCCACCGGAGTTTAGAACGCCAACACAAAGAAAGAGGAAGGTAACGGACATCCAGCTGAAAAGAAGGACATAGGCAAAATTTCCGGCGGCAACGGAGCAATCATAGAAGTGGAACGTCGTGGATATAGACTCACCCTTTCAGTAACAGCTCCACCTCGTCGTCGGTCCAAGATAATAAATCACTGCTCTTACTTTTTACCGTTGTTTTTCTTTCTCCAAAAAAATTTCAGTATTTTTAATTTATACATCCATGATTTTCAACCACAGAGTAATGCCAGACAATCTGCTTCCTGTTTACACCGGCACGCACATGCCCAGTGTGTGTGTGAAACGGTCATGTGATATGTGTTGTCAGACGTGTTAAAATGGACTGGGATTAGTTCTGCTACTGGAGCTAAAACTCAGTCCCTCCAGAAAAACGCGATTATGCGATTGTATAATTCAATGCATAATCAGCCAAAGTCCGCATATTTATGCGGGGGCCACATTTTTTCAAATACCTTTTGCCGCATAAATTGCTGATTTCCGCACAAAATATGCGGGGCTTGCATGATTTCATAACCCCCGCATTTTTGTTGCAGAAAAGTCACATATATCTTATGAAGTGACGTAATTACGCGATGTGAACATCATCGAAAAGCAGGGTGTTGGGGGAATCACTTTTTTTTCTCTTTTTCATCAAACTGCAGTTTTTGCAAGTTTGCGCAGTTTTAGCAAGTTCCCGCAATTTCATCGCAGAAAATTGCAGAAAAACGTGCCGCATAATCAAGGATTTTTGCCAGCAACAATCACAAAAAAACTCTTTCTGGAAGGACTGTAAAACTCTTGTGTGGACAGAGATGTTTTTTGTCTCAAAAACGCTGGTTAAAAATTAAAAAACGTAGTAGTGTAGATGTAGCCTAAGAAACCAACATGGCATCATGACTTTGCGTAAATACACACGCCACTTTCATAAAGGAAAATGGCGTGTTATTGTACGCATTTTCAGCTATCCACGTGTATGCCTACGCTGTAAACAGCTGATGTAAACATACCCACCATGTGGCCTCGCCACGTTGCGTGTTATCGCGAGAACGCGACGTACTATCGCGGGAACAAAAAAAAAAAGTTGGGTTTAGGAAAAGAACACAGGTAAAGGCTTTAGTAACAAAACAGTGACAAAAACACGGAAAATAACGACAAAAACACGCTTAGGAACACAATAAATGGTTGGGTTTAGGAAAGAAACATTGGGTAAGGCTTATTAAAACAAAAAATAAAAAACGGCTGAAATCCCCCGTTCCTTTATACTACTTGCTACGGCGGAAATTGACTCGCAATGTAGGTCAATGGCGGCCGATTTGCGTTGATATACACGCAAAAATGCGATTATGCGTCTTGATAACACGCAAAAACGGAATACAAATTGCCGTGTCATAAATACGCCAATTCATGAGATCAGTCTGAAGAAACAATCCAGGTGTGTTGGAACCGACTTGTGCTGTAACACCACATTTCGAAAGGAGAGAATCTGATTATCAATCCATAGTTTATGTCGTGTCTTTGCTTTCCATCACCAAGGAGCAATCCCTCGGAGAGACTGGGCGGTCAGAGGAACGGGGCCAAGGCCGTTCAGAAGCACAAGTAAGACGACAGATTTATTACACTGGAGAGAAAAAACACACAGAGGCCTGGCTGTGCCTGACAAAACATGGTGTCATGGGTTATGATGCTCCGTTTTTATTCAGGTGGTTTGAAGGATTCAACTGGGACGGACTCTGTAAAGGCACATTAAACCCTCCGGTGATTCCCAAAGTAAGACACGTTCAGTTTGGCCTATTCTTTTTTTTGTTGGTTTTGTGATAACTCTAGTCTTGCAATGAACATATCGACCTTTTTTTCATTTTGTGTTTCATCTTTTAGGTGAAGGAGCCTTTGGAGAGCAGAACATGTGATGGTTACACGGAGGGCTCCGTGGATCTGTGCACAGACTGGGAGGACTTCTGAATGGGAATTTAAAAAAAAATAAAACATGTCTGACAATACTTTATCACTTTCACAGGTTTAGTTCTCGTAAATATTTCACGGCCCTCTGTCTGATTATTGCCATCAAGAATTAATTCTATTTTTTAGACAGAGAAATATTTTCCACAGTACTGTGACTGTAGATATTGTTTGATAAATGAACCATGCTGCCTACTGTGTTGAGCTCAGACTGTTTTTGATGTACAATCCCTTCTCTATAGATTTATAAATATGAGAGTTTAGTGATGTCACCGTGATGTCACTGCTGTTGAATGTAACTCAATAAAACAAATAGACTGTCTTTTCTTTCTTCTTGAATGTGCAATCTCATTTTGAGTTTCACTTTCTTTCTTTTTTTTTGGGGGGATTGTTAAACACGTGTCATTATTTGCCCGGTGCCCAAAAATGCCTGCATGTAATTAAGAAGTTACGTCAGAGTCGAACCAATCTTGCAGTATAAGCGTCAAGCCACAGAAAGGTAGAAAGGTAAATACCGGAAGTTGTGTGATATTTAAATTCAAAATAAATGAATTAAATTGTTATAAAATTGTGAACCCGTTGAGGAGGTCAGAGGAGAATGGCCACAGTGATATACACACGGTATTAGATTATTAGATTAGGATGAACTATGGAGTGAAAATCCTGAATGTTTCCTCAAAAGCCCTGAATCTTTTAGGTTTTAAAAAAAAAAACTTTAACTTTGTGTCATTTCCCCTCAGTTTCTCTGACTGGATCGGCAAATCAATGGAGCAAAAGTTTTGTTACTGTTGAAATCTCGCTTTGCCAGACCTTCCTCTACAGCGCTGCAGAGGAGGGTCATGCTCTGGTTTATTGGCATTTCTTTAAACCAATCACAGTCGTCGTGGGTGGCGCTGAGCGCCGCACGGAGCCATGGTGCTTCTGCAAGATAGCCTCTGGAAGGTTCTTGTTTTGGTGGAACGTGTGTACGTTCAAAAGTTGTTTTAGTCGTGCAACAGAAAACTCAGGTTGGACAGATAGTCTAGCTAGCTGTCTGGATTTACCCTGCAGAGATCTGAGGAGCAGTTAACCATAGTCCTTACAAATCCACCGGAGGTTAGAACACCAACACAGAGACAGAGGAAGGTAACGAACATCCGTCCGAAAAGAAGGACATCTGGCAGAATTTCCGGCAGGAACGGCGCAATCCCGGGAGTGTAACGTCGGGAATATACTACAGGGGAAATATCGCCATTCATTCTGTGAACTCTATAGGTTTTCCAAATTAGTTATGCTTTTTACGCCAATTCCTACCCTAATGTACCTATGTTATGTTGCTTAAAAATAGAAATATCAGACAGTGTTTGCCTCTCTTCAGGTGTCAGGAGTGAAAATGAGTCATCCTCAACATGTGTTGTGTTCTGGTTTCAGAACGATGAAGACAGTTGGAAACAAAACAGGATGTCGGCTCTAAAGGATGATTCTTTTCCTCGGCAACTAACATGTTTTTCCCAAACAATGTGCAGATTTTTAGGCATTGTGTTATAAAATGGCTTGAAAAATAGTGCAAATAGCTGCTGTAAATAGAGCATGCCCCTGGACCGCCCCTAGGTTGGGGTCTGGTGGGTCTGGTGTAATCAAGCCCTGGTGTGGCTTGATTAAACCATGCTTCAGGAATAATTGATTGATGTTATAGCTAAAAATACATAACAGTACATTACAAATAAATAAAATGGTGAACACCAAAAGAGGAAAACATAAAAAATATATGTTTTGTAATTGTGTTACATCATTGTTTGATTCTTTCACTTCTCTGTTTCAGCATTTTCATTAATTAAGTTAAGTCTTAACTTTATTCATCATATTTCCTTCTCTTAGATCTGATTTCTTTGCTATAAAGTTGAAATATGACATGTCAAGTAATAATTAAATATGAAAAAACATAGTTAGTCTAAATTATAAGTCTGGGGGAACTTTTCGCGCTAATAAAACGAGGACGCGCACGGTTTACCTCAGAGCTTTTATTTTTGAAGGTGTTGACCGGAAATAGAGTCATATTCTCCCTAGCTTGACGTGCGAAGATATTTCCATGGATCTGCAGCTTAAGTAGTAACTTGGGAGCACAATCGTAGGAACGTTTGGAGGCCTGAGTTTACCGAAGTAAGTTTAATTAGCTCTTTATTTGTTTATGAGTTTGTTCTCAGTCGGTTTTGCTCGATATCACAAACCTAAACTAAGAAGGCTCAGATTGGGATGTAGGAAGAAGTTGTGCAGCTCGGTTACCGAGCCGAGAGTCCGCCGGAGTCCTCGGGGCACCGTGCAGATGAATGAACCTGTTGACAAAATGTTGCAGAAGTTTGAAAGAGTTGAGTTTTGCCTTTGAATGATCCAGTGATGACACACAGGCAGTGTTCTTAGTACTGCTGCGTTCAAAACGCATGGGATGAAGTGATTCTTTACACTGATGCCTCCTTTAAATGAGATTCTAAGATGCATTAATTTTGTCTTATGTGCTCAACTGAAGTGTTAACTTATATTGATCTCATGGAGCTTTTTTCTTACTGTAGAATTGCGCAGAGACTTTAAGATTTCTGGATATTTCTTGCAGTGTGCTTCCAAATTCTTTAAAAGACCCGGGGTGCACTGTGTGTCTTTCATCTTAAGTAGCCTACAGGTTGTTGTTTTTTTCCTGGCTCATAGTAGAGGGTCAATGGATCTCACCCCCCCCCCAGGACATTTAAAGTGTCAAAAACACTTCATTTCTTACTTTTTCCCTACTGTAGGATTTGTAGAATTCATGGCGCAGACCTTAAGATTTCTGGATATTTCTTGCAGTGTGTTTCCAAATTCTTCCAAAGACCTGGGGTGCACTTATGTGTGTCTGTCATCATAACTACAGGTTAGTTTGAGCCTCAAACGCTTCATTTCCGGCATTGTGATACGTTTTTGTGCACCAATTTATGGTGGAAACGTCTTTATGTGAAGGAAAACACTAAAGTGAAATGGCAGGTGACAGAATTCAGAATATAACGGAATATAATGCAGTATAGAGATCTTTCACATCAGGGAGCTATGGCACACTGAGTACACTTGACCCCAAAGTCCAACCAGTGTGATGAGTGTGAACACCGGGTACCGTACCCCGGTACGATTGGTCGATTTTGTGCCCATAAATCCACTTGAAAAAAGTAATCTCTCGAGTACAGTTCATGCGTAACGTAACTCCCATACGATTGTCATCATGTGTGCAAACCAACTGTACCAGAACCCGGATGTTTTACCGGTTAAAACCAAATGCTAAAACCAAAAATTCCTCCATGCAGGAAAACCCCCTGAAGTAGCCTACAGCCCTGTGGTAGTTTGTCCCTGATCCAAGCTGGGGATGATTATGGGTTGGGAAGAGTTTGTGTTTTAACTGTAGGTTTTCTGACATTCTTTTGTCAAATCACAATCCTGTCCATGTCAAGTCAATTCCATCTAGCCCAATATCACAAATTACAAATTTGTGTAAATGTTTACAGCATTCTAGAGCTGGGTATCGCCGCTGATTTCCTGAACCGATTCCAATTCACAAGGTTCTATATTGATTCGATTAGGGATATGTCAATACCAATTTAGCTTTGATATGAAAGAGATTCTCAGAGAACTAATGCTGTAAATTGTGCTCAGAACCCACTAACCTGGTGCAATATTAAAAATAGTAATGCTGTGGTTAAGAATTGACCCCAAAGCCAGTTAAGCAGAGACAGAAAAAAACCTAAAGGCAGTTTTTCCCTCACCAAAATGTATCCTAACTTTGGAGCGTTATTTAACAAGACATGGATACCTTACAGTACATCGTCTAGTTTCATATGATACTGACATCTTTAGCTGTAAAACGGAGCTTCTGAAAAAATCGATCTCAGGATTTTGAATCGATATCGGATCATTCAGATGAAGATCGATTTGACTCAGAAAATCGATTGTTTTTTTTAAAACCCTACCCTATACGAAACCCTCTATCCTTAGACCCTCATTTTGGATAAGGGAAAAAAGTTTTGTTTGTCTTTTACTTTTCCTGAGTATTGTATCTTTCTCAACCTGCATGTCTGGCATGCAGCGTGTTTGAAGCTGTCCACGTGGCCCGATGCCAGCTCTCTGCCCTCCTCTCTCGACTGTGTGACCGCTACCGTGTATAGCAACTGCGGTTTGTGTGTCTTGGTCGTGCAGGGGTTGGATGATCCGCTCTGGTGCACAAAAACACTCACCTTTGTCCACAGACATTCACTCAAACAATACATAACACTCTAAGGACTTTTAATCTCCTATTTTAATTTCAATATACATTGAAATTAGGGGTGGTACGGTTCATGAAAAAACACCCGAACCGCTCGGTTCGCTAGTCTCGGTTCGCTAGTCTCGGTTCGCTAGTCTCGGTTCGGAGCGTGTGTGTACCGCACGGTTCGTCAGTACACTGTTAATGGTCACTAACCTCTTACTGCCGTAGTGCCCACTTTATACACCTATGTTAAAACACTTACTGGAAATGACGAGCGGGATGGGCGTGACAAACGCAACCCATGGCAGCTGATTGGACGATTGCGTCACATGGGTCTGGCTGGTCCCAAATTTTAAAAGAGACCGTCATGGCGGCTCGTTCAGAATACGATCTCATATTGTACTAAAATAGTTCACCGAAACGTGTTTCTGAAAACATTTTAAGCGAGAAATAGGCCATGCAGTTGCTGAATCTGTCTTCATTTCAGATCGACAAAGGTCAGTTTAAAAGATTTTCGTCAGATTTTGAGAGACACCGAGCCGACCGCTTCTCAAGTGGAGTTGGGTGCCGCTGCAGGTCACGTCACGTCACCTGCAGAGATGTCAGGTGGGAGAGAGGCTGCCCAGAGCTGGAGGATGCGCCAGCGTCGTTTATAGTCTGGTGTGTGGGAACATTTTGGATTTCACGTTACCTATGATGAAATAAAACAATATAGAACTGCCACTGTGTGCATGTTTTGTGCAACATGCATTCAATATGCTAATTTTAGCAATATGCTGAAGTATATTCTGGAGTGATAAAGAAAAAATAAGAACCGTACTGAACCGAAAACCGTGACCCTAAAACCGTGATACGAACCGAACCGTGGGTTTTGTGAACCGTACCACCCCTAATTGAAATACAGAGTACCATCTCTTTGGAACAATCTACCGGCATCACTACAATCAACTCAACATTTGAAAGGCTGCGACGATTCATTCATTTTCATTGGCGATTTAATCTTTTGATTGTTTTCTCCATTAATCGATTAGTTGTTTGGTCTATAAAATATCAGGAAACGGTGAAAAATGTAGATCAGTGTTTCCCAAAAAGCCCAAGATGACGTCCTCAAATGTCTTGTTTTGTCCACAACTCAAAGATATTCAGCCGGGGTGCCTGGGTAGCTCACCAGGTAGAGCATGCCACGCGCCCATCAATAGAGGTTTACTCCTCGAAGAAAGAAGATATTCAGCCATCAAAACCACCAGACTCCATTTAATAAAATAATCTTTTTAGTGTGTATAGAGCCAGCATATTTTCACATGTAAATTGGTAAACTATGTGTTTACTTCAACCAAAACTAGAGTTGTGATGGTTGGAAAAGTGGAAAGACGAACCAAGACGCCTTTTCATAGTTTTATTTTGTTTCTGTCGACTGTGAATGAAGTATATTTTACCATGCTAAAATTACGGTTTATTTACATGGAGTCTGGTGGGTTTAGCGAATGCAATTTCACGGATGTTTTTATGTTTGAAAAAAGGATCTAACTCTTTAACAGAAAGGTCAACCTCCTTAGAAATCCTTTCCATAATGTTGTCAGACACTTAGACTATGAATCTGGCAAAACAAGCACTTTTGTGACGGTAAATACACAAAAACGATAGTTACCCTTTCAGAAGCTGGAATCAGAGGATTTAGACTCTTCTTCATAAAAAATAACTCAAACCAATTAATTGATTATCAAAATAGTTAGCGATTTATTGAATAGTTGACAATCAATTGATTAATCTTTGCAGCTCTATTATATCTATATATATATTACAGAGTGCATACAGAACGTTCATTGGGGGACGACAGGCACGTAACAGGTAGCCTGAGGCAGTCTGCATGTTTGTGCATTTACCCCAGCTGACAAGCAGAGACAGAGCTGAGAGAGATTTTCAGACCTGCTGTGTGGCAAAATATTTAATGTACGGTAACAGAAACCAAAAACTGTTTTTGAGAAACATCTGGCACTTAATCAATGATGACTAAGACTGTCAAACACTGTTTGTATGCCACGTTTCGGGGGATGAGTAGAAAGCAACACACACACACACCACTTGCTTTGTCTCCTCTGTGGTGCAGGGAATTAAGACGTCCGGTATACTCGCCACAGCCGACCTGTCGCGCGCCAATGTGACGTCATGGGAGCGGCGTAACTATTTATACTGGCGCGTGGTGGTCACGACACTAGCTGCAGTCTTCTCCCGAACAGAGGTGGCGCTAATGAGGAAAGGCTACCGACTTTGCTATTTCTACGGACTAGAAGAAGAAGAAAAAGGTAAACAACGGCAGAACTGGCAGCAGCATTGACGTCAATGCTTCGATTTGATTGGATGACCTACTTTGTCGGATCGAGCCTTTCATTCACCATAAAAGAATTCATCTTAACCCAGTGAGTTTACAAGAGAGACTTACAGTCACTCTGAGTCCTGGCATCTGGTTGCCCTCAAACTCGTCCATGCTTCCTGTTTCCGCTATGTCGTGTGCCGTTGGTCGCACACTTAAAATCTTGGCGCACCAGCGAGATCTAGCCTACGTCATTTTGATTTCACATTGGCGCACGACCGGTGGGCTGCGGCGACTGTAAAAAGGCCTTAATTCCCCCGAAGATCCATTTTCCAAAGAAAAAAGAAAGAATTCCCGCTCACACTTGTCACCTCTGCGTTGGTTTATTTGGTCGGTCGACATTTCGATAACAAGGACCTTTTCTCAAGACACGTGGGAGTAAAGTGACTCTGGCTGCTTCCCAAGTCTCTTATTTGATATCTCCTCACTCCTCGGATGAACCGGACGTCGTTCTGGCTCCCCTTCCTGAAGACCGTATCAAAGCTCTTATTCCTGCCCTGAGGAGCTAGGATGGAGGATGGAGGAGGGATCTCTGAGGAGCTATGAGCGAGGATACAGAGAGCAGCCTTCCTGGAGGCCGTGCAGCTGAAAGCCGCTGCTAACTCCGCTCATACAGCTGACGAAGTCACGTGACGCTTCAGAGGAAAGGACGTCTCCTCTTTAAAAGTCAATGGTACATACTAGGGGTGCGACAATTTTAAAAATCAATTCTCTTCCCCAGAATTGACCATTTCTTTATTTCTTTATTTTTTTAAAACAACAATTCACCTAAACTGCTGACGATGACTTCATCGTATCCGTTTCCAGCAAAACGGAGCGAAAGCAGAAAAACCATGTTATGTTCTTCTCTACAAATGAAATAAATGTCAGACTGACTGGCTGACATGTGATGTGCATTCTTCTTAGAAAACTATTAGTGTTTAGAAATGTCTCATGATATATTCTCTCAGGAAGTGTATTCTTCAACTTTTGTTTTTGTTAAAGAAGGAAAAGAACATCGCAATACTCAAAACTATCGAATCGCAACTCTTCTAGAATCGCAATAAATGAAAATCATAATACAAATCGAATCAGCACCCACGTATCGTGAAATAATCCAATTTGGGACAAAAGCGTATCGTCCAGCCCTAGGACATAAACAAGACATAACTCATAATGCATAACTGCCCTTCTCTTGACTTCCCAAAAAAAAACATTTTCTCTTGTTTCTCTGTATATTTCATTTGGGGGGGTGCCATAAAATGCAACCACATAAAGTAAACTATATTAGGACCGAAAAACATTAAACATTGGATATAAGTATTATTAGTAAAATATCTACCTCGTCTTAGGTCAAATCAGGGCTTAAATGTAGAATTTGAGAGTAGCTGTAGGGAGACATTTGTCCAGGGTTTAGGTTAATAAATGCAAACGCATCATCATGAGCTTTTGTTACGTTAAGAAGTAGAATGGCAGTTGTCAGGAATTTATTTTAGAGACATTACCATTGGGTAAAGCCTACTATTACATTAAAAAGCAGCGAGTGCAGAGACCTAAAATGAGGAGAGAATTTAACTCTACTTCTTGCTCCATTCAAAGCTGTGGCAGCCAGACTCTGTGTTGAGTTTTAAATTATTAAAAGAGACGTTTTGGTCAAGCCTGAGGGGATTAAAAAAAAAAAAAGCAGTAAAAACTGCTTTTAACAAATGTATGCATGTCTTTTTCATCACCAGCGGACAGAAAAGGACTGACCTTAATGATGTTCTTTTAAGTAATAATGACTTTTTAGTTATTTCCCTAAACAATAAATATTGATTTGGTCTGCTAGAAGAGCCAGAATAAAGTCCCCCTTAAAGCTACATTCCTGAATAGAATTAGAGCTGCATAGATTTAGTTGTCAACTATTAAATTAATCGCCGACTTTTCTAATAATTTATTAGTCGGTTTGAGTCATTTCTTATGAAAAAATCCTTAAGAAGTCTCTGATGTCAGCTTGTTAAATGTGAATATTGTTCTAGTTTCTTCTCTCCTCTGTGACAGCAAACTGAATATCTTTGAGTTTGGGGACAAAACAAGACATTTGAGGACGTCACCTTGGGACTTTGGGAGACACTGATCGACATTTTTCCAAACAGACCAAACAACTTCTCCACTCATCCAGAAAATAACCAAGAGATTAATCAGCAATGAAAACAATCGTCAGTTGCAGCCCTACATAGAATAAGTCCCTGAATTACTGTGCGAGAAGAGGCTGTGCACAGTGGCCCGCGGAGCTTCTGTGGTGATGCTGGGGAATGCTTCCCCCTGACCCAGAAAACTACAGGAGGTGACATGCTGAGGGGGGGAGGGTTTATGGGACGGAGGCGACAGCATTTTGCAGCAATGAACTCCACACACTGTCCATGTGCCCTGAGGAGTGAATGGTCCAATGGGAGGGGGATACACGTGAGGTTGGCTGGCAGGGACAACAAGAGAGAACGAAATGCACGGGTGTTCTCCGGCTGTGATTCCCAAATGAGGCATGAAGAACACAGAGACCCGATGAAGTTTTACATGTCGAGGAAGAAGGAGGTGAAGAATGAACGAGCGAAAGCACGCAACTTGCACGTAGAAAACACCTTCCAGGGTTTCCCCCAGAGGTTTAGCCCAGTGGCAAGTGGGCCTGGCTGGGGCCAGTCACAGGCTGATGGCAACTTTAATGTAGAGCCCATTAGTTTCTGTGATAACGGAATCATGGACGGAATCATGAAATAGAGAATTAAAAAAAGCTATAAGACCGATTCCATAGGGCCCTACATTAAATCAGCGCTAAGTAGGATTGGGCATCGAGAACCGGAATCGTTTCAAAAATTACGATTCCAGTGAAAACTATTGGAATTATTGGAATTTTTTTGGAGGATTTGGTCATCGGTCATCCAAATTTAACAAGTTGCAAGTTTTGGTACCGCAGCAGTTTTGTTGTGTTGTAGCCTCGGAGCACAGTAAGCGGCGCTCTAGTGTGGCTTTATTTTAAGTAGAAAAAGCGGTAAAACTGCAAACCAGCATTGATTCAAAATAAAATGCTCCTCTTATTCGTGAAATAAGCACGTGACCCGTTTCAACTCCACCCCTCAAAGAATCATAATCAAGAATCGATGAGAACCGGAATCAAAAAGGAAGAATCAGAATTGTTAAAATCCAAACGATGCCGAACCCTAGTGCTAAGATCTAACGGTGAATTTGAACATATGACTGTCTTAAGTTTAGGACAGTCAAGTTTCTCAAATAATTCCCAATGGCTTAGGCCTGGTGGGGGCTTGCCACACACTGGGGGGGAAACACTGCCTTCACTTTCCACAAGACGTTTGTGAGTCTCCCATGGTGTCAAATTCACTTGACTCCAATCAGGGTCATCCCAGACAAGGCAACATTTGTGCATTTCTTTCCCCTCCAGCCGGAGGTTTCATGTAACTAAGCAGCACCGGGTTCAGACATCACTATACAGGGGTAATCTTCCAGCTGTCCTGGCACCACACCTCGTAGGTCACTTTGGATTTAGTTTAGTTAATTCACTCATTATAAAAAACAACATGCTTGATGCATGTAAAAAGTCTTTAAATGTGAAAATCTTCTAGCTTCTTCTCTCCTCCGTGACAGTAAACTGAATATCTTTGAGTTGTGGACAAAACAAGACATCTGAGCACGTCATCTTGGGCTTTTTGGGAAACACTGATCCAAATTGTTGACCATTTTCTGACCAAACAACTAATTGATTAATTGAGAAGGTAATCAACGGATTAATCGACAATGAAAACGATCATTAGCTGCAGCTCTACAGAGAAAGAGGTCAATTCATTTCCATTGTTGAAAGGATTTAGTTTGTTGGATCAGACATCATTTGATGTTTGCATGTATACATCACGTGTGCCTTGTTGATCTCCAACGGTTAGTCAACTTATCGATTAGTCGATCGCTGGAAAAATAATCGCCAACTCTTTTGATAATCGATTATTATTTTTCATGCAAAAATGGCAGAAAATGCAGTTTTTAACCTCTCAAATCAGGAGATTTCCCTGCTTATTTCTGTTTTATATTCATATTAAACTGAATATCTTTGGGTTTTGGACTGACACAACATGACATTTAAAGATGTCACCTTGTTTATAGACTAGACAATTAATCGAGAAAATAATCTGCAGATTAATCGATAATAAAAATAATAGGGCTGCAACTAACGATCATTTTCATCATCGATTAATCGGTCGGTTCTTTTCTCGATTTAATGTATTAGCCTCGAAATCTCAACGCACCCTAGCGGCAGCAAATGTAGTGGGAGGGGCTTAACATAATGACGGCAGAGTTGCGACGGGTTCCGCGTGAATTCACCGCTACTTGAAAACAAAGAAGATGGCCGCTGCTGCTGGAGAACAGCGGCCTTTGGAATCGGCTTTTGGCCGCGACTCTGGAAGACTTGGAGTTCAGCTTTTCTTTGAGAAAAGAACAAAGAACGGCACTGAAGTCATTCTTAAAAAAGGAAGATGTGTTCGGAGTTGCTGACCGGATACGGCAAAAGTTGAATCTGTCAACTAGCGTTGCTCTGATTGGTTGCAGCGCTATCCTATTACGTGTAGAGGGAATATGAAAGACAACCATTTGTCTGGCTTGTCAGGCTATGTATTAGTTGTTTGGTTTCTAAAATGTCAGAAAATGGTGAAAAACGTTGATCAGTGAAGAAACTAGAAGATATTCACATTAAGGAAGCTGGAATCAGAGAATTTTTTTTAACTTTTTTTTTTTCATGAAAAAAATGACTAAAATAGATTAACCGATTATCAAATAGTTGATTAATTCAAAAGTTGACAACTAATCGATTAATCTTTGCAGCTCTAGAAAATAGTGTAAATTCAGGTGTGACCTGCCGAAACATTCAGGCTCTTCTCCCCCAGCAGGGACTTCCACGGGATGTGAAGGTGCATTTGTATTCCTTCAGTTTATTTGTGTGTGTGTGTGTGTGTGTGTGTGTGTGTGTGTGTGTGTGTGTGTGTGTGTGTGTGTGTGTGTGTGTGTGTGTGTGTGTGTGTGTGTGTGTGTGTGTGTGTGTGTGTGTGTGTGTGTGTGTGTGTGTGTGTGTGTGTGTGTGTGTGTGTGTGTTCTGTTTGCCGTAAAAAGCCGAGAGCACAATGGTCTCTGTCTGGCTGACAATAGCCCTGATGAATGGGAGGAGGGAGCAGAAGGGGGCTGCAGGAAGCTCTCTTCACAGCAGACTGTCATTTGTTTGATGTGTCACATTTCATGAAGCCCTTTTGGTTTCTCATTTATTTACCTAGAGAAATGACTCGAGGGGAACACCAGCTGCTCTGTTGCTCCAGCAGGTGTGTAGTGGCAACTGAGGGGGTTTAATTCAGATAAAATGATCTCCGGGATTCTCCGAGTTAAATTAAGACTTTTTAAGACCTTTTCAATTCTACCTTTCTAGGGGGAAATGTAATGCCAACTTCACGGCCGTATTATTAGCCCTGTATTATGGACAGCACAGCTTAGACCTGAAAGGGGAGAGAGAGGAGGAATGACGTGCAGCAAAGGGTCGCAGGTTGGAACTGAACCCGCGGCTGCTGGGTGGAGGACTGAGCCTCTGTATGTGGGCGTGCACTCTACCAAGTGAGCTACCCAGGCCCCCAAATCAGAACGGATTTGAAGCCAGAACAAAATAATTATTTACCAATTAACATGACCTGTATAGTGCTCACATTGATATGTAATGCTCAGTAGCTTTTTTTGGGCTCTGTTGGTACTCTAATAACATCAAATAAATAAAATATTTGTCATGTTAAGAGATCTTATGCTGCAAAACTGAAAATACAAAATAAATCTACTGTCATATAACATCCAAACGGATTAAATTGTAATGTTACACACACACACACACACACACACACACACACACACAACACATTTATTTATGACGTCACAGTATTTATTTAATCCTACGAAAAGACAAGAAAAAAATATAAGAGAGCTGCAACAATTAACCGATTAATAGATCAGATGTCAACTTAAATGAATCGCCAAGCGATTAATCACTTTGAGTCATAACTTCTGTAATTCCAGCTTGTTAAATGTGAATATGTTCTAGTTTCTTCTCTCCTCTGGGACAGTAAACTGAATATCTTTGAGTTGTGGACAAAACGAGACATCTGAGGACGTCACCTTGAGCTTTTGGAAAACACCATTTCATAAACCAAACAATTAATCCATTCATCCAGAAAATAATCGACAGATTAATGGACGAAGAAAGTAATAGTTAGTTGCAGCCCTAATATAAGACCTTTTGTAAACAAAGTAGTTTTATTATGGGAACATTAAATTAAAATACTTTTCAGACCCTGCTGGTACTCTGCTCTGTGGACGAGTGTGGCATCACTTTGCCCGTGCAGGGAAGGGAAAAGCATCGGCCTGGTAGAATAGGAAGGGAGGAGTTTGATGTCACTCTTTATCCCCGCTCCTATTGGGCACCGGGGGAGAAAGTGGGTGAGAGGTTGAGGGGTGTTCAGGAAGGGGGGGGGGGGGGGAGATGTGGGAAAGCGGAGACTTTATTCAGTGAGGCGACGTCCTTGCCTGGCGGAAGATGACGTGGTTTGTTAGAGAAGGTGAAATGAACAATAAAGTGCCTGGCAGCGGAAGGAGGAATCGTTCAGTGAATGTCTTGTTTGTGTGTTGTTTTGGGGTTTTAACTTTCCTTTCTTTAATAAACGGTGATGCTGCAGCAAGAGCAGTGTGCGGGATTTTCTTTCTTCAAGTCCCTGTTTTTGTCCTCCGCGCCTGCACAGAAGAATCCTATGGATGTGCATTTGTGTACATTTTTCATTTTTTTTTTTATAACAAATAAACTACCTCTTTATATATTTTTATAGTGACTTTAGAGACTCTGTTATTTATATATGTATTTATTTATTTACTGATGTTTTGCATTTTTACTGATGTTTTGCACTGAAAAGACTGCATTCAATAAAGTCTATTTTATCAATGGGGAGAGGAGGGGGGGGGGGGGGGGACGACTTAGGCGGCCCTCCCCTCACCCGATCTCAGCACCGGCCCCTCGCTACTGTCGGCACCCCGAGTCGCTCTGCTCCGCTGAATCAAAGAGTGGCACAACATGACTGAGAGTAACCTCGGCGCCTCTTTCTGTTAAACCAATCGTTATTACTTCCTGGTGTCTCTCCACTTCCCCCCCCCCCCCCCCCCCCCCCCGTCTCCAGCTTTTCTTCTTGTTTTTTTCTCTCTCTTAACCGTGCCAAGCCTGCGGCCCAGTGTGGTTCAGCCTTTTAACCAGCCCCTTCACACTGGAATTTGAACAGTTTCAGAAGGGCGAGTGTTGGTTTTAATAACCCTCTCTTTTAGGTTTTTGTTGCGTTCTGAGTTTAAGATGGATGGTAGTGTTTACTGTGGGGGAATGGCAGCGGGGTTTTTTTTTTTTTTTTTTCTGACACTGAGAATAGGCCTTTGTTGTCGCCGGAGCACTGTGGACATGGATGAACCTGTTGACAAACCGTTGCATAAAGTTTTAAAAGAATTCAGTTTAGTCTTTGAATGATCCGGAACATGCACGGGCACAGTTCTTAGTAGCTTAATGCTGCATTTCAAAAGACATGATGTGATAAAGTGTCCCTTTACACCGAGGCCTCCAGATAAGATTCTAAGATGCATAAATGTGTCTTATTTGATCACCTGAAGCTTTAACTTATATTGATCTCATGGGGCTTTTTCCCTACTGTAGTATTTGTAGAATTCGTGGTGCAGAGACCTTAAGATTTCGGGATATTTCTTGCTGTGTGCTTCTAAATTCTTTAAAAGACCCAGCGGTGCACTTTTGTGTGTCTTGTCATCTTAAGTAGCCTACAGGTTTTTTCGGAATATAATGTATAAAGTATAGAGGGCTTTCACATCACATCAGACCACTTAAAAACCAACTGTACCAAAACATGGAAGTGGGCTACTATTTAACGTGACTGTGAGGTAGGGCTGGGCGATATGGGGAAAATCAAATATCACGATATCTTTGACCAAATACCTCAATATTGATTACTAGTGTTGACTATTGGTGCTTTCACAAAATATTTAAACAATGAGATTTTTGATAAATAATCATCAGTAATGTGGATACAATGACTAAGTGGGTAAAGGCAAATAATAGTAGCTAACGGCTAGAACAGTCTGGTAAGTTCAGAAAATGGCATCACTTTACAGTAATGAAACCAGGAAAAGACACCACTTATGCCATATTACGATATTACGATATCCAAAATCTAAGAAGATATCTACTCTCATATCACGATTTCGATATAATATCGATATATTGCCCAGCTCTACTATGAGGAGTTTTTAACCAGTTATGAATCTTAATTGATTAATGATGCCGGTGGGGGGGGGGTGTCTGAGAGCTCCGCGTCCGACAGCAGCGGCTCCTCCTCCGGCCAGGAGCAGAGCTCATAACTAGGGCTGGGTATTGTTAAAAATGTTTGGATAACGGTACCGATACCAATACTACGACTTTGATACCGGTTCCTAAAAGATACTTTTTCCGATTTTCCAATGTTTATAAAAGTCCTAGCCTGGTAGACCCCAGACCCTTCTCAGGTGTAACTGAGAGTGGATCTGGGCAAGCTTCATTCTGAATAGACTGGATAGTCCTTCAACCAATCAGACCAACGATCTGGGTGACGTTGCAGCGACAGCGGCATAAATGGGCTGCTGTCGCTTCGGTGGCCGTCATGTTGACTGTAAACAAAAAGCTGCTCGCCGTCGCTGCGCTATCGTCATAGTTAAAGCCTCCTCAACGGTTGTGATTGGTGCCTCGATTTGGAAAAATTGGAAATAGGCTTGCCGGAAGTTCATCAGGGGTTTTCCCAGGCTATGAAAATCCATTTTAACAAAAAGAAATTACAACATATGAAGCTCAGCGCAAATTCTTTCAGGAATACGTCAGTACCCCAATCACTACTCATTCTTAAATCAATCAGCTGTTCAAGAAGTGACATGTCAGTTAAACCAATCAGACTTGGCCACGAGATTCAAGGGCCAATCACAGCCTTACAACTCTGCTTTAAATCTGTTCTCTTCTTGTGCTGTCAGCTGTCGTTTCAGGCAAAGCGCTCGTCCCTCCTCCTCCCCTGCCTCCTCCGGTAGTTGTGTTTCTCCGGCTGTCCGCTCCGTTGCCTCTTCGGTCCGGTCTCTGGTCTCTTCTCCGCCACCACCAGTGTCTGGGCTCCATCGGGGGGTTATGTTCCTATTCCCTACCCCTTTAAGAACATTATTTCGATGGAGTCCAATCTCCAAAAGACTTTGTACATTCAATATCATATAGTTGTACAATAAATATCTTTGCATATCTGCAAACGACGTCTCTCCTGATTGAATACACATTACGACACAAATCTTTTTATTTATTTTCCAGCTCCTACTACGTGAGCCGTCTCTGTGTAACGGAGAGTTTTTCCTGCGTGCCTCTACGCTGCGTAACGTTAGACATCCAATCACAGACATTATTAGATTTTGGTAGTAAGCATGCTGCGTGCTTATTGGCTCGCAGGAAAATAGAAAATGTAAACACAGTACACATACCAGTCCCAGTGGTTAGGATTCGGCGCTCTCACTGCCGCGACCAGGGTTGGATACCCGGTCAGCGAAGTTTTTAGGCTGTTGAGTAAGTGCTGGTCCTTTTAACCACGTGGTCGGCGGTTTGATCCCCGGCTGCGCCTGTCCGCGTTTTGAAGTGTCCCTGAGCGATCCCTAAGTTGCTCCCACTGCTCCTAATTCTTAGGGCGGATTAAAGCAGAGGTCAAGTTTCGCTATGTTGTGCGGTTTACAATTGCATGTGACAATAAAAACAATATTCTTTTTAAATTACAAAACATGATTTCTTTCTAATTGGCAGGAAATTACATGTAACATTTAAAAGTGACTTTAAAGGACACACTGAATCTTGAAGATAGGAGGAAAAAAAACAAACAAAAAAAAACAATACACTGGGTTTATAAAGTTGAGGTCATCCGAGGAGGTCTACTGTCGTAGATTTACTTTATCTGAAAAAGAAAAAACATAATGAACATGGAAAAAAAAAAAAACAGAAAACATAATAAAATGGGAGTCAGGCTGATTCTATTTGCTATTGTGCTGCCTTCTGCATTTTTCAAATTGCGGCACGATGATACGTTTGTGATGTAAAAGCAGCGTCTTCTGTTTCACGGTTTCTTTCTATTCTTTCTATTCTTGGTTTCTGTCCTCCTCCTCCTCTCTCAGCTATGCATTTCCAGGACTGGTTACAGTCACTTCGCTCAAGGGCTGGACTCAAAGCTTCTGAATCGCAGGACATCTGGAGTCTTCTGCCGTCCTGCTCCCTGTCCTCGGCCTCTCTGCTGGGTCTCGGAGCCCTGGCGTCTCTCACCGCGTACTGGCTGGTGACCCGTCCTCGACCCATGCGTCCTCCCTGTGATCTACAAGCCCAGTCTGTCGCTGTGAATGTGAGTCGCCGCTGTTGGCATCGTCATTCATGTAAATGGAATACGTTGTCATGGTAGGAGTGTAATGAAGTGTAATTTAGTTGTTTTTTTTTCTTCTTCAACCTGGACCCTATTTTCCCATGTCTTTGTGTCTGGGTGACTAATGTGAACAAAAATTGTTGAAGTTGGTCCAGTATTGAGCGAGAACTCTGTAACCGGTAGCTGCAAACCGGGCTACAGTGTTACCCTACAGGGAAAATGCACATCGTCAGTTTACATCCACTAAAAGTTCTGTTTTTACCGCTGACAGGCTCAGATTATTATTCTAAGTGTCTGACAACATTATGGAAAGGATCCCTACAGAGATAGACCTTTTTGTTAAAGAGTAAGATCCTTTTTGTTTAACATGAAACAGCCCCGAAATCACCATCACCAAACTCCACCAGACTCCATGTAAATAATCAGGACTTTTAGCGTGTATAGAGCCAGCATATCTCCATATGTATGAGTGAATTAAGGGTTTATTTAAACCAAACCAGAGTGGTGATTGTTGGACCAGTGGAAAGACGAACCAAGACGGCTTTTTGTAGTTTTATTTTGTTTCTGTCGACTTTGAATGAAGTGTGTTTTACGATGATAAAATTACTGATTATTTAAATGTAGTCTGGTGAGTTCCAACAATCACCATTCTGGTTTGGTTGAAATAAACCCTTAATTCACCCATTTACATGTGGAAATATGCTGGCTCTATACACGCTAAAAGTCCTGATTATTTACATGGAGTCTGGTGGGTTTGGCGACGGCCATTTTGGAGCCGTTTCATGTTCTTACTCGTCAATAAAAAAGGTCTATCTCTGTAGGGATCCTTTCCATAATGCTATCAGACACTTAGAATAATAATCTGAGCCTGTCAGCGGTAAAAACAGAACTTTTAGTGGATGTAAACTGACGATGTGCATTTTTCCTGTAGGGTTACATTGCAGCCCGGTTTGCAGCTACCGGTTACAGCGTTCTTGCTCAATACTGGACCAACTTCAAAGATTTTTGTTCACATTAATAATATAATTATAATAATAAATCTGAGCCTGTCAGTGGCAAAAACAGAACTTTTAGTGGACGTTACATTACAGCTCGGTTTGCAGCTACCGGTTACAGCGTTCTCGCTCAATACTGGACCAACTTCAAAGATTTTTGTTCACATTAGTCACTCAGACACCAATGCATGGGAAAATAAGGTCCAGGTTGAGGAAAAAAAAAATGAAATTACCCTTTAAAGTGTTTTAATAGCGGTGTTTGTTGTAGGGAGATCCCTGCTGCAGGCGATCGGCTCTTCTTAAAGACGACACACTGCTGGAGTTTTACTACGATGACACCAGGACGGTCTTTGACATGTTCCAGAGAGGCCTGAAGATCGCAGGTGCTGACGCATTCACAACACGTTTTATTCAACTGGATCCTAAATTTGACTGTGAAACCATATCAAAGAAGGAATATCTTAGCAGCCAGAAGGAACTTGTTCTGGTGGAACATTTGCACAACGCAAAAGAAAACGCCACATCCAATATTAAATGAAGTTAACTTTTGACACAATACAGTAAGGTGAGCTATTTAAATTAGCTGATACATGGTTAAACCTCATTGGCTCTTACCAGTGTATCTCCGTGTGTACTTTGTCCACAGCAATCCCACCAATCAGTCCCAAAACGTCCCAGTTAGAGAGGAAATGCCCTAAACATTTTCAACTGTAGCAGTTAGATAACAAGTTGTTTTAAATCTTGACAGATTTCAGAAAAAAAACTAACTTTCACCTGATATGGGTCATAAGCAGAACTTTGTCGCTGTCAGGCAGAACCCCTTGTTCTTCCATATTTTGACATTTTCCTTTGTTTTCATAAATCAATGTTATTGATCACCCTTTACGTCTGTCTGTGGGTTTTACAAATATTTAAAACAGTGAGGAGGCAATTTCATCGGACTCTGCCGAACAAAATGTTTTCAAATTAGCCTTTTTAGCCAACAGCGACGATATTCAAGATATAAAGTCCCTAATTCAAGTGAAAAGGTAACCTATCAACAGACAGAACACTATAAATATAGCATACGTTTTGAACTGAGGTGACACATGTGTCTGGTGCTCTACAGGAAGCGAGCCGTGTCTGGGCTTCAGACAGCCGGGCCAGCCCTACCAGTGGATCTCCTACACTGAGGTCGGACATGTTTTGAGTACTCCAGTCATCGCAGCACTTCTGTGTAACATGTTAATAACTCTTTGTTGTTTGTTGACGGAGTGTTTTTCTTTTTTATATATATATATATATATATATATATTCATTCTTCAGGTGGCTGAGCGGGCGCAGGTGCTGGGCTCGGGGCTGTTGGCCAAAGGCTGCCAGCCCAACCCGGAGCAGTTTGTCGGGATATTTGCACAGAACAGACCCGAGGTATGACCCTCGACTCATCGCTGGATTTATTAAGTTTGCAATGTCATAGTAGAGTATGTCGAAAAGAGTGATACAAGTCATAGTATAGTATGTCCAAAAATGTGATAAAAACGGCATAGTTTAGTGTGTCGAAAATGTTCCAATCAATGATCCAGGCAGCACCATAGACAGTATATAAGGGCAGCACATTCTCGTCTCCCTCCTTCATTTTACAGTCGAATGGTAGCTAGAATGGCTCCGGGTCAAACTGGAATGGATTAATCTGCGTTATTTATTTCTCAGATTAATTAATCGAAATTATGTGTTATTTTGACAGCCTATATATATATATATATATATATATATATATATATATACTGACAGAGATTTTATATATATATATATATATATATATATATATATATATATATATATATATATATATATATATATATATATATATATATATATATAAAATCTCTGTCAGTCAAGGCCACTTTAATCACTGCTGTGTTAGACTGAAAGGGAAAGATAATTTTCTGCTCCACCAGAGCCCATAAGCCCTCATCAGACCAATCTACACACCGAGTGCTTTTTGTAAATATGAAATGCATTATGATTTCATAACCAAGGTTATAAAAGGTTTGAATTTTCAATTAGTTTTGACTTCAGTTTAGTTTTGACTTTTGGATTTCCTTTTAGTTTCAGTTTGTCAGAAAGGTTTGGGTTTTAGTTGTAGTTCCTAGATGGTTGGAGAATAACCATGATGTTTAATTATTCATCTTTAAACTACGTTAGTGTCCCGTGTGAAGCAGTTACAGCACAGCGCTGTCCTATTACAGATAAAAACCTAAAACTGAAATGAATGTTCATTTTTATTACATTTTCATTGGTTCTTCAACCTGACAACATAGTTTCAGTTTAGTTTTTCTTGAAGGTTTTATTTTTTATTTATTTATAATAATTATTAATATTTGACCTCCTTAGAAATCCTTCCCATAATGTTATGTCAGACACTTAGAATATTAATCTGAGTCTGTCATCGGCAAAACGAGCACTTTTGTGAAGGGAAATACAAGCTGGACAATGTCCTATTAACTTGTCCAATGCACCAATGTCAAAGATTGTTGTTCCAATCAGTCACTTAGACACAGAAACATGGGAAAATAGGATCCAGGTTGAAAAAAAAATGGTAGTTACCCTTTAATGTTTAGATATCTAACTCAACTAGTGGTCAGCAGTGTGTGGAGGCTGGGAGTGAGTGTTAACCGTGCTGCGTTGTCTCCCTCTGCTGCTCACAGTGGATCATCTCGGAGCTGGCGTGCTACACCTTCTCCATGGCCGTGGTGCCTCTGTACGACACTCTGGGCCTGGAGGCCATGGTCCACATACTCAACCTGGGTGAGAAACTACACACAGATTTTGTTCATTGTTAATGGGATTTTATCTTTTATTTAAAGGAATAGTTCACTAAGAAATTTAAGCTGTGTCATTATTATTTAATGGCCTGTCTGCCAGCATCCCAAATCAAATCACATCAAACCATCAGACCATAGTGGTGAGCAACACTAGGGCTGGGTACCGAATTCAATACTTTTTAGGCACCGACTGAATTGCTTTTAAAGTATCAAAAAATGCCTTGCCATTCAATACCCAATTTCAATACCTAAGGAGGAAATCTCATGAGCGTCATTGAGCCAATAGGCACACAGCATGCTTCTACCAAGATCTAATAATGTGTGTGATTGGCTGTCTAATGTTACACGTCAGAGAGGCACGCAGGAAAAAACTCTACGTTACAGAGACGGGGCTCACGTAGTCGGAGCTAAATTATTAAAAAAAAGATTAGTGAGATAATTTTGTTTTATAAAATTGGTATTGAAAAAAAGCATCGTTTAAGAACCGGTATCAAAGTCATGGTATTGGTACTGGTACTGGTATTGAAAATTTTTTAACGATACCCAGCCCTAAGCAACACACAGTAACTCTAATCTCCCAGAAGATTGTTTTTGGAGACTGTCATGAAACACATTTAAACAAGGACAAGGATTTATAGTAAACTAAAATAAGCAGAAAAACATATTTTAAGGAAACTGAAACTAAATAAAAACTAAAACCTTCAAGAAAAACTAAACTGAAACTATGATGCCAGGTTAAGAAACTAATAAAAATGAACATAAATTCATTTCAGTTTTTTTTTTTTAGCTATAATATCCTCATGAGTATAAAAAGGAGATGGCATGAGAAGAACAATCTACATCTGCAAAGTCATGTAAGTGTAGTGGTGTAGAACATGGCATAACAAGTAGAATACTCGAGTAAATGTACTTACTTGACTTTCCACCACTGGTTTGATGTTTGGACCAAATGTGCAGTCGTGTGTTGGATTTTTAGACTAGAGGAGTTTAAGAAATGTTTGGTTTTGATTTTAAAACTTGAATTTTTTTTATTGTCTGTATAAAAATAAACAAATAATAAAAAGACTGAAAAGAACGTCTTCTCTGCACTGACAACTATGGCTATGTTCACGCTTGGCGTCTTTTTTGACAAGAAAAAGTTGACTAAGGTGCTTTTGTAGTAGAACAGAAGCTGGCAGCGTTATGGTTCCAAAAAGCAGCCGAGAGCGTCTTTTGGTGCTATAACAACGGCTACTGCTACAGTATCCCAGAGCGCTACGTGGAGCGGTGCTAACGTTAGATAAAACAGAGGTGGAGCGAGCTAGAGAAAGAAAAGAGAGATAGTGGTGCTAACATTAGATAAAACAAAGTGGTGGAGCGAGCTAGAGAAAGAAGAGAGAGAGAGATGTGCTAACATTAGATAAAACAAAGTAGTGGAGGGAGCTAGAGAGAGAGGTGCTAACGTTGGATAAAACAAAGTGGTGGAGTGAGCTAGATAAAGAAAAGAGAGAGAGAGGTGCTAACGTTGGATAAAACAAAGTGGTGGAGTGAGCTAGATAAAGAAAAGAGAGAGAGAGGTGCTAACGTTGGATAAAACAAAGTGGTGGAGTGAGCTAGAGAAAGAAAAGAGAGAGAGAGGCTAACGTTAGATAAAACAAAGCGTACGGAGCACACGGTCATACCGTATAACTCGCTGTGCTCCGACTCCATGTTTTCGCTCCATGACATGTCTGGTTACTCTGCTTGTCATTGATCGGCTGTCAAAGCGCTTCACATAGTGCGGTATGTTTTTTTTCTAGAAAAAAAAAGTTCAACTTTTTTCAACTTCAAAAAGACGGCCACGCCTTTTGTTTAAAACCCAGTTGAATCCATAGGATTATAATGTAAAAGAAACGCTGGCAGCTTAAAAAAAGACGCCCGAAGCGGAGTAAAAGACTGATCTCTCTCTTTGTGGTGAACTATTCCTGTCAGCAGTTAAAACACACACACACACACACACACACACACACACACACACACACACACACACACACACACACACACACACACACACACACACACACACACACACACACACACACACACACACACACTCTACTGTTGTTTTAGTAACTCTTTATGTCGGCGGCTTTCTTAGCGGAGATCTCTCTGGTGATCTGCGACCGGGAGGAGAAGGCGGCAGCGTTGTTGGAGAACAAAGAGAAAGGGGTGACTCCGAAGCTCTCCTGCCTGGTTCTCTTCAACGAGTTCAGCGACGCGTTCGTGGAGAGGGCGAAGAACTGCGAGATAGAGGTTCTGAAACTGGAGCAGCTTATGGTGAGCACAGTGGCGGCTGCTGGTCATTCAAAGAGGGGAAGCTCATTTTTGGCCTGAATCATATAAATTGTCCATTTATTTATGTTAATATTATATATATATATATATATATATATATATATATATATATATATATATATATATATATATATATATATATATATATATGTGTGTGTGTGTATATATATATAAAATAGTAATGCAATAATTTAATTATATAATAATAATAATAAATAATAATGTAATTATTATAATAATTTATAATATCCATGGGAAGGTTTCATCAAGAGGAATGGCCAGCAGTACATTTCTGTCACAGCACAGCCAGCTAACTTTGTCATGCCAGGAGAGCTGAACAGACCTGTTACTTTGCCCTGTCTTTTTCACTAAATCAATCTTAAGTGTTTATCTAACTCTGCTGTTTAATTCTAAGTTTCTCCTCATAAGGAAGACTTTAAAATGGCTTCGCCAAAATCAGGTCGACAATATTAGCATTGTCTGCCATCGGGTGCAGTTTGCTAGCTGGCTAGTTCACCCCTACAACACTAGCCTACTGTATGAATGAATGAACAAACGATCTAACAAAACGATATTAAACTTGAAGGAGGAAATGTAGGAATTATGTTAAACTGAAACAAGGAATGTGGAGTATATTTGTATGAAATGTATGATGAAAATTGGCCAGCAATTTCGCCAAGCAAATAACAAGAAACAGGTTGCAGCAGTTCGTCTTTACTTGTAAAATCCGCGATGGGACTGAGCAGCTGAGCTGAGCTCTGCTTGAAGTTGAACAGCTTCGGCGACTTTCATAGCACAAAATCGCTGTCAATCAAAAGGAGATACAGTCCTCCAATCATCACGCAGAAGCCCAGCGTCCAGGCCAGCCCACTGCTCCATTGACCCCCAGAGACGCTGAGCGTCCGTGGGCGGGACATAATCGCAGCATTTATCCAATGACAGTCTAGTTTCGAAGCACTGAAAAAAACTGCTCAAAGCAGTCCCATTGAAGTCAAAAGGACGCTGGGCTTCAACGGGGAAATGCACTGAGACGCTAAGGGAATGTATGAGAAGGAAGTCGAGTCAGCCAATTCTGAACCAACTCGTCTTCGAGATTAACGTATTTTAACGCATTTTAGTCAATAAAATGTTAACAAAATAGTGCATATTTGACCATTTAAATTTTAGGGGAAGCTGAGCTTCCCTTGCAGTCTTAAAGAAATCGCCACTGGGTGAGCAGAATGGAGGCACAAGGGGCTGTTGAGTTGAATATGTTAAGGCTACATCTACACTGCTACGTTTAAAGTTTTTAAGTGGCGTTTTGAGACAAAAACGATCCCTTGTCCACACAAGAGTTTTATCTCCATGCTTTTCCATTCACACTAGGGCTGCACGATATGAGGAAAATATGCGACATGCGATAACGTTGCTGAATATTGCGATAACGATACTACTCGCGATAAATACAGATATTTCAATTCTGCATTTCTGCTGCTTTCAGTCTTCTGCTAAAATGCAACAATTGCTTGTTGAATTAAAATTTGAACATACAATTAAATAATTTCCAACACTTTTATTGAACAAATTGAACACTGAGTTGAATATAAAAGGCACCACCAAAAAAAAAAAGCAATGACAGTTTTTTACTGATAATTTCTTTCAACTAACAACAAAAAAATCTGTGTGTCTTTTGCGATATGTCGCAGCCTTTTGCGATGTGTTTATTGCGCCAGTTAATATTGCGATGATGATAAAATAACGATAATATTGTGCAGCCCTAATTAGCACCGGATTTCTTTTCAGCGCACACAGAAAACAGAGAGCTAGGTGACCGTGAGGAGATATTCGCTAAATTTGACAAGAACTGTATTGGATTAATATCACTTACTCTACCTTTTTAACTATCCGATAAGTAGGGTTGGGTACCGATGCTGACGTAAACGGTAGTAACAAGACCAAATAAGAACGAAAATTTCGGTGCCTGACTTTACACTACACTCGACAGCAGGTAACGTTAGCCTACCGTCAGCTAGCAGCTGGAGTAAACATGGTTAAAATGCTGACAGCTAACGTTAAACAGTGTAAAATGTGACTGTATTTCACTGGAGAGGATTCCAACACCGGGACGTAACAGTCTGACTGCAGCCGCCGTTGTCGGAAAAACAACACAGACGGTGCGTTCACTTGAAACAGGTAGCCGCGTGGTGCATTCTAGGGCTGTCCTCGACTAAAGAAATTCTTAGTCGACTAACACTTATATGATTTTGTCGACTAATCAATTAGTTGATTTAATTGACAGAGCTGTGCGCTTAGAGAGGTTGTTAAGACTAGAAAAGCACAATATAAATGTAGTTAATTAACCATCTGTAAAACTGAGTTTCTCCACCATTAATCCTGCAAAAGCACCACTTTAAATCTTGTGTTTACCATAAATGTGCTCAGAAGTTTCTTGGAAATAAGTAATTTAGCATGAATAAGCATAAAAAATGACTTATCAACTAAAGAAATATTAGTCGACTAAGACCAAAACGACCGATTAGTCGACTAATAGACTAAGAGGTGGCAGCCCTAGTGCATTCAAAGTTATTGTAAAATACCCTTTTCCCATCTGGTGGTTGTTTGTGTCGTTCAACAGCAATTTACTGGGGAAATAAGTTATTGTTGTAAGTTACAGTTATCACTTTATTATTATGGCCTTAGCAATAAACAAGCTGTTCTTCAAAGTCGCCAACTGTTCTTTAGTACCCTTCTTTTTTTTCTACTTTATTAAAAAGTATTGGTTCAGGCACCGGCACCGTTTTTAAAAATCGTTTTAGCACCGGTATCGGGGGGGAAAAAACCCAAACCATACCCAACCCTACCGATAAGACCCGTGTGCCTGTCCAGACTACAAAGCAACCCTGGAGTTTTCAAACCAAAACGGGGACTAAATCCCTGTAATGCAGACTCCTTTAAATGTCTCCCCTTTAATTTAGTCATCAATGGTGATATGTAAATTGATATGAAGAACTCCTCGTTGTCCCCTCTTCTCTTAGGACCTGGGAAGGCAGAACCTCAAAGATCCTGTGGTGAGTTTACATCGTCTCCCAGCTGCTACACTACATCACCGCATCAAACTGGTTCCAGTAAACAGATAATCCCCCTCTAAATGCCAGGATGACAGTTTCCCCCGTTGCTCCTGTCCCATACGATATCATTAACACTCACTTGTAGAGGAAGCCTGTTGTCGTGTTCTCATGTTTTATTGCTGCCTTGCTGTAGCCGCCCCAGCCCGAGGACCTGGCCGTGGTTTGCTTCACCAGTGGAACCACAGGTACCGTCTTTGATTTCCATACCGTCTCTCTCTCGGCGTAATTATCCTTCATTCACATCATTAGAGAAGTGTCCTCAAGTGCCCACTAACAAGCTCTCTTTATGGCACTGCCATAATGCCGTGTTTATTTATCCAGGGAAGCCCAAGGGAGCCATGATCACCCACGGCAACATCGCCTCCAACACTTCCTCTGTCATTAAGATCCTGGAGGTCTGTCTACTCTTCCACCTCCTTGTCTAATTGAGAACAGCCTCGCGGCTCCCATTACTTCCCATCTGCTTGTGTTTCAGTATCTCAAAAAAAAAAAAACCTGCCCCTCTCCCCTGCTGTGTCTAATGGTATGATTAATTGGCTGTTTGATTGCCCCTGTCACTGCAAGGTACTTTGACTAATTGCCCCCTCCTGTATAAAGATTACGCTATCTAACTGCTGCCTGAACTTAATCTCTCCCCTGTGCTTTGCTCACTTTCTTTCTTTCTTTCGTTCTCTCTCTGTCTCTCTCTCTCTCAGGGTTCGTTTGAGATCCGACAGCAGGACGTGTCCATCTCTTACCTGCCGCTTGCCCACATGTTTGAGAGGATGATTCAGGTAGCCGATGCATTTCTCACTTTTTTGTTTTGAATCAGAAATCCGAACCAGGAAGGGATTTATTGCCAAGTAAGTAACACTTGCAAGGATTTTTTGCCTTGGCGGTTGGTGCAAACAAACGCATTGAACGTTAAAGCTAGTGCGTAGCTTCTGTCGACCCCACGAGGGATTTTGAGTAACGACGACAACACTGTGGGCGCACCCCCACCCCTCCCCCACACAGCTGCTAGTAGCCAAGGAGGACACGGAGGATTAGAAAAACATGATGGACTCTTCAGAAGAGGTCATTATCTTCCCTTGAGTTTCTGTGCGGGAAAGTCGCCGGACGCCACAATCTTCTGAACATAGTCACACTGAGAACTACAGAGAGAGTTGTGTGGAGCTGAGAGTCTTAATTAGCTTTGTAGCAACTCATTTGGCAACGGCTTGAATGTAACGGACATTCATTAATATCAAAAAGTAACGCACTAAAGCTTTAATATGAAATAAACAATAAATACAGAAACAAGTATATACAATATAGCTGTTGACATTTTTGTGTTTGTGTGTAAACCAAGTTTAGTCATTTTTAGTCTGCCTGAGTCGTCATTTTAATGTTTTTTTTTTTAACCTGGCAATATGGTTTCAGTTTAGTTTTTCTTCAAGGTTTCAGTTCACTAAAAATACTTTTTTCTGTCCCAGGTCTCTATGTTCTGCCACGGGGCGAGAGTAGGATTCTACCAAGGCGACATTTCTCTTCTCATGGATGACATTAAAACTCTCAAACCCACCTTCTTTCCTGTTGTGCCTCGTTTGCTCAATCGCATCTATGACAAGGTCAGTAAATAGATTCAGGGCAGCGGAGGCCTCAGGGTTTGAGAATCCCCCGGACCGGCAGAATAAATCTGGGTGGGGAACTGAGTAACACTAGGTACACTTAGCAGCAGTGAAAATTAGATTAAAAGAACAATAAAATAAGGTGTAAGTGTACAAAATGGGATGAATTACGTAGGGCCTTAAGTCATCTTTGATTAGTGGACCCAAACAGAATCTGCAGATTTTTGTATATTTTTACAGATTTCAGCGGTGATCCGGAATGAAATTTAGTGGACAGTTTTTCTGCTTGGGGTGGAGAAGTGTTAAAGAAATATGCCGACTTATTGGGACTTTGTCTTATTCCCCGTATCCCCCAGAGTTAAAGTCCATACATACCCTTCTCATCTCCGTGCGTGTCGTAACTCTGTCTGACGCCCCCACTGCTAGCCTAGCCTAGCACAGGTCACTATGCTTTTACTATCTAGTAATTGTTGACTCTATTACTCCACCTCTGAGCAAACTCTCTGCTCCTCACCACAGGGCTTCAGGTGCTGCGTGCAAATCACTCCGCCCAAGTAGCAGAAGTAGCAGTGCTTCGCCTTCTGAGAATATAGTTCCCAGTTTGTATACGGTTAAAAGATGGCTGTGTCTCATGTGACCTTGTTATTTGCACATGCTGTGACTATACAAATCACAACATGTAAATAGGAACATGTTGGCGTTATTTTTGTCACTTATTGGGAGCAGTAGGCTAGATTGAGCCGGTTACCTCCAGGATCTGTGCTAAGCTAGGCTAGATGGAGCAAGTTACCTCCAGGATCTATGCTGAGCTAGGCTAGATGGAGCCGGTTACCTCCAGGATCTGTGCTAAGCTAAGCTAGATGGAGCCGGTTACCTCCAGGATCTGTGCTAAGCTAGGCTAGATGGAGCCGGTTACCTCCAGGATCTGTGCTAAGCTAGGCTAGATGGAGCCGGTTACCTCCAGGATCTGTGCTAGGCTAGGCTAGGCTAGATGGAGCCGGTTACCTCCAGGATCTGTGCTAGGCTAGGCTAGGCTAGATGGAGCCGGTTACCTCCAGGATCTGTGCTAGGCTTAGCTAGCGCTGGGGGCGTCAGACAGAGTTACAACACGCACGGAGATGCACATACAAGGGTAAGTATGGACTTATCTAACTCTGGGGATTACTGTGAATAAGCTAAAGTCCCAATAAGTCGGAGTGTTCCTTTAACATTGTGACTTTTATTTTTGTTAACCCTTGTGTTGACTTCGGGTCACATTGAGCCGTTTTCAATTGTTGTTTTATATCAGAAAATATGGGAGGTAGGAATAAGCACTGAAAATGTGTAGAAGCAAAATTTAACAATTTAAAACATTGGAAAAAGCAAAAACAAACTGTGAAAAAAAGGTGTCAAAAACGTCAAAAGATTTTTTCAAGGTTGACAGGAAGACAACTCAAGGGTTAAAGCTATAGTGCGTAGTTTCTGTCTTCCCCCATGAGGAATTCTAAGTAATCCCAACAACACTGTCGGGGTGGAAATGTGTTAACATTCTGACTGCTGACTGATTTTCTTTTCTTAATTTGTTTTAAAGTCTGCTGAAGATTTGCGCAGATTCCGTGTGGCCCTGTTGATCAGTGACCTTTTCTCGCGTTTTTTTGTAGATTGTTCCACTATGAAGGCCACCGTAATTCCTGGTCGGTTCTGTTTTACGTGTGACTGATTTCCACACAGATCCTGGGTTCTGTGACCTCTCCGATGCGACGGGCCTTGCTTCACTACGCTGTGAGGAGGAAGCAGGCAGAGCTCAGCAGTGGAGTCGTACGCAACAACAGTCTGTGGGACAAACTGGTCTTCAACAGGATTCAGGTCAGTTGCATTTAATAGTTCACCCTGGATCATATTTCCCCACCTTTTTTATGTTTTTTTAACAGTTCCTTCAATGTAGGTCTTCAGTAAAGACAAAATCTATCCGCAAATAAGGCTGCAACTCACGATTATTTTCATTGTTGATATATCTGTTTATTTTCTCCATTAATGGATCAGTTGTTTGGTCTCTAAAATGTCAGAAAATGTTTAAAAAATGTGGATCAGGGTTTCCCAAAAAGCCCAAGATGACATCCTCAAATTTCTTGTTTTGTCCACAACTCAAAGATATTCAGTTTACTGTCACAGAGGAGAGAAGACACTAGAACAATATTCACATTTTAAGGAGCTGGAATCAGAAGTTTTTAGTTTTTTCTTCATAAAAAAATGACTCAAAGCGAATATCAAAATAGATTGCGATTCATTAATTAGTCGACAACTAATCGAACAATCTTTGTAGCTCTGCCATTAAACAAAAGCAAATCTTTTTTTCTCTTTTACTACAGATTTGTTTTCAGTGTTTAATGGCATATTGTCTGTTAATCCGGGACTCTACAGTTGTCACTATTTCTATTTTACAGCACTTAACACAGTGCTACACGTAGACCAGCATCCCTGCGAATAGTCACAACATTTGTATCCAAACTTCACAAGAAGAGCACAACTATTCCAGCAATCAATGCCAAATCCACCCGGAGCATATTGGTCCTGTGGGAGGGTATTGGAGAAGCACGCACACCAAAAGATTTTTGGCTCGGTTTTGGTCAGTGCAGATGGGAAAACATGGTCTAGGTTGAAAAACGTTGTTAAAAAGAAACTTCAGCTTGCACCACAATGTGATCGCATTTGAACCGTTTTACATAAATTCTGCTTCTCTTGTGTTTCAGGCCAGTTTAGGAGGTAATCTGCGGTTCGCTCTGACAGCTTCAGCACCCATCTCGCCCACTGTGCTGTCCTTCCTCAGAGCCACTCTGGGCTGTCTGATCTTCGAAGGTTACGGACAGACGGAGTGCACGGCCGGCTGCACTTTCTCCATGCCCGGAGACTGGAGCGCAGGTAGAACGTCATCCGATCCTTTACCTTTTGTTCTCTGAATTGCTTGTGTTTTTGTGCGCTGGTTAATCCTGTCCTCATCAGGTGTGTGGATGTATCTTTTGTCAGGTCATGTAGGGGCTCCGCTGCCCTGCGCCAAGGTGAAGCTGATAGACATCCCTGATATGAACTACTTTGCTAAGAACGGAGATGGAGAGGTGAGATACTCTTAAGGTGCCGTCGTACTATTCATAATGATGAAAAATAACGCACATCAAGGGCTGTCGTGAGCTGCTGATCGCTGGAAGTAGACTTGAAAGTAAGTGTTGCTACACATGCATTTTTTCTTTATTTTAAATGATGGTTCAGCCCTCGGGCCTCCTTCAAAAATCAACCCCCCAATCAACTCCCAAACCCCCAGCAATAGTCCACTGGTGGAATGAACACTTGAGCTACTTTGTGTTGGACGGAATTTATTATAATAGTAAAGACAGAACCTCAGACTTTTTGATGATATGGCAGTCTCATAGAGATTTAGATTTTATACATTTTTACATTAATGTTAGGGATTACGACAAAAGTGTTATCTGAGTGCATTTATTATGTTGTTTGATTTGTATGTCTTATAGTTTTGTGTTGTTATTTAGTTTGTTTTAGTTTTAATGTTTCTTTAGGATTATGGATTTTTTTTGTTTGTGTCCTAGTGTGGAGGATCTGGAATAGGAATAATGAGATGTGTGTTTGAAATATCTTTACACTGTTTATGTAAAATAAAAAAATCTAATAAAAAGAAGAAGGAAAAAAAAAATACAGCAATCAAAGTCAGACTGCACTGATGGCCTTCAGCTAATCAAAAGTAAACAGTTGCAAAAGTTGCAGCCAATCACATTACTCCTAGTCGGGATCAACGGTAGTACATTTAACGTGAGCCACATGCTCTGTGTGTGTCGCCGTTTCCAAAATCCCTTCATTTCGAGGAAACGACAACCTTCGAGCTAGCGAGCTACACGCTGAAAACAGCTGGATGGTGCAACAAGGCAGGCCTGCTTGGTTCTTTCAGGGAATGAGTGTAAAGATTTACAAAGAATATGTTTGTTTTAAATAGCTCACGCTACTGTATTGTGTGAAAAGTTAATTTAATATTGGATGTGGCGTTCTCTTTCGCGGGGTGCAAATGTTCCACAAAAACAAGTTCCTTTTCCGAGACTATTTAGCAGAGCCCAAGACGATTGTGATTGGTTTAAAGAAATGCAAACAACCCAGAGTGTTTTTTTTTTTTTTTCCCCTCCTATCCCAGAATCCATCTGTGGTGAAGCCAGACCTTACTCCTCAGCGCTGTGGTGATAGGTCTGGCAATGCGAGACTAAGTTGCAACTGAATCAGTTGCCGTTTTTCTGTGCAGTGACAAAATATCCACTTACTCCCCCTGCAGCAGCGATGACATGTTCACATCAACAGACAGACTAGGCCTGCTCGATTCGGGGAAAAATATGAATCACGATTTTTTTTTTTTTTTAGCTTAGAATTGATATCACGATTCTCTGCCACGATTTTTATAGAGGCTACAATGAAGAGAAGGGAGAGCATTGCAGCACTTTGGAGCGCTTTAAAACCTATTTTATACAGTCTGTTTAACACTCATAGTAGAAAGTAGTAGCGTTTGTGATGCAGTCGGCTCGTAAAATTAAATCAGGAATCATGAAGTCATTTTTTTTTTAAATTTAATCGTGAACATGGTGAATCAAGATCGCGATTTTATAAAGATTAATCATGCAGGCCTAAGATAGACTGACTCTTTTCACGTCCTTGTCCCCGTTAGATCTGCATTAGTGGCCCCAGTGTGTTCAGAGGTTACCTGAGGGACCCAGAAAGGACGGCTGAAGCCTTGGACAGCGACGGCTGGCTGCACAGTGGGGACGTAGGCCAGTGGCTTCCAGTAAGATGACACACAGCACTCATCCTAAAATCTCATGAATTTCATCTTCTAGTCTCTCACGCAAGTGAGCAAACGTGTCCGTCTCCGCCTTTTCCCTCTGCTAGAACGGGACGCTACGCATCATTGACAGGAAGAAGCACATCTTCAAGTTGTCCCAGGGAGAGTACATCGCTCCGGAGAAGATAGAAAACGTCTACACGCGTTGTGTTCCTGTGCTGCAGGTGTTCGTGCACGGAGATAGTTTACAGGTACTATGCGATTCGTATTCGGTTGACCTAAGTCATTTGTTGTTGTTTTGTTTTTTTTTTTACGGGTTAGCGTTTTGATGGTTCTCTTGTGCTTTGTGTCTCCAGTCTTTTCTCATAGGCATAGTTGTACCTGACCCGGAGGTGTTTGTTGACTGGGCTAAAGAGCGAGGCTTTGTGGGATCCTATGAAGAGCTGTGCCAGAATCCTGTACGTCATCTACACACCAATTTCATAACGTGACCCTTTTTACTTTTGGCATTCCAAAACAATTGAAGCAGTTATTTGTCTTTCAAACAGGATTTAAAGAAAGCAGTATTAGAGGACATGACCGCTGTGGGGAAGGAAGCGGGGCTGAAGTCCTTTGAACAAGTGAGAGAACTCTGCCGACATGAGTCTTGGTGGAATTTATGAGCTACTAACTAGAGCTGCAAAGATTCATCGATTAGTTGGCAACTGTAAAATGACTCCCCAACTATTTTGATAATGGATTAATTAATAACATGTACCACTGTAAAATATAAATAGTGACAACTGTAGAGTACTGGATTAACAGACAATGGGCCCTATTTTAACGATCTAAGCGCACGGCATCAAGCACCTGGCGCAGGTGCGTTTGGGGCGTGTACGAATCCACTTCTGCTAGTTTAACGGCCCAAATAAAAAGGGTCAGTGCGCTGGGCGTAATATGCAATAAACCAATCAGAGATCATCTCCCATTCCCTTTAAAAGCCAGGCGCGTTTGGACCTCGCCGCATTGCTATTACGATGGCGGATTTGCTGAGCAGGAAGGAGAGATTTTCAGGAGAAGAAACGCGAGCAGATCATAGATGGCACGAGCACTATGCCACCAAAACTCCACGAGGTGAAGCAGGCGTTAAAATAACAATGAAATGCCACGTTATTGACTTCAGACCAGGTTTTTGTTGGTCGATAGCGCGACCACTTCCCGCTGCCTCAAGATAGCAAAACGCCCAGGATGCACCTGAACACACCTCCCTGTAAGACCAGCACACCCAGAATGCACCTGAACACACCTCCCTGTAAGACCAGCACGCCCAGAATGCACCTGAACACACCTCCCTGTAAGACCAGCACGCCCAGAATGCACCTGAACACACCTCCCTGTAGGACCAGCACGCCCAGAATGCACCTGAACACACCTCCCTGTAAGACCAGCACGCCCAGAATGCACCTGAACACACCTCCCTGTAAGACCAGCCCGCCCCATGGGCGCACAGATGGGCGCAGGTGCAGGACGGGAAATTGACAACTGCGTCGGTCTTAAACTAGCAAAGACACTTGCGTCGGGCTTTGTGATAGGGCCCAATATGTCATTAAACACTGAATACAAATCTGCAATAAAAGAAAAAAGTTTCTAGTTTTAAGGTAGAGCTGCAAAGATTAATCGATTAGTTGTCAACTGTTAAATTAATAAGCAACTATTTTGATAATGGATTAATCGGATTGAGTCTTTTATTTAATGAAACAAAGGTAAAACTCTGATTTCTGCTTCTTAAATGTGAACATGTTTTAGTTTCTTCTCTCCTCTGTGACAGTAAACTGAATATCTTTGAGTTGTGGACAAAACAAGACGTTATCTAGCTTTTTGGGAAACACTGATCCACATTTTTCACCATTTTATAGACCAAACAACTAACCAGTAAACGAGAAATCAATCGACAGATTAATAGATAGTTAGTTTCAGCTTTCCTACTAACCTCAATACTGACCTTTTTTTGTGATTTTGAGTTTTGTGTCTTACCTTTCTCTCCTTTCAGATGAAGGGCGTTTACTTGCACCCGGAGACGTTCAGCATCGCCAACGGCCTTCTCACCCCGACTCTAAAGAGTAGACGCGCCGACATCCGCAGAGTCTTTCAGGAACAAATATCAAGCATGTACAGCAAGACAGCCATCTGAAGGACCCCACTTAGTAACTCACTCACTCACTCACTCACTCACACACACACACACACACACACACACACACACACACACACACACACACACACACACACACACACACACACACACACACACACACACACACACACACACACACACACACACACACACACACACACACACACACACACACACACACACACACACACACAACCGAAAGGTTACTGCTGTACAATATGAGGATTGGGGGGGACCTGGGACAGGAAACAGGAAACTGGCAGAAGAAAGTTCAAATCACACACATCCAGCAGTGCCTTGCTCATGTATTTTTCTAATCGGTTCTGAAAGATTTCATAAACCAGTGTGAGCATATAACCTTTCACCTGGAGTTAAACAATTACAACTAGGGTTTCAAGAAGCTGATTTGTAAAAAAAAGAAAAAAAATAATTGCTGAACTGTACATACTGCTTATATTGAGATTTGCTGACAGGACACTGACTAATTCCAGTAAAGTAAAACTGAACAGAAATAAAGATTAGTACCTGATGACTCTTGTGTGTGATTTAAATTCTGCAACAACTCCTGCACTCACCCTGAGAAATACAAAGTGGATATTTAAACTTAAACTCATCACAACAACAGTAAAATTAGGGCTGCAACTAAAGATTATTTTCATTGCCGATTAATCTGTTGATTATTTTCTTGATTAATGGATTAGTTGTTTGGTCTATAAGTCAGTGTTTCCCAAAAAGCCCAAGATGACGTCCTCAAAAGTCTTGTTTTGTTCACAACTCAAAGATATTCAGTTCACTGTCACAGAGGAGAAAATGAACTAGAACATATTCACATTTAACAAGCTGGACTCAGAGAATTTTGATTTATTTTTTCATTAAAAAAAATGACTGAACCGATGAATTAATCGATTATCAAAATAGTTGGCGATTAAGTTAACATCTTCAACAATCTTTGCAGCTCTAAGTAGGATTGTAGACATGGTTGCTATTCTCACAGTTAATTTATTTCATGATTGACTGTACATTTAGATGATGGCTAAAACATTGTCATTGAACAGATTGTAGTGTTAATACATATTTTAAAAAAACCTAAATTAAACCCCACTGTATTACAGTATTCACTTAATGTGTTAGGAAAACAAGCTCTACCACTTAAACTCTTCATTAATTAGAAAAAAACCTTCATTAATACACACGTGTAACTCAAACAATACACAAAGACAGTCAATCAACTAAGCATTTGCTTCAATAATTTAAAAATGATGTCAGCAAATAGTTAACTTCTTGGTATGACACCTATAAAAATAAAAAAAAACATGATATGGGAGCAATCAGTGTGTGTACATCACCGTGTAACCACATTGACCACAGTGTGTTCATCATACTGGGGGGGGGGGGGGGGAGATACCTGATAAAGGTGGAAACAATGACAGTATGATTTGGTCCAAAAATCAAGAAGAAGAAAAAGTTGGCTTCCAACCCTGGTGTAGAAGGTACAACGAGGTTTCTTTGCTAACAGACCATCTAAACAACCAACAATAAAACAAAGGATGGATGGTGTGTGAATTAAAACGAAATGGTGTGCCATGAATAGTATTTACCACCAGAGGGAGCACCAGCCTTTGTTTTGGACAGCGGTTAGACTCCCAACAGCGACTCGTTCTCTCCGCAGCCTGAGTGGTCGACCTTTCAACACCGCTGCTCGCACGGGCACAATCTCACTTCACTCAAGTGAAGTTCTTTTTTTTTTTTCTTGTTACATCCACAGTCGGGACAACGTAGGCACATTATGCACAGGTGATGTCACCAACATCATCCTGTAAAACCCCAACAAACAGCCCTCACACAACAAACATGGCACAGAGCTAAACTTGGAGATAATAAGCAGCAAAGGCCAAAAACACAAGACATACATTTTCTAGCCGGTAACCTACAATACATTACAATACATTGTCTGTAGTGTTTGTCATTTCAAACTTGGGTAATAAAAACTATGTTTGACAGATTGTTGGTAAGAATCCAGATGAATAATAAAAAAAAAACATTTCCTTGCTCATTTCCTTCTTTAGAAACAAATGCTTATAGACATCTCTGAAACCAAGAAGTGTAACCCTGTTAATTGGTTCTGACGAGAACCAGTTTGATTCCTTCCCTTAGAAAAAAAACACACAAAAAAACATATTGGCTTATAATGTTGCACTTGGCTGATGGCTTAGTTAATGTGGCATTTCAGCTGCAGCAGTTTGAGTCACCGAGAGTCTCTGTGGAGAGAAAGAAGCATGGGAGTGTAGTGCAAGAGGAGGGGGGGGGGAGACGAGGCCGCAAGGAAACAATCTGATGATCACGTTAAGGCCATTGCTGTCCGTTTGAACTGCGCCAAGAAGCCTGAAAAGGGTGCAATGCATTCAGAGAGGCATTTAAAAGGAGCCCTTTCCCCGTTTTTTTTTGGCTTCCCTCCCTCAGTCGTCGGCGACAATGGACAGAGCACGCAACTCGCTGAGCTTGGCCTCGGTCTCCCTCTCCCTCTGCTCGTCAGTCAGCCCTGCCTGGTCGATCTGGTCTGTCAACTCGCTGAAGATCTTGTACATTTCGGTGAAATAGACAACCTGGAGGGGCAGGAAGAGAAAAGGACAAAGATTGAGTCTGTGATGGCAGAAAAAAACAAAAAACAGAGACTCGACATGGGCCAATGCACCTCTAAAAGGAAAAAAAAACTCCCAACAAATTTTATATCCAAACTCAGCTGCACTCACACAATCTAACCTTGCTTTCACTTACACTAGGCTGAAACTGTTGCTCCCATACCTCTTCAACCCCGCTAATGAGAAGTAATTCGAGAGGCGAAGAGGGAGTCCACAGATATCAAACAAGTCCGACAAAGCCCCAAAAACCCAGCACTTCAGCCCGTAGTGACCCTGCTTTTCTCTCCCAATCTGAACAAGAGATAGAGAGTGTTCACTGAAAGCTTTCTTGACACTTCCCACCCCTGCTTCTTCCCCTTAGTTCATGAGTCAGGCTCTCTAGAGAGTTGCTTTGATGATTAATAGACTTTAATCACATTACAAGACTCCAGAAGAGTAGGCAGAGAATGAAAGTACTCGGAAAATACAACCCCTTTAAACCCACACACACACACACACATCTCAATATTTATTCATGCAGCGATGCATACGATACCCAGCTCTTAGGGGGCATCGCTGGCTTCTCGGAAATTGCATGTGTGTCCTATTGTAGGCTGAAACAGCAAGATCAACCAAGAAACCAGTGGGAGAAATGCTTACTGATTCGCCAAGGGTCACAACAGAATAAGGGCTAGGTCGAGCTGGAAATAAACTGAGAGTCATCTTGTATAGAAATAACATTTGTCTGACTCTGTCAAGAGCAGATTTGACGCTGTCAGACAAAAAGGAAAAAAATATATTTCTAAACCACCTTGAACAAGCCTTTTTAAGTGCTCGGTATGAAAGACCTTTATGTGTTTATACCAATATTTGCCACCTAAACCACATGAGTGGGCCATAAGTATTGGGTTCCAGCTGTTTGTGGGGGTAAAGCGGATATTCTTTTTTTCCCCCCAAAGAGGGCTTGTTGAAAGGGCCATTGGAAATGTCCATATGACCAGTGATGATAATGTACACCAGATCAGTGTCTGAGGGCCCTCTGGAGCAAAGACACTCTGCTATTATAATTAGTCTAGTCACCACGAGAAGTAAACGCTGCCTATGACCACCTACGATACAAACAGGACTCTTTGGGTGAAGCAGGGCTTTAAATTACATGACTTCTGTCTGGCCATTTTAACATACCATAAGCCCCAGCTGCTTAATATTTACACAGATATGTTACACTTTGACCTCTTAGCCTAAAGAGATAAGGAATAATTTATTTTGCGTTCTATCCCGTTAAGTTTCAGGAAACAATGACAATCAACTGAGGAAAAGGACAAAGAAAGAAAGTGTTTTTTTCAAATGAACACATGCAGCAGATTGCGCAAAATTGTGAAAAAAAAAAAAAAATCAAGACAATGTCTCAATTCATCAACATCTGTACAGGTGGACAGGTCAGGCCAAGTGTCCCGCTGACAGTTGCTGGACAGGACTGGTGTTCGTTAGGCTGAAGGCTCTCAACAAAGGCAGCCTTTGTGCCTTTTCCCTGCTGCCGCTGGGAGCCGAGCAGCAACAGCGGCTGCGAGAGAAGGGAGTGGAGGATGAGACCGAGCACATGCAGCGAGGCTGGGGACGAGGTCCAGCGGTCCACTGGCCACCCACGTGTGGCTGTGTGTAGATGCTCATTCATGTGCGTGAGCCACATGAATAAAGATATTGTAGATCTAAAATAGCATGCGTGTGACTAATAAGAGCTCTTGCACCATGCAAAGTCAGGTAAAAAAATGTGATTTGACCCTAAAAGAGAAAAGACCTGAGCTCACATTTACGGAGATATTTAATGTCGGTTATAGTTGATTGCTCCGTTTGCTATTTTTAAAAGTTCAAAGAACATCATAGAACCCTATAATCGTCATTAGGATAATCTAGTTTAGTAATTAGGAGTGTGCCAGTGACCGTCCCAAAGAGGAAATGACATGGCCAGGCAGGTCTGGGTTGGGGGAGGGGGACACGGTGGCGCTAACTTAAGACGCCCAGCTGCTTTAAGAGAAGCTCCAGGTTAGAGACTTGCAGGGCTGCAGTGGAGCCAGACAGACAAGGCCTTCCTGGGCTAAACGCAACAGTGTGGGCCGTCACTGGGGGTTAATCACATTAGGACAGCGTGGAGGGAGACAGACTGCCAGGATTATACACTCCCTTCCATCAGACACTTCATCCACTGTTTAACCAATGCTCAGAAGGGCTGAACAGACGCTGTGGGCTGTAGAGCTGCAAAGATGAATCGATTCAGCAACTATTGAATTAATCGCCAACTAAACTAAAACGCCACGTCGGGCAAGTACATATAACAACCCACTTGCCCGTTCTGGCATAATCGTATCATAAATTACATTATTGTCTCTTGCCCACATCGGAGAACGCTTGTTGAATGATTTGATTTGAATGTGCTGTTGGCCAATCAAGAGTCCAGTTGGCGTTTGAGACGTTTTTTTCTTTTTACGTTTGATACTTTGTGGATGATTTTGATCAATTTTTGGCGTTTTTTTTTCCCCTTTAAACTTAGAGATCCTTTCAATGTTTTTTCTTAAAAGTTTTGACACTTTTGATGGTTTTTCTTAACGTTCTTTCAAAAAAAGTTTCGGTTATTCTGACACAAAAATATTTGTATAGGGTCGTTAGTTGCAGTCCTAGGTGTGTGTGTGTGCCCTGTCTGCGATAATAGGCAGCCGCCAGACGTACAGTACAGGCCAAAAGTTTGTACACACCTTCTCATTCAATGTGTTTCTTTATTTTCATGACTATTTACATTGTAGATTCTCACTGAAGGCATCAAAACAATGAATGAACACATATGGAATGATGTACTTAACAAAAAAGTGTGAAATAACTGAAAACATGTCTTATATTTTAGATTCTTCAAAGTAGCCACCCTTTGCTTTTTTTGATAACTCTGCAAACCCTTGGTGTTCTCTCAATGAGCTTCATGAGGTAGTCACCTGAAATGGTTTTACCTTCACAGGTGTGCTTTGTCAGGGTTCATTAGTGGAATTTTTTCCCTTATTAATAAAAAAGCAAAGGGTGGCTACTTTGAAGAATCTAAAATATAAGACATGTTTTCAGTTATTTCACACTTTTTTGTTAAGTACATAATTCCATATGTGTTCATTCATAGTTTTGATGCCTTCAGTGAGAATCTACAATGTAAATAGTCATGAAAATAAAAAAGAAACCTATTGAATGAGAAGGTGTGTCCAAACTTTTGGCCTGTACTGTATATGGCAAAGACATATGCTTAATATAATGAAGACCTGCTGTATGCCAATGCCGAATGATTTTGTGTATGTATTTAACTGCATCTATAATATTTATGTCCCTGTAAATTGTTCCTTCGAGTGGACTTAAATAAATTGTTAAAATGTGCGTGTGTGAGCGCCTTGTTGTTTGTGTGTCTCCGGTGAGGGTGATCACGAACCTGCGCCCTGATGAGAGCCTCAAAGCTGGGCTGGAAGTAGTCGATGCGGCTGTGGTAGAACTTGGGCATCTCGTCCAGCAGCTGCTTGTTCTTGGCCTCGAAGTCCTCCCGGACCGGTCGGAGCTCCTCTCTGGCCTGGGGTGTGGCAGGGGAAGGGGGAAACGAAAGACCGGGTCACCATCACTTGTAACTTTACACAACATCTTCTCATTTCACCACGTCAGCTCATGTTGTAATTTACACACCATTTTACACATTCTTCCACAAAAACTGGTGCAAAGAGTGGCAGATTTTGAGAAAAACAAATGCCAACCCATGAAACAGGGCTGGGTATCGCCACTGATTTCCTGAATCGATTCACAAGGTCCAAATTCGACCCTGTATCGATTCAATTAGGCATATTTCAGAGAGAGAGAGAGAGAGAGAGAGAGAGAGAGAGAGAGAGAGAGAGAGAGAGAGAGAGAGAGAGAGAGAGAGAGAGAGAGAGAGAGAGAGAGAGAGAGAGAGAGAGAGAGAGAGAGAGATTCTCAGAGAACGTATGCTGTAAATTGCACAAGGAACCCTGTAACCTGCTGCATTGTTAAAAATAATGTTGACGTTAAAAATTGACCGCAAAGCAGTTGCAAAGAGCCAGAATTATTTTGTGCTTTCTTTAGTGCAGAGGGTGTGATGCAGAGACGGAGACCTAAAGGAATACATCGGTGAAAATGGCCATGGCAGTTTATCCCTCGCCAACATTTACCATAACTTTGGAGCGTTGTTTAGCATAACATGGATTCCTTAGCTCGTCTAGTTTAATATGAAACCAATATCTTCACTTACAAAAACGGAGCCTCTTAAAAGATTGATCTCAGGATTATATTAATTGATATCGCATAATTCGGATGAAGATCTTTTTTTTTTTTTAACCCAGCACTACCTGCAAACGGAAAATTAGTTTTAAGTATTTCAACACAGGAGCCATCTTTAGTGTCTTTCTTATTGTTCAGAAAGATATTTGCCTAATTCCCACGAAGAAGCAGTACAATAAATAAAAGGCTGTAATCACGACCACAGTGAGGAGGAGTGGGTTATGTGGGCAGACTTGGCTGTGAGTGGACTCCAGCACCACTGATCTCTGTGTGTGACTGTATTAGTGGGTAGTCTACTGTAGGCACGGAGTTATGGAAAGCACAATGAATATGTGCTAGAGGGTGAGAATTTTTATTAAGGGGAGGGGTGTGGGGTGGGGGAAGTTGCTATATTAAAACTACAACATATTGTTTATCTCTTGCGTGACGGTGTGGTCTCTTCACGTCAGTTAGTTTTCTTCACACATGGCCAGTCAAAATGGCATACGAGTGTTTTGTCAGGATCATTTCTTTAAGTGCACTGGGATTTAAAGGGCAGGGATGTAGGGGCCTCTTCAAGACTTTGTTCCCCTGACAGTGCTTTTCTCAATGTGTGTGGGTGGCTCACCGTGTGAGAATGTGTTAAAGGCAACAGCATAGGCAACACGGCAGCGCTATCTGTGAATGTGTGCGCTTCTGTAGTGGCCTGGTGTGTATGTGTGTGTCTACGATTCTCAATTACGTGCCTGTAGATGTGCAGTAGTGCCTTTTTGAAAAGGCACTACTTGAGAGCCTGGTAGCTTGCGTGGGTGAAGGAGCGCACATGTACAGTATGCATGTGCTCGACTATTTTTGTTCATATCCAGTCAGCATTTGTGTCTTTTTCCACTTATTGCGCCCTGTTCAACAATATGTGCAACCTGTGAGAGCAAGTGAACTCTGCCCGCTCTGCAGATAGCGGGAGCATTGGAGTGGTCCAACACGTGCGCTGATGCAGGCTTGAAACTTGCAGTACCTGATGTAGTTTGACCATGACGGGCCCGGTTTTCTCTTTCTCTTCATACTTCTCCGCTTTGGATTGCAACCGTTTGTAGTCCTGCAGTGCCTGCTCCCGGCGTTTCACTGCCATGTTGAGGCTGGGGAAGACGCCGCTGTACCTGCGACAAACCAGCACACATTACAACCTTAGACATCTCTGACACAACCAATAAGAATCGAAACAAAAATGTGCACAGACAAGCGTGCATGCATGCAAGCAACAACAAAAAATACACAGACACTCACACCAGAGTACTAAAAAAAAAAAAAAACTTTGCAATTATTCAATTTTATTAGATAATTTTTTTGGTGCATTTTAGGCTTTTATTTTCATTAGGACAGATGTAGACATGAAAGGGGAGAGAGAGGGGGAATGACATGCAGCAAAGGGCCGCAGGTCGGAGTCGAACCCACGGCATCGAGGAGTAAATCTCTATATATGGGTGCGTGCTGTACCAGGTGAGCTACCCAGGCGCCCGCAATTAATCACATTTTGATTGCGATTTCGATCGCAAAAACTATCATGTAATCGAGAAATACAATTATTTTGCACATGCAAGTAACATTTTATTTTGTCTTGTGCTGTGAATGGCACGCCCACGTTCACCCCTCCTGAAGGCTAAACTCACTCAGCCAACATTTGAATAGATTTGCAAGTAAGTATGAAGGGAAATTTCACAGTTCAAGGTGTTTTCACTGTTTGATTTGTTTTAACGGTTTAGTTGTCACTGGTTTTTTTAAGTTCAATAAATGCAATGCAATGTCATCCCAAAAGTCAATGAGTAATCATGTTAAATAATTGTGATTTCAATACTGACCAAAATAATTGTGATTATGATTTTTAACAGCCCTATTTTTTGGGAGAAACTGAAGTCACTTGAATTGTTAAAACAGCTTTCCTGCTCTATGAAATTTGTAGACACGCATTCTGCATGGCATCCTATCTTAATAAAAGTCATTATGAATTAATAAAATCCCTCTCCTCAACATCTTATAGTAGAGACACTCTCAAACCCCAGAGGACAGCTCTGCATTAAGCTTCTTCTAATCTATTATCTAATTACTGTAGTTCAAAAATCGCATGAAACAATTCATTTTGCGACAATTATCATATTCCAAATGAAAATATATTCTTGCATCGAGAATCCTAGTCTTCAGCACTAAAAATAGGAAAACACTCATCTGTAACTTAGCAACAGGAGTCTGAGCTTCATCCTGGGACTTGTTGCACTGGTTTGTGTCTGCTTTAAATGGGAAGCAGGAATACTGCATATAGGAAATATTCAACCCAATAATATCTGGTAAACAAATGGAAAAATAAATAAAGGTTAACACACCTGGATGATAGCCAACATCTAAACTACAAGATTGAAGTTTTGTTCTAATATATGAACCATTAACACGCAGCTGTATCCAGGGTCCAGCATTATTTGTTCAGACTAGGACTGCACAATGAATTGTTTTTTATCGTCATCGTGATATCAACCTGCGCAACAAACACATTGCGAAAGACACTTTTACAAGAGTTTTTTTAGTTTGTTAAAGAAAGTATTGATAGAAAACTACACTTTAAAATGTTTTAAATGTTTTAAATGTTTCTTTTATATAGACCTTAGTGGTCCCCTAATACTGTATCTGAAGTCTCTTTTATATAGGCCTTAGTGGTCCCCCTAATACTGTATCTGAAGTCTCTTTTATATAGACCTTAGTGGTCCCCCTAATACTGTATCTGAAGTCTCTTTTATATAGACCTTAGTGGTCCCCCTAATACTGTATCTGAAGTCTCTTTTATATAGACCTTAGTGGTCCCCTAATACTGTATCTGAAGTCTCTTTTATATAGGCCTTAGTGGTCCCCCTAATACTGTATCTGAAGTCTCTTTTATATAGACCTTAGTGGTCCCCTAATACTGTATCTGAAGTCTCTTTTATATAGGCCTTACTGGTCCCCTAATACTGTATCTGAAGTCTCTTTTATATAGACCTTAGTGGTCCCCTAATACTGTATCTGAAGTCTCTTTTATATAGACCTTAGTGGTCCCCTAATACTGTATCTGAAGTCTCTTTTATATAGACCTTAGTGGTCCCCTAATACTGTATCTGAAGTCTCTTTTATATAGGCCTTACTGGTCCCCTAATACTGTATCTGAAGTCTCTTTTATATAGGCCTTACTGGTCCCCTAATACTGTATCTGAAGTCTCTTTTATATAGGCCTTACTGGTCCCCTAATACTGTATCTGAAGTCTCTTTTATATAGGCCTTACTGGTCCCCTAATACTGTATCTGAAGGCCTTGACCAACTGCCACTTTGCTTGTTTGAAAGCCATGATGTCTCTCTCTCTCTCTCATGGGTGGGCCAAATTCTCTGGGCGGGCAAATCAGAGAAAGGGGAGGTAACCCTGCTTCTTATGACCTCATAAGGAGAAGATTCCAGATCGGCCCATCTGAGCTTTCATTTTCTCAAAGGCAGAGCAGGATACCCAGGGCTCGGTTTACACCTATCACCATTTCTAGCCACTGGGGGACCATAGGCAGGCTGGGGGAACACATATTAATGTTAAAAAAACTCAAAGTGAAATTGTCATGCCATGGTGCCTTTTGTGTTCAGTTTAATGTTCAATTTATTCAATTAAAGACAATGGAAATTAATTTTTAATTTTTTTAAAATTCAATTGTAGAATATTAAAAGTAGCAGAAAAGGCAGAACTGAGAACACTTTCATATCTGTTGAAGTATTATCGTTATCGGCATACTCAATGTTTTCTCATATTTTCCCTATGCTCCTTTTTCATTTGTTTTTAAAAGACAAAGAATATCCTTCAAAAGTGTGTTATCGTGAAGGGGAAATACACGGCAGCGTGACTTTAAGCTGTAAATAAAAATCCCAGCAGTCATTGAAAAATTAGCACAGCAAACTTAACCAGACAAACATTAAGAAACATGTTTTGGTCTGACATGGAGACACAAAGCAGTGACAGTGTTTTTAAAAAGCAGGCCACAAGATTATTCACACAGGTGTCTGCTGCATGTGAGTCAGTAATAAAAACACTCGTAACGAAGAGTGAGATTTAGCTTTTTTGAATGACTCATTTACAACCTTTCATCAACTGTGTAGGCACACGGTACTACAATAGTTTGTTATGTGCGCCTCTGCCCATAGTGTTAATAGACACAAAATGTGTGGGCTTTATGATTTACATTTCTCTCCATGCCAACCCTTGCCCTGCGCTGTGTAGCAGATGAGGGAACCACTGAGAACCCTTGGATTGGATGTGATTATAGAAAAAAAGAAAACTAGCTTGTATCTGCCTGTGCACCTAAGCAGAGGGCAGGAGAGCACAGAAAGTGACGCAAACTAAAGCTCATTCTCAGACAAGCAGGGATTGTTTCCTAAAGGAAGTAAAGCAAGGAGTGGTGTAGCGTTTTGAGTGACATCACGGAGCTCATCTAAGCCCAGCCCCGCGGCCCACGCTCTACCACTATTTATAAAATACCACTTTGGCCCAGTTTATGGCAGGGGTGGATGCCGATCCTCAAGTCTACTATCTGCTCCAGTGTACACATACTTGAAGTGCCAAGGGATTATGTAACTGCCCTCTAGTCATGACTGCTCTCCAACACTATTGGCTGATGACAACGCAGCGGCAAACCGACACAGACGACACAAAAGGCCGATTGCGTTGTCACCAGCGCCCTTCACATGAAAGCACGGTGCAATTTCCTCATTGCGCATCACAATGGCGTGCAGTTTGTGTGCTCTAAAGTGGGACAGCACTGCCAGCAACTACTATGTTTCAGCACACAGAGACTTGAGGGCCGCTGCTCTCCTGGGCTGAAGGAGGCGGAAGAGCTAGACACAAAGCCAACTGCTTGTTAACCCATTCCTGTCCTTTCCATGCAGGATGCTGACTTACATTCAGGGCTCTCTGTGTCCAGTGACTCAGCGGCGTCAAAGGTTCCCACACGGAAATACGCAGCAGTGGCTTTGGTTATATGTGACTGCACATACTTGGATAGTAGTGATGAATGCAACTAACGATTATTTCATTGTCGATTATTTTCTTGATTAATCGATCAGTTGTTTGGTCTATAAAATGTCTGAAAATGGTGAAAACCGTCGATCAGTGTTTCCCGAAGCCCAAGATGTCCACAAATGTCTAGTTTTGTCCACAACTCAAAGATATTCAGTTTACTGTCACAGAGGAGAGAAGAAACTAGAACATATTTTACATTTAACAAGCCGACATCACAGAATTTTGACTTCATTTTCATAAAAACTCAAATGTAATAGTTGACAACTAATACATAAATCTTTGCAGCTCTGGTGATGATAGCTACTGGACATTTCCCTCGATGTCCTGGCATTGACTGGACAACTACCGGTCAGCTGGTTATGTCTGCATTTGCGGTCCGCCTCGTCTGGTTGAGGGCTGCGCGGGGGCCAAGGGCACACCGCTGTCCATGTGACAGGTCAGGGTGTGGTGAACAGGCTGGATGGAAATAGCATCTGGACCGGAGAGTGTGTTTATGAGCAGCTGCCAATCCACAGACAGGCCAGCCTGACCTGAAGGCCAAGCCCAAGTCTGGTCTAGACACCCTCAGTCTGGGAGGCTGGCTGTCCCTAACTCACTACTGCAACAAAGCACACAGCAAACTACTAAAAATATGGGAAATAGTATTGTTTATGTGTCAAATACCACCTCCAAAGTGTCACGGCTGCAGATAAAGACTGAAGAGTGTCAGACAAGGTTACATCACGTGGCTAGTTTTGTTAAAATACGCTCGTTGTGAATGTAAAATAACTACCACCAGTTGTAAAAGATTTAAGAGCAGTGGGCCATGGGACGTTGTGAAAGGGTGACGTACATCCCAGCAGAACCTTCTTTTGTCTCAGCAGAAGGAGAGTTTGATCTGCCGCAACTTGTCTTGACTCAGACAACACACGCAGCCTGGATACATGATATACCAGATAAAAAGAAAAAAAGAAAGACAGACAACCTCATAGCAAACATCCTGGGTACAAAACTGAACTTCGATTACAAAAACTCAACAACCGAATGTGATCAAATTCAATCACTTCCCCTTATAAAAAACTGCATCCCCCCCCCAGCTCAGGCCAAATAGTCGAGTCAGCTCCAGGCCTTACAACCTGCTCCAGAGACCTCTGACTGAGAGGGCCGGTTTAGTCACATCTCAACCTGGGGCAGAGGTCTCAAAACAGGCTTGACTTCTGTCTCACCCAAAAGAGCAACGGAGCAGATAGGGCTAGGTTAGGAGGCCCAGATAACACAAATGCCTCAATGCCCACGCACTCCCCTCCCCTCGCATAAACACGGTGATGTCATTCAGTGACCCCGCTGAGTGGACGAAATACACGTCTGGGCCTGAGAGATAGAAAGAGAAGAGGAGGGGGTGGAGAGCTGCCTCTTTATCGTTTGTTTATTAAGTATACAAAGAATTAAGAATGCCAACATTTTAAATAGCAAAAACACACAGACACACACTTCAAGGTCTTCCATTAACATTAACGTTCTCCTTTTCAACTGGTTGCTAATTGTCATTATGATGACACAACATCACCAATAGAGTATTTCAAGACGAGAAGTAAACAACGAAAAATATTCATTAGGGATGGACTAATGGAATCCTAATGGAAGTGTGGTAGCTTTTTGTGTCTCAATTTTCTAAAGAAGACGCCTTGATAAACTAATAACTAATATTGCTACAAAAAAAAGGGGGGAGTTAATAAAGAGGCCAGTTTAGCTTGGCTTCTAAACTCGTGTATGAACTTACTTCCTCTGCTCTATTTCAGATCATGTAAATGCCTTACTTTATGGTCTAAAATGACATATTTGTGAGACGGCACCCCCTCCAAAATCTGGGTTGGTGTATACGTATGTTTGTGTGAGAGTGTGCACTGTCCTGAGACAGTTCTCCTCCTAAACCAATCCACGGCTCTGGGCCCAGGAAGCTGGGCCCTTTGCCATATTCTGAGCCTGCCCACACGTCCGCCTGCCGCCCACCAGGAAGAGGAAATTAGAACCATTCCATCCTGTCATTGCTCCGCCACCAGAGCACACGTGGAAGAAGGGGCGAGAGGTGCGCACACGCGCACACACACACACACACACACACACACACACACACACACAGCCTATTCATGTTTTACCAATGTGAAGAAAAATAACAAACAAGCTTCTGTAAATCAACAGAAACAAATGCACATGCTCTCTCACACAGCATATGTATAATCTCCTGGGAGGAGCCAAGAGGAGGAAGCAAAACCTTAACAAGCGCTCCGGAAGAAGAGTGGGATAGTCCAACCACTCCCTTCAGTACCTCTGCTTTGCATGTGTGTGTGTACATAATGTGTGTGTGTGTGTGTGTGTGTGTGTGTGTGTGTGTGTGTGTGTGTGTGTGTTTGGAAAAGTGAGGCTTTAGGAATGGAATAGCACTCACCGCCTGCTCGAATGGGGGCGAGTATTAGGAATGAGGACCAAATAAACTTTCTTCCAGACACACCACCACCACAGCAGCAGCACCGCTCACTCCCTAGTTCATTTTTACAGTCTGTGTTACTACACTTCAGGCCACTTCCTGTGGTCCAGCACTGCCAGTGTAAAGAGCAGAGCTGGGTCAAATAATAAAAACGTTACGAGGCACTGGACTTAATCTGCCCAGAGTGTCGTATGGATTTACCACATCAGGACCAGGATGCACACAAAACTTACCTAGTACTACTTATAATGCATCTGAATTCACTTTATGGCCCTACTCCAAACAAATGTTAAACTTATCAGCAACAACTATTTGACCCTGGTCTGGTATAGAGACACTTAAAGCCAACCCTTTAAAATATAGCAGCAGAAACTCAAGAGTACGAGAAATCAAGTTGGACACTTACTTTTTCAGAGGGTCGATAACGGTTTTCTGTATCTGGTTGACCTGTAATAAAAAGAACAATTGTTAACATAAGGAATAAGCACCTCTATATCAAGGGAAGAGACATTACAACATTGTTATTCACTGTCAAATTGAGTTTCATCAAAATTAAAGTCGGAATAAAACAGCATCGTGTCTTGCTCATTAGCTGCAAAGCAATGCCACTGCACAAACATCAACAATTGTGTATATTTCAAACAGAGCACTCAAGAAAAAAGGGGAGGGCGGGGGTCTTGCAAAGAAACTTTCGTGACGTTGACTCTTTTATTGTACACAAGCCCGGAGGAGAAACCCCTAAATATTCATTGGGCTTGCGATACAAAAGGATGGAACTGTCAGGGGACGGACATGAAAGCAAAGCCCAACTGATTTCAAATCCTGTGGAGGGTGGGCTGCCTTACAAGATGAAAGTTCTTTGCAAACAAACATTTTAACAATAACAGTTTATATTTTCCTGCATTCTCCTTCTGTTTGCCAGAACCGACAGGGGAGGGAAGGAGGGGAAGGAGGGGAGCGGGGTGTTAAATGGAAATAAACGAACATCTCATCTTGAGGCCTCCAGCCCCGGCACCAAGTCTCATCGACATAAGTTGGCGCACAATTAATAAAGTTTCCAGCGTCATTTACATTGCAGATTCAAAACGACTGCTACTACGAGGTTTGCAAGCGTGACAGAATGCTAAGTTAAACCAGGCAATCGAGTCAAGTGAAAAGTAAATGCTAAGAACAGTGAAGGAGGATTTAAAAGCAGCAGGATGTGAGATGTGACAGCTACATGAGAACAGTGAGCAGCGCCACTAATCATATGTTCACTTGCTATTGGAAGGACAGTCAATCACACAACAACAAGGAGGCGAGATCGCAGCTGTGCTCTGTAAAAATGCCCTGACCATCTATGAGAACATACAGCAACACTCGCTGCTTCACACAGGCAGATTTCCAAGTACAAAATGGTTGATTGTGGTTTGAGGGGGAAAACAGAGAACCAATAACAAATAAGTACATGGGAATTCACATTTTCTTTGTTTTACATATTCACACCATCCCCCCCCACCCCCCGCCTCCCCGACTTGAGCTGCGCCGCTGCTTCTAAGGTGAGAGCATGCAGCGAGGAGGGAGAACAACAGCGGCAGATTTGCTTAAGCATGCTGGTGCCCTCTACCCTCTGCCCCTTCCCACAGAGGGGGGGGGAGGGGCAGAGCTATTCCTTGGAGGCCCTGCAGAGCCTGAGGCCGACGCTCAAGCAGTAGTCTCCATCAGTGAGTCACAGGGCAGAGGCCATCCCGGCACACAGGCCTCCCAAAAATACACACAGATCGCAGAGGAAATCAATATCCCTCCAAACGGAGCATCCTTTACTGCGCTGCCGCCATCTACACTGGGGCTCGGCTTCGGCAGCAGTGTGCCGGCGGGGCTGTGCGCCCTCCTCAGCCCCAGAAATAAACACACAGACCTGGGCCACTGCTGCCTTCATTATCGCTGCACGTTTTATCTGCTGGCTCTCTCACTTGCGGGCCCCGCGGCAGAACATCTCGTCTCAACACGGAGAAGAGCAAAGGGTGGATGCTTTTGTGTCTGTTTTGCAGGAGCAATAGGGTTTGCTGTCGGTGCCGTCAGAATCAACAGTCAGCTTGAAGGGAGAAGCTCGAGTAGTGTTCCAGTGAGCTGTGCTGGTTTTTAAACACCTAGCAAACCTGGGGTGAAATTCCACATTGCAGGCTGACCAAAAACAGTGCTCGCAATCACTATTTTGCCTTCAGCTCACTTTCAGCCACACAGCCCTGCCCAAACCTGGAACTGAACATTGTGTTAAGGCAAGGATTTTTATTTAGTAAGACTGAAAGAAGGGCAGAGAAAATCAGGTGTGACCTAGCTGTCAAAATCCACTCTGGATGAAAGTGTGTTAAAAAAAACACACACACAACCACATCAATACAGTTGGTGACTGTTGTCCTCCACAAGTGAAAAACTGTGCTGCGATCAAAGTGCCGAGCTGAATCAATGTCAAACTGGAAAACTACACACCATGGAGCCAGAGGTAAACACTTTAAAGACAAGTTGTGCCTTTTGTTACTATAAACTACTTAAAATGTGAAATTACTAGGGATTCTAATTTATATATATATATATATATTTTTATTTTTTTTTACTGAGAGCCGACCCTCGTTAACCAATCGTTAACCGACAAGCAGGCAACGGAGTCCCAGTTCACCCGTCCAGGACGCTCAGACGTACTTTCCGCGCTCAGCGTCCATGTACTACGGACTTGTACCGGTCCCACAGCCACGATGTTCTGTGCGTTGCCGTGGACACGTGCAGCCGCTTTCCTGGAACCGCTCGGGCGTCCGCGTGACCGGTAAATGTCCGCAGCTGTCTGCGATCCTTTGTTCGAGCCTGTCTCCACCGCATTCACCTGAGAGGTTGTCAGCTGTGTCTGCCTGGCATACTCTGTGTCTAGGACGGCCGATCTAACGCGCCAGTCCTCATCGATATAGTGGCATGTGTCACGTAGCTCTCCGCTGTGGGCGGCGTCCAGCAGAGAGCCACTAATTTAGCAAAAAAATAAAATAGCTTAAAACACAACTTCCTAGTGCAAAGTTTGCACCAGCAAGTGAACTAGCAATATAAATAGATTGTATAGCCTATTTTTCTTTCACAATGCAAAATGTTGTTTTTTTGTTTTGTCATTTTTTGTTTTAATAATATTGATTTTAACGGTTTAACTGATAGTATTAATCATTAACATCCCTAGAAATACTAAATCACATTAAAATGAAGGATGATGGAGACTTGATGAGGGTGCTGAAGAGAGCTGGCACAGATACAGGTTCTAGTTTTAGCCAAAATGAAAAAGGGAAGCAGTGAAACTTTGATGCTAAAAGATCTTCAAACTTTGGTCTTCAAATGATGTGGAAGTAAAGATGTGGATTTAGAGTTCCCAAACATCACTTATCCAATGATAGTCAAGAGTGCGTGGCAGCACTGGTGAAAAATGTTCTTCAGATCCAAATTCAAAGACAGTGAAAATGGAGGGGGGAAAAAGGCAAATTTGATATTGTATAAAATCTGAAGAATGTAAAAGTTACTCAGTACTGAAAACAGTCAAACTGGCAGGAGTGCTCTCCTGGGCACTCGACCAAGCCAAGTCCTGGAACATACGCACCCCGGGTCACAAACCCACACGCTCAGTCCAACACACATTCTACTTTGTCTAGTCACTCAAAATGGCTCCCGTAAAATTTGATGAGCTGTGAGCAAAGTTGGTCTGAAAGACTGGTATGTTATAGATGAAGAAGAAAGGAAAGAAACAAGAGTGACTTGCTAGTCGCTTAAAATCCACTGTACATGTTTTATATTTAATAATACAATCATTTTCTTTTTCTTTGTAACATTTAAGTTATTTTCTGTCAGAAAACGAAAAGTTCTTGACATGACATCAATTTACTTTGTGATGAGATTTATTCTCCAACTGCTACTAAAATTGACAATACGCTTCAAAATTGATGGACATAGTTTTAAAGATAAGCTATTTCTTTAATAGTTTGGGTTGTAGCATGGACACTGCTTCCCTCACATATTTTGGGGAACAGCGTTTGTTGTTTGTTTTTTTTTTTAATGGAAATTGAGTCCAGTTCATGAGGTTTTGCAGAAAATATAAATCATGTCCACTCAACCCAATATGTACAAATCCAGATGGTGTGCTGTTCCCGAGATACTACATTACAACTTTACCATGGAATAAAAAGAATTAACCACTTCTATTTTAAGAAAGATATTCATTTTCTCCACCTTGTTAGATCACTGTTGTGGAGTTATGAAATAATTCTGCTACACAACTAAATGTGAAAAGAGAGGGGAATATTTTTAAGGCAACAAAAAGAACACCTAAGAGCAGGGCAATGACTCAAGAAAACACAGATGGAAAAAAGTCAATCGGTATATGCCTTAGTGTGATCTCCTGTATTTTTTCCTCTTTAAAAGTCTACCCTTCACAGTGTAGTGCCTTGAGGATGCACACATGCGGTGCCACTATGATTCACATTATAACTACCTGTGGCGATGATACTAATCAAAAAACCTGAAGTGCACCCGGCAAATAATCTGAAGAGGCCTGACAGCCAAAGAAGAAATCTTCACAAAGTACAGATGTGAGAGAGCGAGGCTACAGTATGCTGTATCGCTTACAGTGCTGGAAAGAAATGTCTGCATTTCTACGGTTGCCCCTTAGGACAAAACATACAAGAGTGAAAAGCACAAAGATTACGGGAAACACTCCAAATCAACAAATACTCTAAATATATAAAAAAAACTTGATCTAGTGCTAACAAACAAACATGTAATGCTGCAGGTAGGCACGGTTTATCAAAATACAATATTACATTGACTCTTTGGACAAAGACAACAAAGTCTGCCACGATACAAATTTGATTTGATTCAAGTTCCTGTGATCGATATGAGACGACATCATTAATGCCCATTTAACACAATCAGTTCCATTTATATCAACTTACAAAAACAACCAAACTAGGACTTTACAATTTTATTACTGATCTCCTCCTGGCCATTTAAATGAAAAACAAACAATTCTTTGTTATAAAAAGAATAAAATAGAAAGTGGTAGTTTCAAAATAAAGGCACATCTTTAAGTGATGATATAATCTCCCTCTTTCAGCATTATCTAATAATAGAAAAACCACAACGATATTTTCACTTTGCATCCATGCAAATTTTTATGTCTCGATCACTGGATCAATATATCGATCAGATGGTTGTATCTACACACCTCTAGCTGCAGGAGGGATCAGAGAAGTATTATAAATGAAGCTGATTGACAGTTGCTCTTCTCCACAAAGGAGGAAACAATTAACCGTTTGCTGTAACCTTTCAAGACTACATTTTGTAAACCATTGATGTTTAAAAACAATACAAGACTTCACCATGCAAGCTGTGATCAAAGTTACTTCTATGATAGGACATTTTTTCCTGTTGAGAAAAGGCTTTTACATTGTAGGAGTTATTTTAGACACCAGTGAGTCACAAATGCATCAAATCTTCACAGCTTATAACCAGTAGCTTGAGCTTATAGAGGAGGATGCCACAGATGCTTTTCAAAAACAGCAGAAGGAAAGACATAAGGATAGTTTTTAGTCCACAGGCTGCACAATATTGACAAATATGAAAACAGGCATTTTCAACAAAAACTCGTCTAGTTTTCTACTTTGTGTGTCTGAGGAAAGACATTTCCCCCGATACCAATCTAATGGTATCTGTGCCAATGGCAAGCGCAGAGCAAACATAGCAGCTAAGGGCAGCAAAAGAGTGAGACGACACACTAAACATTAAAAGGGTGAGAGAGTGTGGGAATGGGTCTGACCTTCTCCTGGTTGAAGGAGTCCATCCTTCTCATGGATGTATCTAAAGCAGTCATGGACTCCAGGAAGGCCTGGTCCTGCTCACACAGCGGGTTACTCAGCAGGTCTGCAGAAATCTTCACAGCTGCTTTGGACATGGCTGACAGACACAAACACAAAGCAGAGGATAGTGTTAAAACATAGTTAAATAACTTTGTCATGTAGACAACAGCCAATATAAATGGTTACTGAAAATGTCTTTTAATCCAAATCAACGCCAGATGTTTAGCATTTTTCTTAAACCATTTTTGTGCATTACCCTTAGGCTTTAAGTAGGGCTGGACGATTAATTGAAAAGCAATTGAAACCGAAATTGAGAACATCTAACCGCCAGACAGCGTTGTAGTCGAGACCACCTAAACCGAAACCAAGTCATCACTAAGACCAACAAGGCAGGGTGAAACCGAGTCAAAACCAAGACCAGATTTGTGTTAGACAGCCAGAGCTTCTTCTCCTGTCTCCCGCATTCTCTCTCTTGGGAGTGCGTGTAAAGGGAGCAGGGGAGGGAGGTTTACGGTAACAAATTTCAAATTAGATAAAAGTCAAGTTATTGGTTCCATTTGCAAGTTTTAACACATAGGCCTAAATCAGACAACGCACAGGCAGTTTAGCGAAATCCCTGCAGTTGTGGTCTTGAAATAAAAATCCTCTTTATCCGAGACAAGACAGAGTAAAAATGCGGTCGATTCCAAGGCCAATACCTTCAAAAATTGGTCTTAAGGTGCAGTAGGTGATTCTGCGCAAAGATTGTTATTTGAACTCAACTGTCAATCAAATACAACCCCCCTCCCTCCCCCCCCCAAAAAACATACTACTGTGTAGTCACGGGACTCCTCAGACCCGTCCAGTCTGCGGCATTGAAGCAGCATCGAGGAGAACTTAAACGAGTCAACTGAGCAACAGGAGCGGCTTATACCAAAGAAAGACGAAACGTCTGTCATTTTGGCTTCAGTAAAGACGACACAAAGTGTAAGTTAAGCCAACAGAAGGTGACTGTGAACCTGCTAGAAAATAATCGTTCATTGATCATAATCGAGGTAAAGTCTTCAATTAATCGTGATTCTGATTTTAGGTCATATCGTCCAGCCCTAGCTTTAAGCATTTTATCAGTGTGTGTTCGTATTTGGTCGGATCTTCAAAAGTGAGCTTTTGGGAAAGAACTAAACAGCAAGGTGGCACAGTGCCCCCCCCATTGTAAAAATCGGTGGGGTTGGTGGGGCTGGCTGCCATGTTAATATTCACCAGAGATTCAGGAATCTTTGCAATGTCTCTACACTGACAGCCCCAATTACTGTTAATCTGCACTCATGCCACTTTGTTTAGACACAGAGCACGCATCAGATTATGGCTTCACAGTCAAAATAAATGAGCTTCACTGAGGAGATACAAGCTGACAGAAGAGGCTGTGGTGAAAATAGGCTTTGTGGAGATCTGGAACAGTCGTTGGTCTCTTTTCACACTCCCACGGGATTCTCTCAGGACCAATTTCCAACCAATCAATTATTCTTGTGTGGCGTTTCTGCATCTCTCTCTCCATTTGACAGGTAACAATGTGCTTGATTTGGCCTTTCCTGTTATGACTGAGAGACGGGTTTATTACAGGGTCATGAAAACCAAAAGGTGACCGGAGGGTAGTGATTTAATTATGAGCGTTAGTAAAGTGCAAATAAGTGATGCTCAAGTCCTTTGTAAATCCCCTGGGGCTGAAACAACATGAACAATACCCCAGTATAAAAAGCACAGTTATCCCTGCCACTTCCTTTGCCTTCTGTTACTTAGTCTAATCCAAATTGTGAACAGGAGCAAGCCTTAAAAAGATTATTATTATTATCATCCCTCACCAGCTAATTGGAAGTGAGTTTAATAGAGCTCTGCATATCACCACCCTTGACTTGATAAATTGACGGTCGATAGAGAGAGCAATGTATTAAATGTAGTGCTGACATGCAGAGTAGGTCCAGTTCTTTGTTTAGCAGCAGTTGGTGGAAGACAGGACCTGTGCAACAGATGGAATCCATTAACGATAATGAGGGCCTGACAGCTATGACACTTTGATGATGCAGACATCCATATTCCAGTGCACAAAGGAGAGGAAATGAAGAAGCCTCTCACTCCTCCATCCGTCCCCGTTCCTCCACCCCCACAACTGATTACTTACCACAGGCCATGTCTACTGCTGCCTCCCAAATACACAACTCCGAAACCAACAAATAAGCAAATAAAAAAGTCAAGTAAACATGGTTTCTGTGGCCGACAAATGCTTGAATAAATGAAGGCAGAGAGGGTAGACAAATGGAGCCCTACACTCATACATCCCAAAAACAAACAAACACACACACACACACACACACACACACACACACACGATAGCCTGCGAAATCCTATAAAAGATTAAGGCGAAGGCCCGCACTCTCTCGTCTCATTTGTCAAGTCGTCGAACTGATGCACCTCCAAACAACCAAATGTCTTTTAGCCTGGAAAAACCTGCCAAACAACATCAAGTATGTTGGTGAACGAGTGGAGATCAATGGCACACTAGGCGGTAACACGCATTGGTGGCAGAACACACCTAAATCAGCCTCGGTGCTTTTCTTCATGTCCTTGTGAAGCTTTTTCGTCTGATCCTCCAGCCTGTAAGATAAGAAGGAATGATTATCAGCCAGCTTCTGGTCTAGGAATACAGTCAACAACAGGTGAGTTGGAGACCAAACAGGAAAAAAATGACAAACATGACACAAATGGTACCCTTTCCCTACACATATATCATAATTAATCTTTATAGAGTATATTTCAAAAACTATTTCATCCAGCCAAGATGTGTTGAAATGGACAATGAAAACATCCAAACCAAAAACCTAGAAAAGGAAATGAGTACATAAAAAACATGGTTCAAGAAGGAATTACACATTTCATTGATTCCACATAAAATGTTATTATAATATCCGTTAGCTAATTAATAATACAGGGAATCCTTCTTGTTACTGTCAACTACATTTCCCCTCAAAAGCATTAATGTCTTCAATCATTCCACTGCACATATTCCATTGATGGGTGTTAAAAATGGCAATTACCAGACTATGGAGGCTGCAAAACACACGCCATTCATTATATCAATTAAGGCAAACGAGGGGTTTAGAATCTCCCCTGAGACTGCTGTCATATCACTTTGCCTGGTTTGATGAAAAAGGGAACATGGTGGTTTCATTTCCATCTCTGCTTTGAGGGATTATATTAACAAGGACGACAATAGCTGTGTAATCCCATAGGATTTCTGGTGGGGGCACTATGGCCACTGTAAGGACATTGGTAACTCACATATGGCCAAAAACCCCCACAAATGGTGGTTTGGAGCCTCCAAATACTGTTTTTTTTTTTGTATTGTTTAGTTGGGCAACAAACAAGTGGTTTGTTTCTCCAGCAAACACAGGTTCATGTTTGGTTCACGCCCAAACATGAATTATTGGTTCTCGATACTGGCTGTTAAAACTGTTAAACCTCAGGAGTATGGCTTCAAAAGAATAATGCACCTCAAAATGATTATTAATTATTATTTTTTAATTAATCACTGAAGCTTTTATTATGTCCATACTTCACACAATGAGTTCGCTCACATGGCTCCATTTCATAAAAAAACACAAGAAAGAGTTAAGGAAATGTTTGACTTCAAAAAGGGGCAACATCAAATTAAACCAAACCGCTTGTGCAGCATTATACAAAGAGTTTTGAAGCTAAATAAAGTATGCCTGAATATGCAAACTCGTTGGTTGTCTGGGAATTTCTGAGTCTAAAAGTCAGTAAATCTGCCAGATTCGTCTTTGAGTGATGCTTGATTGCAGTTTGCAAACATTTTACCATCTTTTTGGTTTGGCGCACACCTAGGCAGGCCAAAATTTATGCTGAACCTAAACTGATTTGCGGGGCTGGATCAAAATTTGCAAGGGGCATGATTTGGCCCGCGGGTCTTGAGTTTGACAGCTGATAAGATAAGATAAGCCTTGAGCAGTCGAGAGAACAAAAAATGGCAACGCATCGCACATAAACACAATAAACATACAGTAAATATCTGTATGGTCTGGGGGTAAGTAAAAATCATTAATTATTTCCTATCATAACTCGTCCTCCACATGCTTTTGTTTGTCTTGACGTGTTTTAGGATTTTGCACCCGAATCGCCACAGACCAGATGGAGGTTGTTCCAAAAATGTCATTTGCAGTAAATGATGTAACTTCATCTCTTATTGTTCACACCACAGGGAAAAATAACATTCTGTCAGAACAATCTCCACAGTAACTTCTTGTATTTCTCACCAATAAGATGTAACTGGGTCTCATAAGCCATATCAGCCTTTCTACAAAGCAATTAATGTAAACTCTTACACTCCAGATATTTAGAAATAGACATTTCTAATTGCAGGAAAAGCTACTCACATCTTAGTCAATATTATTAGCAATACTTCAGGCAGGATTTAGTCAGTATCTGATAATTAGAGGACTGCTTCCTGTTTCCGTAACATAGGGTTGCACAGTCAGTACATTTCCAAGTAGACCTGGACAATAAATGTGCTGTGAAGAGTTCAGGTCACCACACGTTCAGACAATCAGTTCATTTCTGTTTGGTTAACAACATTTAAAGATTTAAAAGCTAACCTAAACGGCAATATTTCCATGCAGTTATTATATTACAATTCTGTTTTGAGTCATACCTGCAACTAAAAAACTGCTTCTGACATTGTAAAAAAAAACAAAAAAAAAACGTGGAAATACTGCTAAGTGGTCAGTTTTTATTTCTGTCTTTGTGATGGCAACAGGTAGAATCAGTTGGGACATCATACTACGTTACGCAACTTTGTTTTGAATGCAATTCTGAATGCCAGTGGAGTCAATGGAGGGTATCATGCTAAAACTAGTAAATTGGCTGACACAGTTAACACTTGAGAGTAATTAAAGGAGACTAATATGGAATGAGACAAATAACAGTATAACAGCAAAACACCACCAGTTATGGATATAACGATGCATCCTGTAGTATCTATTAAAAATCGATTCAAATGTGTCAAGATTACAACCAGTTGAGATGAAAAAAAGAATCGGAATGCAATTTTTAAAAGGGCCTAGGGCGTATTCTTCTTTTGATTTCACTTGTTTGACTTCACTACGTGTTCTTAGTTTATTTAATTGAAGAGTTTTTTCTATTTTTTTACTTATTTTGATGTGGGATGTTTTTTACTTTTATTTTATTTAAGATAAAATACAATTTCAGTTGCTCTTTTCATAACAGGACACATATGTTGTTTTATAAACTTACAAAACTTAATTTTTTATTTGTCACATACCTTGTAGTGAAATTCTATTACTGCATTTAACTAAGTATTAGGAGCAGTGGACAGCGATACATACAGCGCCCGGGGAGCAACTTGGGGTTCAGTGTCTTGCTCAGGGACACTTTGACATGTGGCCGGAGGAGCCTGGGATTGATCCACCAACCTTGTGGTTATGAGGCAACCAGTCTACCTCCGAGCCACAAGCCACCCAGTTTTTTTGTTTGTTTGCACAGTTCATAGAAATAAAGGAATATCTCTCAGTCAAAATCCCGAGAAAATTGTTTCGTAAACTTAAAATCACATCGAATCGTGAGTCGAGTGTTAGTTGAGTGAATTGTTGCATCACTACTGCCACTCATGGAGATCTGGTTGTGGGATAGTGGGTGAAAGCCTCTCAGTATGTAAACAAACCAGCATGCCATGAGTCAAATGCATGCACACTTAAGATGTGTTCTTGTCTGTGCATGTGAGACCCGTGTTCAGTAGTACCTCCTACTGTAAATATGTGTTGCACAATACTGTTGCATGTTCCCTACTCTGTCAGCACCACTGACAATGAGAAAGCCATTCTGGAGGAGTGCCAGGAGAGCCTGGAGTCTCTTTCCAAAAGGTGCTAATAGAGCGGCCGGGTGTAACAGCTGCTGCTCCTTGCCCCTGTGCAGCCACAATCATCTAGCCACATCGCCTATTGAAAACTGGAATGACACTATTGCATTTTATGGGGCTTTCACACACAAAACCCTTAGCATGACACTAGATAATGAACAGGCATTTAACCACGTTTCACCATTCACATCAGATTCCTTTCGGGTAAATACCTGGTCACTGCCATTCCCACACAAACCAGGTCAGGCAATGCAGTGAAGCTAATTAGCATTCAAGCTGCTAAATGAAGTGAGGCTGTCGTGTAGTGATTGCGTGTTTTTGTTTTGTGTGTGTGCGTGTCCAGAGCTAGACAGATAAATTGCCTGGGCAAATAGATCAGGAGATATTTGCCAATTGCAGATACACTGTATCAGTGGTTATGCCATTTAGGAAAATTCTTAAAAGGTGATTGTTACAAGTTTGTTTAATTTCTAAGCGTACAACATTTAGCTGACTTTATATTTTGTTCTCATTATTTATTAAACATTTAAGGGTTCTTTATCAGAAATGTTTACATACGATGTGCGTTTACGTAAAAAACAATGGGCTAACGTAGACTCACTGTATCCTACACAAAGCACAGTAAGAAGTCCCATAAGATCCATGCACGGAAAGACGAGCCTGATTGGTTTACCTGTCTCTAGTGGTGTGTCTTGCACACATACTAAAGTTTGATTGACACATTTTGGGTAATCCTGACGGCTGGGAATTTTCACTCACATTCACGTCGGACAAAAGTGCCGCTGTAAATATGTATATGCCTTCAAGTCAAAATATTTGCAATAAGGAACGTTTCTGTCATTTTGATGGTGGCTGATCATGTTTTAAAACAGTAGTTTGTGGTCTTTAAGGGTAACTACCGTTTTTGTGTCTAAGTGACTGATGGGAACAACAGTCTTTGACATTGGTCCAGTATTAAGCGAGATCGCTGCAGTCGGTGTACTACATTGTAGCTTGTTTCGCTGCTGCCGACAGCAGCGATCTCGCTTTATACTGGACCAATGTCAAAGATTGTTGTATCCATCAGTCACTTAGACACAAAAACATAGAAAAATAGGGTCCAGGTTAAAAAAAAACAATCAGAAGTTACCCTTTAAGTCTTTTATTTCTGCCTGTCGTCCTGGCTAAAGACCCTCCCCTCGACATTTTCTGAACGCTATTAGGAAGGTTGGTGGTTCGATCCCTGGCCCTGCAGTTCCATATCGAAGTGTCCTTGGGCAAGACACTAAACTCCGAATTACCCCTGATGCTGCGCAATCGGTGTTTAAATGGGTGTGAATGTTTACCGGAAGGAGCAGGTGGCACCTTATATGGCGGCCTCGGCCAAAGTGTATGAATATGTGCGAATGGTGAATGGCTCCCTATACTATGTAAATGTGCTTTCAGTAGTCGTTAAGACTAGACAAGCGCTATATAAATACAGGCTATTTACATTCATAGGCACACTTTAGAAACTCACGTTGATGTCTCCTTGGCTCTGGAAACTGGAGGTTGGCATTCAAATTATTTCTTTATAGAATTTGCGGGAAAAATTCAAGTGTCCTAAATAAGATCAGGCTACATTATAATTTCACCCTTAAGTTACACAATGGCAGATTGTATGACTATTTTGGTCATGGATTTCATACACTTTGTATAAGAAAAAAAAACATATAAAAAGCAAAAATCCCATCAGATGGGGGTCCGTCTAATTTGTGCCAGTTTAGGGGCCCTTTACTGAAAAAGATAAATTGATTGAGATTCAATATCATTAATTCAACAAACTCCCAAGTCGAATTACACCTAAATCTTTGTCAGGCAGACAGAATTCAAAAACAGGAAACCATGGTGAAGCCTACCAAGTATATTTAGGCCTCAGATGCCCCACGGTGTGTTGATATGGATCTCTAGGGCGGGAGAAGCTAAAAGTTTGTACATGCCTGCTGCTCTGACTCATCTATAAGGTCTATTGGCACCACACCTTCCTGATAATGGGCCCTCCTACTCAACCAAACCTGAGAGGAAAATGGTGCTCCCACTCATTTCGCGGGGCCCTCAGGGGGTTTCTATAACCTCAGCCTCGCAGTAAGAAAAGGCCCCGATGTACTGAGCTCCAAGGTCTTGGGTGCTGAAATGCCCCCCCACCCCCTCTCTCTTTTGTTTTATAGAAACACTGACATCATGTCGATATTGCTCAATTTGAAGTAGGCTGGTTAATTAATAGCAGTCAACAGTTTATATATTTAATGTATTTGTAGTTAAGGCTTTTTAGTTACTTTTACAAACCCCTGAGAATGTCAACAAGTTGATGAAATACTACTACTATTTATGAACACTCATGGTGCATTTACAGGAAATGTCGTTAAATTATAACTTCTAGCTTTAATCTAAGCTTATCAGAGGTTGAGGGGAACTAATGGAAGAAAAGCTCTCTTTCCCAATATCTAATTTCAGATTTCACCATAGCTCAAACGTCGGTCTTTTCACAGTTCAATGTAAAAAAAAAAAAAAGTGCCCAAACGCCGCAGGGATTGGCAGATTGTGTGGGACAAAGACGCTGTGTGTACAATGAGAACCATGTTAACTGTGAGTTTCTCAGAGGGCTTAGTAAACATGTAAAGCCAAAGCATAATACACAAGTATTTTGGAACAACATTTGTTAAAAGATCTTCCAATTTTTCAGGTTTCTAACATCTTTCGTTAGTGTGTCTGGTACAGATTTCGAACTTCATATTTCACCGACTAGGGAATGATTGCAGTTAACTTAACATGCTTATTGAAGACAATCAGACAATTAATTGTTCACATTGGCGCAAGGAGACTTAATACCAATGACCCGGGTAAAGAACGATACTTCCAGAAAAAATAAAATGTGGTCACAGATATGGTGTAGGAGAAATCACCTTTCACCAAGTTGAAGGTATCAAAGGATCACCATTTTTTCCACACACGCATGCACTGGACCTCCAGCACACAAAACACAAAGTAGGTTTTGAGTTGATTTATAACCCTGAATTACAATCGCAAACTCTCCAAACAGATATGAACTCCACATATAAGAGACCCTTTTTGATCATCTACCTTAATATTAGACCTTGGTTCAAAATGCAGACTTACTTTTGAAGCTTGTCATATTCTCGCTCAAAGTCTCTTTCAACCTAAAAAAAAACACATTTCACGTCAAATTCTGTAATTTCATTATTTAAAGTGTTTTTCAATTGAATAACCACAAGGTATAAACATGCGATAATTGTAAGCATACATCATACAGAGTCTGAGACTCATGCCCCAAGTACTACGTCAAGAACAAAGTTGGGGACAAAATTCCTGTTAACATTTTCGCATCATCTGAAGAATGAAGAAGTTTAGGTAAATTAGAGTGATAACAAATTAAAAAGTGACCACATGACATGGTTTGAGCTGTAATACATACTAGCAACAACCAGTGCTTCTTTGTAGTCTTAATAAATGATGTACATAAGTTGTTGGGGTCTCCAGGCTTGTCACTCAACCATGGTTTAATGGTTTACCCCTTTACCTTTACGCAAATAGTTCCAAAGCCAGTTACTTTATCGGGAACAGGGACTTTTTGGGGGGGAGACAGCCCACAGCTAAGGAACAATAACTCAAGTGGGTTCAAGCAGTTGAAATGCAAGTAAAATCCTTGAGTTCCCAGGGCGAAGACATCTTGTCCAACCATGTCTCTAAAACATGTCAAACAGGTTACAGAGGCAGCATGGGTTCCTGTCTTGCGGTTCTGTGGGCTCCTGGATGTAAACAGTGGCCAAAACAACGAGGAGGGCAGTTGACACTTTGTCACCAGTGAATAATCTAACTGGGCTGCCTCTAACCCACTCCCTGATTTTTGACCAGGATGGCACAGGAAGCTGGAAACCCAGTCTTACAGTGACTTACGGGCCACAGACCCATTAGAGTGGAAGTGGTTTTCTACAGCAAGGAGATCACCCACTCACTGTCACTTCAAGGTAACCACCTCTGCCCCCTTGCAAGGCTCAGACATCACTCTGTCGGGTGAGGCACTCTGATGACATTATTTAGACTACTATTCATGTTGTATATACCAATTGTGAAGCTTAACAACTACAGCTGAACCTTCACAAAAACACTGCCTTAAAGCAAGTTTTTCTTTATTCATTTACGTAGACTTTTGTAGTAGAATTTTATACACTTAACCTTTTTTGATGGATGAGTGAATTGAGTCAACTTTTGACTTACGGTTTTAGAGACAATCTGCTTCTTTGGTTGTCCAATCTTGAAAGGAATCCTGAAATCACACAAAAACACGACAGGTGACAGACATAAGCAACTGGAAAATGACCGCCTAAAAAGGTGGAATTACTGAATGCTTAGATTGTCATCAGTTGCATGATGGGTGACTAGAGGCTGGTACAGGTCCAAAAAGGTGAACAAGCGCCTCTTCCAGATCCCTGACACCAACAATCTGAAGCTGTTAATTCTTGCTTCTGGGGAGTGTGCGGTCAAAGCCAGGTCCATTAACTACATGTCATCACTATACACATCTGGCTCCCATTGCAGGCGGATATATCACTAAACAGAAGTGGTTGTCCCCTCTTCTCAGTGTGGCTTTACTGCATGAACACGGCTGGCAATCAAACACAGATGCACACGCTATATTGTAGGCTATATCAGAAAAATAGTAAGCCCAGACACCCTAATATAGTGGGACTCAAAAGGGTACAGCCAGGACAATGAATTGCTTTTAAAAGAAAACTTGAGAGCAATGCAACAAAATAATCCAAAAAACAAAACAGTTTTGGGGTTTAGTGCAACATCTCATTTTGAGAATGACATCCAAACTTTTCTTCACTCTTGAAAGACGAACACACATCCTGACTATAGTTTTGGTAAAAGAAACCTGTTCCTTCTTAGTTAAAACACAATCTTTTATCCGCATTTCAAAACCTTGCTATTGTCTTAATAAGTTGCTGCCATGCATCAGAGTGCTTTGGGAATGCATAAGGCAGAAAGAAAAAACCTTGCCAATGTGCTTGGCTGTAGGTTGTCATTGATGTGGCACTAATAGCCTGAAATCTAAGCTATATGATGGACAGTTGCTGCTGACAGGCAGGGTGAGGCAGCAGCTGCGTCAAAAGAAAGGTGTGTAGACTAATGAGATGGAAAAGAGAGGGTGTGATGTAGGGCCTCGTTGTGCAACCAAGAAAGGCTACCGATATGTGGGGAAGATCTTTTTGATGACAGCTCAATCACAAAACTCAACACGGTCAAATAACAGAAGGATTAATCTAGTAAAAAGAAAAACATGTTTCACTAGTGGCTCGGATATCAAGATTTTCTTTGGTTTGCCAGATATGTTCTGGTGCTGTGCTTTAGGTTGAATCAGGTACCAATTATCCTGACTTTATCTTACTTAAAGTTTTGAATTAATCCTTTATTCATTAGATAATTATTGGTGCCTAAAACTATTTTGTTGCTTTTGGCTCAGGAAAGAAGTTTCACCCATTGTGTCGTCATTCGGGTTAGTCAACATGGAAAATAACCACAGAAATTACTCACCGCAATCTTATGTGACTCACCTTTCTCTGATTACCTGATCATCTCACTAGAACGTCACAATAAGGAGAGTATGTAGTAATAGAGTGGCAGCGATATACCAGTTTTACAGTATGCCATGCCGTGTACATTCACTTATCTACACTATTGCAAAAAATATTTTATTCTCAAAAAGGGAGCTTTTTTTTTTTCTTTTTTTTTTTACACATACATAGTTTTAGCAAACTACTTACTTTAAGGGTCATTGTAATGGATAATAATAATCATAATGGTGTAATAACATATATTGTGATACCATGAATATTTTGAGGCAGGTTATCCTACCGTTAAAAACACATACCGTTGCCAATTACTTCATGTCCTATGGTCGTGTGACTAGGGTTGGGTATAGAGCTGGGCGATTTGTTTCCCTAAAAAAAAACTTGATTTACGATTCGATTTCCCCCCCTTCCATTTAAAACAAAATAACTGCGAACTGTAAATATATTTAAAAAATGTATATTTATTGTATTTAATTAAAGTGCATCAACATAAACAAAATTGCAAAGGCTAACCCTTTCTCTAAGTGAAAAGTCACTGTGCAGTGTGCAACAAAGATTGTTAAACATCCAAATTATTTATACTGTATTTGGATTAAAAAAAATCTAAAAAATCGATTTTTTGAAAATATGAATCGATTTGACCTACCAACTCGATTTTTAAATCAAATTGATTTTTTTCCCAGCCCTAGTTGGGTATCGTTTGGATTTTTACGATTCCGATGCCGAACCGGTACTTTTAAAACGATTCCGATTCCTAAACAGATTCTTAACCCTAACTGAAAAATGACATCAAAGAAAGGCTCTTTTATGGATTTTGTTTTAATGAAAATTATTTAAATTTAATATATTAATGTTTTAAAGTACTTAAATATATAATAAGTAAACCTAAGTCACCTAACACATAACTACAATAATTTAACAAATCAGTTACACTATTAACAAGTAACAACAAAATAAATGTTAAGTTGGTATGCCAACCAGCTTCAAACTTTAGCAGTTCTTTTGCAGAAAAATGACCATAATTGCCTTCTCTGGCAAGATAGGACACCTCTCCTGACATATGGCATGTCCTGCACAGGAGAAACCTCTCTCAGACGGTGCCCAAGAGGTCTGTACACACACAGGTAGGAGTTTGAAAGGGCAGACAATTTAGGGGAGGCTGTCCTGCCTCCACCACCACCAGGCTACAGGGTCTCGTCCTGAACGATAGACTAGCAGAGCAAGTGTAATATGTTTACTAGCGATCACGTGCAGTGAATGGTTCATATGCTTTTATGTCCGTTTTGATGAGCAGGAACATTTCCGATAGCTAGATAACAGTAGACTGCAAAGAAACACGAAACCGAAACCCGGTTCCATAGTGGAACCGGGTTACCAACCCTGGAATCGGTACCCAACCCTACCTGTGACAAGGTCCAGGAATTTTGGACTGGGATACATGATAACCTATGTCTGATTGCAGGGACCCAGGTTCCATTTAGCCCAAGATTATCTGTTCTGGGAGATGGGTCAATCCTAAGCGAGATAGATAGCACATATGAAGCTGGGTCCAGACTAGTTTAATGACAGCCAGACAGATTCTTCAAAGAGGATGGAGGAATGAAGGGGTACCGTCAATCCAGTTTATAGTTCTCCATTGAGCCATGGATTACACATATGATGTTCGTCAGTTTAAAAGATAATTTTCCAAGTCAAGAAAAGTCTCAGTTTGTCGTAAAACTGCTGAAGTCTAACACTGTGAAAATATGTAATTGGAAAGACTACACACGGGTGCCGGGGTAGCTCACCTGTGCGCCCATGTACAGAGGATTACTCCTCGGCGCAGCGGCCGTGGATTCGACTTCCATACATATTTTTTCTGAATTAAGGTCCCATAAGGTCCACCGGAAGGGGAGGGACTTTGCCTCTCTATAAGGAGAACCAGTCTTGCACAGACTACATCTTGCAAGATCCATTTTCACTATGAGATTTAAGTCAGGAAAAAAATTACTTGAGAATGAATTCAGCCTGGTCAGACAGACACGTACCAACCAATCAAAAGTCGCCTCCCTTAACACGAGTTTATTGTATGGTGTACATATCACATTAGCCTTTCAGTGACCACTGTTCCTCTTGCTAATGCAGTATATTGCTTGTTTGGCATATGCCCTTATGATTTCTGAGACCTTTACCCACATCTGCTAGCGTTTATGAATGATGAATCCATTATTCAGGCAGGAACTACAACTACACAAGTTACTCATATATATATATGAATAGGTTTTATACTAATAGTACTAAGCATCTTGCTACTGGAACAAACTGCTAAACAAATTAAAGACACTTATTCCTCTGAGGAACATTAAAGGGTTTCTTGCTATTAATATTTGTGATTGTTTTAATTAGTGTGTCTGTGTGTGCGATGATTGCTTTGTGTGACTGAATGTCTTATTATGATGTTGTGTACAGTACAGGCCAAAAGTTTGGACACACATTCTCATTCAATGTGTTTCTTTATTTTTTTTGACTATTTACATTGTAGATTCTCACTGAAGGAATCAAAACTATGAATGAACACATATGGAATTATGTACTTAACAAAAAAGTGTGAAATAACTGAAAACATGTCTTATATTTTAGATTCTTCAAAGTAGCCAAACTTTGCTTTTTTTGATAACTCTGCAAACCCTTGGTGTTCTCTCAATGAGCTTCATGAGGTAGTCACCTGAAATGGTTTTACCTTCACAGGTGTGCTTTGTCAGGGTTAATTAGTGGAATTATTTCCCTTATTAATAAAAAAGCAATTCCCTATGTGTTCATTCATAGTTTTGATGCCTTCAGTGAGAATCTACAATGTAAATAGTCATGAAAATACAAGGAAACGCATTTGAATGAGAAGGTATGTCCAAACTTTTGGCCTGTACTGTATATTTCATTTGTCTCAGGTCTACTTTGTAAAAGAGATCTTGATCTCATTGAGACTTCCTGAATAAATAAAGCTGTATTAACAAATATGTGCAATGCAGTACGTGTCCATTTTTAGCAATTAACTTCATAACTTAAATTTCAGTTATAAACATAACGCATACCTAAACGGAGAACATATATGGAGGATACCGAGTCTGTTGTTTGATATATCCTCACTTGAACTGGGAGTCGCTCTGGCCCTTCTTCGTGAAGGCCGTCTCAAAGCTCTTATTCTTGCCCCGAGGAGCTAGGATGGAGGAGGGATCTCTGAGGAGCTATGAGCGAGGATACAGAGAGCAGCCTTCCTGGAAGGAGTGCAGCTGAAAGCTGTTGCTAACTCCGTTCATACAGCTGACGAAGTCACATGACGCTTCAGAAAAAGGACGTTTAATCCCTCTAAAAACCCTTCTTTCCTCTCTCCTCGCATGATTTCCTCACATCTCTTCCATGCTTCCTTGTTGGGTCGGACTAAAACATGAGGACGGGAAGCAAGTGAAGGAAATGTAGATGCAATTTAAGGACCTGGGAAGTATCCAGAGTGGTTGCACAGTTCTAAAACACAGCCAATGTGGTTGTATTAAAAGAAAACTGACAATTATACTGTCACTATGTTTATTTGGTGTTTTACGTTCCCTTTTAAATGGACAGCACTAGTGATGCATTCAAGTTGATTGCGCAATTTTGCATTGTTTTTTTTTTTTCTGGTTGCACGGAATAAATGAAGGAATGACTGAATGAATGAATGGGTTTTCTACAAATATTGCTTGGCAACAGCTTTTGACGTTTGCGCCGATTTGGAGGGTGTGTCGGGGAGAAAATGATGACATCCACAGGAAAAACTCAATGGAAGAGTTAAGTATAAACATTATAGTGATCCAAACAGCCACCAATGCGCCACGAAACAATTTTATATGTTCGCTTCAATGTTCTCTCTTGCTAAGTTTTGGCAGATCGGACCATGACCAGATTTGTTTCTAGAGGACATGAAGAGAGTCCGTCCAAGTGTAATTGTATTAGGGTGGATTTTCCCTTTAATGTACCAAAGGATATATGATTTGCTTCGGAAAAAAACTGAAGAGAGCCCTTAATGTTTTAGATTCAGAGTATATCCACTTGTACAAAGAGCCAAAGGAAAGTGGTCACTCTCTAAAGCTGCTCATGAGAACTGGCAAACACACAGAGTGAAGTGTGCTTCGGGGAAGGGAGAGGGAAAATGTAGCAGGCAACCAGAGGGAGAGAATGAGAAAGAGGGAGGTTGGTAGTCACTGTGAGAATCATTTCTAATGTTTCTTCACACAGCCATATTTCTGTAGGGGCTGTCACATTTAGAAACACTGGTTAGTCGGGTCCTGTGAACCCAGAACTAGTGTCTAACATGGCAGAGGCCCGAGCACAAAGACAGCTGAAGACTGAAAACTTGTGTGTTACACCAGCTGAAATTCTTCTGAAAACAAATCTAAGCCTAGTGAAGGCAGGCGTGGGTAGTTTAGCTGAATAGTGCCTTGGTATTTAGTGCCAAATACTTTAAACAACTTGATAAAAAAAAATCTACAGTCATATAGTATTTGTACATGTTACAGTTCTTGAATTTAAAGATTCCCATAAGCAATTAACATTTACTCACACAAGTAAATACGAACCAATAACTCAAAAGATGCGTAAATCGGATAGTATTAGGTAAGACACATTTGTAGAGCTGCAAATTTGTCCACTATTAAATGAATTGCCAACTATTATGAAAAAAACGTAAAGATTCTCGGATTGCAGCTTCTTAAATGTTCTAGTCTCTTCTCTCCTCTGTGACAGTAAACTGAATATCTTTGAGTTGTGGACAAAACGAGACATTGGAGGACGTCATCTTTAGCTTTGGGAAACACAGATTACCATTTTCTGACATTTTATAGACCAACACAACTAATCGATTAACCGATAATGAAAACGATAGTTAGTTGCAGCCCTACACATTATCTTTCATCATCAAGCAGCTGGTCAGCTTGCATTCACAAAGCTATCTGATCTTTGCTGTAATGGGCTACACGTCACCGCCATCAAGTAAGCGCGTAGGCAAGAACAAAGACAAGACAGTCTTCTCTATCCGGGACACATCACGCACCGACTGGAAGAACCGACGGCTTCTCACTACAACTGCAAATGTGTATGCCATTTGAGGAATAGTGCATCATTGGACCTCGGGTATTCCATGGAGCACAGAAGGCTAGTTGAAGATGTTGGGAAGTAGAATTGTTCTGATAATGACCCCAAAGTCAAACCTCTCGCGTCACAGAGGCAAGTGTGCAGGCCCTACTGGAATGCATCAGTCAGCAGAGCCCATAAAGGACTCTTTTCACTGGCCGAGCACCCCACTCTTGACCTTGCGTTTGGCGATGCGTGCTGCGGTCGAAGCGTCGCTTGCCAGCTATTGACTGTCTGACTGAATTGAGTGACGCCCTCTTGCTTCCTTGATTACGTTCTTCCCTGAAAATTACACTAAGAATGTGTAACGTATTATGAAGGGAGTTAATGTACGTACACGTCACAGACATATTCAAAGAGTTTGTTATAATACGTGTTAGTTTCTCAGCATTTCCTCTTGAACTGAAGTGATGAATTGTGAGAAACAAGCGCTGAATCTTTTTAAACCTCTTTTTAAACTCCTAAAGGGCAGCACACAATTGAGAAGTGGTAAGACAAATCTTCCCATACATATTCAAAAAGAATTATATAAATATTAAAAAAAAAACTCAACTGAATCCTGGGTAACACAATGAAATTCAAAACATGTTGCCAATAGGAATAAGCGCTGCACGATGGAGGAGGGAAATATACAATAAAATTAAATACCCCGCTAACAATATAACTTGTGATTAATAAACAGATATTAAAGTATATTCAGTTCTGCTGCTTTCAGCATTCTGCTAAAATACAACAAACTGCTTGTTGAGTTTACAACAAATTAAAGTAAATCCTTTCCAACCTTCTTTTATTGAACAAATTGAACATTGAATTGAAAATAAAAGGCACCACTAAAAAAAGAATACCAGTTACAAGTGCACTTTTCTACTGATATTTTGAGTGTCTTTTGCGATATGTTTATTCCGTCAGTTGATTATCGATTTTAAAAAATTATATATTTTGCAGCCCTACAAAAGAACAAGACATAATTCAAATGTCCCAGAAACTGTAGTACAGAAAAGGTCCAGCTCCACTGCTGCAAAGCGCCAAAAGTCTAAAACGTGAGGACGACGTATCAAATGGACTACTGTTTTAACGGGCATTTATCAAGCTTTTTGTCAAACAACCAAAAAGTTCCAACACACAAACACTTTTTTCTTTTAAAATCCTTCAATACAGAAGCGAATCTTTGGTACCACACACAGTACACTATAAAGGAAGACACAACATGCCATCCCCTATGATGTTTTACATACATGCAGACTTTACAGCAGATGACACATCGAGCTAAACCTGATGGGGAACCGTTTCCCAGAACAGAAAACAAAACTTGGCTAGGAAATGTTGACGTCATCTTTTCTGCAGAAAATGTGCCAGGGTCTTTTGATTGAATAAGGATCTATTACTGCACCATCCGGTCTCCCTCAAGTTGATTTTGGCAGCTGCTGCCGTGGTCCTGCTTGAAGCCCTGCACTGCCACAACTATTATTTCTAGTCATAGTTCTATTATCTTAATTGGTACTATAAGTGCCACGGCGCATCATGCCAACTGATATAATTATTATGAATCATATTTCTGTGTATCTGTATCAGTGTCTCTGTGTCCCAACCGGCAGGGGAAGATGGCCGCCATCCGACAGCCAGGGTTTGTCCCAGGCTTCTGCCTGTAAAAAGGAAGTTTTTCCGCGCCAATGTCCCACCAAATGCTTGCACGTGGGAAATTGAAATTTTTGGGTCTTTGTAAATTATAGAGTGGGGTCTAGACCTACTCTATCTGTAAAGTGTCCTGAGATAACTGCTGTTGTGATTTGACACTATACTGTAAATAAAATTGAAAAATTGAATTTAAGATTCTTTGAGTCGACAAACCAGCCTAAGAAAATCCACGACACATGGTTGTAGGGCTGCAACTAACAATTATTTTCATAGTCGATTAACCTGTTGATTATTTTGTCGATTAATCAATTAGTTGTTTGGGCTATAAAATGGTGAAAAATGTCGATCAGTGTTCCCCAAAGCCCAAGATGACATCCTCAAATGTCTTGTTTTGTCCACAACTCAAAGATATTCAGTTTACTGTCACAGAGGAGCGAAAAAAAACTAGAACATATTTACATTTAAGAAGCTGCAATCAGAGAATTTTTTTGTAGTTGACAACTAATCGAATAATCTTTGCAACTCTATATGGTTGATATATTTTCCTGTGAACAAAACAGAGTGCAAAATGCTACAGATTTAGACAATAGCTATTTCTAGGGGGAGAAGACACAGTATCTACTGATGCATATCATATAAAGATATTATTTACATAAACTTAACTTGTCCGAGAGAATAGTCAGAATCTGAAATGCACATAACATTATGTTAAGGTCAAATATTTTTTCCATTTGGCTGAAAAAGATAGCACAGCCTTGTTTGCTGTTGTTTACTTTGTAAGGGCTGTCACCAGCTGGATATAAGCGCTCTGATGAGACTCAGCTAATATCTGTGCAGATCATCCATTCAGACTATGTCATCATAAGACCAACTGTTTATTACCAACTTGTTCATTCATTGATCTTAGCTCCACAATCATCTGTGGCTCCATAGAAAACTACAAATCACTACAAGGACTACAAACCTTTAAATCTTCAAAAAGGGACACAATTCAGTTTAAAAAATGATATATAACACAATAATTATGACATGAGAATCACTTTTATGTTCCTTGCTGGTTAGGGTTATTTTCATTATGGATTAATCTACCAATTATTTTCACAATTGTATATGGTGTAAACTGCCCATCACGACAAAAAGGTGCTGTCTTGAAATTGATTGTTTTGTCAAACCAACTGTCCCAAACACAAAGATATTAATTTGACTATCACATGAGACGGAATAACTTGAAGAATTACGAAGGAATAATTCTCACAAAAAGTTGCCGTAGGATTTTTTTGTCAACCGAGTAAACGTTCAATCAACTAATTGTGTCAGCTACAGTAGTTATTAAAGTTCTGTTGTGTGCTAAAATGACAAATGATACAGACACTTCCAACTAAACACAATCCAAAGACGGGGTCTGCAGACACAGCTGTGCCCCTAAGGCTGGGCGATAAAATCGATTTTTTCGATTAAATCGAATGTGTAGTTAACGTCGATTTATTTAAATGAAAATCAGTTTTCTCCTTAACATCCGCCGACGCTCCCCTCTGGGCTCCCGTAGTTCCGAACGGGCTCAGTCCTCCCCCCGCGCGTTTGCGATAGAGATACACAAACAACATGGCAGCGACAGGGACTAACGGTAGGGTTCCACACAGCGAAACACACAGCGAAACACCTCGCGAATTTCGGCCAGCGAAAGTTTGCCTCGGGGCGTGGTCGCGAAAACAACACGCAAGACTGCAAAATGTTTTTAAATATCCCGGGCTGTCAGAAGACAGGGCGGTAAAAATGCACAGCAGCAAACCATCGGCAAAATGTTCATAAATGCTCTGGTAACCTGGCTATGTAGCCTAGCTGCCTTGCTATGCTTATAATGAAATGCAATGTCCAAACATGCTAGCGGGTGACCTGTCGGCTAGCTGAATCATTTTGAGTGTTTAAACTATCTCCAGTGGTCTATTTGGTTGTGTGTGTTTGCCCTGTTTAAGTTTTTGTGACATATAAACAACAATCCGTGTTGTTACAAGCGTCAATGTTCGCCAACAAAACATGTAATCAAACAAATGCACAAGTAGCCTAGCTAGCTACCTGGCTAGACTACAATGAAATCCAATGTCCGAACATGCTAGCGATTAGCCTGTCGGCTAGCTGAAAAGTTTGTGTTTAATCTAACATATACAGTTATCTATTTAGTAGTGTATGTGCCCTAACTAAGTTTGTGTGTCATATAAAACACAATTCGTGTTGATAGAAGTACCGATGTTCGTGTAGAAACATTTTAATCACATCAAAATTTTCATGATACGGCGCTGATGACCTCCGCCATCTTGGTCAGACTTTTTTTGTAAGTCCCGCCTCCAAACACAAACACACGGACCTGATTGGTTCTCGACTGGTCCTCATTTGAATAAAGTTAAACTTTCGTCAACTTTATTTCGCTCCCCTCGGCGATTCGCTCTCATCTCGCTCAATCAGGGCGAATTTCGTCTCCATTCAACCTCAATGAGAGCAAAGCAAAATTTCGTTGTGGAAACCTACCGTGACAGTTCTTCTCTTAACTTGTCGTTTCATTACTTACTTAACTGTAATCTCCGCCGAAATGACCGGCGGCTCGCGGTGCTCTGTACACGGCGCACAGCACCATGCGGGGCACCAGAGGCGGTGTTGAGGAACTCTGTTGCGGCTCAACACATCTACTAAATGCCGCTGATACGACCGAGCTGTGACGGAGGTCTGTAGCGGCTTAAACAACTAGCAATCGCGGCTCTGTGGCACGGAGCTCCTCTTCGACGTTTGTTTTTACCGCTACGAAGGAGCTTGCTACAACAGGTATGCTACATTCATGGGATGAACATGGGATCTTAATGTACGTTACTCAGCAACAGGTGAAAATAGGGGCAAGGTTGCGCGACTAAAGTGTGGGTTCACTTGCTGTATGTGGTTCGCGTTCTCACCTAAAGTGAACCGAACTCTAGAGCACTTGGAAGCGAACTGAGACCCCTTTTGTCAAGCGGACCAGAGTTCGGATGAGCTTTCACACCGCCTCAAACAAACCAGACTATCTGGCGAAATGCTCCCGGGTTTGGTTAAAACAGACGGACTCAGGTGGGAAAGCAACCTAAATCTCCAGTGGCGTAACAAGCCAACACCGGGCCCTTAAGCAGGATTATCAAGGCGGGCCCCCGTACTACAGCACGTGATGACGGCGCAATGTCCACGAGTAGACTACAAAACAAGACGGCGAACAATATGAGCAGCTGACAGACAGCGAGCGAAGGAGAGGGCGGCCATGATGAGAGAGAGAGATGATGTGTTGTCACACAGACAACCAGCGACGTATGGTCATAATAAGTTATGGATCTGAAAGTTATCGTCCCTTAAATCGTATAGAAGTTGTGTGCAAAGTTTGTTGGTTCACTTGCTGTATGTGGTTCGCTTTCTCACCTAAAGTGAACCGAACTCTAGAGCACTTGGAAGCGAACCGAGACTGGGCCCTTAAATGAACTTGCCGACTTATTGGGAATTTAGCTTATTCACCGTAACCCCCAGAGTAAGACTAGTCCATACATACCCTTCTCATCTCCGTGCGTGCTATAATGCTGTCTGACGGCTCCAGCGTTAGCTTAGCCTAGCACAGATCCTGCAGGTGAATGGTTCCAGTAATCCTACTGCTCCCAATAAGTGACAAAATAACGCCAACATGTTCCTATTTACATGTTGTGATTTGTAGAGTCACAGCGTGTACAAAAAACAACGTAACATGAGACACAGCCATCTTCTAACCGTAAACAAGCCGGGAACTATATTCTCAGACAGGCTTGCTGCGAGCATATCACTCCGCCAAAGTACTATATTCTTCCGCCTAAGAATATAGTTCCTGGTTTGTTTACGGATAGGAGGTGGCTGTGTCTCATGTTACGTTGTTTTTTGTACACGCTGTGACTCTACAAATCACAACATGTAAATAGGAACATGTTGGCGTTATTTTGTCACTTATTCGGAGCAGTAGGATTACTGGAACCATTCACCTGCATGTTCTCTGCTGGCCTGATGCCGCTGGAGCCGTCAGACAGCATTACAGCACGCACGGAGATGAGAAGGGTATGTATGGACTTGTCTAACTCTGGGGGGTTACGGTGAATAAGCTAAATTCCCAATAAGTTGCCGTGTTCCTTTAAGCAGGATTGACAGGACTGGTGAATGTGCACCATGACACTTTTTTTTTTTTAGATTGTTGCGGCCCAAAATGCCTGATTTCGCGGGAGCTTTTGTAAAAAATTGCGATAAAAGTTGCGATTGTCTTTTGTTTGTTTGTTGCAATGAAGTTGCGAGAGGCACTGAAAGTTGCAAAAAAAGTTGTGATTTTTTTTGTTTTGTATAGTTCTTTAAAAATAAAAAGGAAACTTGTTTTGGGGAAAATAATAATTCAAAAAACATTTTCACGAAACCAAGCACTAAAGTTACCAACCTACTTTCTAGGAAATACTACTTGGATGGTAAACGACAAAACATAATAATATAACCATTATGTCTACACAAGAGTACAAAAGGTAACCAAAATCCCCAAGTTCATGTCAAAACGCTAACGTAAGCAACAGTTGACTAACGTTAGCAACGGTTGACTAACGTTAGCACGTTGGCAACAGTTGACTAGCGTTAGCAACTAACGTTACTGCCAATTCAGTGTTGACCCTGTTGACCTAAGAATTAGCTTCACTGAGTCCATGTTATGCTAAAGGCACAACCTGTTTATTTAAACTGACTGTATGAAAATCAGCTATAACTTTAGCTAGTATCGTTAGCCTACTCTTTTGTGAAGGTTAATCGCTCGCTAACTTATTGTTTCAGCAACTAAACTAACGTTAACTAGACACTCTAACGTTAGCGACAAGTTAACACTAGCTAGCTAAACGTAAATACTCGACTTTATTGAACACCCTTCGAAGTTAACGTCAACTGTGAGCAACAACTACAACTTTTCAAGCATTTGTTTCACAAGACAGACACTGCTTTGCACCGGTGGACGATTTCATAGCCTCTCGGAGAGCTTTTATTCGTGAGTTTAGCTAACTGTAACGTTACTGTTTGTGTAGCAAAACCAGGAAATAGCCGAAGCCCCTTCGGTAGACAGACAAGCCACCTGTCCTAGTGTAACTATTAATGTATGCTTTCTAATTATACGTTCAATCTAATACGCTTCATTCATGACGCAGCCCAAATACATACCAGCTCATTTTGAGTGAACTTTTATTCCGGTTTCATTGGGTGGTTTTGTTATTTTCCGAGGACCTCATTCCTTTCCACCAGTCAACAGTCGAGCTTCAAACCGGAAGTCCGGATCTCAGCCGCTCGGGATATTTCTTTTGCCACTATGGCCACGCCAAGACCCGCCCTTCAACAGCATTCACACACTACTATTGGCCAGGCGTCCAGCTTACGTGTACAGGTCCTATCCCCTGACCAATCCCATAACCCCTAACCTTAACCACTCGCGGGTGAAATGCCTAACCCCAACCAATCGAGCTGCTTGGTAGGGCGGGTCTTGGCGTGGCCATAGTGGGATTCGTAATTTTGCCAGCCGCTCGTGCTTCAAGTGAAGTTTTTGGGGGCAGAAAGCGAACTAAATAAATACTTACAAACGTTATGATGTTCATATAATAATACCAGACGGCTAACGTTCACACAGAGACCCAGGTAAACCGAAGGCAAGTGATATTTTTCTTTATTCAAGTACTTACATAGAAATAACAAAACAATTGCATTACAACAAACTGAAGTGCCAAGTAAACAGGGGAGCACACCTCCCCATCACGAGGATATAGTAAAATTAATTTCAATATTCAGCTCATCATAAAAGGACCTTATTATAAGGTAATAAAAACATGAAATAGGCTAAAGACATCCACAACATTTTAAACAAGACTCCTTGTTTTCTTAAAAAAAAAAAGAAAGAAAGAAAAAAAAAAAAGCCAACAGAACAGTTTATCCCAGTGTGTGTTTTCAATAGTCTGTCTTGAATTGTTGTTAGGTTCATCCCATTTCACCCAATGTGACTTATTTTCATGCATAATAAAGAAATGAGCGCCGCCCTCAGCAACTGAGGGCAACACTTTGGAACATTTCCGTGCACATGCAAAACATGAGGATATACTGTAATGAAAAGAAAAGAAAAGGAAAAAAAAACACAACACAACAGAAAACAGTGAGCATAGACTCCATCTGAACACCACGGTGTCACCGTCGAAGACCACAAAATCCCTGAAGCCACCCCGTAGTCCATTAAGATGACGCGAGTAGCCTGTAATATCTACATATTATTGAAATCTCTTCAAACGTGAGGTTTTAAAAAAAATTATAATAATAATAGTAATCTTGAATTGCTAATCGTCACGAATGAGCCTATTGGCCCTGCCCAAGGCCAACTTCACGGACACCAAATCAAAACCGTTAAAGACAAACATTAGCACAGGGCTGCCCTTCGAAACGCGAGCAGACTGAGGTCACATTTATGATTAGTTTCTCCCGTGGAGTTCTCATCTCATATTGTTTTTGATCAGCCAACCCTGCAACCCAGTTTGGCACAAAGATGGCTGCTGATGTTGGCTCACATCCAACACGAAGCAGAAGACGAGGATCAGAGCGTTCAGCCGCCCACTTTTTGGACAATGAAACACAGAAAAACATAAAATAAATTAGTCTCGAAGTAGCATTATTAAGAAGGGGGGGTCGTTTCCCTAGTTGAAGTCCTTGACGTCTGTCTAAAGCATTCACACATTACGGTGCAGCCGGTATTGTTTGTTCAGCCACCAAACTGCATTGGAGGAGTGAGTGGAATGCTTGGGGGGGTTGTACGCATTTTACCAAATCTATCCGTCCATTACAAAAGTGTCACAAAACGAAAGTGACAAACACAGCGAGAGGATATGACTGATGAAATATTTGAGTTTGCAAAGTTGTAATTACACATGGCTTAATTTAGACATGGGAAATAGTTTGGTGTAGTCTCCGCCTTGCTCTGCATCATTCCTCAACACAAAGCAAACATAAACACAGTTTTTTCTGAGAGGAGGCCACATATTATATATATGTATATATATAATATAATTAAAAACACCCATTCTCAAAGTGTCAAATCAAGAGCACACAAGCATAATTTTGGGTCAAATAAATTCAAAATAATTTAGTCGTGTCTAAAAGCAACTTATTCTAGATGAACATGTTGTGTTTCCCGTCACTTCATATTGGTTTGTGCTGACTCTGTAAACCTTTACCCCATTGCAAGATTTACCCTCCCAAATCTAAAGTTTGAATCATATTCATATCAAGCTAATTATCTGGGATCAAACATAAGGAATGCTGGGTAATGCAGCGTGTTAAGAAGTTATATTTTCAGTTTAGGTCGTGATTTCAGTTGCATTTTTTTACTCAGGACGAGCCCAGAAAAGTTCAGTTTGTCGATGACCATCCACGCAAGAAAATCATTTTTTGAAACTATTGATTTACAGTTGGATGTTACAGGGCGTGTGCACTTTGAAACCATCTGAAAAAAAGTGCAAGGCGCTCTGTTCATTAAACCATGCAGATGAATTGAGAAAAGATTCTCTGAGGCCAAATTAATTGGGAAATAAGTGGACACCTGCCAGGAAGCTCAGCAGTGAAAACTGGTTGTTACAGGGAAGAGAAAGCATGGCTTTGGGAGCTCATTTTCTGTATGCACTGTGTGTTCTCTGTGCCACTGCTTTTTCTGAACCTTTCTCCTGGCCTTTTGCATTTGTCAGTCGATATTCTCTTTAAATCTGATTGCCCTCTTGTCTCCTCACTGGCACATTGTTTTTTTTCAGTTGATAACATGTGTATAAATTCCCTGCCTTAAATACTCTTCTACAAGTCAGAGAGAACAGCAAAATAACCAGAAATATTGTCGGTCAAAGTAGATAGGGAGGAGAAGCTTATCTGGCATTTGAGCGATAAACTTAAAGGATAAAATCAGAAACGATCTTAGCACATGGACAACATTATTACTACTCAAAATGTCACTCCACAGGGCCATAAGTCAGATTTGGAGGAAGAAGAAGAAGAAAAAGCCTTCCTGCTTTACTGAGATGAGTTCCAACTGATTTATAAGAAAAAAAGCAGTTACGCTGGCATTAAGAAGTGTTATGAATTGTGGTCATTGTTGTGCATTTATTGTTATAATACACGTTTAAGATCCCATAGAAGCTTATTAAAAAAAGAGATGAGCCTACACCGAATGTTTCATTGAATGATACCAGGACGAATACTGATAAGGAATGTGAAATATAACAGATTTGCTTTGCCCTGTGATGCATTTTGTTTAAGAAAGGATGCCATCATTTATTCTGCCGTCTGTCCGAGAACGTGAAGATATACGCGAGACTAACGACCCTGCAGTGGTTTCTGTGCAATGGGGAAGATGTGTTAATTGAAGTAACCGATTGCGACTATAATGGAGATAAAGAAATCGTTAATAAAAAAACATCTTGCTGTTTATTCGGAGAACACATTAGTGCTCCTTTAAAAACCAGTCACCACTTTAAAACGTACAAATGGTGCAAATGCTCTTATTCTTCTTCCTTATATGGAAGATAATACACCATATTTGGCACTGTTGCAGTGCTCCAATTTTTTTTTTCTTTCTTTTTTTTTTGCAATGACCATATGACAACAAAATATTCCGTATTATAACTACGTTACTAAAAGCTTGAAGACACATTCCCCCCCACAAGCATTTAGTCAATTGAAAGTTCTTGTTTATGCAGACATTTGTATTTACATCGTGTGCATGAAGGCATGCACATCTATGCACAGTTTAATACTTTTGAGTTTGACATTTGAGTACAAAAGTGAAACGTCTACTGTAGCTACCTGCATACATGTCTGTATACTGTACAAAAAAAACAACAAGTTCTTACTTTACAACTCCGACTAAGTCTCTCTGTATTAGAAAAAGATGTAAACATGGATTTGGACTTTTTTTTTTCTCTTACCATATGCTGCTCACCGTTTGGGGATTTAAACCAAGTGATTTTATTTGGCCAAGATTTTAACCCTTTGTGAGCACAACAGTTCATCCAAGCTGTGGGGTGATCTGCCCCCCCCTGACATTGGCACTGTTACAGACGTAGCTCTTTTTAACCCCAACCTCAAAACCTATTTATTTTAGACTGCCTTTTAATGCAGTGACATTTTCCTTTCTTCCTCATGCTTTTATATGTCCTTTTCTGATTTTACTGTATGTTCTGTTTTATCATCTTTTGATTTTACTGTATGTTATGTTTCATCCCTTTATGATTTTACTGTATGCTCTGTTTTATCTTTTTCTGATTTTACTGTATGCTCTGTTTTATCCCTTTATTATTTTACTGTATGTTCTGTTTTATTCCTTTATTATTTTACTCTATGCTATGTTTTATCCCTTTATGATTTTACTCTATGTTCTGTTTAATCCCTTTAAGATTTTACTGTATGTTATGTTTTATCCCTTTATGATTTTACTGTATGTTCTGTTTTATCCCTTTATGATTTTACTCTATGTTCTGTTTTATTCTTGTTCCTTGATGTAAAGCGCTTTGGATGCAGCCTGCTGGTTGCTGTGAAGGGCTTGATAAATAAATGTTGATTGATTGACTGATTAATTGATTGATAGTTTCAGTCTTTTCCCACTGTGAATCCTTCATTCATCTTTGCTTTTAAACACACTGCTGGCTTTCAACCCAGTGCCATGCATTCACTGTAAGTAGTCCAGTCTGTGTAACTGTGCTCTTAGATCATTGGATTTGCGTTGTTTGTCGGCATACGTCACAAATGGTATTGCATATTACTGCAGAAAAACTGAAAGAATTAGGAGTATTGGTGAGCTTTTTATAATAATAATAAAAAAAGCAACAGAAATGATATCTGGTAACACGACATAAAGCACCCATATAAAAAAGGCAACACAAACATACACAGTGTCTCTCAGTGACTGGAAATAAATAAATGTTGGCAAAGGTGTTGACTGCTGCAGGCATGTTTGTTGTGTAGGTAACAGGTAACAGGACAAGACATCGCTTTGCTTCGTGTGACCCATTCAGTCGTTATCTAGACTTCACCAAAAATTTGTGGAAGAATAAATCTAAATCTGAGATACGGTGTGTGGCTGACTCGGATTTGTGTGCTGAACTAAGCTGATATCACGGTTATGTTTGGCAAATGTCAGGCACAATAATCAGAACACGGTTGGCTGAGTCACCACAATACATTTGGCACATTCTTTTTGAGAAAACAACATTCAAATAGAAAATTAAAATTAAAATACACAACACCTCAACAGAAACAACAACAAAAAAAAAGACAGCCACTAATATAAAGGTATCCATGACGGTACACAAATATAACCAATTGCACTTTTAAACAGCCTAATAAAATTAATGCATACATCCCAGACAACTTTAACTAATCTCCATTGTAAATGTTTTTTGACCCCTTGTGATGGATTCTGGCTTCCTTCCAATTTAGAAATTCTCAGTCAAATTTACAATCCACACCAACACCTACAGATACACAGTGGTCTTGTGGACAGGATGGGCCATGTTGGCCTTGTGTGTGTCGGCACTGAGTTAGAGTAGGCGAGGCTTTGAGTTACTGGACAAAGAAAGGTGTAGCGGCCTTTCTCCTCTTATTTCAACTAAAGGCATCCATCTCAAAACAGAAGGAGCTGAAAAGAGCCGGGGGGAATGGAAAAGAGAGGGAAAGAGTCACCTATTTGTCTCAAAGTGGACGTGATTCCTTCTTCCTAGAAGTCTCTTTATGGGCCATGGAGAGGGTCCAGTCCAAGTGCACGTAGTGACGGTCATGACGTCCCCACCGTGGGCCCCCCACAGGAGCTGGGCGGCGAGCTGTGGCTCCCGGCCGCCCCGCTGCTCTTGTCGGCCGGCTTCTTGTCCTTCTGTTTCAGGTGGACCTTAGCGTGTCTCTTTCGCTCGTCGCTTCGGGCGAACTTGCGTCCACAGAACTCGCAGGAGAAGGGTTTCTCCCCCGTGTGCGTGCGGATGTGCGTGGTCAGGTGGTCGCTCCGGCTGAAGGAGCGCATGCATATTCGGCACTGGAAGGGCTTGTGGCCCGTGTGGATGCGGAGGTGACGCGTGAGCTCGTCCGAGCGCGAGAAGCGCCGGTCGCAGTTCTCCGCCGGGCAGGCGTGCGGGCGCTCGTGGACGGGGGTCTTGCTGGGACGGTTCGGGTACTTCCGAGGCCGGATGGGCTTGAGGGTGAGAGTCTGCGGCGCCTGGTGGTGCTGAGGAGGGTGCTGCTGCCCGCCGATGAAACCCGGGTGGATCTGCTGCTTGTCTTTGAACGCCCGGATGGTCTCCAGGGGCGTGATGGGCGGAGGGTTGACCCGGATGGGGTCCATGGTCTGGAAGGGCTTGTGCTCCATCACGCCTACCTCCCCCTGATGGTGGAAGAGGTTGTAGTCGGGGATCATGGAGAAGAGGCTGCCGTCCATGGAGGCCTTGGATGTGGAGTGATAGTCGTTGCCGGGGTAGGAGAGAGCCGTGCTGGTGGCTGGGCTGTGGTGGAAGGAGACCTGGTCCTGGTACAGGTCGCTGCAGGTAGAGTAGGCGGGCAGCGGTGGACCGTAAACCTGCTCCATGTCTGACGTCTGTCCGCCCATGCCGGCCGCGGAGGACGTCTGCGTCGTCACGGTGCCAGGCGACGGAGAGACGCCCAGGATCCCGGCGCTCACCAGGCTGATGATGTTGTTGTCGGAGCACCAGCCGGAGCCGCCGATGCCGCCTGACGGGGGCGTGTCAAAGGCAAACTTCCCCAAATACGTGACGGTCTGCCCGCTGCGGTTGGACTGGAAGCTGGATCCGTACTGGATATCTGCGGCTGCTTTCTCACTCCCCATGCCCAGATCCATGATATTATCTAAGATCAAAAAAAATAAACACATACGGTGAACAAATCATCCACGTGGTTGCACAAACATGAGCATGAAATGCAATCAGTCGGGAAGAAAAGCCTGGGAAAGTGATCGTTGTGGCACAAGTTGTTAAAATTGTTTTTAAAAAAAGTCTAGAAAATTCACTTTTATCGAGCTACGGGAACTTGAAGTGGCTGGTCCTCGGTTTGTCCGGAAATTCAGCTTTTCTGCATGTCTCCGTAACAGTGTGCCAACAGGAGCCGAAAAAATCAAAAAGGAGTCCAGCACAGTTCGTGGAGAAATGTGAGCGCTGTCGGACCTGTGAGTTCAGTGAGTGACTGCTGCGTGTGAGACAGTGGTGTGTGTGTGTCTCTCTCTCTCGGATCCCACAAGCTCTCATAAATCAAGACCTTAAACACCCCCTTTGATCCAGTCATTGTGTCCCTCAGGAGGACAGCCAAACTCGATGGCAAGATCTGATTTCTTTACAGATGGGAGGATTATAAAGCAGACGCCACATCTATTATACGCTCAAGGATTAAAAAAAAAAACCAAACATTTGCAGCGTAGAACATCTGCACGTGAACGGGGGGGGGGTAAAAAATAAAAAAGAGTTTAACAACATTTTTTTTTTTTTTTTAAATGTCCTTCATATTTTAATTGTACAGAACGCTCACACACACGTGTAACTTATTCCAAAAGATGCCATATAATCCGTCACATGCAGATGTGCTTAAATGTGGGGGTACATGTACGTGCTTCTGAGGGTTAAACGTGAGACATTTGAACAGAATAGGTTCCTGATCAGAGGTTAAAGGAGACATCTCTTTCATTCGCAGGAAATCACACACACATGGGTGCCTAAATATCCTCTCCCCGGTAATTACAGCCTGCTGGAATTTGGCTAAAGGCAAATCATAATGAAACAAACAAAAGCTAAATTATTGCACAATAGCATTTTGAAACACGAGCTACACAAGGAGCAATGAGACTTTCTGACATTTGGAAAGCAAGCCTGAGTTGATATTAATGCATGTCTCCCCCTAATTTTAATCTTCATTTTATTTCAAATTCTTCTTTTTTTTTTAAGTCATTTGGACTGTGGGAGATTTTTTGTAAAAAGAGTGAGGGGCATAAAATAGAAGTCCTCACTCTTTTATTTTAGGTCAGTGTTGAAGAGCAAAGCACACACACACACACACACACACACACACACACACACACACACACACCTGTTCCACCTGTTCAAATACAGCATGGTTCTTTTAAAAATTTAGTTTTGTATTTTTGTTCTCCCCCCCCAAAAAAAAAGCATACATGCAAAAATTTAATATATGCAATTTAGAGTTTATCATATGAATTTCATCCAGATTTTAAAAAAATGATAACAGCAACACACACCTGTGCTCTGCAACATCTGTTTCTTTTCATAATCAGATTCATCTCATCAATATCTCCTGTGAAAAGTCACATAAATTACATGTTGTTGCCGTTTTTATAGAGAAATGTCACGTCACTTCTATTTAATTCACTCCTTTTTCAAAGTGAAGTAGACTTTTTTATTAAAAAAAAACCTGGCGTTGGAGGAATTAAATAACGCACACTTTATTAGATAAATAAGGGGACATTTGTCGGGTTAAATTCAAGCTGAGGGTGCTGTTTTTAATTTGTGAACAAAAATCCTATAGGCATAAAAAAAAGGATTCTTGAACAAACAGTTAAATGCACATGTCGGCCACTACATGGAGATTTAGTGTCATATATTTTGTGCAGCGTTTGACCCGTCACCTCAGAAGGTGATCCTCAACAATTAGGGATGGATTGAATGCCAACACGGAGCCAAAAACATCTTGATGTAGGCGTCTGAATTATTCAGATTAATACATGAATCTGAACTCAGCAATACACCAATCAATATCAGAGCTGCGAGGCCAGTTCAGTGAGTGTAAGAGGGTCCAGGGGCCCTGCGTCTCAACATGTTTCATTTAGGGAAAAGATGCAGCCACACACACACACACACACACACACACACACACACACACACACACACACACACACACACACACTCGCCTACTTCAAAATCCAATCTGTGACATGTTAATAGAGTTGTGAATGAAAGTCATTGTCTAAAGTAGTTGACCCATCTCCGCGCGTGGATGTTAGATTATTAAATCTGTGGCATTTGTGCTTTGACCACATGAACTACACACATTTTTCTCACACGCTACACATTTCAGTTTGGAGCCGAGTGCGTTTTTTAAGTGGGATTTTCTGCGTAAAACAGACTCAGTCTCTTTTTTTTTCTATCTCTACGCGAGACGTTTGCTCAAACGCCCTCAGCTTTCGGGATTTAAAAATCCACTACAAAAAAAAATCGGTAGATAGCCAAACATCTCAGCGGATGATTAAAACAAATAAAAAAAAGTTTTGATAGGCTACGAGTAGCTCTTTTAACGCTGCATGCTGTTTGACATGCCGGCTTCACGGACACGGAAGAAAACTGAAAATGTAGTAATCACATGTTTGGGCGACCTGGAGGTGAACCATTTTTTTAAAGGTGAATTTAATTTCGTAGTGACAAGTGTAACATCTGACCCCTGATTAAAAAAAAGTAAGTATTCATCAGCAGGCTGTACGGGAGCGTGTGCCTTTGTGCGCAACAAGCCAGCGCAAACAGGTGCTCCATCCTCGGAGCGCAGAAGACACAACTAACTGTTGCCTTGCTCCGCGCAGCAGCACGTCGCACTTAGAACCCCTTCAATACACACACACACACACACACACACACACACACACACACACACACACACACACACACACACACACACACAAAAGTAGATGAAAACAATCTTACCTGTGTTCATTTGTGAATAGTGGTTAATAGATTCCGTACTGGTGAAAATATTCATAGACGTCGGGATGTCCTCTTCTGGGTACAGACTGTCAGGGATCGTGTTTATTAAACTGCTCATCGTAAGAGGGAGCTTCTCCGCTAGTTTCCCTGTCATAGCAGTTCGATTCAGTCCGACATTTAGACACGGACAACACGCAGGTATCCAAGTAGTTATACTCAACACACACACACACACACACACACACACACAAAAACAACCAGCGTGTGTTCTCAAAGTGGAAAACACAGGTGTGGAGGGAAAGAAAAGAAGAAAAAAAAGAGGAGGAGAGAGGAGCAGGGATGGATCCTGTTTGTTGCTGCTATCCAAGTATCCCGCGCGGGTATCTCCTCTCCTGTGCGCTCTCACAGGCTTCTTCTTCTTCTTCTTCTTCTTCTTCTTCTTCTTCTTCTTCTTCTTCTTCTGTTATTATAATGTGATCACTGTGGGAGCTGGTAGCTCTGCTTGTGGGGGAATGTGAAGTCTGTGAATCAATGGAGTAGGTGGTGGTGGTGTTGTTGGTTGCACAAGAGCAGCTCTGCTTGCTCTATTGGAGCTGGATAGGGGACTCCAGTGTGCCTGCGTTAAATAGGGGGATGGAACATTTGCGTGACGTAGATGACCATATATGGACAGAGCGCGCGGCGCCCAGGCTCTCTCCGCGCGTCAGTCTGTGGAAACTACAGTGCAGTGGAGGCAAAAGGCTCCGATACACACAGAGATAGATAGATAGATAGATGGATGTAGATACAAAGTTTACAGGATCTACACGCATGCATCTCCAGCTCCGGCTGCCTGCGTCCCTCTTCGGGATCTCCTCTGTCTGTCTGTCTGTCTGTCTGTCTGTCTGTCTGTCTGTCCCTGTCCTGGTGGAAAACATTACTGAGATTCAGTAACTAACAGCTGTTGTCTTTATTTTTGTCAGGCATTATGATGATGATGTCCAGTGAGTGACTATCTATTAGGCACACTGGGAACTTTTTGTGCAGCGGTGTGTGTGTTTGTGTGTGTGTGTGTGTGTGTGTGTGTGTGAGAGAGAGAGAGATAGATAGAGAGAGAGAGAGAGATAGAGAGAACGTGCTGTGGCTATAAGGGCTGTCACTCGCAACACAGACTTTTTTTTGTGACCAAGTTTTTCATATTTTTCATCCAGCTTTGGGGGTAACACTATATGAGAAAGTATAGCGAAAACAAGCAAGCAGGACAGACTTTGTGTCATTGTTGATTAGGCCTTCATATTCTACCAATACTGGTCAAATTGGAAGATGTTTCTTTTTTGGCTCTTCTTTCAAACTTTTGTCCAAATAAGTTCAGATAGAAAAAGATAACTCTGACTCCCAGTTTCTCAAAGTCTAAGGGGATGTCTTCAAATGTCTTGTTAAAAAAAAAAAAGACATTCAGTTTAATATGACATGAAACAGAAAAGAGCTGGTGAACGGCATTTTCTGCCATTTTTGCTCAGAAAAGATGACTGTGGATACGTGCTTCTGCTCTTGTTGAACGCGCACGCACTTTGTGCCGTCCTGGTGTGCTGCAGGACCCGTGTCCGACCTCCCTTTCATGCAGCAACAGTTGACAAAGCGAGTAATTGACGGAGGTAATCGCTTGTAAATATTGCAAGGCGCGTAGTAAATCCGCAGGCTTGCATTGACTTGGAGCCCAAGTGACCGCTTAAGTGGAAACTCCATATTAGGCAGTGTCCGGCCACGCCCCTTTCTGTCTGTATTTGGACATGTGAGTTCCGGGTGAAGTACAAGTGGAAAAGTGATCAGGAAGCCACAGAGATGACAGTGGACGAAGCGTCATGGCTCGCTTTTTTAACCAATTTGCCAACTTGTGAAAAAAAAAAAAAAGAGAGGCTACAAACAGTTGTTGCTTTATAATGTTTCTAAAAAAATCCCCTTTTATGATTCGGTTTGTTACACAAAAAGGTTAAGAATGACTGAGAGCTTTTGGGCTCATTCAAGTTTAGTGAGAGTCTACTGTGCACTTGATCTTTTTCTGCTGTTGCTGCGTGGTGGAAGACTATCCAGATCCTTTACTTTAATACTTTGTTACAAGTAAAAGTCCTGCATTGAAAATGTTACTTCAGTAAAAGTCTGTCAGTATCATCAGGAAAACGTACTTAAAGTATTAAAAGTAAAAGTACTCAATGCAGAAAAATCCTCCCATTTTAGAAACTTGGAAACGATCCAAACTGTTCTGTCAATCAATTCAGTTTTTAATTTTCTAATCATTTCAGCTGGACGTGTAGGCCTGTATACTGTCTGGTAGCTTAATTTATAATACAACACCATATTTTATAAACTACTATGTGTTTTGTGTGCAAAAATCTGAATTTGTAAAGTAACTAAAGCTGTCAGATGAATGTAGTGGAGTAAAAAGTACAATATTTCTCTCTGAAATGTGGCGGAGTAGAAGTAGAAAAAGAAAAGACTACAAGTAAAGTACAAGTATCTCAACATTTGGACTTAAGTACAGTACTTGAGTAAATGTACTTAGTTACATACCACCGCTGTGTGTAGCTGTAACAAAATAAAACACGCAGGCCTCTGCAAAAACTCACAGAAATTCTTTTTGAATGAAATGTCAGTGGCTGAATGTTCAGACCTGAGAAATGAATGGTACCTCAATGAAGCCGAAGTGTAAACAGAGTGTGTGGGAGCATTAGTCTGAATCATGGTCTGTGTTCAGGGGGGCTTACACACAAACAGAGCAGCCATGCAGCCATGTCGTGTGTCTCATTACAACAGGCAAGTCCTCCATGTGTGTGGGTCTCTGTGTGTTTTATGTGGGGCTGCAACCAGGGGCCTTGCACAACATTCTGGGCCCTGTAGAAAGGCATTTTCTATGGGCCCTTCCCCACATCCACAGCTACTCATTCTAGCATCTTTTTGGGCCCTCCTCACATGAGGGCCCCTTCATCATTGATTCATCTGCTGATTATTTTCTCGATTAATCGTTTGGTCTATAAAATGTCAGGAAATAGTAAAAAATGTCCATCCCAGTTTCTCAAAGTCCAAGGTGATGTCTTTAAATGTCTTGTTTTGTCAGTCCAAAACCCAGATATTCACTTAAATTATGAGATAAAACAGAAAAGGAGCTTTTTCAGCCATTTTTTTTCATTGATTATTTTTCTTGTCATAGGTGTAATTTAATTCAGTTCAATTTTATTTATAGTGTCAAATCATAACAAGAGTTATCTCGAGACACTTTACAGATAGAGTAGGTCTTGACCACACTCTATAATTTACAAAGACCCAACAATTACAGTAATTCCCTGGGGGGGGGGTGGTGGTGGTGGTGGTGGTGGGGGGGGGTTATATCCAATCAATGTACAACCCCCCCCAAACTATTAGAATTTCCTTTACATAAATAAATACATTTGCACCATAACTTGATGCCGAAAATTTCACCAGAATGCAGGAAATGAAGTGTGTGATGTGCTCAAATTTTCAATTTTGCTCAAAAGTGGAGATCTCAACCCCCCCAGATTTAGTGTGTCTTCTTGTTTAATCGACAAAATAGACAACAATGATCCTGATGGACTTGATTCAAAATTCAACCCTCTTGTGTCCGACCAAAGATAGATTGTTGATAGATTATGTTGACTACATCGTCTGCCTCACACTGATTCACTCCCTGTGTCACTTTTTTTTAGCACAGTGGTCTGGGTCAAAAGGCACCACGAGTTCAAATAGTTCTTCTTATGTTTGGATAAAGGTTGTATGATGTCTATGTGACAACATACAGCTGTGACCAGGCCTCATCATCGATTAAGGGATTTTAGATTTCGATTTTATGTCCATGTTTTTAGGCTGTGATACAGTGACTGAAATCTAACTGAAAATCTGTTTATATATGTTAAGAGGCTTCTGATGTCGGGTCATATAACTATTTGTAAAAAGACAAACATACTTTGAATGGGACACGGCAGTTCTGGACCGCTTATTTAAAGTTTCAAAAACAAATGACTAGTACAATGTTCACTGATGAAATACCCTCTGAACTGACTTTAACAACAAATAACACACCTCTGAAGAGTGAATGTGTTAATTGAATTCCTTAATTGTACACAATAAAGCCAAGAATGTATTAGATACACTTGGTTTGAATGAAATAACAGGAATGCCTGACAGTGAAATGTAATGACAATGCGATGACCTATGACCTCGTAAATTACGCATAAAGAATATTATAGGTTTACAAAAGGAAGTATTTATAGCAGGGTTATGCATTACACTACATGGTGTTTGTTCCTGTTATTTTGTCCAGCTCATGAAGTTACATGATGGTTGAAGTTCAATGCAGTTCTTTTTTTAGACTTGTTCTTTTTATGGTTTTTATTTATTTATATATATACACACATATATATACAGTACAGGCCAACAGTTTGGACACACCTTCTCATTCAATGAGTTTCCTTTATTTTCATGACTATTTACATTGTAGATTCTCACAATTAACCCTGACAAAGCACACCTGTGAAGGTAAAACCATTTCAGGTGACTACCTCATGAAGCTCATTGAGAGAACACCAAGGGTTTGCAGTTATCAAAAAAGCAAAGGGTGGCTACTTTGAGGAATCTAAAATATAAGACATGTTTTCAGTTATTTCACACTTTTTTGTTAAGAACATAATTCCATATGTGTTCATTCATAGTTTTGATGCCTTCAGTGAGAATCTACAATGTAAATAGCCATGAAAATAAATAAACCCATTGAATGAGAAGGTGTGTCCAAACGTTTGGCCTGTACTGTGTGTATATATATATATATATATATATATATATATATATATATATATATAGACACACACTGTAAAAAGGTATTTGAGTAGTAGTTGATGTGATGTAATGTTTTGAGTGATTTGCATTGAGTTTTGTGCTTTAGTGGTGGTCGTCTACTTTTGTGGTTTATATCAACTTGCATTTACAGTTAAGTTTCGCTACGTATATGTTGCATCTGACGTAGACACGTCCGCTTTCCCCCTGGACAAAGATGCCTCGGCCCTGGAGTTGAGCAACCGGCCATGTTTGCAGGGTTACAGTGCTTGGCAGTAGGGTCACCATGGAAGGAAGAAAAAAAAATATTAAAATTTTTGAAAAACACCGGTCTAATTAAAGCTGTAGTGCGTAGTTTCTGTCTCCCTCATGAGTAATTCTAAGTAATGACAACAACACTTTCGGCACATCCACATGATACAAGCCTTCCGTGATCCAAGTAACAGGATGGAATAATAGCTGGTGGTTAATAGCAGTAGGCCGTAACTGCCGTGAAATCCTAAAGAAGAAGAAGAAGTTGAGCCGCCATTTTTCTTTGCACTCTCTGTGATGCGTTATTATGGAGCCCACGCAACTTCTAGGCAAGACCCGCCCTTCAATAGCATTCACACACTACTACTGGCCAGGCGTCCATTCTTACGCAAGGTAACGTAACCCGATTTGTTCAGGTCCTCCCCTGACCAGTCAGTTATCCTAACCTTATCTACTCAAGGTCAATGCCTAACCCCAACCAATCGCGCTGCTCGTAGGGCGGGACTTGCTTAGAAGTTGCGTGGGATCCTAGTAACGCGTCTGTGACTCGGTTGCGGCTAGAAGTAATACAGCAATGGTGACGACAATTAACGTTTAGACACCAATCGACTAGTTACGTTTTTTTTGCCATTTTAGGCCTTTATTTTTGACAGGACAGCTTAGACATGAAAGGAGAGAGCGAGAGAGAGGAATCACATTCAGCAAAGTGCTGCAGGTCGGAACCGAACCCGCGGCCGCTGCGTCGAGGATCGAGCATCTATACATGAGCGTACGCTCTGCCAGGTGAGCTACCCAGGCGCAGGATTAGTTAAGTTTAGGAAAAAGATCTTGGTTTGGATTAAAACACTCATGAGGAACGAACACACGTTTCCTGGGTGTTAGTATTAAAATGATATTATTATAACATATTAGATTTTCTGTAATTTCTGGCCGTAGCTGTATCCGTTCTAGCCACAACCCTGTGACTCAGCGGTAAGACAGTAAGTTTAATGCAAAATAAATTCATATATTGTGCTTAAATAACGTATTATCTGCACCATGAAATAAAATTAGTATGTATTTTGTCTTTTAATGTAAAACACTTTGAGTTCACGTGTAATGAAAGGGGGAGATCCACAGAAAAGGCTGCCCCAACTGTCACGTTTTATGGATGCAAACACGAGAGAATCCCCTCAGGTCAGGTCGAGGACACAGTGTCCTATGGTGTGTCTCCTCTGGGAAAGCTTTCGTGTGGGTCTGTGGTTGGAAAGTTGGCCGGGCCCAGCTGGAACACCTACCCGTTGCCGGCTTATTTCCTCGACTGTTACCTGGGTCACGTGGGGCGGTGTCTAGATCTCTTTGACTGCAGCGGCCGCTGGCTCCTTTGCATACAGGGGATTCCATGGAAGCTCGTTTTAAAGCAGAGTGGAAAACTGCCCAGGCACTGTGGATACATAGTCAAATTAGTTTTGGTTTTTCCAGGCTTCATGGGGAGGACTACAACTGTTGTTCCTTGTGGTTAGTTAGAGATCCAGAAAGATACAAATGTTCCTAATCACACCAACACACACTGTGCATCCTTTATTTTATTTCATATTTCTTTTGTAATGTGTATGTGTACACTGCATCTGGCAGTAATGATTCTCTAATAAGTAAATAATCCCCGGAAAGACCTCGCATCTTCAACAGCCTTTCATATCAGATAACCAGCATCACACTTTGAAGTAGAGCTGCAAAGATTAATCGATTAGTTGTCAACGATTAAACTAATCATCAATCATTTTGGTAATCGATGAATCGGTTTGAGAATTGTTTTTTTTAAGAAAGAATAGTTAAAAACTTCTCTGATTCCAGCTTCTTAAATGTGAATACTTTCAACAAGACATTTAAATGACGTCATCTTGGGCTTAGGGAAACACCGATCGTGACAAAATTTCTTGATTATTTTCCTTGATTAATCGATTAGTTGTCTGGTCTCTAAAATGTCAGAAAATGGTGAAAAATGTGGATCAGTGTTTCCCAAAAGCCCAAGATGTCCTCAAATGTCTTGTTTTGTCCACAACTCAAAGATATTCAGTTTACTGTCACAGAGGAGAGAAGACACTAGAACATATTCACATTTAAAGCAACACCAAAGCCCTTTTCCTCCACTTTTTCTCTTCAGTCCCCCCCTACAGGTTGGACAGAATTGTCCATTACAGATCCGCTACCCGATCTGGCAAACGCGCATAGTGCGGTTTTAGCTGATAGACGGACGCAAAAGCAAATGCAGAAGTGCCGTTCATCCTGTTACGAGTTGCCCTGAAACGTTTTTTGGAAACATTATTTCAAGGTACAAAAGAATCTTTGGTGTCGCTTTAAGAAGCTGACATCAGAGAGATTTTATTTGTTTCTCATAAAAAATGACTCAAAGCGATTAATCGATTATCAAAATGAGTGGCGATTAATTTAATACTTGACAACTAATCGATTAATCTTTGCAGCTCTATGCAAGAACCAAACCAGTCTGGTGGGGTCAAACGCACAGGAAATACATGCGCAAAGTGGCCAGCAGCAGAACTGTTGACATGCATTGAACAGATGTCACACTCAAATCCATCTCGCCAACCGCTCACAACAAGCGCTGAACTGCAGGAAGTCTCCAGTGAAATAAATCTTTTGCAGCAGCGAGCAAAGAAGAATGGAGACTCAAGTCATCATGCATATTAGATCACTTTGTGCCGGTTAGGCAATTGAATTGATTATACAAATTTCTTTTAATTAATGTAAGTTTGAATAAATTAAGAAAATATTAAATGCATTTCGCATATCATCAGGGGACGTGAGAATTTATTTATTTTTATCAGAGAAGGCAATATACTGTGCACCGCTGAACTACAGCTGTCAGTTTTTCTTAATCACAATATTTCAACTCCAACTCTCCTGACATTTGGAGTAAAAATAAACACATTCAAGGAAGCCGAGTGGCAAAGCCCAGCTGTTTTGGCAGGATATCTCCGAGATATAAAGGAGGAAAAAAAAATGCAGTGTATTTGGAAGTACACATTTTGGCATTTCAATGGTGTACTGATGGATTCAAGTAGGTGGTTTTTGGAAGAATGCTCTCCCACTTGGCATGCCTCACAATGAGTGTAGAATTAGGCTCCACTTGCCAATTGTTTAAAAAATGTGATTTCATAAGTCAAATAAGATGGGTAAATCAGGGTCAAGAGCGTTATTCCAACTGACGGATACTTAACATTTTGTTCAAAAGCAATGAACTGTTTGACTAACTGTGTGCTTGTGTGCATTGTTTTTGTTTGTGGACGCGGCTGCTTTGACTGCTAAGTCGGGGAAGCAAACAAAGCAGATGCAGGACAATTTGATCGATGATCTCCCAGAGTTCATCGGGAGGGCACATAGGGGTTTACCAAGGCTGGCTTAACCACCAAAGGAACAAAAACCTCCATTACCTACTCCTGCCTAGCCCACTGATGAGACACCAAATTAGGGTCAATGAAACCACCAACTAAAGATTGATCATCAGAACATCAAAGTCCCCTCATGTAAATCCAGCCTTTTCCAGACATCGGGGGTATTGATACAAACCCCTCCCAGAGGAGAGTTGCTGGTTAGAAACCAATATTCCTCAGGTGGGGGCACTCTGACCCACCCTCTCTACAAAGACCCGTGGAGTCTGAAAAAGTATCTTCTCGTGAAAGGGTTGAAAAGTTTATCCGCTCCATCCTCTACAGACCTGGCAGGTAGGGCCTCTTTATGCAACTGTTCAAAGTTCAAAATGGGTTCAACCTCCCAAAGTTACAGTCAAGGACACTTCAACGTGTGTTAGAGCAGCTTTTACTTTGAAAAAAAACAAAACAGAAACCGAAACAATCAAGGGACCTGAAAGCGCCTTAATGTTTCCAATTGCGGTGAGAGTGGTCAATGGAAATATGATAAACAATTTCACAAACAAGCAAGTTCCCGTTCACCCAACACACCCCAGGCCCTGCGGCCCCTCCCCCCTGTCCTGTCACTCAGTAGAGTATTTTGGTTCAAGTTCCACTGCGGCATCCGGCTGTGTTGCGGTCTCGGTTTCACCTCCCACTTCCTTTTTTTGGCCCTGACGTGTTTCCGCGCCTGAATTAGAATAAACTCTTTCCACACTGAGTTGTGATATCAGGCCGTCTTCCTTTTCTTGTCGACAGTGTTCGGAAACTAATAAGAAATCCCCAGTGAGGTCAAAATCTATCTCCCAAATCCTTCGCTCCAGACCCCGAGACAGAGATAAAGAGCAACATCAAAACCAAGCAGCGTGTGTAACACAAAGAGGAAATCTCTTTCTAACTCAGCGATAAGACAGAGGCAACGAGAGCTGAACTGGTGCAAGGGAAACATTTATTATTTTATATTATTGTACTGACAGATTCTTCTTTCAGGCATCTGAGCATCCTTCAGGCTTTGTAGTTTTGGGTGAGGAACTGCACCGTGGCAACAGGCTCTCCCAGATCAAACTTTGTGATGAAGGCCCATAGATCCCATTTAGCTGTGGGAGCAGGATGAAACATCAACAACGACATGTATTAGTATTTGCAGATATTTAGGAGGGAACTTTGCTTAAAGGGTAATTTCGTATTTTTCAATCTGGGTTTAAGTGACTAATGTGAATAAAAATCTTTGAAATTGGTCCAGTATTGAGCGAGAACGCTGCGACCGGCAGCCGTGAACCGGGCTGCAATGTAATCATAAAGTCCAAATGTGCATCGTCAGTTTCCATCCACTAAAAGTTCTGTTTTTGCCACTGACAGGCTCAGATTATTATTCTAAGTGACAACATTATGGAAAGGATCCCTACAGAGATGGACCTTTTATTTTTCTTTTTTTTTTAACTACAAACAGCTCCGAAATCGCCATCACCAAACCCACCAGACTCCATGTAAATAATCAGGACTTTTAGCGTATGTAGAGCCAGCATACTTTCACATGTAAATGGGTGAATTAAGGGTTTATTTCAACGTTAAGGGTTTATTTCAGTGGTGATTGTTGGAACAGTGGCAAGATGAACCAAGACGATTTTTTATAGCTTTATTTCATTTCTGTCAACTTTGAATGAAGTGTGTTTTACGATGATAAAATTACTGTTTATTTAAATGGAGTCTGGTGGGTTTGGTGATGGCGATTTCGGGGCTGTTTCATGTTAAACAAAAATGATCTTACTTTTTAACAAAAAGGTCTATCTCTGTAGGGATCCTTTCCATAATGTTGTCAGACACTTATTAAGTGTCTGACAATAATAATAATAATCTGAGCCTGTCAGCGGTAAAAACAGAACTTTTAGTGGACAGAAATTGAAGGTGCACATTGCAGCTTGTCTCGCTTAATTCTGGACAAATTTCAGAGAGTGTTGTACCCATCAGTCATTTAGCCTTAAAATAATTGGGAAAACAGGGTCCAGGTTGAAAACAACCTAAGTTACCCTTTAAAACACAGGTTTGTTTTCAGTCTGATACACTGTATTGCCGAAAGATCAAAATAACTAAGCGGTTACCTCACACGTTTATAAGACAACATGTTTTTATCCTACATAAATTAAGTACAGGCTGAGTGCAATCTCTAGGGCATTACATGAGTGTTTCTCATGACCGCTCGGTCCGTGTTTAAGGGATCTGAGGCCTAACTGAGCAGCACATGGCTCTGGGATGTGAGTCACTGAGAACAGCACTGCTGAAAATAAAACATGTTGCTGTAATGATGGAGGTGGGAACGCAAGGACGTATTGGCAAGAAGATATGATTCAATCGCCTGGCCTGTTTTTTTTCTTCCCTCCCCTTTTCAACAAACACCAGACGGCCATCCGGCTGGTACGACAATATCACTTCTTAGATTTTGACAACCACTGATTCCCTGCAGCTTCCCCTCCCTTTACAAAACAAAAAAAGACAAATTCACGATTCTGATTCCAAGGCAAGAAAGCCCTGCGTGCTTAAAACTTGCAAACTTCCAACAGATTCTAGAGCGAGCGTCTGTCCGTCTGCGTCTTCACATGTTTGAGTGTACATACGACAATGCCGTGCTCCGCAATCTAGGGAATCGCTGACATTCTGGTATTTCCGTATGTGGAGCAACTACATTAACAGCTGCTCAAGAATAGCGTAGGAAAGTTAATCTTTTGAAAAGAAAGCCAACTATTAAAAACAGTTGGTATCTGTAGAGAGAATGGTCTCACAGTCTGACACTGCCTGGATAGAAACGTTACTGCCCTTCACCTCTCGCTGAAAGCTGCTTTACAGGCCTTCGCTGTGGCTGTTTCCTCCATCAGGGAGCCACATTTTGGTTCCTGCGGCATCGCAAAGGATATCTGGGAAAAGAAATGCACTTTGCCGCCGCCGCCACGCTCATCAAGTGCACTCACCTCCCATCAATGCAGAAATAAATCAAAAGGATTCATTTACATTTCAGACAAAATGTTTTCTTCAAGGCTGTGATTTCTCAGGCTATTTTCCGAATATATTATTGTATTTAACGTCTATCGAATCTAAGAGTATTTCTTTGCAAATTGGAAAGTTTTAAACTAGGGCTGTCAAAAGCGACACAATAATAGCGAGTTAACGCAAATTCCTTTTAACACCACTGATTTGTTTGACGCCTGATTAACGCACACGTGTTCTGTGATTTTGGCCCCGGATGCTTCGTAGTTTGGGGAATCAGGAAGCGGTGCAGCAGTAACGTTGCGGATGTCTAGCAGAAACAAAGCTACTTGAGCAGAAATGGATAAAGAAAAGGGTCTTTTGAACAGCAGGTTCAGTTTCAGATGGTTCTCTCCACAAGACTTAAGTTATTTGCATGTACTGTCGATGTGTACGTACGTCGAGTCTCTAATACTACTTACGCATTAAAAACTTGAAAAATATCCCTTTTAGAGTACATTTTGAACAGATAAAAAAAATTGCGAATAATCGTGAGTTAACTATGGACAATCATGGGATTTATCGCAATTCAATATTGAAATCGATTGACAGCCCTACTTTCAACACAAAGTGACAGTTACTCATACACCCTTCCTGATGCTCACTCCATGTTTAGCTTATGAGACTGACATCACTAATGGCTGTGTCCGGGTTTGCCATGAGGTCAGGTCAGGGTCTGAGCTCAGCTGGGGAAGATGATGAATAATAACCGGGAGATGAGCAGATGAGTACCTGCATCTTGCCAGGTCCCCTCTGTGAATGAGGATTGCCTGCAGAAAGGGCTCCGATAATCAAGTGAGGGCAATGGAGTCAAGTGACCTGCCTGTATGATAGGGCATGGCCCCGGTGGCCCCTCTGGCCTGTGCTTCAGTGGGAGATAATGCACCGCCTCTGCAGATCCCCAAACTCCCCTGCAAGGTCCCTCACCCTTTAAGGAAAGCTGAGGGGTGAGGCAACAAGTTTTGCACTGAATATAGGGATATAGTCCAAAAGTCAGGAGGCAGATTTTACTCATATCAGTAATTCATAGTATCATAGACTTTAAAAATAATGGACATAGCATAGTGACATCACCCACTGTTTTTTGGACTGCACAAGTTTGGCCATACAGGCGTCATCTTGGTTTTTTTAAACCTTATCTGTGACGACTTTTATTGTTACATAAGGGTGGAGGGTGAAGCTGGGGAGGATGCAGCTAAGCCAGAGTTGTTTATGGTTGTAATGGCGCTGTGCTAAACTAAACGTTAAAGAGGGAAAGTAGCTGATTTTCAACCCTTCTGAAGCAAGTCATCCAGCGTAGATTTACCGGCATGTAAACGTGGACCTCCGGGTACTGCCGCCATTCATCCGCATGTACAGCAGAACAAAAAATCGGCAAACTTTCCCTCAAGTAACCAGTTAATGCTAGCGGTAGCTATCTAGCTTGGTTGGTAGAACACTGAACAACGTATTTTTAGGCGACCAAAATGTTCCAGTTAACTTTGATGAGGTGAAAACACACATAAACTCATTACGAAAATGTTTACTGAGGTAATAAATCAAGTGTAGGCTCATTTTCTCTTCTTCTTTTTTTATATAATTTTATTGGGCATTTTAGGCCTTTATTGTCATAGGACAGATGAAGACACGAAAGGGGAGAAAGAGGAGGAATGACATGCAGCAAAGGGCCTCAGGCCGGAGTCAAACTCGCGGCTGCTGCGTATAGGAGTAATCCTCTATATGTGGTCCGCGTGCTCTACCAGGTGATCTACCCAGGCGCCCGGGCTCATCTTCTCTTCTATAGAAACAGACTTCTTTTTGGAGCTAGTGGAATCGCCCCGTGCTGGAAATTAGATAGAACGCAGGATTAAGGCAATTCAGCTTTGGCTTCACTTTTCAGGCCCATAAGCTTCGTCCATTATTTTTACAGTCTATGATTAATAGCCAAACTTTCTCTTTCCCTTTTCATAAGGGAAAGATAAAGGACCTGCATTATAGTACTTTTAGACAACATTTCGGAGAATGTCACACTAAAGATCATTTTATTGTAGACTAACGATCAGACGGAGAGTCAAAACCAGGTGCAGCTTGTAATGCTTTACACACATAATCCTGTCTAAAGCTGTGCAATCATTGGGCGCAATCCAAAGTGAGGTAAATTCATAATATCTGTTGCTATCACGCTGGCTGGTACCCTGCAAATGCCTAGACTTACAAGTGACCTTAAAATAGGCTGGTATCTGTTTGTAGTGCAGAGACGTGTTTCTGCCTCTCCCATCTGCCTGCTCATGGAAAGGACAGATAGTGTGGGACCCGAGGGCGATGTTAAAGTCTTCCTGCCTACCCTTTTGTTTCCACCTTGCTTCTCCGTCTGGGTATGGCAGGAAGATCGGGACTGCTGTGAGGTGACACAGAACTGCTACATTTAGTGGTGTGGGCGGTGTCCCTGTTAAACCTCTTACAGTGTCTCGAAAAATACTCAAAACCAAGTGATGCGGTTCAGCGCAGTAGAGTGAGAGGAGTCATATCAGGGTAAGAGCTTTACCGAGCTTTATCACGTAACATTCAGAGTTATAATAATGCTATCCTTATAACACGGGGGGGGCTTCAGAGGTCAGGGGTCAGCCACAGAACAGTGCCTCTGGAATGTCTCCCTCAGAGAGGATTCGGCAGCTGTGGAGGGACCAGGGTACCGAACATACTGCAGTCAGTATAGCAGCCAACATTGCAGAGAGATTGCAAGATGAATCAATTAATCTCTAACTATTAAATTAATCGCCAACTATTTTGATAATCGATTAATCGTTTGAGTCATAAACATTGTCTGATTGCAGCTTGTTTAATGTGAATATTGTTCTAGTTTCTTCTCTCCTCTGTGACAGTAATCTGAATATCTTTGAGTTGTGGACAAAACAAGTCCATTTTCACCATTTTCTGACATTTTATAGACCAAACAACTAATTGAAAAAATAATCAACAAATGAATCAACTATGGAAAATAATCGCTAGTTGCAGCCCCACTGTACTGTTACCAGTGACAGTGACGCTGGTATTGGTTTCACCTTGTGAGTCTCTGTGTGTGTATGTCATCATGGCAAAATGTGGTCCTGGAGACACCTACTGTAGCGGGAACTACCACAGAGGTAGTTTTACCTACTTTGCCAGGTGTTTATATGTCTGTGGACAGATTTTGTTAGCGTCACAACGGTGCAAGATGCAGTCACAAAACTTTAAATGTGTGTAGTTGAGATCAAAATAAAAGCCAAGTTTCGAAGATGAGCACTGGAAGATGGTCTCTAGTTACCAAATGCTGTCACCTTGCCGGGGATTCCATTTTCAATCTTAAAGGGGTATGTTGCATGCTGAATTATATTCGGTAACACTTTACATGAAGGTATCTACATAAGAGTGACATGACACTGTCATGAACACAGTCATCACACTGTCATGACACAGTCATGACACATGAACTCTAACCCTAACCCTAACTTGTCATGACAAAAACCGAATGACACTAAAAAAAAGCGTTATGTCATTCATGACACGTTCATGACAGTGTCATGTCACTCTTATGTAGATACCTTCAAGTAAAGTGTAACCTTATATTCAGTAAATATCATAATTCACATTGCAGAAAATAAATGACCCACACAATTTATCAATTATCAGAATAGTTGCTTATTAGTTTTCTAATAATAATAATAATAATAATAATAATAATAATAATAATAATAAGTAACTAACTGGTTAATCAACTAATTGTTTCAGCTCTATTTTTAATATTGATTAATCATTAAATTGTGAGAAAATAGTAAAAATGCCCATCGTTATTTCCTACAGTCCAAGTTAACATCATCGAATTTCATGTTTTATCATTTACCATCACGTGTGACAAATCTAGATTCTGTAACTATGTAATATTTGGCATTTTTGTAATTTAATTCATGTAAATAATTAATCTGTGGATTGAGTAATTGTTTTATCTCTACTTTGATTATTCATTTCATCAGTGGTAACACTATATGAAGCTATAAATTTATGAGGGGAGTTGAGGAAAAATCTAGAAACTTATCTCAAACCCAACGAGTGAGAAAAACAAACAAAAAAAAAACCAGCCAAAATTCAAAACGTCAAAGTGTTCCTTTAAGGCAGCCGACTCCTGGCTGAAACTCAGGCCTGCTGTAGCAACCAAATCCTGGCTCTGTTGACTCCACGCAGCTCTGATTAATGGTAGAGGCTGTGGGTGGGTGGTAGACATGGATCTGCCCATTACCACACTGCAACATTGCAAATGGCTTCAATTACTGTGGAGTGTGCTGAGCTGGCAGTAGGGGCTCTAGGAGGCAAGATGAGCAACGTGCACCATCCAGCAGCTAACTCCACTGTGATCCGTTCATTCACACAACATGATCGCCGAGTACATCCTCTGCCTTGTAATGTACTGGAAAAAAATGGAGGGGGAAAAAAAGACGAGAATTGATAATTTTATTTAATTTTTTTCAACTTTTGCTTTAATTTTCAGCCAATAATTCTGATGCTGTTCTTCCGGTGATCATTACCATTTTTGTTTCTGATGAATCAGAAAGTTGAGGTCGCAATTCAGGAGACAGGGGGTTGGATGTGTGAACGATAGGGCTGGGTACCGAATTCAATACTTTTTAGGCACTGACCAAATTGCCTCCTTAGAGTATCAAAAATTGCCATGTCATTCGATACCTAAGGAGTAAATCTCATCAGCATCAGTGAGCCAATAAGCATTCTACCAAGATCTAATAATGCTGCTGATTGGCTGTCTAACGTAACGTTACACGTTCTAGAGACACGCAGGAAAAACTCTACGTTACGCACAGAGATGGGGCGCATGTTGTAGGAGCTGAGAAATAAATAAAAAAGTATTGTATATGTGTAATGTTGTAATATCTTTTTGTTATAATGGATTTTATAAAATGGGTATCGAAAAAAGTATCGTCCAGGAACCGATATCGAAGTCACGTTACTGGTATCGGTAACGGTATCAAACATTTTTGAACGATACCCAGACCTGGTGAACAGTGCATGCGCAAACCAGAGACTGAAAAAAAGATGGACAACACGTTACACTTCCTCCCACTGTACAAAAGTGAAGCCGAAATATCCCGGATACGGGCGCTACCATCTTGTAATTTTGGAGCCAAAAGGTATGTAGCAAAGATGGTGGCCATTGAGGGCGAGTAGTGTTCATCGTTCTACACTCAATGTTTTGACCGTCTTGAGTGCAGCATCCTGGTACTTGTACTGCAGCATTTAGCAATACTTTGTTAGCATGAACGCACTATGAACACAAAATAGCAAGTGTTAAGTAGAGAAGTGCATGATTTGAGACAAAGCATAAGTCTGCACGGTAGTGATCAGGCGGAAGTACCCGGGTATCAAGTTCCCGCCCATATACTCGCCGGACCAATCGTGAGGCAATCCTAGCTGTCATTCATGATGTTTCAGCCCATTTTTATAGCATCAAATAATTGATAAAAACCAAACTGATCAGAAAAATGATCACTTGAACAAACATCAGCGTGATCAGAACTACCTAATATGACAGGAAACATCTTTATGAAATTATTTGAAGTGTACTTTGATTTTTTAGTTAGGGCCATGTCCATCTGCTAAAATGGAGGGGGCGGGGTTTATGACCTATACTGCAGCCAGCCACCAGGGGGTGATCCAGATATTTTAGCTTCACTTTTAAAAGTCTATGTGCAAACTACCGTGCAGGCTGAAACAACACTAGATGGCCTCTCTCAAGGCCTCCGTTTCCCTACCACGGAAACGACAACACTGCTTCGCTTGAGAAATGACTCGGCGGCACTAAACAGTAGCAGGACATATTGACGGCTTGCCAAGTGGCTGACAAGTATCACGAGGGCCTGTGTGCCCACGCCTGCCCCCGACCCTGGCACAGGGGCAGCCTCCAGTCAGGGACAGCCTTCCTGAGCCAGAGCGAAGGGGATTCCCTACGATCACGCCCCTGTGCCCGGTGCCAAGAGCGCAGCCCCCCTGTAGTTCCTTGTGTAACAAACCAGCTGTCTCCATCAGTTCACTGACCCACATTCATAACCTTATCGCAGGAGGCACGGCAGACTCCCACGGTTCCGCAAAACAGCCCTACTCCACCTCTCATTGTTCACCCCCTGGACTACTCAAGTGATGGTCAGAGATGAAAAGAAAAAAAGACGACAAATTTGCAATGAAATTGAGTCAATGACTGCGCTACTGGAAGTGGAAAACGATCATTAGGAGTCTCCCACCCACGACTAAATGCTCTCCCTTCGCAAATCACATCAATTAATGTCACGGGCTATGAAAAATGCTCTCTGTGTCATACCACATGGAGGGAGGACAGACGCTAATAAGTGAACATACTTAACGGAGGAGGTGGGGAGACATGGGATTCCCTCCGTTCTTCTTGTCTGTGCGTGAATACAGCTCTCATGGCCAAGTGAAGGCCATCAATAATACAGCAGGTACACCATTGAATTCAACCAAACCATAATATCTGTAAAATTGATTTTCTTTTCTATTCATAAACCATGACTAGGCTTTTATTCTTAATATGTTGCGCAGCATCTATTTCCATTATTACTCTCTTTACAAGGGCAGTTATCCTCTCCAGAATTGACCCATCGAATGAGACATTTGATTATCCAAGAGTGAATTTCTTAATTTAATTTCCCTTGAATAGGGAGAACAGTATGCAGGAGAGAGGAAGTGCAACAGCGGGAGTTAAACTCATCCAGTAGATTAAGGATGGGTGGATCCACTCAGTTCAATCGCTTCATAATGTGTGGGCAACTACTGTATTGGAGCTGGGTGCAGAAAACGAGTCTACTCCAGGTTGTTTTGCACAAAAAAATATATTAAAATATTCTAAATAGCAGGCTATTATTCATGCTACTATTTCTTCAGCTTAACCAGTTCTGACACAATAAGTGAACACCTTAACAATATCTCCCCAATTGTGAGTTCGGATACGAAAAATACTCCAAAGTACATTTCTTTTGACATTTCTCTTTCCAGAGGTTTCAACATCAAACAGACCTGAGCCTAATGTGCCGGGATTGTTTGCTGACATAGCTGTCAAAACTTCAAACAGCAGAGACTGGCAGCTTCACTCATTCACGGCCGCAGCGCTTGAAGTCTCAAACCGCCCTGATCTCCCCTCAAATCACCGGCTGTGACCCGAGTAGAACAGACAGACGGGCACGCCTCCTGCGAGGTGCCGTACCGTAAATCCAAGCGCAGTTTCCCGCCCTTCAAGAGACTTTTCTTCAGGGGGAGGAAAAGTCAGAAAACCTCAACTTTAAAGAAAACAATAACTCTGCTTTCTGCAAGACAAACACTGTTTGTCTTTTGAGAGACAAACTAAGAAAGTAATCTGGAGATAATATCAACAGTAATCAAGGTTTTTAAGTTAATGTACACCGTTCATGTGCACTGACATGGCTGATAAGGTTTTCAGATTTTAGCGGGAGGCTAACGGGACGTGGTCAGGCAGACATGTGCAGGTGTGCGTGGGAGCCAACAATACTTGCCTTGACCCTGCAGGCTTTAAAACTGCAGCAGACTTGCTCACTAACCTCATTAACATTTCCCTTGTTAAGTTCAAGCACTTGGAGAAAATGATCCAAATGCTTCGATTAAATGTTCATAATTGTTGGTGAAGTAAGCGAAATGAAGTGTCCTGAGAAAACACAGCCACAAAACAAAAATCTGGGCTTAAAGGTGTTTAGATGGTGTCTGGCTGCAGTGTCTCGGGACTGTATATATATAAAACAAATTACTAATAATAGCAACTAATAATACCAAATAAGGAAACGTTTCACCCTGAGAAAAGGATTAAGCCCACTCAAACAAAACAAGGCAAAACCTAAATCAATTTATAAAACGGGTAGCTCAAATAAAGCTAAGTGGTTCATAGCCGTCATATAATAACCATATACAAAGCCTATTATCAGCCGTTCATTTGCACACACACTTCCATGACACAAAGCTAAAATCGGCTAGTATCCCTTCAACTGTACGGTATATTTAGAATATTTTCACCGCTTTACCTTCTGTCAGAAGGCCCTTTACGACGGGGAACTGAAGCCCTTTTATCCGTGGATAAAAACAGCAATTTCACCTTGCATGAAATGGGAGATGCTGGTCTGATGCTGTCTCGATCGGTTGGTTTGTTTGTGTTATTTTGTGCCTTTCTTTAGCATTAAGCAAAAGAAAGTCTGCTCTAGCTGCTAGTGTAGGCTAACATTACCTGCGCTGCCTTCCATAGCAACCGCATCGGTACAGTCTGTGCAGGCAGCCAGCCTAGGATGGCCTATTTCATTGTGAGCATGCTTAATAAAAATCTATTTAAATTGGAATGTGACTATAACTTTCACATTGGAACTCGAGTCAGTCCGAACACCGCCCCTTAGCTGCGATACAATCACAACATACCACGGCCTGTTGAGAGCTATTGCTTAAATAATGTTGTAAAATGACAACTTCCTACTGTATGTCAAAAAATAGAATAATCTATTTGCTAATTCTTACAAAAACACCTGCAGTAGCCTGTAAAGGTACCGCGAAACCCTATAATGTGGTTAATTTGAAAAGAAATGTTTGAGTCTGGAGTGTTTTAATGTCTTGGTGCCACCTTTTATTGCTGATTCAACAGCTAACTGTTGGCAGTTGTGTTGATCAGATGGTATATAAAAGATGATACTGCAGTGGCTAACGGGAACTGTGAACTCAAGGTGCTGGTGAGTTGCAGTCAATACCGGAAGATGACTTCTCCTGCTTGGTGAGGGACACCGGTGCGTCTGGGTGCTGCTCAAACAGCATGAACTGGTAGCGGTGAAAACCAGATGTCCGTGGCGGGGTTGGCCGTTGATAGTCTGCATGGAAAAACAAAAGAATCACAAACAGGAGAGCTGAGATTGGTGATATTACAAAGCAACATATTGTACACGATTAGGACAATGATGCAACTAAAATCTAACACTGGGCTAAATCTCTGAAGTCCCAGTTCTTTCCATTTGTTCATGGATTATTAGATCGAGATTACAGCAAACAAATGGTATCTGTAGATCCATGAAATTGTAACCCTTAATTCCTGGTGTTCTTCAGTCACAAGTGGGCTACAGTTTAAATTGGATAAATCCTCTTTGATCAACACCAACACTGCAAACACACCCAACTTTACTCCATCACTGACTACGTTCACATGCACATAATATTCCTTGTTTTGCACTTATTCTGAAAAAGACAATATTTCGATTAAGCTGTTTACATAGCTAATGAAAATGGCCTCCCTCTTTCATTCCTTCAACCACCATCTTGAAAATGAATGATGAATACCAAAGTCTTTGATAATGTTTAAAAGTAGCTGAGTTTCTCCTTTTATTTTGGCCGTGCAGCCCTGCAAACTGTCAGCTGATTGGTTTGTGTCCAACAACCATAGCAACGCACAGAGCTGACCGTAATCCGTAAACAGGCAAGAGGCCGTAAACTGTCACAAACTGCAGTAAAAACCCTGATTGAGACACCAATTCTGAACACCCTGTATACATGTCCAAAGAATACTTCTAAAACCCAGAATAATACCGGCATATCCCACAGGTCTTAATCACAAAATGCTAAATTCAGGAAACAAAGGCCTTATTCTGAATATCCAAACAGAAAATGCTGTTTACCTGACCCATACTGCATTTGAAATATTGTCATATTCAGAATAATAGTGAAATATTAGTGTGCATGTAAACGTACTGAGTGTTCACATCTGACTCTCGGTTCTACTGTTTCTGCCGTTACTTCCGTTAAAAACAATGGCAGGTAGGAACCAAAATGACCCGGAGGCAAGGGGTCATGAAGGAGCAACTTAAATGTTACACAAATTATACTTAAATTTTTAAGTGACATTGAAATAAAAACTAAAGAAAACTAAACTAAAAATAAAGCTTATAACTGAGTAAGATACACTTATGTAACTAAAGTGAACCAAGATATAATGAATGGTAAATTGAAAACTCACTAGTGAGGGCCGTCCCACGTATCTGCCCTTTCTTGAGTGCATCGCCCTGGTAATTCAGACACAGAGTCGGTTAGGCAAAGAATTTGGGAGATTTATGAAGAATAGTTAGGCCATAAAGCAACTAAAAATAAAAGACAAACAATTTGACAAGAAAGAAAATACAGTGGGCCATTGCACTGCTTCATACAACACGACTAGGGCTGCAACTAACAATTATTTTCATTATTGAATAATCTGACGATTATTTTCTCGAGAAGGCCAACTCCCAGTTTATCAAATTCCAAGGTGTCCTTTAAATGTCTTGTTTTGTCAGAAGATATTCAGTTTAATATGATATAAAAACAGAACATAAATCTCCATATTTTAGAGACTTAAAAACTGCACTTTTTGCATGGAAAATTACTAACTGTTGCAGCTCTAAACACAACATGCCACTTTTCTCTCATAGTTTTGTGATCCCACAGCCAAATATTCTGCACTCGCTTAGCTCAGTGGTCTGTGCTTGAATTACCACACAACTAAAGAGAGGCCATTTAATTCCCGAGCCAGTTTTATTCGGAGCCGCTGTTGTTACTGTCTAACCTGATGAATTCTGACTACGTTAGACATATATTGTCATTTCAAGGGATTTTAGCAAGCATAGATACAATATAATAATATAATGACGCTGAAACGTAGGTGATGATTAGAAAAAGACAATTATTTGTCGCTAGTAATCTAAAAATAAAAAAGACCGCTCCCAAGCAAATTAAACCACTAAGTGGATTTCCAGGTAGCAATGTCCCATATTATTAATTGTATATTAACTTCCTGTTGCCTAGAAACAGACATCAAGTTTCCCCGATGTGAAGCGCAGACCTTTTATAAGCATTTTCTGCTGTATGTTTGTCAGGTTAAACTCCCTCATCCCCAGGAAGCACAGTCAGGCACCTTACACTGCAAACTGCACACAGGAATGTTTGTTTATTAGACTTGGGTGCTTTCTGCAGGACGGCTGCATCCTCGAGTGGGAGGGAGAGAACTAAATATGTTGTTGTCTGTGAAATGGCCCGAAACCCACTTGAGGTAAGCATGGAAGTCCCCATCACAAGCATCAGATATCAGGTCTCAGCACCTATTTCTGTCCTCCTTTTTCTCCACACACAGGCTCCCCCCACAGGGGGAAAAAAGGTACTGTGTTACTAGACAGGATGCAGAGACAAAAGACACGCAGGACAAGGGGCTTTCACCCCCTCATCTCATTTCATCCACACAGTTTATAGTAGTGTGGAACCATTAAGCCACATCTCTCTTTGGGGATGTAGACTTTAAATACAACATTTCCTTAAACTCAACTCACTTGCACCTTTTGGACATTTTAGAAAATCAGATTTTAAACTTCCAAACTTCTACCTCTAAGTAGTTGCATTTTCTTTTACATCCTAATTGTACTAGTTTATCAAAACAAATGTCCCAATTCATGAAGTTTTAGCAGCTTTCTATCGTTGTTATGACGGTGTCGTTGCTTTTCTGTGTAGTTGTTTTTTTCTTTTTTCTTGTTTTTCGTTTTTTTTGTCTTTGTAACGGACTCGATTTCGTTGTAAATGAATGTAAATGTCGCCCCTCAATGATCTTTCGAGTAGAAATAAACGTTGAATGACTGAATGTAGAGTTCATTTTTTCACATTTTGCACTCAATTGTGACCTATTATTTTTTATAAAAGGGATGAAAATAATACACTGTTGGAAAGACAACTCGATCCCCGATTTCAGTAATCTAATGAATAACTTATTATTAGTGTTGAGTTTATATTCTCGACAAAGCAATGGAAAGATTGTGTTGGCTTTCGGGGGTCATATGTAAGTAAGTAAAGTTTATATATATATATATATATATATATATATATATAGGGTTGGGCATCGGGAACTGATTCCTAATCGGAATCGTTTCAAAAATTACGACTCCATCGGAATCGTTTCTGTATTGGAATCGTTTTGGAATCGTTTGGAGGATTTGGTTTCAAATCCGATCATCACTTCCCAATTTAACATGCGCAAGTTTGGGTTTCCGTAGCAGCCAGGTGCTTGTTGTGTTGCAGCCATGGAGCACAGTAAGCGGCGCTCTAGTGTGGCTTTATTTTACGTTGAAAAAGCTGTAAAACTGCAAACCACCATTGAATCAAAATAAAACTTTGCTCTTATTTGTGAAAATAGGCATGTGACCTGTTTCAACTCCACCACTCAAAGAATCGGAATCGAGAATCGACAAGAACCGAAATTGAAAGGAAGAATCGGAATTGGAATCAGAATCGTTAAAATCTACACGATGCCCAACCCTATATATATAGCACTTTTCACGGATACAAAATCATAAAGGGCTTCACATTTAAAACAATTACACATTACAAGCAATAAAGAAGACAGACAGCAACGATACACAGCACAGAGCAGACAAGATTCAAATCACAGCTGCAGCAGATAAATGAGGGCAGAGGCAAAATTACAAAGTATGTGGAGCTGCTGTCGGAGTTGACCATGATACGACAACGTGCCGATTAAAATGTTACAACGCTATAGTCATAAGTACACAGTGTGTCTTTAAATCTACGCCAGAATGACTAAGATATACTTTGTAATGAATCATGACTTTATAAATAAGAGCAAAGACAAAATGACAAAATATGTTCAAGATTCAAGATACTTTATTGTTATTGTATGGACACAACGGAATTACGTTGGTGGCAATCACTGCAGCAGCAGTAAATAAATAAATAAACAAAAGATACAAATGTGGAGATGCTGCTTGGAGTTGACCATGCTACAAAGTGCCGATTAAAATGTTACAACTCTACTGTCGACAGTACACAGTGTGTCTGTAAATCGACGCCAGAATGACTCAGATGTGCTTTGTAATGAATCATGATTTTATCATTTATATTTGACTCTTTCAGAAACAAAATGTAGCAGCAACAAAGCATGTGTCCTCTATTGTGCATCCTGTCATCTTTAATCCTGTAACTGCTGTTTAGGAGGTTTAGCAGTTAAGTATTCGAGTGCAGAGCATCAGTGATTAAACAGCCTGCTAAAAAATCTGAAGATTAGTTTCAACTGTGAGTATCTTCATCCACTGATCAGCGAGAAAAAAAAACAAAGCTTTATTTAGAAATAGCAAGAGTCCTGCAGCCTGCAGGATCCAAACCCATTGCCATAGCAACAGGTAGTCAACATTCGAGCGTGCAACATCTCCCACATCTCATTGCTCGGCTCTCGCTCCCTCTCCGTTGCACCCTCTGCCCTTTTAATTTCATTAAAATACACGGAGTAAAAACAACAGCAAATGAATGCAAAATTGAAATTCTGCCAAACAATAAAAAGACAAGTCAATCACACTGCAGAACGCGCACAGAATCGCATATATTAAAAAATCACAAGATATCAAAAAAAATCTAAAAAAGGATCCGTTTAGTGGTTGTGGTGGTGTATCTGTTCCCGAGCAGAGCGGGTAGTTGTGACAGGGCAGGGCTGTGTTGAGGCCGCTGACTCCTGATGTTCACTGGGGAGTAACGGACTCGCTCACACTAATCTACAGGAACCTCTCACATGGTGGGCGTCCTCCCTCAGGGACCCTGCTGTGGGGGCGGGACTCAGGGTGTGAAACGTTTCCGACCACTAGATGATTGACAGCTGCTCGCTGTGTTAATTGCGCGTTATGAAAGGTTGAGCTAAAAGTATGGGTTTCAATGCGTGTGTCGTTTTATTCTTGCAGTCATTTTTGTCATTAGAAATACACTAGCAAAGTTTTTAATAGCACTAAACTAACGATTATTTTCATTCTCGATTAATCGATTAGTTGTTTGGTCTATTAAGTGTCGGAAAATGGAGTAAAATGTTGATCAGTGTTACCCAAAGCCCAAGATGACGTCCTCAAAAGTTCCCAACTCAAAGATATTCAGTTTACTGTCACAGAGGAGAGAAGAGACTAGAAGATATTCACATTTAAGAAGCTGGAATCAGACGATGTTTTCCTTCTTTTTCTCCATAAAAAATGAATTAATCTGATTAATCGATTATAAAAATAGTTGATGATTGATTTAATAGTTGACAACTAATCGATTAATCTTGCCTGCTCTAGTTTATGATACATGTTGTATGGCTGAATTTGTGGACAAAGATCAAATGCAGCAGCGTGTCCTGAAAATTGAAACGATGACTCCGTTGATTCAAGTTTTACTTGAGCGGTTGGAATTCACTGTAGTTTGACATAATTAAATTCACCTAATGCCTCTAAACCCTGTTGAATGATTTTCTTGTCAACCCCACCCGTGCAAAATCTGGGAATGATGATGTCATAAATTAGGGATTATAATGTGATTACAAGGCTCGCGCAACGTGAGTTGCACCCAGCCGATTAGCTGGTGAACAAGCACAAGTTGTGTCAACTACAGTTTTGCAGCATGGATGATAGATGGCATGGCTGCTTGCACCACGGAACGTTTTTCATTTAGGAAATCCATTACAGTTTTGTTAGGGGGAATCAAAAGCTGCATGGCGCATTGATGAAGTTAATCTTCAATCAATGACATCCTCAGATAGGATGATACTCTGAGGCTCAGGGTTAGAAAAGTCAAAAGCGTTGAGACTCCAAACCTCAGACGCGGTAAAGCTCCCCAATAAAAACAAGAACAGTACACACTTTATACAGTACGGATAACTATCTTAATATTATATACTAGGGCGATATGCTTTTGTCCTGATTCGATTCTTTCACGATACATGGGTGACAGTTCAGTTTGTATTGCGATTTTCATTTATTGCGATTCGATGGAATTGAGTATTGTGATGTTCTTTTCCTTCTTTCTTATCAAAAACAGAAGTTGAAAAATACAATTCTAGAAACAATATATCACGAGACATTTCTCTTAGTTGTCTAAGAAGAATGCACATCACATGTCAATCATTTATTGTATTTGTAAAGAAGAACATAACATGGATTTTCTGGATTTTCTGCTTTCGCTGGAAACGATGAAGATGCAGTTGCCATCAGCGGTAAACATATAATATATATATATATATAATATATACACACATATATACACACACAAAAAAAATCACGATACATACATACATACACTCCTAAAGGAAACCATGTCTGTCAACAATTGACATCCCAAAAGAATATAACCTCATGGATGTAGGCATAATTTATGTAATTATGGTTTAATGATGTGTGTATGAATCTATGTAAGGAATATATAATAAAGGGCTTCTGCGTTCAATCTACGCCGTGGCTATGTACTTAAGTACGTGGAGACAGACCCTACGCCGTAGCCTGACGAGCACCTCTGATGCTATTCTCTTAAAGGTCCCATGACATGCTGCTCTTTGGATACTTTTATATAGACCTTAGTGGTCCCCTAATACTGTATCTGAAGTCTCTTTTATATAGGCCTTAGTGGTCCCCTAATACTGTATCTGAAGTCTCTTTTATGTAGACCTTAGTGGTCCCCTAATACTGTATCTGAAGTCTCTTTTATATAGACCTTAGTGGTCCCCTAATACTGTAGCTGAAGTCTCTTTTATATAGACCTTAGTGGTCCCCTAATACTGTATCTGAAGTCTCTTTTATATAGACCTTAGTGGTCCCCTAATACTGTATCTGAAGTCTCTTTTATATAGACCTTAGTGGTCCCCTAATACTGTATCTGAAGTCTCTTTTATATAGACCTTAGTGGTCCCCTAATACTGTATCTGAAGTCTCTTTTATATAGGCCTTAGTGGTCTCCTAATACTGTATCTGAAGTCTCTTTTATATAGACCTTAGTGGTCTCCTAATACTGTATCTGAAGTCTCTTTTATATAGGCCTTAGTGGTCTCCTAATACTGTATCTGAAGTCTCTTTTATATATGCCTTAGTGGTCTCCTAATACTGTATCTGAAGTCTCTTTCCCGAAATTCAGCCATGGTGCAGAATTACAGCCACTAGAGCCAGTCCCACAATGAGCTTTCCTTAGGATGTGCCATTTCTGTGTCTGAAGCTATTGAGGAGGAGAGAGGGGGGGAAAGGTGGAGGGTGGGGGTGTGGTCTTGACCAACTGCCACTTTTCTCGTTTGAAAGCCATGATGTCTCTCTCTCTCTCATGGGTGTGCCAAATTCTCTGGGCGGGCAAATCAGAGAAAGGGGAGGTAACCTTGCTCCTTATGACCTCATAAGGAGAAGATTCCTGATTGGTCCATCTGAGCTTTCATTTTCTCAAAGGCAGAGCAGGATACCCAGGGCTCGGTTTACACCTATCACCATTTCTAGCCACTGGGGGACCATAGGCAGGCTGGGGGAACGCATATTAATGTTAAAAAACCTCATAAAGTGACATTTTCATGCCATGGGACCTTTCCAGAGATTGACGCACACGTCAACCCACAAGTATAAACTTCAGGTCACATACGTAGGCTAAGGTGAAAGCTCTGCGTGGAGCCTCCGCAGGACCTTAAATCAGTCTTAAAACTATAAACAAATCCTTTTCAACCTATATTCAATTGAATAAACTACAAAGACAAGATATTTAATGTTCAAACTGATGAAGTTTATTGTTTTTTTGGAAATATTCACTAATTTAGAATTTTATACCTACAACACGTTTCAAAAAGCAGAGTGAATACTTGCAACAAAAAAAACAATAGAGTTGATCAATTTGAACATTACATTTTGTAAATTTGTAGTGTATTCAATTGAATATAGGTTGGAAAGGATTTGCAAATCATGGTATTCTGTTTTTATTTACGTTTCACACAACGTCCGTACTTCATTGGAATTGGGGTTTGTACATCTTCCATTGCCTGTTCCTAAATGTTATCTTGTTTGTTATGTGAGCTGGCCAAAATTGAGATACATTTTTTGTTTTATCGTCCTTTATACGAGGACATAAGGGATGTACTTTTTACTAAAATGAACTTTATTTTGATGATTTCTTCTGGCTGGATGATTATAATTTTTTTTAGTTGTGCTTCAAGAAAGGAACTTGTTTGTATCAGATTTTATTTGCCAAGTTTGGGAGAGAAGACAGTAGACTTTGTTTAAGAACGAGCTGTAAAATAACCTATACTTTTGTGAAATGTAATGAAATGTTTAAAGTAGGGCTGCAACGATTCCTCGAATAACTCGAATAATTCGATTACAAAAAATGCTCGAAGCAAATTCTTTGCCTCGAAGCTTCGTAAAATCAATGTAATTAAGGTTGTACGGCTCACTGTGTTTCCGCACGGAGGATTATTACTAGCGCACATGAGGTTTGCGCTTCTGCGGACACAACCTATATACTGTCTATGGACACAACACAAGCACAGACAGTATATAAACACAAGACGGCCCCGATTACAAATGAAAGAAGACGAAAATAGCGAGGGTCTTTAGAGGAGAGACAGGCGAGAGAAAATCACAGATAGTTTGGGATCATTTTAAGCTGCAAACATGCTGCTACATCACCTCTGTAACAAACCTCCAGTGTACTCATCCATTCCACGGAGCCAACCCGACACAAGGTAGCTAACGTCTGCTGCTCTCGTCCACCGCGCTGTTTACACAACTAGCCTACAGCATGCTACTCTGCTAATAGCGATGTTTTACACAACTAGCCTACAGCATGCTACTCTGCTAACAGCGATGTTTAACACAACTAGCCTACAGCATGCTACTCTGCTAACAGCCATGTTTTACCAACAAGCTAAAACGAAAGCTGTCGGTTTGTAGTCTAACTGTTTATTAGTTTGCTTCTAAATGTTTGGAAACTTAGCCGCTGCCGAGACAAACCGGCTCCTCCCCCCAGCATGGCCACTTAATATGCACGTGAATGACGTCATCGTGCATTCTTTATTCTTTCTCCTCACCATAGATATATCTATGCTCCTCACTGTGTATTAGGCTTCTGAAAATTGTCCCCCAGAACAGTGTAGTTGAGTAGCCCTGCTGTAAACCCTCTGGTCAGTGAACAGCTCTTTTGCATATCCAGTGCAAAGAGCCAGAGGCAAGAAGGGGAATGGGGTGAAAAAATATTAACATTTGGGCCACCAAAAAATGTACTATTGTAATGTTTTTGTTTTTTTTAAGGGTCTTGGAATTTGGCAATCATTTTTTTTTGCTTTTTTCTAAAAAAGGAAACCTGTCTTTGTATATATACACAAGCTACAGGTTTCCTTTTTTTTAGTAAACGGCAATAATAAATATTTACTATTGCTGCTTACTAAGTATTTCTTACTAAGTGTTTCTTATCCGATTACTCGATTAATCGATGGAATAATCGGTAGAATATTCGATTACTAAAATAATCGATAGCTGCAGCCCTAGTTTAAAGGGTAACTACCGTTATTCAACCTGGACCCTATTGTTATGTTTTTGTGTCTAAGTGACTGATGGGAACAACAATCTTTGACATTAGCCCAGTATTAAGCGAGATCGCTGCAGTCGGCAGCGGAGAAACAAGCTACAATCTAAGTTAATAGGGTTATTGTCCAGCTTGTATTTACCTTCACAAAAGTGCTCGTTTTGCTGCTGACAGACTCAGATTATTATTATAAGAGTCTGATAACATTATGGAAAGGATTTTTAAGGAGGTCGACCTCTCTGTTAAAGAGTAAGATTGTGTTCGCTAAACCCACCAGACTCGCACGTAAATAAACAGTAATTTAAAGATCATAAAATACACTTCATTCAAAGTTGACAGAAACAAAATAAAACTCTGAAAGCTGCTTTGGGTCGTCTTTTCACTTTTCCAATCATCACAACTCTAGTTTTGGTAGAAATAAACACATAGTTTACCGATTTATATCTGAAAACATGTTGGCTCTATACACGTTAAAAGTATTGCTTTTTTAAATGGAGTCTTGTGGGTTTAGCGCTAGCGACTTCAGAGCTGTTTCTAGTTAAACAGAAAGGTCTCAAATAGGTTTAAAAAAGGTCTATCTCTGTAGGGATCCTTTCCAAAATGTTGTGAGACACTTTGAATATTAATCTGAGCCTGTCAGTGGCAAAACAAATCTTTTAGTGGACCAAACTGACGCTTAACATTTGCCCCAAAGGGTTACATTGCAGCCCGGTCTGCGGCTGCCAGTTACAGCGTTCACGCTTAATACTGGACCAATTTAAAAGATCGTTGTTCCTTTCAGTCACTTACACACAAAAACATAGGAAAATAGGGTCCAGGTCTAAAAAAATGGTAGGTAACCTTTAATCACTGCAACTGAAATGTTTTGTGTGGATGACAAGGAAATAAAGAACCAATCAATCAATCAAAATCAAGGTTAAAGAAACAATTTTCACTTCAAGTTTTCTGCATTTGTCTCTCTGCTCTGTTCAAATGTAGGAACCAGTCACCACTTTAGACACCAGATCAAACTAATGTTAGTCCAGCTGCGGTGTTACGGACACTTCGTCCTGTTGCACATCGTGGCCCAGCTTGCCTTCATGTTTTACTGACTGCATTTCATACTCTGACTCAGACAAAAGTAAGGATCCCGAACAACCTACACGTTATGAGCAATGAATAATTCTGAAAAAAAATGTGGAAAAAGCAATGCAGCAGAGCTTTTTCTGTGGGTCACGTAATAGCCTGACACTCCAACCACCAACAACTCTCGCTCTCTGTTCTACATGAAGCACAACCAAGGCTGATCCAGACCAACTCATTTATCACAATCCATACAATGAATCAGAAATAGTTCTGAGTTTATAGTGGTTTTATTACAATCATGAAGTTCTTGGAAGTGATTATTGATGGGAGTAGAGCTGTCAAGGAATATTATACATTCAAATATATATTTGAAAAAACAACAACATTTGCATATGAAAATTTATATATGTATATCATGAAAGAAAAACAGCAGTACCGCAGCTGTCTGCCCTTGCGTACTCCCCTGGGCCTAGGCCGCTACTCCCAAAACTGGACTTGAGCTGGTCGGGAAGAGAATTCCCAGCAAACATGTTAATGACGGGTTATCATGCAGCTTCCGCTACCAGAAGTAAACAAACAAGGGCGAAGAAAATGCCACAAAGAGGCCAAACGAAAATGCGTAACTGGACAGACGAAGAGATTCAGGTACTTCTGGTGTTAAGTGATGGTTCGGAGTAATTTCACCCTAGGGTCCTTTGCACCATGACCTCGAGCCAAACACCCCCCCAGAAGCTTTTTTCACCTGGGTCGAACATTGGACAAGTTAGCGTTATCAGCTGAATAGCTTAGTGCAGGCGCTAATGGATCCGAGAGTGTCTCTTGTACATTACCCCACTAATAATGCCTGAAATGATACCAAACGTCTACAGTAGTACAAATAGGTTATGCACTCATAAAAAGATGGATTGGAAAGTTTGTAAGTACACCAGAATTTTATGTAAATAACACTTGCCTGTTGGCTTCTCGTCTCTGCTGCTGCTGCTGCTGTTGCTACTGAGTGCTTAAGGCCGTCTACAAATTACAACGCCGAAAAGAGACACAACAAAAATATTTATTAATTTAATGATTAAATAAGGTAATGTCTCCAAACTTACCTCAATTATAACTTGTCTCCTGTTAGTTATACTACAGCACTTACTTTAAAAAATAAGTTAAATTAATAAATATTTTTGTTGTATCTCTTTTCGGTGTGGTAATTTGTAGACGGCCCTAAGCACTCGTCTTACAGCAGCAACAACAACAGAGAGCAAAAGCCATCAGGCAAGTGTTATTTACATAAACTTCTGGTTACTTAAAAACTATACAATCCGTTGTTTTATGAGTGCATAACCTATTTGTACTACTGTAGAAGTTTGGTATCATTTCAGGCATTATTAGTGGGGTAATGTACAAGAGACACTCTCGGATCCATTAGCACCTGCGCTAAGCTATTCAGCTGATAACGCTAACTTGTCCAATGTTCGACCCAGGTGAAAAAAGCTTCTGGGGGGGTGTTTGGCTCGAGGTCATGGTGCAAAGGACCCTAGGGTGAAATTACTCCGAACCATCTCTTTAAGGACCGACGCCGAAGTTGCCAAACAAACTCAAAGGACGGTAAGAGACTTGGTTGTTTATGACCAAATTACAAAAAATGGATACGTGATTGCGGTGTAATTCGCCCCGTGCCCTGCCTCCAGCACACTCCAGAGAGAGAGGGAGAGAGGTCTACTGTGTTCATATTACGTTTTACAGCGTGCGCCCCATGTAGGCTCAGTCCTTTGCAGCGGCCCGGGTTTGGATCCGACCTGCGGCCCTTTGCTGTGTGTCATCCCCCCTTCTCTCTCTCCCCACATTCCTGTCCATCCACTGTCACTATCCAATAAAGGGAAAAGCCCCCCAAAAAAGAATCTTTGAAAAAAATAACGTTTTACGGCGGCGAGTTGAGCTTGAGGCCCCTGATTTGCATGAAGGCAGCACCGTGGCCCAATGGTTAGCACTGTAGCCTCACAGCAAGAAGGTACCGGGTTCAGACCATGGTTGTCCCGGGCCTTTCTGTGTGGAGTTTGCATGTTGTCCCTGTCTCTTTTTCTCCAGGTGCTCCGGTTTCCTCCACCACTAAAACCATGTTACCCTCCCTCTCTACCAAGCTGATGTGTGGTGAGTGTCTGGTGTCGCACCAGGTGGGTGCTGAACATTGATGGTGGTAGAGAGTAGTCATGCCCTCCCCCCAAAAGCGCTTTGAGTGTCTATGATAAAGCGCTATTTAAATGTATTGATTATTATTATTAATCTAATAAAGTAGCCTGGATCTTAACTTTATGGAAATGAAGAACGGTCGACTCCACACCCCGCTTCTCGAAAGTCGCCACGGTGCTACCAGAATGCATTGCCCGGCTGCTCACATAGACAATGAATGGGGAGCGTGGAAATGACGCTGCCAGTGGACACGTACCATCAGAGGAGAAGACGAGCAGTGTTTGTATAATGTGTCTACATAACTTCCGCTGGGAATCCTCTGACAAGAGGTAGGAGTCCGCGAGGAGGTGGTGAGTAGGTGCAGGGGTGCGGTTTCACCAGGAATACCCACTTGCCCAACAACCCTTCTCCTTCTCTGTGTGGGTGAGTGCTTCCCTTTGTCATGTTACTCATGCACCTCCTTGTATATACACCACTTCCCTCCCCCTTTGCACACCCTGTAAACCCACACCTACAACAATCAGCACCCACGTTCCTTCTAATGCAGTTCTGAGAGCATCATTCTCCCTTTTACTTGCAGTCAGGCTAACAGACGGGGAGAGAGAGCATGACAGATGGTGTTCACAGCTCTATTTCTGAGGCTGGACTTGTACCGCTACAGCCTCAGCCCTCCCCCTCCCCCCTCCTCGCCTATTCCACTCAAGCCAAGTGCTTATGACTGCCTCCTCATCTTCGCCTCAGTAATCAGCCCATTCATTTGCAGTGCTATTGTGAATTAAAAGTCTGTGTCTCACAAGGAACTTCACCGTTTACAGGTTAAACAGTTTATTCTCCGAGAGAACATCAGACAGAATCCCATCACCGCTTCACTAGGAAACTTAGATATCTTGAGGAAGAAAATACGTTGAATTTCTGTTGGTAACGACTTCATTTCTTCTAGGATTTCAGCGTAATCTGCCACTTGTGAATTTAAAATGAGTGGGGGAAATTATTCTCTATTAAAAAGAGTGTAAAGAAACATCACCATACTTTTGAGTTTACTAACATTAGGGATGGTGCAAAATATCAATTTGGCAATATATCGTTGTGCTTTTTGCGATATGATTATGGATACACTGGATACACTTTTTGCTTGCTGATTTCTATTACCATAAACAACAGCCCACATGTTCATCTCTGAAATTCACTGAGGAAAGGGGCATCAAACCCATATATATGGCTCTGTAACTGATGCAAAAAGGTGTGAAGAGAATGAACCAGGGGCATCAAAGCTCAGCTAACAGATGGCTTCATCTTTTCAGCCGCACATGCAAACCCGAGCTACATATCCCTCTGACTGGCGCTCTTCAAAAGCCAAAAGCTGGTCTGTGGCCTATGCAGGTCACCTGCTATCTTCCACAAGATGGCACACAAACAGACCTTAGCAAATCCCAATGCTGCATGAAATGGGAGTAATTTCAGCCTTTATTTTATTGCAGGCAACCTGTACTTCCCGGTTGAGCAGCTGGTAGCTGTGTATGGAAGTTATAGCATGTACAAAGTATGTTTTATTCATTTTTTGCAAAGTACAAGCAGTGATGTAGTTGCTCCCCCGACTCCAGCCCATCAAAATAGGGGAAATATAAGAACATTGAATCAAACTTAATTATACAAGTAGATCCAACCAGCCACTCTGATTGGTCAACTAAACATTTAGAATGTGCTCAAATCAGCATGACAGCACACCAGGCTCATCACTTAAAATATTACTCCGCCTTTTCCATGTCAACATTACAGAGTTGAAAAGCAGTTTTTGAAACAATTTTATTTATTCAATAAATCAGGAACCACAGTGGAACACACAGAAACTCTCCAACGTATTTATATAAAGTGATTCATCGGATTAAACGACTAGATTTTGCTCTGGAGTTAACTCTTACTTACTAAATGTTTGGATTAGCTGAAGTTCGTGGACTTACAGGAGCTAAATCTGTCGATGGGAAAAATATGTTTTTCAGCAGATATTTACTTAGTTACAACAAGATTGCGCTAGCAAAGCAGTTCTGTGTTTATATGTGCAGAATTTATTCAGTTGAAGCTAACGTTAAGGAGGAACTAGAAATCGTCTTTGTAGCTTTTTCATTTTGAGAATTTTGAATTGCCCCACAATATGAATACAGTTTGATAATAACTTTTATTTTGTTGTAACCGTTGTATAACCTCAATATTACACTAAACCAGGGGTCTTCTATGTTTATAGGCCAAGGACCCCGTAAGCTGAAAGAGAGACCGAGTAGGGACCCTCTACTACATATATATGGGAAACATTGAGTTGCATAGTAAACTGGGCCGGATATATGAAAATGAAAGGATATTATATTATTTAGACATAATGTTTTAATGTTAAACAATCCCTAAGCTTAACTGTATAGCTACCATAGTGGTTACCTTAGTAAGCTTATCTTCAATGTCTAAAGTAAATGTTTTTTTTCCCCCACAAATATTAACCATTAAACATCGCTATGAATATGTTGGATTCATATAATGTGTATTTTCAGATATTCTGAAAAAAGAAATTATTTTTTAATATAATTTGGCGGCACAAACTCTGAGGACACCCTAGGGGTCATGGACTCCCCCTCCCCCCTGTTGAATATCTCTACTAGAGAGGGTGTGATTTAACGGCATCCCACCCTCTCGTGTGATGTTGCTTAATTAATTACATCAGTTAACACATCAAATAAATAATATTGTAGGCTATTGGTTACATTATCACACAGATGTGTTAATGTGCAGCTAGATTCACATTTTAAAAAGAATAAAACTGATAACATTGACACCTATTAAAAAAACAGCCTAATAATATTTTTTCTGAAGGCTCCAGTAACGGTAAATGAGCCTCTGTTGTGAAAGAGCCTAATGGGCTTTGAGTCTGGGTTGATTGGTTGGTAGAGCGACCTAATGGTGATCAGCTGAGCGGGATGGATTGGCCTCGGCAGGACAGGGTGAAAGCCAGTGGGGGAGTCACCCATGATCTGCTTCAGTGCATCAACAAATTAACCCACTTAACAATAGCCTACTGGACTAATGGCTTTAGTAAAGAAGCTCATTTGGCTTTGGTAATGAACTGAGTTGGAAACATAAACAGTCCAGTTATTAAGTGAACTCCAGCCATCACTGACATCACCCGAAACACTGCAATGCACCAAACCGGCACCTCACTGGGCGTGCTCATTAGTAGGGAAGCATACTATTACTCAAATCACTGACTTAAGAAACTAGTAGCCACCCAAACTCATTATCACGCTCATCTATCCAGTCTAATTTGCATAAATTACAAATCTGCCTTAACAAAGTGGCCGTGCTGCGTTGGTCATCTCATTCTCACAGAGCAGATTGGGCCTAACCGGGCAGAGTAAAGGCCACAAGGAGAGCGTTTAAGTAAGATAATTTCATCCAACATGGGTGCTGCTTCAGGGCCCTTCGAAGCTCCTGTGTGTGCGAGTATCAAGGTAATAATAGATGTGAATTATTAATTAGTTTTTATTTAGATTTTAGTTTTGACATTTCAAATTTCATCTAAGTTTAGTTTTTAGATTGTGCGTTTGCTAGTTTTAGTTTAGTTTCAGTTTTTCCGGAAAGGTTTAGTTTTGGTTTCTATATATTAAGTTTAAGAGTAGTTTTAGTTTTAGTTTTGTTAGGGCCAGGCAGAGATGGGGACTCCAGTTTGAGACTCGAGTCGCACTTAAGTCGGACGCACAGGGACTTCAGACTTAACTTGGACTCGAGGTGCAGGACTTGTGAACAATCTTTATTTTTAGGAAGCATCTGATAAGCTGAATGTTATTCGCCATAACCTATAACCTATCTCAGCCACACGTGAGAGAGGACAACAACCAAGTCGACCGCCCCGGCAGCTGCTGTGCCCTTCATCAGAAGCTTTGGCTTTGAATTTATTTATTATATATATTACGGAGAAAAAAAATGAATTTTTGATTCCTCTGTATGTCTGGCACATATTGCAGAATTGACAATAAAGTTGACTTGACTTGCTTTAAAAACTTCATACAACAAGGCCCAAACAAAAGAAATGCAAAATCTGTGGTATCAAGATAAAGAATTCTGGCTCAACCACATTTTAATTTTATCAGGCACCTGAAAACGCACCCTGATAGGTTAGCAAACATGTTTAGCTCATCATTGCCCATCTAACGTTAGCGTGCTTCTTGCCTTAGTCACGACCTACGGGAGGTTAACTCTGACTGTCGTCCGCTAGATGTTATTATGTGGAGCTCAGCGTAAATTCTTGCAGGAAGACTTCTAAACTTAATCACATTTCTCTCTCTTCTAAAACTGAACAGCTGTTAGAGGCGCTCACTTTTATCTAACCAATCAGAAGCGGCCTTGAATTTCACGAGCCAATCACAGCATGACATCCCTGTCTCTCTCTGCCACTCAGTTGTCATTTTAGGCTAAGAGCACATCCTTCCTCCTCCCCTTGCTCCTCCGGTCTTCATCTTGCACGGCTCCTGGTTCCTCCTCCGACAAGACTGCCATCGGCTCCTCGGTTCGGTATTTGGGTTCCTCACACCACCATCAGTGTCTAGACTCCATCGGGGTATCAGCTTCTGGCTTTCTAACCCCCTAAATATATATATATATATATATATATATATATATATATATATATATATATATATACATATATGCATATATATATATCATTTCATAATGATGGAGTCTAATCTCCAAAGACTGTATATGTCATATCATGCATTCGTACAATAAATCTTTTCATATCTGCAACGACGTGTCTCCTGACTGAAATATAGCGATGCAGTGTTCTAAGCAGCCAGGATGAAATAACACTCGTAACCACGAGACAGTTGGGACTTGACTTGGACTCTAGCTCAGAGAGCATCTCTGGGACCGGGTATAATGTCTCAGAAGTGTTGTTGTTCCACATACATACAGAATACAAGGTCGGAGAATAGCCACGATGTGTAATGTTTAATCTTTGAGTGACTTTAGTGTCCCATGTGACGCAGTAACGGCACAGCGCCATCTCAAATCAAGTCTGTTCAATTTCTGTGGTTCAATGTAACGAGAGTGACGGAATATTCATTCGGTCTCTTCTTTTTTTTCTTCCTGTGGTGATATATTATAGCAAAAAAATTTAACAAATGATTTACATTCAGTTTTTATTTTATTAGTTTTTTTAACCTGACAATATAGTTTCAGTTTATCAGAACAGTGTTAAAACCGAGGCACTCTTGTTGAAGAAAAAGTTAAAAAGCCTTTATTGATATGGCAAATGCATAGCAAAGAGAGAAAAAATATGTGTGCACAGGCATTCTTCAGGGTGACTAAGAAGCTGCTTCATGCTTCTTGCATTCAGCGACCGCGTTGTTAGAAAATCTTGGAGGTGCCCTCCATCAGACCCTCCGCGCACAGTCGCCCAGGCCGCGTTTGCGTCATATCGTCGAACGCCCAAACGCGAAAAGCATAAAACAGCTTTAGGAAGAAGGCCTGTGTGCCGCAACAACCACCAAAAAGACGCACTCCTTTTCTCTGTCTTCCCACATAGTTTCAGTTTAGTTTGTTTTTCTTAAAGGTTTTAGTTTTTATTTAGTTTCAGTTGACTAAAAATATTTTTCGATGCCATTTTGCGTTTAAGTATACTATAATAACTCTGACGCTGAGGTGCTGATGAGTCTGTACTTTAGCACTGTTGAGGGAAGCCCAAGCCTGAGTTCCCAAGGTAACAGTGGTTTTGAGTGGGGGCTGGCTGACTCATTTGAAGGGAATCCTGGAACCTGAACAAGGCTGCCCACTCGCCCCACCCCCAGCTTCATCAGCACAACAAGCAAACAAGGCGCTGACATGTCCCCGTATAGGGCTTCCCACTGACGGGGGTGGCACTGGAAAATCCCAGCCTGAGCTCGCCTACAAAGTAGCATCAGAAGACACACACGAACACAAGGCCTCACTGCTCCATGGCTACAACAGAAATCCATGGAGATAGAAAAATGAATAGGTTATAATAGAGCTGTATGCCTACTAGGGCTGCAACTAAAGGTTGTTTTCATTGTCGATTAATGTGTTGATTGTTTTCTTGATTAATCGATTAGTTGTTTGGTCTATAAAATGGGGGAAAATGTGGATCAGTGTTTCCCAAAGCCCGAGATGACGTCCTCAAATGTCTTCCTTTGTCCACAACTCAAAGATATTTAGTTTACTGCCGTAAAGGCCTGAAAAAAACCAGAAAATATTCACATTTAAGTTGGAATCAGATAATTTTTTTTACTTTTTTTGTCATGGAAAATGACTCAAACCAATTAATCGATTATCAAAATAGTTGACGATAAATTGAATAGTTGACAACTAATCGATTCATCTTTGCAGCTCTAATGCCTAGAAATACATCCAGGCACTTGCTGGATTTTGATTAATACATGAGAGGACGGGGAAATGTAAGGGGGTGGGAGAGGTAGATTAAGCTTATTAAAAACAGTCAATGGCACAGAATTAATACAGTGCGAACGGTGACACAAAATAAATGAGTATTGAAACCTTGTGGGCCTGGGCATGGAGGAGGAACGAAGAGAAGTGAGAGGAAGAGGCGGAGGACGAAGGAGGAGTAGGTGGACAAGAGAACGAACTCTTTGCCCACACATTTAATCTAATTATTAAGAAATTAAAAGAGATCAACAGGCGTGTAATTGACCACTTAATTAGTTCAAGGTTAGTCTATTCTTTTGACTTTGGAAGAAAGGTGGGCCATGCAACTAGACGGGGACATTTTGGTGAAAATATTTAGCAATTTCCAATGATTATTGAACTAATAAACAGCCAAAAGTGTTTCCACACAGATGCGGCATCGTTTTCCAAATGTATAATAACTCTTTTATGTACCGTTAATCCAAAATTGTGTTATTCATAGAAAACAAAGGCAACATACCATTTGAAAACTGAACACTCATTTTAAAAAACAGTACAATCTGGCCCTCAAACAAAAACTGAACATGTAGTCAGTAATCCCGGCTGTTAAGAGTAGCCATTTGATATGCTTCTGTCCGCGGGTATATCTGTTGATAACTCCACAGTTCATTCAGTGTCTTTAGTCATTAACAACTGAGAGCTGGTACAAAGGGATTTAAGAGGCCGCATTACTGTTTTGAATTGCTGGATGTTTAATTCTTCTATTATAATTGAGGTAGGAGCGAGACAGAGGTTATGGTAACTGCTGGAAACCTGTCCCACTTCACAGAAAGGTTAATGAACCTTACAAGTCCTATGGGAGATGGAGTATGCTGTTAATTTGACAAACGTGGGAAATAAATGCTTTTATGCTTTTATTGACGGTGACCAATAGCGGCCTTTGCTGAAATGAAAGGTTTTAGTCTTTTGGGTGCTTTGCTATGAGGCAAAACAATAATGTGGAATGCATTTGTTGGAAGAAACTAAGTACATAATTGTTGGAATAGCAATTTCAGGCCAAAAAGCATCTTCATTATTAATTCCTACTTTTGGGGGATATATACTGCACAAAATGTACAGTAACTTAATTCACGTTATGAAACATCTGCCTTTTATGCTGAATACATTTGTGGCAATGAAGGATAAAAAAAAAAAAGAAGAAGCTGTGTTTTAAAATCTACATATTTTCACAATCCATTTTATGCACCGTTGGTCTGGGTTGCATTTTAACAGGGCACCAAGGGTATCATATACTGACAGCTGGAGAGGAACATGTGCAACAGTGTCGGCGCTAACCTGAATTGGTCTGTGGGTTAGAGGGAATCATCGCGAAAGGTGGCTGTGATACATCTGAACAGGACAGAGGTTTATGATGTGTGCATGATTAAGAGATTAAATGGATAATCTCCTTTCAATTCAAAGAGCCTGGCGGAGGCAGGGATCTGGTTTCACAAAGATAGACTTTCACCGTAGCTTCAATTTAACCAACTGTTCAGATAAACATCCAAGTTTGTCAGTTTTTGACAATCTTAGGTAAAACAAATATGGGTATATCCAATTTTATTTCCAAGCATCTTCAACAACTCTTTGTAATTGGATTAAAAAAGATCCATTTGTATATATATAGTGGAGTAATGGCGACCTGAGCAAAGAAAGAAGTCACGCTCCTTCTGTGTGCACTGTAACACATGCATGTTATGTGACTGTGAATAAACGTAGATATTTCACATATTTGGGAACTGTCTGTAGAGCCGTAGGGGGCAAAATATTAATTCTCATTTTCTGCTATAAGTAACAATTTGAACGCAGGGCTTAAAGGTCCCATGGCATGAAAATGTCACTTTATGAGGTTTTTTAACATTAATATGTGTTCCCCCAGCCTGCCTATGGTCCCCCAGTGGCTAGAAATGGTGATAGGTGTAAACCTGCTCTGCCTTTGAGAAAATGAAAGCTCAGATAAGCCGATCTGGAATCTTCTCCTTATGAGGTCATAAGGAGCAAGGTTACCTCCCCTTTCTCTGCTTTGCCCACCCAGAGAATTTGGCCCACCCATGAGAGAGAGAGAGACATGATGGCTTTCAAACAAGCAAAGTGGCAGTTGGTCAAGACCCCCCCACACCCTCCATCTTGCCCCCCCCCTCTCTCCTCCTCAATAGCTACAGACACAGAAATGGTACATCCTAAGGAAAGCTCATTGTGGGACTGGCTCTAGTGGCTGTAATTCTGCACCAAGGCTGAATTTCGGGAAAGAGACTTCAGATACAGTATTAGGGGACCACTAAGGTCTATATAAAAGAGACTTCAGATACAGTATTAGGAGACCACTAAGGTCTATATAAAAGAGACTTCAGATACAGTATTAGGAGACCACTAAGGTCTATATAAAAGAGACTTCAGATACAGTATTAGGGGACCACTAAGGTCTATATAAAAGAGACTTCAGATACAGTATTAGGGGACCACTAAGGTCTATATAAAAGAGACTTCAGATACAGTATTAGGGGACCACTAAGGTCTATATAAAAGAGACTTCAGATACAGTATTAGGGGACCACTAAGGTCTATATAAAAGCATCCAAAGAGTACCATGTCATGGGACATTTAAGATGGGAGTATTCTGACAATGTGGTATTGCTACTTTCGACAAAGGTCAGTTTAAAAGATTTTCATCAGATTTTGAGAGGCACCGAGCCGACCGCTCCTCAAGTGGAGTGTGGTGCTGCTGCAGGTCACGTCACATGCAGAAATGTCAAGCGGGAGAGATGCTGCCCGGAGTTGGAGGATGCGCCAGCGTCGGTTTTCAAACCAAAACGGGGACAGCAGTGTTTCCAAATGTCTCCGTTTTAGGGGGCTTTCACACCTGCCTCATTTAGTTCGGTTGAATCACACTAGAGTTTGTTTTCCCCCTTAGTGCCGGTCGTTTGGGCAGGTGAGAACACAGCAATCAAACTCTGGTGCGCACCAAAAGCGGACCAAACAAGCATAACGAGAACTCCTTGAAGAGGTGGTCTCAGCGTACTTTCAACCAAACTCTGGTGCGGTTCCTTTGTGGTGAGAACGCGATCAGACCTCGAACGGCACCAACTATTGTATGTTTACTCCACAGGTCTGAGCTAAACGGCTCCAGTAGTCAGGTGTGTTTGCAATCTGCGATGTGGCAGAGCAGCAAACTGTAGCAGCTTTCAGCGTTTCTATCACAGAAACAGACAGCAGTCAAGCTCGCCGTCCGTCACTTGCATCTCCGTGGTCAAACCAGCCGCTGCTAAAGTTGGAGACAGACACCGGGAGAGCAGAGCGAGCTCTTGGTGACCAGAGCATACGTAGTAACATTGCTGCGAAACAATGTGTGATTATTTAAATGAAATGAGCTGGTTTGACCATGGAGATGGAAGAAATATAAAAAAAAAACACTTCCTGTATTCTCGCCACCCAGACACAACGTTTTAGCGTGATTTGTAATGGCGCATTTTGGTACGCTTGGGAAATCGCTCCAAGTTTACAAATTCATCAACTGATTCGGACCAAAGCAAACGAACTATAGGTGTAAAAAAGCCAAAGTAGTGTGTACGTGGGGCGCAAATGTAGCAAAAGATGTTCGTTTTAAAACCAAAACGTAGTAGTGTGGATGTTGTCTATGAGCATAAGTAAGACTGTCCTGACCTTATAGACCAGTCTCTTTATAAAACTGATGGTCTTGTTCTGTATGATGCCCCCCTTCTTCTTCTGTGTCAACCCCCTCTCTCAGTCTCTCACTCTTTCTTTCTCCCAGCGATACTATGGGTACTGTTTCCTGTACACGTAATGTTTGCCAGAGGAACACACAAGAATCCAAGCTTCACAATCCCTCTTAACCTTTGACCCTGGCTTATTGTTACCTGTGAGCAGCACTGTGGCAAATACATGTTGTACAAGTACCGTACAGCCCTGCAAGCTGTTTGTGTTCTGCAAGTATGGAGGGCAGGGGAAGAGGGAAGGAAGAGAGGGAGCTATTTAATCCCCCCCAAAGGAACTCCCCTCTCAACCCGTATCGTGAACTCACAGGCAAATCGCGTTGCTGGAAGGCACACCACACACACACTGCTGTCTTTTTAATTTCATCAGCTGAAAGAAATCTATACAGCGCTTTGGAATCCGACTGAGCTGCGGAGAGAAGTGAACTATACAGCGCCCTGGAATGTAAACAGGTTTTGCACCAAGTGTAGCATAAAAATAGCACATTGTAACAAAGCTCTCGGCTATGATAATGGTCAATAGTACAGATCAGAGGTCTTAGTAGATTTTATGGTTGTTAGTCGTACAGCATATCAATAAGAACAAGTTGAACAAATCCAGAGAACAATTCAGAGGAAATGCAGCAATGGTACAAATTATTCAAGTAACACGGATAAAATGTTGGCTTCCACTGAAAGCATTGTGATGATGGTGGCTTTTTCGCTTCGCTATTATGAAAAGCATTATCTCCTGAGAATATTAGCAACGCTGTTATTAAATCCCATGCAGTCAGCTGCTTGCTTAGGAACAGATATGGGCTGTAATCTGCAGAGAATGGACTCATCTCTTGTGCATTTTTTTGTAATTGTCAAGTACTGAAAAACAATCACAAACAATTATTATTTAATATTCATAAAACTGAGCAAACATCTGCATATAATTGTCAATCCTCTATTACCAAGTTTTGGTAACAATGATGACCAGACTTTTGAGCATAGCATTTAGTGCTTTGAAGATTAATTAACTGACTATTGTGATAATCGATCGGTTTGAGTCATTTTTTTTATGAAAGAAAAGTTTCTCTGTTTCCAGCTTGTTAAATGTGAATATGTTCTAGTTTCTTCTCTCCTCTGTGACAGTAAACTGAATATCTTTAAGTTGTGGACAAAACAAGACATTTGAGGACGTCATCTTGGGCTTTTGGGAAACACTGATCCTCATTTTTCACAATTTTCTGACATTTTATAGACCAAACAACTAATCCATTAATCAAGAGAATAATCATCAGATTAATTGACAATTAAAATAATCGTGAGTTGAAGAAGAAGATTTACAAAATCATGACTGCACTGTTTCTGGTATGTGAATGCACTTTATTTTATTATACACAATCTGAGATGCTATGCCAGTTCTAATTATTTGTTCATTATACAATATACTGTAGTTCTTTGTCCTCCTGTACTACCGTTTTCTAATTTCATAGTGTTGTATAACTTTTGAAATACAAACAATCCTAATCAGTACATCGTAAAGTTAGACAGGCCACCATAATATCTGCCAACTTAGCATTCAGCTGTCACACTTAATTATCATGCCAAAGTAAAAAGAAAATACATTGGCTGCAGGAGGTCTTTTGTGAAGTCTTTGTTTTTGTGTACAATTAACTGGCAAGCATGCTATATACTTAAGTAAGGGCTATTTTAGGTGTGCATAATTGTTAGGGAGTTGTTTTTATCAGCATGCCTCACTCCCCTTCACCGCACCCTATCAGGAGACACCCCTAAGAGGAAGCGATTTCCACAGCCGCGGCCCCAGCAACCCCCCACTAACCTTGACATTTGTTCAGTTACCCGCCCCTCTACCCCCCCTTTCTGGTTTCCATGCCTGACCCCCCCCTCTCTTGTCCATGTCTGTCAAAATTGACCAGTTTACAAGGGAACAGGTAGGCAGACTCCAGAAAGCCCCCCACCTGTACCCTGAAACACATGATTTGCACACGGGGCCGACTGCCAGAGATCCTGCTTTACTGACTGAAGTGGAGAGAGGGGGGGTGACAAAGACGACAGCTTGTGTGGGGGAACATTGTCTGCGGCTGCGACTAAAAATCTTTTCAGGAAAAATAGGATTTTATACACAATGGTCGTGGGTGTGAAGAAAGGGGGCACATATTAAAAGAAGCGCCTTTATGTGTGCAGAGCTACTGGTTTTAAACGGCATTTGCATGGAGAAGGTCCAATCTGTTCTTTTTTTTCCCCTACTAGGCTATAGTGTGACAGACTGGATCAAAGGGGGCTTTCCAGGTTGTCCTTGTTTTCTTGGAGACTAATCGTCACATATCCAGGACAGTGTGCAGCACACTGACACACAGTAGGCCTACTTCCTTTAGTAAAACAAATGTGTAAGAAAATGAATGTCTTTCTACCAGAGAAAGAGATTAAATTCACGTGGTAAAATCAATACGAATTTAGTTTTCTTAGAAAACCTATTAAGCAAGCAACATGTGAAAACTATAATTTATGCAGTGTTTCCCCAAGGTTTACTGCTTTAGGAGTCAAACTTTAAAGTTTCTTTACATATTTATCAGTTACTTTTTTAAAAAGAAAATGTGTCTCTTTCATAGCTGGTTCGCCTCTTACTCCCGTTATTTCCTTATATGCAATGTTGCGTTTAAAAGGCTATGTCTTGAACAGAGTTTGACGCAGTGCTTCACTCCACAGAAAACGCGACGTTACATCACCTTCACCAAACTTCACAGAGAACAATGAGGGCAAATCAGCCTCACTGATCTGTTTTACCTAAATATTTATCTAAATATTATTTTCGGGGCTGTTCCGGGTATCTGTAACCTGCATTTTTAAACTAAAATTATCTCTGTCCACACAAGCGTTTTAGCTCAGTAGCAGAACTAATCTAACGCATATCACATGACCATTTTAACACAGTGGGCAAGTGCGTGCCTTAAACAGGAAGCATATTGTCTGACGTTACTCTACGGTTGAAAATCATGGATGTGTAAGTTGAAAATATTACTAAATATTCTCTGGTCCAGGTCAGCTAAAAACACAACAGAATTTGCAGCACGTTAGCACGTTGTTCACTACTGCGCCTGTTTGTAACAGGTAGGCTACCGACAACGTTTCAACGGACTTAAGCATGTTTAGATAACACACTCCTCGACTGTCCTGCTGTTACAGACGTGAACTGACCACAAACAGTTGCCCCGTTCATGGACTCACGGCGGTGCATAACTGCGGAATGAATAAAGGGGAAACACAAAATTTGTCGGTTTTTTTGGCATTCAAAAAACAAACATTTTGGGCCTCTAAAATTATAGGAGAAACACTGTTATGTATGATTGTTCCCTCGCTGCCTAAACAGCACTCACAGCTTCTGACAGGAAACCATCGCAGCTCACGTTCTTTATGCAGTGAAACCTCCTCAATCATCTCACCACGGCAACAACAGCAGGGAGGTCAGTTGTTATAGAGATAGGAAGAGGCTTGGTAGGTTATCAGCTACAGTATTGTGTGTGTGTGTGTGTGTGTGTGTGTGTGTGTGTGTGTGTGTGTGTTTTATGTGGACGGGGGATGGAGCTGACAATTGAGCGGAGGATTCTTATGTAATTTTCCCTTTAGGTGGCGGAGAACAGTGAGAGCAGCAGCCCACACTGAAGAAGAGCCTGTTTGTTAAATAGCTGCAAGTAAGACAAGATCAATAGTATTATTACAGGCTGTTACAGACCAGGGGAGGTCCAGATGTAGCAGAGCGATGGGGACACAGCCACAGTGACAGCAAGTTCAGGTATGAAGCATGTCTTCCCACAAATCACCAGTTCCTGTTCTATTAGCCTTTTTAAAACTCTTTCACACATAAATCTGTTTGCTTTAAAGGGTAACTTCGTTTTTTTTTTTTTTTTAAATTGGACCCTATTTTCCAATGTTTTTGTGTCTAAGTGACTGATGAGAACAACAATCTCTGAAATTGGTCCAGTATTAAGCAAGACACAAGCTGCAATGTAACATTAATGTGCAATTGTGAATCTTCAATTTTACTTGTATGCTGGCTCGATACACGCTTAAAGTCCTGATTATTTAAATGGAGTCTGGTGGAGTTTGGTGATGGTGATTTCGGAGCCGTTTCATGTTAAACAAAAAGGATCTTAGTCATTAACTAAAAGGTCTATCTCTGTAGGGATCCATCCCATAATGTTGTCAGACACTTAGAATAATAATCTGAGCCTGTCAGCAGCAATAACAGAACTTTTAGTGGACGGAAACTGACGGCACGCAAATGCTCGAGTGTTCTTGTTCAATACTGGACTAATTTCAAACAACGTTTTTCCCATCATTCACTTGGACACAAAAACATGGGAAAATACGGTTTCCAGGTTGAAAAATACTAAAGTTACCCTTTAAACTCATTCACACATTCACACAAATCCACGCACGTAGATAGCACACACATGAAAGTGCACAACCTTAGAAAAAGTCAAAAAGCTAATAGGAAAAAAGAAAAAGCTGAGCAAAAGCCAAAAAACACTTGCATCCTAATGTGGCTGAAAGGCTGCGAGGAGAGTCTGATGAGGTTTAGTGAGGGAATGACTTCCACAAGCTGAACTCCATGAAGTAGCACCTCTGACATTTGTCTGGCTGCAGCTGACAGCAGGATGAGCACCGCTCTAAATGTTAAGCACCTCCAGCTGAGCCTACATGTTAAGGGCTATTGTTGACTTGTACCGAGGGATGTTTCGGATAGTTATGAAAAAAGAGGAACGACCCGCATGTAAACTTTGTCAGGGTCAAACTCATTCAAGCTGCAATATAAAAAGCACAATACAAAATACCAACCGTTTTCTGACTTCTTTATAATTTACTTAAACATTTCTTTAAGTTCTGGCATAACTCTTAGTCACATACTTTTTTTTACTTCTCATATACCATTGACAACAATCTGTTCAAATTCTTCTTCACCCAAAGAACATGTCCTTATGCTGTCAGTTTAAGTTTAAACAAAGGATGACAACAGGTGCACCGAGCGGAGTTTAGATTGGATAAAGTTGCTTCATATGACTTGGAGCCAGGAGGCACTTCTGTGTAAAAGTTTGTGAAACCATAAACAAGCAAACCGTTAACCTGGGTTATGAGCATGTTTAGCAACTTTGGAGAAAAAAAAAAAAAAAAAAATCACATTAAAAAGGAAAATTGTTCAATTCCTTTGCGCCCACCCCTTTGTCATAAGATATGGATGTCCCGTAAGGTTATTTGTGTTTGCTGGGAAATGAAGTGCTCAACTGGATTAAAAACATACTGCATATGTTTGGAAATCTGTTTCCCTGGGCGTATGAGTGGAGTGAGCGAGCGTGAAGCAGCAGCTTGCGTCTCCTCCAAGAGAGAGGGCAGACACTCTCATCATTAGCTGGGCTACAATGTGCTCCTCTACCTGCTCCAATCTGCACAGCCAGGCTCCACTCTGACGCCAGACAGATGTTCCCAGCACGAGGTGCAAAGTACGGAGAGGGGTAACGAGAGTGAACAGGAGAGAGGCAGAAGAATGGAAATATTCAACAGGGTACACAATAAGAGTTTAATTATGAATAATACCAATGGTTCTTTGTTCTGACGATGAAGCTAGCTATGGTTTGTCTGGCCTTTGGGAAATTGTTTTTGGCTTCCATATGGGGGCAGCTGTCTGTCAAAAAAATAAACGCTTGAATCATAACATGCCACAGTAGGGATGATTACAGGATAAAGAACAATGCAATTGTGTATGTTTATTTGCAATATTGAATAGGTATTTTCCTAAAACAAACTCTAAAGCTTTTGCAGAGGTTAGAAATTGAATTTCAGCAGTCAGTACAAATAAACTGTAACTTAACAGGATAAAGACATATACTCCAGTCACTCTAGTGTATATGCAGAATTAGGGATGGGACATGCTATTGATCTGGATGTAATTTTTGAGGATAATCTCAGTGTTACCGGATCTTGTTATTAATGAAATTATGAAAGAAAATCTCCCCAAAACAAACTAATTATTGCTAGATCAAGTATTGTCTGTTCTGCTACAACCTTATATAGTGTATTCCTCTGTGACATGAACTATTGTTGTTCCAAAAAATATGAAATGCTAATAAAAGAGATGTATCATTTCATTGGTTGACACAGTATTTGTTCATTATAATCAAAGCTACACAAACAATACTGTTTTTTTTGGGTCGTTTGGCCTGTTGAGGGGAGAGGTTGATAATGACAAAGAGACAAAACAGCAGCAGTGTTTTCCTTTTTAGGGAAAAGCATTGAATGAAATGCAATACAGTAAGGGGTTACACGCCTAATAGTTTGCAGTTAAAGGACATCTTGAGGTGTGGAGCAGACGATCTCTGCAGGCTGCAGAATTCACAAACACAAAGCCAGCTGGTCTGATACAGTCACAATACTTCACTGTTTGTATTTGCCTGACAGCAGCAGAACACAGGCTCTGTTCCACTTTTGGGGGCTGCTATAACAGAGATGGATTTGAAAGCATGCATGTCCCTCATGCATCATAATAATGAGCAGAGCACACTGTGTGCTCAACTGTCCAACTGGCCTTCAATTAGCTAGCAAGAAGAAGTTAACAAACATATGATGGCTTCCAAACCAAGGACTGTATTGAAAAGAATGTGGAAATGAAGAATTGTACAGACTGAATGACCACAGCCTGTATCATGAATCTCTTGTAGCTTTTCGATAAGAAAACTGCTATCCCAATCCAATCAAACCCTTGCCTTAATGCTTTTGCTTCAGGTGGATAGTAGTCTGGATCAATGGAAGTACATTTCCAGGATAAAGCCGGGCGTCCGCTCTCTGTGTGTCGCCGTTCTCAAAATTCCTTCACTACGGCAAACTACAACAAACTTCGAATGTCAGCACACGCTGAAAATGTCAAGTTTTGGAGAAAATTTGGATCATGCAACAAGGCAGGCCTGCTTGGTTCTTTCAGGGAATGATTGTAAAGATTTACAAAGAATATGTTTAGGGTATTTCCTCTCTAACTGGGACGTTTTGGGACCGATTGGTGGGATTGCTGTGGACGAAGTACCTACGGAGATACACTAATAAGAGCCAATGAGGTTTAACCATGTATTAGCTAATTTAAATAGCTCACCATACTGTATTGTAACAGTTAACTTAATTTAATATTGTTCGTGGCGTTTTCTTTTGCGGGGTGCAAATGTTCTACCAGAACAAGTTCCTTCCCGAGACTATTTAGCAGAGCCATCGACGCTGTGTCCGGAGTTTAGCGCCACCCAAGACGATTGTGATTGGTTTAAAGAAATGCAAACAACCCAGAGTGTTTGTTTCTCTTATCCCAGAATGCATCTGTGGTGGAGCCAGACCTTACTCCACAGCGCTGTGGAGATACAGCTGGCAATGCGAGACGATGTGAGGTGGATATACACTCACCTAAAGGATTATTAGGAACACCATACTAATACCGTGTTTGACCCTATCCTATCAATATGGGCCAACATTTCTAAAGAATGCTTCCAGCACCTCGTTGAATCAATGACACAAAGAATGAAGGCAGTTCTGAAGGCGATCTGGATCCCCCACACCATTACACCCCCACCACTAGCCTGCCCAGTGGTAACAAGGCATGACGGATCCATGTTCTCTTTCTGTTTACGCCACTTTCTGACTCTACCATCATGATGTCTCAACAGACATCGAGACTCATCAGACCAGGGAACATTTTTCCAGTCTTCAACTTCAAATTGTAGCCTCATTTTCCTATTTTTAGTGGAGATGAGTGGTACCCGGTGGGGTCTTCTGCTGGTTAAGCCCATCTGCCTCAAGGTTGTGCGTGTTGTGGCTTCACAAATGCTTTGCTGCATACCTCGATTGTAACGAATGGTTATTTGAGTCAAAGTTGATCTTCTATCAGCTGGACTCAGTCGGCCCATTCTCCTCTGACCTCTAGCATCAACAAGGCATTTTGGCCCCCAAGGACTGCAGCATACTGGATGTTTTTCCTTTTTCAGACCATTCTTTGTAAACCCTAGAAATGGTTGTGGGTGAAAATCCCAGTAACTGAGCAGATTGGGAAATACTCAGACCAGCCCATCTGGCACCAACAACCATGCCACGCTCAAAGTTGCTTAGATCACCTTTCTTTCCCATTTTGACATTCAGTTTGGACTTCAGGAGATTGTCTAGACCTGGACCACACCCCTAAATGCATTGAAGCAGCTGCCACGTGATTGGTTGATTAGATAATTTAATTAACGTGAAATTTAACAGGTGTTCCTAATAATCCTTAAGGTGAGTGTATACATACTGTGTAAATTTATGTTGTATAGAAATCATTTTACAAATAAAATAATTTGAGGCACTTTTTGAAACACTCCTGTGGTCCATCAGTACCAAAACCTCACGCAACAAAAACAGTTTCTTCCCGACTGCAGTCGGCCTCATTAACAAGGCAAACAAATTCGTTTAAGTGTTACCTACTTGGCAATAAATCCTATTCTGATTCTGACGAACTTTCATAGAGACAAACCCTCAGCAGAGAAACTTCACACATCATAAAAAGTTAGAAAAAATCCATGAAAACCTGAGGCTATACATCGCTATATAAATGGGATTTTACAGCGATAATGAACACCTTGGCTTTTCTCAAAGCAGCAAAGAGCTTTAGCTGGGGCGCTCTTTCGCATGTTCATATTGCATCATGTTGACTCACAAACCGCCGAAAACTATAATGAGAGAATAAGTATTAACAAGCAAAAGTAAGACCCAGTGCTGCATTTATATAAGCTGCCTCTATTCAGATACTAATGATTCGCTTGTTACAGTAATTATCGCTGCGAGACCATATCGGAACATCTGCATTGATTTAGACTCTGGGTGAGCAGCGAGAGGGAGGGAGACGCTCACAATCTGGAATCCGACTTCGAGAGCTAGACAACAATCTGTTGATGGTTATTTTGGTAATTGTCCATAATTGATGTAAAACACAGAGTGTGTTGCAGAAGATTTTAAATGACTGTTTGTGTAGCTCGAGGGGTCAGTGAAAATGGGCAGTTGCAATGGAAATGCACATACAGCATCTAATAATGCGAGTTCTCAAAGAAAGTGGACAGCTGGTGGGAGAAGACAAGACACCCAGCCACACAGTTTACACTTAACTGCTGCTAAATATTTCTTCGCAGTGAAAAGCAATGATGTGATAAGTGATACAGCCAGTTAAATAAAAGATTTGACACCGAACATAAACATCCATATATGATTGTTTTGCACGTCTAATTGGGCTGGTATTAGAGCTGGGCCATATGGAGAAAATCAAATATCCCCATATTTTTGACCAAATACCTCGATATCGATATTGTGGCGATATTGTAGGGTTGACAATTGGTGCTTTCACAAAATATGCACACAATTCATATTATATTATATATTATTTTGAAATTCCCACTTCACATTTACTCTTGTAATAAAATTGTCAAATCATATTTTTGTTGTTTTTTGTGAGTGGGTATAAATGTAACCGATTGTGCTAAACGGGCATTAATGATATTGTCTTATATTTAATCGAAACCAGATCGTATCATGGCAGACTTTGTGATATCAGCAAATATTGTATCATTGTCCAAAGAATCAATATATTGTATCGTGATAAAACTTGTGATTTACACCGCTACAGCCCACACAGACTTATTAGACACCAAAAAGTACTGTTTCAGTTCTGCTTACAAAGCCAGAAATGTCGTAGTTACAAATTAAGTTTATTATTTATTGTTGCAAAGTAATCAGTCATTACACCCTCTATACACAGTCCCATTGAAAACCTCTTATCTTTGGCTTTTCTCTGGTTGCTCTCCGTCTTTTTAGGGCAGATTTGTACATATATACAGTACAAGAACATAAATTACCAATACACCTGCCTGTTTTTGTAGCTAATGTTAAATTCTGCTTTACATAAGGCTCCACGCTGTAGTTGTGGATGAATATTATAAGTAGGGCTGTGCAAATAATCAAATTTTGATTGCGATTTTGACTCCTAAGGATCACAAAAACAATGGAATTGTTGTTATTTTGCACATTATTTTTTGCAAGTAAACTCTTATTTTGTCTTGGGTTCTTAAGGGGAATTCAAAAAGTTTAACAGTAAAAGTCTTAACCCACTGAGCCTGGGCTCATCGTATACGACAAAAAACGGCATCTCGGATTCATAACTTCAACATTTAATAACCATAATGAGTAGAAACATACCATTTCATTCAGCTAAGAGCTAACACTTGCGCCGTTCGGCTGATGTCTTTGGTATCTTCGTAGCCCTTAAAGAAGGTTTTGTAGCCAGCCTGGAAATCCAGAGTTTTTCGGATTATTTGTGCAATAAATCCAAACGGTTACATCCAAAATTAAGGGAAATTTCACAGTTCAATGTGTTTTCAATGTTGATTTGTTTGTGTCTTTTTAGGTTCAATAAATGCAACATTTTTCCAAAAGTCAATGAGTCAAATCGTGTTAAATAATTGTGATTTCACTATTGACCAAAATAATTGTGATTATGATTTTTTCCATAATCGAGCAGCCTTAACTATAAGTATGTGAGACACTGTACAAACACTCTCTCTGTGTTTAAAAAGGGTTTTGGCATGGCTGACACACAGTGAAGAGAGCACATCTGTGAAGAGCTTGCTACATAATTCCGCTCAAAGCAAGGTGAGTGATGAGTCTGTAATACACGGGGTAGTCCAGCGTGTCCTTGTTGTGTTGCCATCGCTTCTCTAATGAGACCTCGGCTGGAAGAATCAGTGGAAATCTACGCCGCTGTGTTGCTCAGCCCAGCCTGACCTCATTTCACTCTCGGCTGAATTAAGGAAATCTTTTACCTTCTTAACTGTGGCGATGGATAAAGAATACACACTAATTATGGAAACGTCTACAAACTAGGGCAAGACTGCATGACCTTGGACTAATGAATATATATATGAAAAGAATATGGCTGCTGCAGCTCATGCTGTTTGACGAGCGAGGGTCAAAAACTGATCCGTTTGACATTTGAAAGCACGACCCTTGACCTAAACTAAAGAAACTCCTTTGCTTTACAAATAATCTAGCATCAAAACACATTGCCAGAAATAGCTATTTAAATGCCAAACATGTTATTGTACAGTAATTCACTCTCTTGACTCCAAAGAAACAAAAATTACAGAGAACGAATGAAGCATTTCTCAATCATTGCTCACTATTGAATTGTATAAGTATAACATATAAATTAGCTAGTTGTCTTGAAAAAACCTGGGAGAAGAGAAGAAAAAGCTCTTTACCGAGATGATCTGGAGATATTTGTTTGTACTTGTTTTTTTTTTTGTCTTTTTTGTCATTCATGTATTTCTCCACATGATTTGTACATGCGAGACCAGAAGACGTCTGTCTGAATAGTGGTGTCTTGTAATTCCATAACTATATTAGGGGTGTCCTGATTTTGATTTTATATCAAAAAACGATTGAAATGAGTTTTCGATTTCGAACCGAAAAACAATAGATTTTGACTATTGAAATCCAAAGAAGGATCAATTCAATTCAATTTTATTTACAGTATCAAATCATGAAGAGAATTATCTCAAGACAATTTACAGATAGAGTAGGTCTAGACCACACTCTATAATTTACAAAGACCCAACAATTCCAGTAATTCCCCCAAGAGCAAGCATTTAGTGTGACAGTGGCGAGGAAAAACTCCCTTTTAGGGAGAAACCTTGGGTGGTGAGGAAAACTTCCTTTTAGGGAGAAACCTGGGACAGACCCAGGCTCTTGGTAGGCGGTGTCTGACGGTGCCGGTTGAGGGTGTGATGAACAGTGGCAATAATAGTCACAATAAAGATAATGGAACTATGACTAGAAATAGTAGGTGTAGTAGTTCATGGCATAGCAGGGCACTGCTGGGCGTAGCTGGGCGATTAGTATGCATATTGGAAAAAACAAAACTGAGGTTGTGTGATTTCACCCAGCAGTGTATATATGTATATATATGTATATATACATACAGTATACAGATTTTGTCAACTAATCAATTCGTTAATTTAATCGACAGATCTGTTAAACTGACAAAGAATCATACAAAAACAGCAATTTATATTTTGTGTTTACCATAGATGTGCTCATAATTTTCTTGTAAATAAATTAAGCATGAAAAAACATTTAAAAAATGACTAATCGACTCAAGAAATCTTAGTCGACTAAGACCAAAACTAATCCACAAAAGAGGGGGCGGCCCTATTATATATGCTTTAATTCATTAATTGACCTACATTGCCGTCAAAATCACAACTGCCTTGAAACAAAATCCAACACACTCACATCGACATTTAAAAAAAGTGTGTGATGTCACCCAGCCACCCTGGTCAATTAAACACCTCCCACTACAGGTTGGCATCACTCAAAAGGCTCATTAACCCTTCTGACCAACCACCAGTCGCAATCAGAAAAACATCCCGTCACATTGGCCAATCCCTACACGGGCAACGCAGGTCAACTCCCACACAAGTGACAGGAAATTGAATTGCTGGAGAGAACAAGGTCCGTCTGAGCACTTGAAAGACATTTGTTTATTCACAACTGGTCACACGGCCAGACAGACTTCCATGGGCTTAAAAAGTAAGAAGCAAAGGTGATATCCTAATACAATTTCATGAAGTGGAAATTACTTGTTTTTTTTGTACATCGTTGATATATGTGAGTGATATGAGGTAAATATTCCTACAGGCAAGCAGGAATGTGGTTGCATAAATCATCTCTAAAGCCGAGCACCGACGAGCTGAATCACAAAATTCTCAAAGCATGAAAAGGTTTACTAAAATATATATATCCCAGATACATCACATTTGGATCTATGAATCAATGTGGCATTTACTTTAGTGTGCAACTACGCCTTATGAAACGAAACGGGAGCAGTGATACATCGCCGAAGCGTCTTTGTGTGGTTGTTTTTTCAGACCACTAGTCTTAATCTACTGGGTTGATCTCGCGGTTCCCGCGGGATTATAAAATATCTGCAAACCTTCAAATATTTGAGGCAATCAACAACTCAACACGCATTTGCCGTTGGGATGCAAGAATGTGAAAACACACAAACGAACGGATAAAAAAGGAGTGAAATATGAAGAGAAATAAGGGGATCGGAGCGGTGCCCATTTCGGGGGTGTAAAATATGGAGAAGTGTGGATCATTGGGGGAGCTGCTCTGCCTGGGGGAACAGATGAAGGGAGGACACTCTGCCAAGATCTCTCCACTGGAGGGGGAGCTGAGGGACTGGAGCTCTATGGGAGAAAGAGTGTGCGCCTCGCATGCTGCTCTCCTCAATCTCAGTCTCACACGCCTGCATTGACACGTCCCAGGCTCTCTGCAGCGGAGGGAAATTGCTGCTGACAGGGCCTTGCAAACTTTCACAGCCATTTAGAAAGACTTACTCCCACACTTTTGTCACAGGCATTTATTGCACAAGATACATGATATGAAAAATTTACATTTTTTTGAACTTGGCATCCTTTTTTTTAACCAAGTTAGGCTTAAAAAACCATTCATAATTTTTCAGCCCTGCGATCGGCCCTGGTGCAAATGTAAACACACGACACGCCAAGTGAGACCCCGAGATTATGAAAATGCACAATATTCAAGAAAAAAAAAAATCCAAACGCTACTTCATGAATTTGTAACATATGAGCTCCTAATCCAATCGCAAATGTGATCTGTGTCACCATCACCCAAACACACTAGGCTGTTTTTAAGTGAGAGCAGAGGTTATTGCAGACTTATATCCCTTTCCCACTGGCCAAAAATTCCACCTACACCCACTAGATCTGGCTTGTGGGAAAGGTTACAATCGGCATTCACTCCCGGGACAAATTACTCTGCAGTAGGCACAGGTATTATTCGGCTCCAGCTCCGATCGGCAACAATGAAAACAGGACACCCGGGTAAAGTAGATACGCAAATTTTTCATCCCTTTTACGGCGCAATGCTGTGACACGTGTCGGCTCCGTCGGTGACCTTTGGCATCTCAGCCACAAATTCCGTCCATGCAGCACTTGAACATCAAATTAGTCAGCACCGATTTTGAAAGAGAGACTTAATAAGTAACAGAGTAACCACCGTAACATTTTCACTGGCCTCCATGTTGCTTTCTACTGTTTACTAACCCTGTGTTGTAAGAGTAACATATTTATTTAGAGGAAAAGTAGAGCCAGTGCGTTTGTGCACCTTATCGGAAAGCTGTAGCAGGAAAAGTTAACAACACCTGTTTTCGGCTATTTTTAGCAGGTTTACAGGTTTTTAAGAAACCAGCATATACACTCAAATGTTGGTGGAAAAAGGGTGTTACTGTACTGTACCTGCACGTCCACGACCAACCAGTGCCTCCAGTAAGCAGCCTTTGGTTGGGCGCGGCTTGGAGCATCCGGATCAACCATCACCAGAACATACATCTGATTCTGCAAACAGAAGGGGATTATATTGCAAAATCGATACAGGTCAATGCTGAATTCCCCTTCAGAACACACAACAAAATAATAGTTTACTTGCAAAATGTGCAAAATAATTGTTTTTCTCGATTACGTTGTTTTTGTGAGCCAAAATCTTAATCGTGATTAAAATGTGGTTAATTACACAGCCCTAGTAACAAGTGAATTTTATTTTATTCATTTTGTGAAATAGTTATTTGATTTCTCGACTGAGTACACAAAGCAGACTAACACAGTTCATACCCAAAGGTTGGGTTTGCCTTTTGTTGGTTTGACACATAATTTTAACAGTCTTACTTCAGCTGTCAAGGCCCAAATGTTGCTTAGAAAACAAAGTATTACATGACTATATTGTTGTAAAAAACATGAAATAAACTGTTATAAAAAGGCAACAATAAATATGAGATTATGTTCCGTTGCCATGCTAATCACTGACTGCAGTACACTCTTGTAGCTGTCACTTCTCTGTTATTCCTTAAACTTAATATCATTACTGTGACATCAATAAAAATGACAACATTTTGGATCCGATACCAAATCCTCTCGTTAACATATTCACAGTAACTTTCTGCCACTTACACAGTATCTTTGTACCCCTCAATCTGTCAATACATAAAGTGAGAGAAAAACCATCTTAACTAACACTTGATCACAGTTATTGGACGTTGACTTGGCGGCTTAACTGCCGGAAAATTTTCATTCTGTCATTCCCTAAAAGTTAGAGAATTATGAGAGCAGATTGAATTATTGCGAGAGCACATTTGTCATCCCTGGTCCTGCGCCCAAAATCTGCCAGACCATATGATGGGCTTTTTTTTATTTTGTTCACTTCCTCTACAAACAGAGACATTAATCGGGGCTGTTTCAATGTTACAATCCACGATGTCCTCTTTTACTGTATATGTACTTTCAACTGAAGCGAGACCATGATGATATTGGCTTTAAGTATTTAAAACAGATGTGTTTCTTACAATCTTACACTGACTGCCAAACAACACTGTCTGTCTGTGCTGCAGTGAAACACTTCACAGAATCAAATGCTCGTAAACATAAACCCTAAATGCCTGTTTGTTGTTTCCTATCAAGACATTCTTAAAAGGCCTCTGAAAATTATCGTAAGCCGATGTACTTGAACGAGATAAAGAGGTAGTCATGTATTTTCCTGCAGATGCTCATTTTCAGAAGGATTCTCTGCCTACCTGACAAGCAGTAATAAGCGTAAACAACTAAGCCTAATAATAGGATAATACTGTAGTCTCAGAGATAGTGCCTGCAGGTAACATCCAGACACACCGGCAACAATAGAGCCTCCTCCACAGCCTGTCAAAAGTGACTCTATATCAGTGACCCCCCCCGGGCAGCTTACCAACCATGACCTGTTGCCTTCTCAAGAGTTGTAATCCTCATTTGTACATGTTTGCTACCAGGCAAAAAATAAAACACTGTGATAATGTAGTTACACTAATATTTAAGTCAGACCCTGATGCATTGAGAAATAACATGGTTTCAAACAACAACAACAACAACAACACACACACACACACACACACAGGCAATTTAAGCATTTAAATAAAAGATGACCTCTAGTCACAATTATCATTGAAAGAAATAGCACTTTATCGGTTATTTCACGAACGTTACCATGGATGGAAAATACACTGTATAGGGCAGGCTTAGTTCTCCTGAAGCCAAATTTAGAACAACATTAAGAACATTTCACGAATTTCCAAGTATAACAACTAAAAACAGCGCCTGTTTATGGTGGCCTGGGCACCAGATTTCAATTATTTCTGCGCATATTTAGTCTCTACCTGTAAGAATCTGGCTGGTCCAGCTGGCACAAGCAGCAAATAATACAAGAGGCTCCCTCCGTGCTTGCACTTCACACATTGTGGCATGTACCCCTCTCTCTTACAAGGACACTTTTTTTTTTTCTCCATCTGTCAAAATCCACATTAATTACGCACAGATATGTGTGAAAGACTCCAGGGAAAAACAGATGCATATTCTGCCATCTGAAATAATTTATCAGGGCTCGAACAAACTAAATGTACAGTATATCAAAACGTGTTTTAACACGGCTAATTCTCATGGCTGGATACTGGAAGGAAAACAGTTTCCAAAAATATGTTATCAGTATTACCCACTAATACTATACTAATAAGGAAACGTTACATTTGAGCCTTGATGATAATTGACACACAAAGCTATTTTTTATTAGTATTATTATTTATTACTAAAGAATTCCACATGTTTTTATGGTTCTGTGTTTAGTAAAGCAATATTACGCCTTAGACAAGTCTTTATGTCTAAGGACAAGTCCTTAGACATAACCAAAGTGCCTATAACATGACGTTAAATCACACCCTCTAGTGTAATATTGCAATTATACAACGGTTACCAGCAATATTAAAGTTATAATCAAACTGTAATCATATTGTGAGGCAGTTCGAAATAAAAAAAAAGCAACAGAGACGATTTTTAGTCCCTCCCTGTTTAGTCAGCTAGCTAACATAAGCTAATGTTAGCTTTGTAGGGATCACGGGAACTCTGAATAACAGAATAAATTCCGCGCATATAAACACAAAACTGCTTTGCAAACTCAATCTTGTTACAACTAACACATCTGACGAAAAAAAAATGTTTTTCCCTCGACAGATTTAGCTCCTGTACGTCCACGAACTTCACATGTAGCAGCTGTTTTTAACATAGCGCCGAGTCATTGGCACAGCTGATGTGATCCAAACATTTCCAGTAACCGTTAACTCCAGAAGGTTGCAAAAAAATTAGTCTTTTATTTCGATTAATAACTTTATATAAATATGTTGGAGAGTGTCTGTGTGTTCCACTGTTGTTCCTGATTTATTTAATGAAAACAAATGTTTTAAAACAGTTTTGACTCAACTCCGTAACGTCGACATGGAAATGGCGGAGTATTTAGTAGTATTTCATTATTTAGTGATGAGCCTGGTGTGCTGTCATGCTGATTTGTGCACGTTCTAAATGTCTAGTTGAACATTCAGATTGGCTGGTCGGATCTACTTGTTGTATAATCTTTTTTCATTTAGTTTAATGTAAATGATTGTAAAAGAGATGAGAGGTCAGCTGCCCACTCTGTTATACTCAGTAATGGTGTCTAAATGACTTTGAAATGCCAGAATAATCTGAGAGCTCAGAGCAGAAGTGAAATATGGGTAGGTGTCGTCCACACACCACAGAGCGTCATCGGGCCTTATACAGACTGGAGGTGGGGGGAGATTGAGCCTGCTTTCTCTTGGGATTAACCTCCCACGTCCTGCTGTGATCACAGCAAAACGGCCCAATGGGACCACACCTCGGACCGCCAGGCGGCTGGAATACACCCTGCAGCCGACGTCTGGGCGTCTCTGTCACGGCTACTGGTCGGGGGCAGAGAGGAAAGGGGAACAGGGAGGTACTTTTGATCAGTGACATATACAGAGTTTGAGGGGGAAGTCACTCATTGAGAAGGTTTACATGCACACTAATATTCCAAATATGACAATATTGCAAAATCGATACAGGTCAATGCTGTTTGTAAACAGCATTTTCTGTTGGGATATTTCCGAATATAGAAAATTTTTTCGCAGTGAAATTGTATTTTGCATTCAAACGAATAGTGCTCTCTAGCGCCTCGCTTTTTCAAATGCGTGTTGCAACTACGGTAGCCGTTATGTACCAAGAAGCTATGACAACAAGTCTTCCAATTTTTGCTTTTTTGGCGACGAGGATTCCTTCTCGCGTGGCTCGGCATAAGTACGATCCTCCATTATGAACTAAAGTGCAGTGCAGGCTTTCAAATTAGCCGGGGCGGTGACAAGCGCCTCTCACTGATCTCCTTCTCCGTTTAAGCTGGTTTCAGTCACGTGACACTGGCTCTGAAGGCTAGCGCTCTACGTCCCTCTCAGCTATTATAGTTTTTCAAAATGGCGGAACGACATGGAAGCCCCCTTGAACTTGCCTGTCCAATGCCAATACAGATAATAAATTATTCGATTACGAGGATAAGACAGATCATTGGCAGAGGTAAGCTGGTTGAAGGAAAGAAAGAGGGACACTGTGTTCACACGGTCCAACAAGTCCACCAACAATTGAAAACTTTATTTTTTTTAAAAACCTATTTTGCACTGCTGCATGTAAACGAGAACATTAGTGGAATATTCACTTTCATTACCCATGTACACAGCTTAGTCGGAAAATTGACTATTTCGGAATAAGGGCAAAAAACGGAATATTATGTAAACGTAGTCACTGAATACTTGAACTAAATACCTCTTCATGATTATATATCATGGATATGCAGGTGTAGTTTTTCTTTTCTTTTTTAAATAGATTTTTATATTGTTGTATTTTCAAAAGATGACATGAAACTCCCACTCCATGCCAGTAGCATCGAGGAGATTGAGCCTGCTTTCTCTTGGGATTTACCTCCCACTTCCTGCTGTGATCACAGCAAAACGGCCCAATGGGACCACACCTCGGACCGTCTGGGCGTCTCTGTCACGGCTACTGGTCAGGGGCAGAGAGGAAAGCGGGAAGGTGCTTAATTCAGTGACATCTATAGGTTTTTGAGCAGGGAGTCACCTAAATCCATGAACTCAATACCTCTGTATGATTATTTATCATGGTTTACAGGTGTAGTTATTTTTTTTGTATGGTTATATTTTCAAGAGATGACATAAAACTCCCACTCCATGCCAAAAGCATCGAGGAGATACACTATTTGCAAAACAGAAGACGTTGGGAGAACAAAGGCAGAGGAATACCAGCGTCTCTGAGGATGTAAACTACTGGCTTACCTTTGAGTGAACTCTGCTGGGGATGAGAATCAGAGAGATGTCTAATCGCTGCTCTCGTAGAGCTGCCTGGGCTATCGAGCCCAGCTCTGCTAACTGATGACACCACGAAGGGCGAGAATGAGTTAGCGAAGAGGGAGGGAGGAGAGGCCCCTCTGTGAGTTTACAAGTTCATGCTTTATCCCTGACCCAATACCAAACAGTGTCATCCGTGCAGCTGCCTATTAATATACCCGTTGCTTTATCCTCCCTGCTTCATCTCCTTCAGCCTCGGCGCACAGAACCCGCAACGTTTCATTAAATGGTCAACTGCGCTCACCGCTCCGCCCGGGCCAAATCAACGCATCGATCTCAAATCCCTGTTTAAGTAGCAAAAATACTTGAACTCGTTTGGTAATTAACAGGTATCTGTGTTGTGATTAAGACACGGCGGTGGCTTAACAACCATCGACTGCGGCTTAGAACAAGGTTGAAAGATCGATCTGTAAATACGGAAAAACAGAAACTCTAAAAACACAACCGCAGAAGTACATTTTTCAGATGATGAATAATAATTTCATAGTTTTAAAGTATTTCAAAAGATTTTGAAATTGAACTTAACATACAATCTAGTGTCATGTGAATTCATAGAGCAAAGATGTGTGGACTTTTTAACTAACGACAAAATAATAAGGTCTCATTTCGGAGCCAGGATAGCAGTGAGAGAGGCCGAAAGAGCAAGTGATGGGGAAGCGTAACAGTGGACCGCTGTCGGGGTCACAGAAGGAGGGTCGTCCCGTTGGAGGGGAGGTCAAGGGTCAGCCAGGCAGCCGTAATCGAATCCTGACGAGAGAGTGTGGGGGGGCGTAGACCCAAAAATGAGATGGAGATAGAAGGGGGGGGGGAAGGGGCGCTGTGGCGCTCACCTAGAGGTCCCCCCCCCCACCTGTCATCTCCAGAAGCTTTGAAAGCTCACTGTTCCTCACTGCAAGCAGCATTTGATTGGTAATCTGCCACAGAGGAACAAGGTGAGAAAGAAACGGTGCATTTCTGGGGAATCAGGTCATTATTCTAGTGTTATGAATACGGAGACATGAATTGGGCCTGGGTATCGCCACCAATTTCCTGAATCGATTCCAATTCACAAGGCTCCGATTCGATTGCCGATTCGATTCTATGTTGCTTTGATTAGGGATATGTCAGTTACCATACCAATTTAGCTTGGATATGAGAGGTACTCAGAGAACGTATGCTGTAAATTGTACAAGGAACCCTCTAACCTGCTGCATAAATAAATGTTGCCGTTAATAATTGACCCCAAAGCAGTTACATAGAGACAGAAAAAATTGTACAAGTGCAAGTGAAAATAGCCGTGCCAGTGGCCGGGTTGGATCAGTGGGTAGAACAGGGGCACATATACTTGGAGGTTTATGCCTCGACGCAGAGGTCCAGCGTTCAAAGTCGACCTGTGAGGATTTACTGCATGTCTTCAGCCTTTCTCTCTCCCCTTTCTCACCTAGCTGCCCTGTCAAAATTAAAGGCAGAAAAGACCAAAAAATAATCCTTGACATGGGATTGTCTAGTTTCCTATGATACTAATATCTTCACACTCTACAACAAATTACAAAACTCACATCATTTCAATGTATTTCTCAATGAAAATAAGAATAATGACGCAAAAATGATCATTCTCTCCAATACTGTAAATAATATCGCAATATCAGTCAAAATAATCGCAGTAACAAACGTTTCTCGTATCGTGCTGCCTCCTCTCCTTCGATTTTAACCCAGAAAATTTAGTTCTTTTTTGGGCGTTTTAGGCCTTCATTTTTATAGGACAGCTGAAGACATGGAAGGGGAGAGAGAGGGGGAATGACATGCATAACATTTATTATTAAACTCCATAACACATCATTTCGGTGCTTCTTGCCACTTTAGTGCAACTTGAGTGCTACTGATGCTTCTAAGACTATTATGCAAGACGATTTTGGCCGGTAACAACTACAGTTACTGGTTTAACACTCAGATTGATTATTGACACGTATAAATTATATGCAAAGTGAATGCCAATACTCCTCAGCGTGTTCTTAAGCGCCTCACACAGTGCGGGCTGCTCACTACCTCCAAACCAGCCTATTTTTAACTCAGCCTCCCTCCCACACAGGAGTGGAGTGTGAAGTGGCTTATAAATCCACACTTGGAGGAGCCACATGGTCAAAGGAAAGTCACATGTGGATACAAACGCATATTCGAGGCCCAAAGAAAACACAGCTACTAGATCCCCGCTGGGTAGCCAAACAGAGAAGTGAGGCAGCAGTTCAAGGGGAATCACAGAGGACTATAAAACAAAAGTTTACATAATTACATAATCACTTCTTTTCAGTCTGAACAAAAAAACATGGATTACAATGCTACATTTTAATCAAATAAACACATCACAGAAAGTAAAATATAGGAAATATTTTATAGTAGGGCTGCAACTATTGGTTGCAGTCGTTTTTTTTCTCGATTAATCGATTAGTTGTCTGGTGAAAACAGTGAAAAATGTCAATCAGCGATTATCAAAGCCCAAGATGACGTCCTAAACAGAGCTGTAAAGATTAATCAATTAGTTGTCAACTATTAAATTAATCTGCAACAATTTTTTAGAATCGATTAATTGGTTTGAGTAATTTTTTATGAAAATAAAGTAAAACTTCTGTGATTCCATGATTTTTCTAGTTTCTTCACTCCTCTGTGACAGTAAACTGAATATCTTTCACAAGACATTTGAGGACGTTATTTTGGGCTTTAGGAAACACTGATCGACCATTTTCTGACATTTTATAGACCAAACAACTAAGTGATTAATTGAGAAAATAATCTACAGATTATCAGATATGAAAATAATCGTTAATTGCAGCCCTAGTCCTACAATTTCTTGTTTTGTCCACAACTCAGAGATATTTAGTTTACTATCAGAGGACAGAAAAAAATTATAAAATATTCACATTTAAGAAGCTGCAATCAGAGAAATTTGACATTTTTTTCATAAAAAAATGCCTCAAACCGATTATCAAAATAGTGAATAATTTATTAGTTGACAACTAATCGATTAATCTTTGCAGCTCTAGCCTATATATTCTGCACAATATCAATATACTGTAAATATTCTCTGTCTGTGTATATACCTTGGCCAATAAAGCCACAAATGAACCACTCTAACATAAAACTGTAGACGTGTTTGTATGCAGTCTGTCCTGAACTCTGTTTGCAAAGCCTTGTACTTTCGTGGTGCAGTTTGGAACAGCTACGAAGCCATAGCTAACAGAGAGATGGTTCACAGTCTGATTGAAGCTTGAGGGGGGTGAAGGAATTAGTAGCAGCCTAGGGAGCCATTTCTGCATTTCTCTCAACATTGAAGACCTCTTTCACCGCGCCATGCTTGCGAACACAGCCGTGCTCATGTTAAGCTTATTAGTCACCCTGGATGCGATCTTGCTAGCTGAGGCTTTCAACACTTTCTAGTGGTGGCTTTACACACATACACCTACTCACTGCCATGAAAGCATTTCTGCAAATGCACATGCTCAAACACAGTAACTACCACTAACAGGTACTCAGAAGTAGCATGCAGCCAGGCTAAATGAGGCGAGAGGGAAATATTTTTGCCATGTAGTTTGGCTGCTAAGAACACAACACAGTCAAATTACAGCACTGGACTCATATCCATAATTACTCTGTCAAGCATGTCAAACACTGAGAGTCATAGATCTGCTTGCACCACCAAGTGCAGCCTAGAAAAGTTTATGGTGAGCACATTGTAATTACTTCACCAGGATTTGGGAATCTGAATAAACTATTTGATTCTAAAAGTACTAACGGAATAATTTGGGAGATAAAGAGAAATAATTAATATGGATCTATTGGGATTAGCGGATGCTTTGGTTAGTGGACTGTATGTGCAACTGAAAACAAGCAAGTTGACATGAGATTTAAAAGCTGTAAACACCTAAAGCTCAAATTGAACATGTGTTCAAACAAATTAACTACCTGGGTCATTACATTTAATGTTGGCAGCTATTTTATTCATGTGGAAACCAATTGTTCCATTTTTTATTTGGAGTGAGAAGAGTGAAAGCTTGAGCTACATTATCAGTCTCGTTTATTTTAAAGGGTAATTTTGTTTAGTTTTTTTTAAACCTGGGCCCTATTTTAGTCTCTATCTAAGTGACTAATGTGAACAAAAATCTTTGAAATTGGTCCAGTATTGAGCGAGAACGCTGTAACCGTCAGCCGTGAACCGGGCTGCAACGTAACCCTATAGGGCAAATGTGCATCGTCAATTTCCGTCCACTAAAAGTTCAGTTTTTCTGTTTCTGACAGGCTCAGATTATTATTCTAAGTGTCTGACAACATTATGGAAAGGAGCCCTACAGAGATAGACCTTTTTATTAAAGAGGAAGATCCTTTATGTTCAACATGAAACAGCCCCGAAATCACCATCGTTAAAGTCGACATAAACAAATAAAACTCCCAAAAGCCGTCTTGGTTCGTCTTTCCACTGGTCCAACAGTCACCACTCTGGTTTAGATTAAATAAACCCTTAATTCAGCACTTTTAGTGGACGGAAACTGATAATGCGCAACTGCCAATTAACGTTACACTGCAGCTTGTTTCCCCAGCGGTCTTGCTTAATACTTGACCAATGTCAAAGATTGTTGTTCCCATCAGTCATTTGGACACAAAAACATGGGAAAATAAATCCAGGTTGAAAAGAAAAAAAAGTAACCCTTTAATAAAAGAGTAATTGCTATTTTTGCATCTACTTTGACACTTGGTGCCACATTTTTAAGGACTGTCTATAATATAATATCTGAAAGGCTTACAACAGTTACACTTCATGGAGAACCATCATGCAGCAAACACACTTCTGAAGACGATGGGATAAATGCTGCCATGACGGGAGCTTAGTTGTAAGCACTCTGACACTCATTCCTATTTGGCCATCGGAGCTGTTAAAGGTGTCAGGCCTGTTCACAGGCACTGTGTGTCTCACCAGCCAAGATGGCTTCCACATTTTTTCTATCATGATTAATTATGGTTTCTGATGGTAGTACAGTGAGAAAGTGTAAATTATTCCCACATTTCCTTGTGCCCTCCGTTCAGTCACTGTTGTGTAGGAAGATGCTATTGACGCCATCCATGGATGGCGACCAAAAGGCTTCTACATGGGGTGGCAAACTCTAGTGCCTATTAAGGGGTGGAATTTGTGGTGGTGGGGGGGTTGCTTGGCGTGTGGGCTGAACCTAGTCAAGACTGCCAGTTGACAGGGCCAGATTTTCCAGTATGGAAGAGTCTTGTTTCAGTGGGCGAAGCTGGGTGTTGGGAGACTGGGAGAGAGGACTGCCCAGGGCTTGGAAGCTCGAAAGAGAATATTTCAAACAGACAAGCACCGTCTGTGTTCCAGTGTCACCAGCCCACCCGTCTGACAATCAGGGCTATGTCATCGCACGGGCTCTGAGTAATTCACGGAGCACTCTTATCACCTTAGAAGATGTGGCAATCTCAGACGTCAGAGCAGTCTGAGGGCCCAGCAGTGTGGAAGACAAAAAAGAACAGTTAAAATGTTCACCTGCAGGCAAAACATTAAGAGCATGAACAGCAAAGCTTGGAGAAATGCAACCACAATACTGTGCTTTAATTTTGAATCCTTAGCAACAATGTGTCCTCAAAAACACACGCTTTGCACGCAGCACTGAAAATCCTTAGTTTTGGAGAACTGGCTGGAATAAAATAATTCGTCTGACAGATCATTTTGTGTATGTTGATATATTTAGCGCTGTCAGAGGGGACATCACGGAGAATGGCACTTATATCACAATGCAAAAACTGTTATCACAGGAGGTACAGGTTTATGGTTCAAGGGCTCGTCCATTCAAAGAGAACAAGCTCAGCCTCTCTGCCTGACACACTGATAAAGACAGCACAAATAAAACAGCTCCACAGCTCCATCTTTGCCTCTCCCCAAGGGAATAATATATCACCCATCTGAATGTGGCACATATTGAATCATTTCCAGCGTTGGTGATTCATTTGAATAAATCAGCCTTTTTTATTTTGCCAACTTGAACTGATACTGAAATAAGAAAAAAAACGGAGTCACATTGTTAGATGTGAGGAAGGACAGGTGTTAAAGTGCTCTATAGGATTGGTAATCCTAATCCCCTTTCAAGCAACAATTAATGACTACAGCAATAATCTTCGCATATATGTTGTTGCAATTCCTTTTTGACTGTCAACCATAACCTGCCTAACTCACATACACCAAATCCAGGGGGATATGTCGCTGCAGGCAGATAGGATCTTATCCTGGATTTGCATAGATAAATGCACAGCAATAATTCAAGTAGCACTCGGGACAGACGCAGTTTTGACCTGAGATATGTCTTTAATCTGACCATACGCTATTGACAAGACCTGGTCTCAGGAGCTTAATTTTCATACACAGTTGATCCAGAGAAAGAGATCCACTTGTTATCTGCATTTGCTCTCAACAGATATCAAACATTTCATGGAAAGAAAATGTAAAATGGAAGATTTTCTGAAACAAAAAACTTTCAATGTCTTCTGCAAGAAGCTATGGATGCACAGGATCAGCCTATCGGCAAATTTGAAAAATCAGCAGCTTGTGCAATGAAAGGGTTACATCCGCATTCAAGCTAAGAGACATACTCTAACATACACAGACACAAATCCTGTTGAGCTGAGCCGAGCAGAGATACCCTACCAGCCCTCCAAGGCACAATTAGGATTTCACGGGGGAAGAAATCTACATTCCTGCACACATGAAAAAAAGTCCTTTCTCCCTCTCCACAACAATATCAACTTTTTACTCAAGGAAAAACCTGAAGCACCACTCGATAGGATTTGGACAAAGAAATAAAAAAACAAAGCCAGAAAAAAAAGAAAAATCTAAATTTAAGCTGCAGTTGTTAAAGAAAAAATATTATGGTTGAGGAAAATCCAGTCCTAAGCCTCCCAGTTCCAATCAATTTCTCCTATTCTCTGTGATATGAAAAGAAGCAACCACTCATAGTTTGTTTGAAGTGCTCGACTGCGTGGAGCTGTGCTGCGTTCAACAACACTTTGTATGGACAGCCTCAGTGTATGATTTTAACACTTGTCAGACATTCAGTCCAAGTGCAAGAGGGGAAGTACCTGACAGCTGGATAAGAGAAGGGATGGAGCAACATTTCATTTTATAAGGTATCCTGATAAGTGGGCAGAAACACATCAGAGTTAAATCATTATGGTACAGCACATATAGGGCGGAGATACATATCCGCGAGAGCAAGTCATCATTGTGTGCTGTCACACTCGTCTTAGCAGGCTGTTATATTGTTTGCATCAGATACATTTCCTTATACAAAAACATAGCTATGCAGAGTAAATGATCTTGTCTGCTTCTTAGGTTTGGAACATTATTGATAATGACAAACTGGTACATTCATTGATGCAGAAGTAGGGGGCTACAACTTTCTTGTACATAGAGAAATATAATTAAATGATTTGTTTTCATTATTCACAGGGTTTTTATTACCATAATAACTCTTAGGCGCCTCCGTGTTGTTGTTTTATTGGTTGATTGGCCCATATATAAGCTCAGAAAAATCAGCATTGTTTCAAAAAAAGATTAAGTGGCTCCGCGTAATATTCCAGTGTGGAAGTACTTATGACTAAAACAACTATTTGAAAAAATATATTAAAAACTATTTGGACAAATATATCTGAAATATGAAATATTGTAATATTGAAAAGAAAGCCCCCCTGGTGTGTAAAGGACTTAATACTTCAGCAGCAATCGAGCCAAAGACTGGAAAAAAGTGAGAAAACCTGTGACCAATGAACAGCTAGGTGGCGAGTAAGCTTCTGAGCACATTACACATTGAACGTGGATATTTGGCTTGTCAAAATGATTGCTGTCTTAATTTGGTAGCTCGTCTTCATTTGTCAGAAAAAAAACATTCATCTATGAAATAAAACAAATGAAAACTACTTTCCAGAGTAAGTTTAAAGAGGCCATTTATTTTAGGCAGCTCTTTAAACTCTTATCCAAAGAAAATTAATTATGCTTGTAGCACGGAATCATGTCTGATTTAACTTTGACAGACATTAAGCTAAATACCATGAAGGCAATACATTGACTCAGGCTTCATCTACAATGACTGTTTTCAAGTTTAAATTTACAGTTTTACTGATGCGATCTGGCAAAACTAATGCCCTGAAGCACATCCATAGAGCATTATGCCATATAAAGGCATTAGCAGCACTTGAGTTTGAGCAAGACCTTTTAGCTGCCCGGCCTGTGAAGTGGTGTTTTAAGGAAAAACACATTGTAACCGTCACTACTCATTCTCAGATTTGGGTTGCGTCTGAAGAAAAGGTTAAGCACATCATCTATCTGAACATGCCCAGATCTGCAGTCAGGCATAAAGTTGACTCCCAGATACATCGTGCAATCACTGTTGGGCATCGTTTTGATTTTAATAATTCTGATTCCAATTCCGATTCTTCCTTTCAATTCCAGTTCTTATCGATTCTGGATTCACGCTATTTCAAAGAGAAAAAAGGAAAATGTTATTTTGTTTCAGTGGTGATTCACAGTTTTCCCCGGCTTTTTCCAACGTAAAATCAAGCCACACTTTAGAGCGCTGCTTGCTGTGCTCCATGGCTGCAACACAACAAGCGCCTGGAATTGCGCTGGTCGCTAAGTAAACCAAAACGTGCGCGTGTTAAATTTTGAACCGATGATCGGATTCGAAACCAAATTTTCCAAATGATTCCAATAAAAAAAAAAAATGAATCCAAGTTGGAATCGGTTCCCTATGCCCAATCCTAATCACTGTGCATCAGCTTTCTCATTATCCATACCTCTCATGACATTCATAGAAAGAAACAAAGCATCCTGCCAACACCTACTCTGCGAGAGAGCTCTTTCAGTTCAGCTCAAAAGCTGAGAGCTCCCAAACCTCCACACCACAGTGTGGGCAGTTCTGGCAGAGCCATGTGCCTAAGAACACTGACTGAGTGCAACAGTTGGACTAATAACAGTACAAAATAGAATAAAATGGACGCACGGCTTGGACAGCTCCACAGCTGAAAAGCAGGTTGAATTCGGCCCACCTCTGTCTTATTCAAGAGCGAAAGATGTCCACAATACATCTCAGGTCTTAGTGCCATGAGGGGCGTTGAGCTCGCAGCTTCAGCCACTTCAGGGTAAAGCAAATCACTTTAATATGTTAAGAAGATTAAGCTGGATAAATGTCTAGATACATTTTTTGAAAAGCCACGTAAATCTGTAGTGTTTTTATTTGGGGAGGGGCGGTATGTGAGTCAGTTGAGACGATCAACACAAGCCCACCGAAATGCAACGCGATTGGCTAGGGGAAATTGGGCTTATTTTGAGATTTTGCATTTTTAAGCTTCTTGAATCTAAGACCATCCCACCTCTTTCTTATTATTTTTAACACCAACCTTTGGGACAACAAAACTATAGAGAGAAATAAATATATAAAAACGCTGGTCACAGTTTCATGTGCCCCTGCTCTCCGGCTTAGATTTAAGACTGAAACACAAAGAAGAGAAAGAGGTTAAAGTTGAAGGTTTTTAAAGTGAAGTACTCAAAGGGCTTTCAGGTATATCATTCAAGTCAAATTAATTGATTGAAGCAAGTATATTCTAAATACAAAATACATGGCTGACTTTTTTTTTTCTATCTTAAGAATTAGCAATCTGAGGGTGTCCGCCTGTCAGCTCGCTGTGCTAGAAATTGAGTGTGAAAGCGAAAGGGAGAAATGGAACAAATAATGTAAAGGGATTAACAAATCATTTGCATAACATTTTCTCTGATTTTCTCTGCTTCCAAACTACAGGATCGGGAAAAAAATGACAAGGAAGGCAGTTTAATCATCCCCCTGTTCTCAGATCAATCAAGCATCAATTGACCTGATTGCTACTACTATTAGCTACAGCCTTTTAATGTCAAAAGCAAAATAAATCGCTGGTAAAATATCCTAGAGAATGGTTTTAAAAAACCGACCCACGAGGTAACTAAACAAGTTGGGAAAAGCAGGAATCATCTGATGAAAAGCATTCTCCAAAGAAAAACTTGAATAGGGTGCATTTGTGAAAAGATACTTTACTTTCACCGTGCCAAACGTGTATTAACCTGTTTTTTTTCTCAACACTCTGTCGCTCCATCCAGAGTTAAGACAATAAGACCACTGAGGAGATGAAGGGGATGGCATTATGGGGAGTTAAGCATTATGAGCAGCCCTGAAGCTGTTCCTAAAGAAGGTGAATCAGAGGATTGGGACACAACTGTAACTAAACCCTGTGCCGGACCACAAATGAGAAGCACAAAACATTTTGGGCAAAATGCCACTAAGCCAAGCATCTGGGTCTTAAGTAAACTTCCAATCATCACTCTTAACTTTGTAATTACTTAGTTCTAAAAGAGAAGAGGCTGTCAAGGGAAAAAAAAGGAAAATACCTCCATTTGAAACAAAAGCACAACAGTAAGTGCTCAAGTGTTAAAACTATTATTTATTTAAGATAAATTATAGAATCTAAAAGAAAGTTTACATTTCAACTACAATAAGTCCTCCAAATCATACGGCAATATGTTGTTTAATCTTCCCTCTAATACGACCCACAGGAGCGTTTTTGTTCCCATATCTAACCTGCGCTGTTTTGGGGACAGAGCCTTCTCCAGAGCAGCTCCCAGGCTCTGGAACTCCCTCCCCCAAGAGATCCGCACCTCTGAGTCCCTCACCATCTTCCAGTCCCGCCTCAAGACCCATCTCTTCACCTCAGCCTACCCATAGTCCACCTGCCCCCCTCCCTTTTTCATCTGTATCTTGTTTTGTTCTACTTGTTCTGTTTGCTCGTTTTGTTTTATTATGTTTTTATAATCTTCCCTGCCCTGTAAAGCGACTTTGAGTCCATGAAAAGCGCTATATAAATTCAATTTATTATTATTATTATTATTATTATTATATCTAAACCAGAGAAAGTGATTTTAAAACAAGTCGTTAAAATAGTGAAACTAGTTGGTGACGTTATAAACACCTCTTATAGTGGGGCGGCATTGCTCAACAAATTGTTCATTTTGTAGTAAAAGCCCCCAAATTGGCAGATGTATTGACGGATACATGGGGAACAAAACTGGATATTGGGCCATCGCAAACTCACACCCTGGTTGCTGTGAATGGCTGCCAGCGGTTGGTCAAAATGTCCTATCCCATTGGAACAACATGCAATAACAGACATTATCTACATCCTAGCAACCCTGAGAACTTAATAAAATACTTACTCACAATTATATGTAATCATATAATTTCATTATATTATAATTTTATTATATAGTGCCGTGAATCAGTAAAAACGGTTCCCGTACACAGTTCTCAGTGGGTGAAGTGGGACAGTAAAGCTTCATAATTTTTATCTGTACATGTATATACTGCCATAATCAACACTGAGAATCATGACCAAGTAGGAGATTAAAAAATATAGATTATGTGGTTATGACACTACTCGCGGGGGCGTGGCACACCATATGCAGACACAGAGAAGGTAAGTTAAATGAGTGTTCTCAGATGAATAATGTTAAGGTAAAAAAAAAACAACTGATGGATAATGAACAATAGGTTAGCTATGCCGCCCCACTATTAGTTAATTTTAGTTAAACATCGTTGTTTGGTTTCAAATCAGACGTTACTTCACTTTTGGTTACGCATGTGAGGCTGAATGTCACTTAGCACCGTTTGTTTCGTAAAAAAACCCTCACCTTTTACTTTTATTTTTAAACAGGAAACAAACCCTGGTTATCTGGGTTAAAGTCTTGTATTTGTTCTACCCATCCACCACCCCAACCTGCGTCCTTGCTTGGCTAATTTGGCGCTCTCATACAAGAGGCTGCAGATGTCTCCCTGCTGGACAGATCACATTAATAAAATGTACAAGTTTCTTACTGTGCCAAAGTGCGACTGAGTCTTCTTCCAGATCTTACAATGATTCCCTGGTAAATGTTAGGTTTCTGTGGCTCGTATAAATAGAAATTTAATCTTGTATGTTTGTCTAAGTATCCACAGCAGCAGATGCACTTCCCATGCAGATTATGAATCTCTGTTTAAACAGATCTTGCCGTCAATGTATATGAACTGACAAGATAGAATTTCTGTGTGAATACTGAATAATAATCAGGAGGCACAGATTCAGGTTTTTTATTAAAGACCTGCTCCTTTCCTAAGTCTTTACTATTGCCTCTGTGCTGAAGCAGGCATGTGTGGTCTCGTGTTGGAAAAATGTGCACCCGATTCCAACATGCAGACATCAGGCTGTTCTAATGAACATTTGTACATATCGCTACGAAAAGTAATGCATTGTAAATTGTATGTATTCCATGTATTTATTTATGTATGCGCCACATTGACCCGCTGCTGTATAAGACCGCCCTGGTCCGCGTATGGAGGCAGTTGGAGTGGATGGATAGTTCATATAACACAGCTTTCAAGCGGGGGAGCGGCGTTCGTGTCCTGGAAGAAATTAAGGGGAAAAACGCAAGACTTTCACCCAGGAAACGTGTGTTTGTGTCCCGTGATTGCTTCCTAAGTGGACTGCTGTTTTAACCCAAGCCAAAATCTTTTTTCAAATCTTAACTACTCGTTTTGGTGTCTACACTTAAAGGTCCCATGACATGCTGCTTTTTGGATGCTGTATATAGGCGTCAGTGGTCCCCTAACACTGTATCTGAAGTCTCTTTTATATAGACCTTAGTGGTCCCCTAACACTGTATCTGAAGTCTCTTTTATATAGACCTTAGTGGTCCCCTAATACTGTATCTGAAGTCTCTTTTATATAGACCTTAGTGGTCCCCTAATACTGTATCTGAAGTCTTGTTCCTGAAATTTAGCCTTGGTACAGAATTACAGCCACTAGAGCCAGTCCCACAATGAGCTTTCCTTAGAATGTGCCATTTCTGTGTCTGTAGCTTGAAATGCTATTGAAGATGAGAAAGAGGGGGACAAGGTGGACGGTGGGGGTGTGGTCTTGACCAACTGCCACTTTGCTTGTTTGCAAGCCATGATGTCTCTCGCTTTCTCATGGGTGGGCCAAATTCTCTGGGCGGGCAAATTAGAGAAAGGGGAGGTAACCTTGCTCCTTATGACCTCATAAGGAGAAGATTCCAGATCGGTCCATCTGAGCTTTCATTTTCTCAAAGGCAGAGCAGGATACCCAGGGCTCGGTTTACACCTATCACCATTTCTAGCCACTGGGGGACCATAGGCAGGCTGGGGGAACTCATATTAATGTTAAAAAAAACTCATAAAGTGAAATTTCCGTGCCATGGGACCTTTAAAGGCAGGGTTGGAAACTTTTTCCAATTTAGTCGGAGCTCCGAGGAGATGCTACTTTCAAATCTTGCTAGCTTATCAACATTACCAACCATGGCTTTAACTGTTGTCGCCGTCAACTTCTGTCAGCTTAACTTAACTGTAACGGCCCCAGAAAGGACCAGCACCGCTCTGTGCTCTGTACCCGGCTCACAGTAACCTTTTCCCGGCTAAATTTAACTGTAAAGACGGCTAACCTTAACTGCCATGTGACCGGTCATCATGTGACCTACGAGGGTCGCCATAATTTCGTAGGATATTGCATACATTTTTGTACGATATCATATGAACCCGTTCTTGAGAATGGGTTGCAGACATTAACTCTTCTTTCAACAATGGACAGTTACATTTTAAGACTTTGATAGTTTGCTATGTAAGTAAAGTTGACCTCTCTATCAACACTAAAAACATTCCCATGTATTGAAGCAAATAAACTAGTCTTAAGAACATCAGGGTCGGTTGAATCGGCTTTGCATGTTGAATCACCTCCTTTAGTCAGAGCTTTTGCCAAACACTGAAAATCATTTTCTCCAATACTGCTGCCTGCATAGAAACCTGACCATTGTCATCTGTAAGAGCATCCCAGAGCTTCCTTAATCTGTTCTTATCCTCCCATTGATACTACAATACATTTTTATGGTAATTGAAATCACATTTTACTCACAGCCACAGAGTAAAAAGTATTGCTGCCTGCCTACGCTCTTCAACCAAATGTAAGGTGAAGGAATACCATGCTGCAACAGCAAGGGTACAAAAAGGGTCGCTACAAATAAAATAGAATAAGGCAGGGCTGTGCAATTAATCAAATTTTGATCGCAATTTTTATTTCGGCTCCTAACGATCACAAAAACAATGAAATTGAGAAAAACGATTATTTTGCCCATTACGTTTTGCAAGTAAACTTTTATTTTGTCTTGCGTTCTGAAGGGGAATTCAAAAAGTTCAACGGGAAAAGTATGAAGGGAAATTTCACAGTTCAATGTGTTTTCACTGTTGATTTTTTTAACCGTTTTGGATGTTTTTTTAAGTTCAATAAATGCAACATCTTTTCAAAAGTCAATGAGGAATCCCGTTAAATAATCATCATTTCAATATTGACCAAAAATAATTGTGATTATGATTGCTTCCATAATCAAGCTTCCCTATAAGAATAAGAAGGTATAAAAATATTGGTCATGAGATATACAGTAGATGTGTCAGGTGCATGAGAGACGCAATATCCTTGTGAGTACTTCTGCTTGCACCTAGCGGTCCACGTGCCGCAGCGTTGCTTCATAAAGTGCAAATTATTATTCTTCTGTGTGGAAAGGTGGTTTAGGTTTATTGCCTCTCTTCATTCCACTGAATATGCATAATCAATCCAGCGCTCCTGCTAGCAGAAGGTTGTAAATCTTTCCTCTTCAGGAAGCTTGCATGAATCATATATGTTGTGTAGTAGTGGGCAATGACTGAATGAAGCGGGACACAGGTCAGCTTAACAGGGTGTTATAATGACAAAGGGGAACATTAGCTAAGGAAATAAAGTCACTGAATCTCGGCCAAACGCGCTTATTTAATCCAGCAGAGCCAAAAACACCCACCTGATGACACTGAATATGCAATTAGATGGATATTACAAAACATGTTTCACTTGTTGACCCTCAAAGGATCAAGTAAGCGCCTTGTCTGTTCATCTAAATATATATCCTTCACTCTCAGCTGACTGAGACCATCGCCTACTGAAATAAAACCCCTGTCTTTGCACTCTCACATCCCCAACATGAAGACCTATCAGGAATCCTGCATGGGTGGACATGAAGGCTTTCCTAGGAATGACATGGTCTGCTAAAGAGGAACCCCACCCTCGCTTTCTCCGGCATGCCAACACAGAGGAGAGTGGGCAGCGCTGAGACGGCAGCCTGCCGTGGGCACTGCCAGGCTTAAAGCTGCCCTGTCGTCATCAGAGGCTTGCAGAAAAGAACGCTGAGATTCACAAAAAAAAAGAAAAAAAAGAAGAAGAAAAAAGAGGAGGGGGATCGTTGCATTTAAATCCTCTCACAACGCCCCCACATGTTTTAGCAAAGCATAAAAATCATTCACAGAGAGAGAGAAAGCGAAAAAGAAAAAGATAGAGGGAAATAGAGAGGAAACAGCTATTAGCAGCAGTAAGCAAGCTCAAGAGATCATAGTGAGGCAGCTCTAATCGCAGTAATGGTTTAAACCCTCATTCCATCCACCAGATGCAAGAAATGTCTACCAAAAAAACAAGGCTTTGAAAATCCCCCATGTCTAAGAATGTGCCCTGTGGCTATGGTCCTTACTAAAAATGAAAAAAAGAAAACTCCAACTCAACTTTTGGACTAACTATGAGGTAAACATAGCTTCTGTGGCCTGTGATGTTTACACCGACTACGTCGAGGAATGATGAGAATGTCTTTATCAAAATAAAGGCACAAAACTATTTTTAAATTATCTGTAGCATACATTAATGTCAAACATAAGAATGCTCTAGTGGATGCACATAAGACCAAACACTCTGCCGTCTAATATAAGTTCATTATTTAGTTAGTGAAAAAAAAGAAACAAGAGACATCACTTTTCATTGAGTTGACTTACTTTCCAATAAACCAGAGCATGTTTTCCTCCCATCCTTGAATGCTATTTGGAGTAGCCAGACCCTCCTTCTGCGTGCTTTGGAGGAGGACCTGGCAAAGCGAGGCTATGTCTAACTAGACTAAAATATTTGACAACACACCTAACTTGAGAAACCATATTTCACGTTTCTTGTATTAATCATCTGTTCATTGGATCATTACGAATATGATATGTTTTAAAAGTAGGATGTAGTCACACGGCAAGAAAAAATAAATCACGTAGATCAAGGCTGCCCAGTTTGGGGCCCGCAGGCCAAGTGTGGCCCGTGCTGCCTCTTTGTTTTGGCCCGCCATGGATTTGACATGCTCATGCTTATTCTCCTCTTATTTTAAAAGAAATGACTACAAAACATACATTTTGTGCAGTTAAAAAGTACGTAATCTGAGTTTAACGGCAATGTAAAGCACAGTGCTGGTAAACTTCTCATTTAAATTACATACATACGTTTTATCTACGGAGAATGGCAAGAATTACGGAATTCTTCAACATCGACATTTATTTTTGGCCCGTGGCCTTCCATCCAGATACATTTTGGCCCTTCATATGAAAGAATTTGGGCACCTCTGATGTAGATAAATAAAAAATGTTGATGCATTGATAATCGCTTTATAACCGCATGGTCTGAATCACGAGGTGCCTATAGATTCTCATCCTTACTAAAATCCTGTCATCAGGCTGTTCACAGAGTACATTAAAAGCTCAATCAAACACAAAGTTCACGATGGTTTAAGAAGGTGAAAGCTCACTAAAACATTAGTTGCACACCTGGATGAGCTGACATGTAACCAAATATATACACAGCGTTTTAATCCTTTCTAGTTCAGAGTTCTTTGGTTATTTTTGGAATCTTCTTAATTTCCACTTTTCTTTTATGATGTTCTGCAGGCAAAGCTTTATCTGTTTTCTGTCATGTAGCCAAGTTGTTTGGTTTTTCAAAGAGCTTGTACTAACATGAGAAACTCATGTAGCCCTTTATCTCTGTGAAAACAAATCCTAAAAGCATTTTGGCACTTACAGCAGATATTGCTGTTGAACTGATACACTATGAGCGTATATTTTTAACAGGAAAGGTGTTACAGTAATACATCATTTTGACATTTAGAAACGACTTTCAGCAGTCCATCAGGAATCTGCATCTTTATAAAACAATTAATAAATCAACAGTAATGTTGCTGCAGTCTAATGTAGAAAAATATCTTTTGTACAGGTATATCAGGATTTTACTAAAAGTGAAATTGGATGATGACCAGTGCCAAGCATCTTCTTTGTTTACATGATTCATCAGGGAGCTGACTTTCTGACACAAGAGAGTGATTTTAACTTCTAACTGAAGATATTTATCTTGTGAACCTAGAAGATGTTGGTTCCAATAACAGCTTTGGCTCCTCACCTCTAGAAGTGTCTTCAAAAGACTGAAGTTAACAGATATTTCTGTCTCTTACTGAGAAAAGTCATCAGGTTTTGAGACTGGAGCAAGAAGCTGGGTTTTTCAGCTCAAACATTGACCTTAAAGGGTAACCACCATTTTTTTCAACCGATTTTCCTATGTTTTTGTGTGTAAGTGATTGATGGAAACAACGATCTTTGACATTGGTCCAGTATTAAGCAAGATCGCTGAAGTCGGCAGCGGCGAAACAAGCTACAATTTAAGTTAATAGGGCAGCTTGTATTTACCTTCACAAAAGTGCTCATTTTGCCACGACAGTTCTCAGATTAATATTATAGTGTCTGACAACATTATGGGAAGGATCCCTACAGAGATAGAGCTTTAAAACCTCTTTGAGACCTTTCTGTTTAACCAGAAACAGCTCTGAAGTCGCTAGCGCTAAACCCACCAGACTCCATTTAAAAAACAATACTTTTAGCGTGTATAGAGCCAACATAATTTCACATGTAAATCGGTAAACCATGTGTTTATTTCAACCCACACTAAAGTTGTGATGGTTGGAAAAGTGAAAAGACGACCCAAAACGGCTTTTCATAGTTTTATTTTGTTTCTGTTCACTTTGAATGAAGTGTATTTTACGATGCTTAAATTACTGTTTATTTACATGGAGTCTGGTGGCTTTAGCGAACGCAATCTCGTGGATGTTTTTATGTTTAAAAAAAGGATCTAACTCTTTAACTGAGAGGTCGACCTTCTTAGAAATCCTTTCCATAATGTTGTCAGACACTTAATTTAATTATTAATCTGAGCATGTCAGCGGCAAAACGAGCACTTTTGTGAAGGTAAATACAAGCTGCCCTATTAACTTATATTGTAGCTTATTTCGCCACTGCCGACTGCAGCGACCTTGCTTAATACTGACCAGTTTCAAAGATTGTTGTTTCCATCAGTAACTTAGACACACACACACACAAAAACAGTAGTTACCCTTTAATTTCCACAAAGACACTATTCATGAGGTCGCTGTTCTATGTCATTTTGGATATTACAATTAGGACTACAGGTCAAGAAAAGCTGGTGAACATTTGTTGCTCTGCTTGGGTATGACCAATTTAATTGGTGTTTAATCTTCAGAGAATTCATTGGCATTTACCATTTATTGTAACTAAATTCTAATCAGACTTATATTATGCATTCCCCTTTGAAACACTAGCTGTATCCTTAAACGTTAAGCCTGTAGTTATTGTACAAACATGGCACAGTATTTCAAACCTTCACCAGGAAATGAAAATAAAAGCTTTATCTTCCACAGATTTCTAGTGTTGCAGAGTTCAGAGGTTCATTTATTAATTAAACTAAGTGAATTAAAGTGCATGTCTTTTAAAACTTACATGGCAACCTTCAGCATTCTGTACTTCAAACTAATTACAATATTTTCAAAACATGTTCCCATAAAATAATATGGTCAGGTCGGTTTCATTTCCAATCCGTTTTACCACTTTGAACTTTATTTATGAGACTAATTGTAACCAAGTCATGTTGTAACAGTTTAGTCCCATTAGCCAATACATGTCCCACTTGCTTTTGAGGCTTCGGAGTATAATTAGGATTTCTAAAAATGCTTCACATACACACACACAAGCCAGCTTTAGCTAACACATAAGTTTGAGTGTTGAATCACAGTTTGAACACAGAAATCTGCAGTTTCTGTGGCCCTTTGCTTTTGTTTTTGGTTATGAGCACCTATTTAGAGGCGAGTTTATTGCGCCCCATTACAGTTACTCAGCAGGCATGCATCCCGTCGCAGTAATGAAGTGGGTGTTGCAGTGGGTGGATTAGAAACTGAGCGGCCACTATTCTGTATTCTTGCTACTGGGTACAAGGGCTGAGTGGCAGAGAATAGCAGCAGCGCTGGCAGCATGGCACAAGGACAGAAAGCGTGGTGGACAAGCGGACCAACCACAGAACCAACGGCAACAATATGATCCTTCAACAGTGTGCGCTTACTTAAGTGTCAGGAGAAATGGAGAATTACATTTCAAAGCCCAGTAAATAAAGTTTGTATTGATTTAATCTAACGTGTAATCTGTTTTGCTGTCTGACACGGATTCTGGCAATAAAAGAGAATCATGTAAGACAGCATTATAGATAATACGACCATAGATCAAATGGAGTTTGGGCAAGAGAAGGGCAATAGATCATGTTCAAGCCAGACTGCTTAGCTCTGGAATTCATAAACTACTTCCTAAATCGAGGTGGCTTTCAATTTAAGTTTTCAATTTACAGATATAGGATTTGGTGCGCGCTTGATGCAATTTCATTGTCAACTTCAGCAGAGGTTCTATAGATTGGGAGCTGCGTCTCTCTCAATTTGCTGCTCAACAATAAAAGAACATGATCCACTGAAAAATACACATATAGATAAATTAATCTTTCACATTTTAATGAAACTCTGTGATAAATTTTTATATCTGGCATGATAAGAGTAGGTATTTTTATAGGAACATACTACATGTTAGGGCTGCTCACTGTATTAGTGATTGTTAGGAGCCGAAATCGAAATTGCGATAAAAATTTGATTAACAGCACAGCCCTACAGTGTTTTCCCTCGCTTTGTGGAAGACTTCGGTGCGTGTTTAGGTGTCCTTTTCTCAAGAAGGTCCTTTTTGTTTTCTTTGGGGTTGTTTTGTCTCTCTGTGGTCATTTGGCGTCTCTTTGTAGTCGGTTTGTGTCTCTTTGTGGTAGTTTTGCGTCTCTTTATCACATCATTTTTGAACCATTATTAACTCCATATCTGTGTCTAAAACATTGGAAAAGCTAGAGCAGATAATAAATAAATACCACTCAAAAAGTTTAAAGTCAAAACTTGCAAAAGAAGTCCAACTACAATCATTAGATCTGAGAAAATTCTTTCCGTGACATTCATTTAGCTTAGGTGGTGCCCAAAAACGGCTCGGGTGCTGCACCTAAACATTTTAATGGCAGGAAAACCCTGCTATATGTCTTTGAGCCCTACCTGATTGACTGTTGACCCATTTCCCAAACATGTTTCTCTTTTCAGTTTATGCGGTATAAAAGTTATTTGAGCTGTAATGTTAATGCCATTCTCTTCTCAAAAGCATTTCTTTTGTTTTATCATCACCAAATGTCATTCTGACATTGCAGTTTATATATTCTTAAATCATATTTAGCACAAGCATAGTATGGATGTCTTATCTAAATCTAATATGGCACTCAAGCTTCAAACTTTAGTGTTACTGCTTTACTTTCAATTACAGCCTACTCTTTAAGATAAATTAAATACATGTAGCTGTATATATTTTAATCTCAGGGTCATGGTTTTCTCTTCAGTCTTTATATAAATAAGTAATTAATTTAATAAACCACTGAAGAATACTGATTTATACACTGGTGCTCTAAAGCGCACACAGCTTTGTGTTCTGTCTGCTGTAATTTAATTTAATAACTGTAATGACACCGAACTGAGGATGGAAATGTCTAAACAGAGATTACAGAGATTTATCAGTCAAAATAAGTCACTGAATTATGAACATTAATGACAGTATTATCTTCTCTACAATGTATGTTATCTGACGTTCTGGATAGTATAAATTGTGGATAGGACATTACTTTGGTTTATCAGTGGTTCAGCTAAAGACTTACAAGTATGATGTGCTAGCACCACCCTCTGGTGACAGAGATTACTACAGTGTATCAGTAATCAGAACAGGTAATGCAGATAATACAAAGTGGCACAGAAGCTCAAAGCTAGAGAGAATGGACTGACATTTTAAAGGGCTCATGTTATGCTCATTTTCAGGTTCATAAGAGGTTATATCAGATTAGGTTTACATGGTTTAATTTTCAAAAAACACCATATTTTTTATTGTACTGCACATTGCTGCAGCTCCTCTTTTCACCTTGTGTGTTGAGCTTTCTGTTTTAGCTACAGAGTGAGACATCTCACTTCTGTTACGTCTTTGTTTGGAGTCGCACATACGCAGTACCTAAGTAAGGACTACTAGCCAGTCAGAAGCAGAGTATGAGGGCGTGCCCTGACAGTACCTAAGTAAGGACTACTAGCCAGTCAGAAGCAGAGTATGAGGGCGTGCCCTGACAGTACCTAAGTAAGGACTACTAGCCAGCCAGAAGCAGAGTATGAGGGTGTGCCCTGACAGTACCTAGGTAAGGACTACTAGCCAGTCAGAAGCAGAGTATGAGGGCGTGCCCTGACAGTACCTAAGTAAGGACTACTAGCCAGTCAGAAGCAGAGTATGAGGGCGTGCCCTGACAGTACCTAGGTAAGGACTACTAGCCAGTCCGAAGCAGAGTATGAGGGCGTGCCCATGACAGTACCTAAGTAAGGACTACTAGCCAGTCAGAAGCAGAGTATGAGGGCGTGCCCTGACAGTACCTAAGTAAGGACTACTAGCCAGTCAGAAGCAGAGTATGAGGGTGTGCCTTGACAGTACCTAGGTAAGGACTACTAGCCAGTCAGAAGCAGAGTATGAGGGCGTGCCCTGACAGTACCTAGGTAAGGACTACTAGCCAGTCAGAAGCAGAGTATGAGGGCGTGCCCTGACAGTACCTAGGTAAGGACTACTAGCCAGTCAGAAGCAGAGTATGAGGGCGTGCCATGCTAGCAGCTAGGCGAGCATTATAACGTGTGTTACAAAGTGACCACGTTTGTCTCTGAAGTAAAGGCTGGACTACAATAGAGCTGTTTAGGAGCAGTTTGTGAACAGTGTTTTCTGTTGGAGATGGTAAGTCCCTTTGGGGTGGACTTTGGGCTTTTTCACTTAGGAAAGCCTATAACGTGCACAAAAAAGATATATAACACAATAAAGGAAAGGGAAAAAGCCAAAATGCATAATATGAGCACTTTAAAGGGGTGATAGAATGATTATATAGAGTATTTCACACTGTTCCTTATGGTCTCCTAATTGGATATGTAACATTTGTTGGGCTGAAAATGGTCTGGTTGATATTTTATTGGCGCTTATGCATCCCTGTGTTTTGGCTCTATTTGAAACAAGAGCTTTTCTTCCAAATATGGTATGCTCGTGAATATTTAGATGAGCTGCGCGCTGATTGGTTGAGCGAATTGCCATAGGCAGACCTTAGAGATGCGCGCTGATTGGTTGAGCGAATCCCCAATACACACTCATTAGAGAAGCGACAGAATCTCATATTCCAGACACTGCAATGTTTCATTACCAAATTCACTTCTGAGACTTTTTTATGTGAGAAATCAACTATATAAAGCTCAAATATGGGCCGTTTTACGAAAATTGATGGCTAATTGCAAATATGGTAAGACTGTGTGTCGGACTTCAGCGGCGGTGCTGCTGCCTCGCCGCACGGCCTGCCTTCCTTCACAGAGCCCGGCCTGCTGTGAGCTCCGTTAGGCTGGCAGCCCTGACAGAGCTCCAGGGCCTGCAGCTCCCCTCTTCCTGCTAGCTAAATGGCCCGTTGTGTGAGAGTGAGAGCGCGGTCAGAGAGCTTGTTACACCAGCAATCTCTTACCACATGTTACACACAATGTCACGCCACTTAGCTATACAACATCTAAATGTCTTATAAAGCTAACAACGGTGTCCGATTTCAAGTTAATATTTGTGAAGCTTAGCTAGGTGTTTCGTTAGCTGCGACTGTCCCTTCAATCCTATCTATGTGTAGCTACAAATCACGGCTAGTTAGCTTCATTTTGGTCGTAATTCGAGTATATTTACAGTTTGAATTTCGTCACGCCATTTACACATCTAACTAAATGTCTTATAAAGCTAACAACGGTGTCCGATTTCAAGTTAATGAATATTTGTGAACAGTGGGGGTTTCTTTAGCTATGACTGTCCCTTCAATCCTAGCTAGCTATGTGTAGCTACAAATCATGGCTAGTTAGCTTCATTTTGGGCATAATTTCTGTATATTTAGAGTTTGAATTTCATCACACCACTTATACAAGATCTCCCTAAAGGTCTTATAAAGTTAACAACGGTGTCCGATTTCAAGTTAATATTTGTGAAGTTTAGCTAGGTGTTTCGTTAGCTGCGACTGTCCCTTAAATCCTATCTATGTGTAGCTACAAATCACGACTAGTTAGCTTCATTTTTGGTCGTAATTCGAGCATATTTACAGTTTGAATTTCGTCACGACACTTACACATCTAACTAAATGTCTTATAAAGCTAACTACGATGTCCGATTTCAAGTTAATGAATATTTGTGAACAGTGGGGGTTTCGTTAGCTATGACTGTCCCTTCAATCGTAGCTGTGTGTAGCTACAAATCAAGAATAGTTAGCTTCATTTTGGTCGTAATTCGAGTATATTTACAGTTTGAATTTCGTCACGCCACTTACACATCTAAATAAATGTCTTATAAAGCTAACTACGATGTCCGATTTCAAGTTAATGAATATTTGTGAATTTCAGAGGAATTCTAGGAGCTAGCTCTCATTGTTAGAGCTACATCCAGCCGCAGGCTCTATCAATGAGACTCGCGGACAAACGGCGTTTATTTCCCCAATCGTTTGTTTAAATAACTCAACACATTATAATTACACACATTAAAATATTAACTGGAACCTGTGGTAACAGATTGCTGGTGCAACAAGCTCGCTGACCGTGCTCTCACTCACACACACCGGGCATTTAGCTAGCAGGAAGAGGGGAGCTGCAGGCCCTGGAGCTCTGTCAGAGCACCAGCGTTTAGTCCATTATCCAAAAACCGGTGACTTTGCACGGGTATGGAGTGCTGTCGGCTGCAAGCCGTAACGGAGCTCCAAGTTCCTCAGAGCAGGCCGGGGTGTGTGAAGGAAGGCAGGTCAGGCGGCGAGGCAGCAACACAGGCAGCACCGGTGCCGAACTCCGACACACAGTCGGACAACATTTGCAATTAACCATCCATTTTTGTAAAACGGCCCATATTTGAGCTTTACATAGTTGATTTCTCGCATGAAAAAGTTTCAGAAGTGAATTTTGTAATGGAATAGCAGAGATCTGCGTGACCTAGCTAGATTCAGAAAACTACCTGATCTCAGGTCAGTTGTGTAGCCTATGTAAATGTTGGGGCGTGACTGTTCTCTTAAGGTTCCGGATTTTGAGCTGCCTATGCAGGCAACTCAGCTTTGTTGGGATTCGCCCGTTTTCAGCAGCAGTTTCAAAATATGAGATTTTCATAGCAAAGGGGTGTCAGTGGGACTTTGAGCTTCTATGTATGTCCTATTTACCCACCGAACTGTCGTTATTCAACTATGACAGGGTAAAATCGGTTTTGCATTCTATCACCCCTTTAAACATCTTTATTAATTAATTAACACTTATACTTTTAAAGAAAAACGCTGTTGACCTTTTGTTTCTTTTGACAGTAACATAAAGCCTGTTCTGTTGAGGAAGAGATGCAGCTGGTTTGATCTATCACTGCACTCTAGTGTTAACAATAAGCATGTGCATGTTTGCCAAATAACAGAATATACACAAAGACAACATTTCACACTTAGTACAATGTCGAAATGTATCCTCTTTGTCTGAGTTTCTTTGTTTGATGAGAAAGACCTTTAACATTAACCTTTTAAAATCAAGTAAAAAAGGTGTTAAACACTGTAAACATTTAGCAGATCAGACCATTTCTGACATTTCTGTTAATGCCGGCAAGATGTTTTTACACTCGATGATATTTTCTTGCATTGAGTATTGTTGTACTGACTGGTCACTTACATGTATAAAACACTTTAACAAATATAATTACTATTCAAGAAAGCTATAAAGGTGTTTGATAATTAACAAAACTCACATTTCATCATCATAACATTCTAAAAAATATAATTTCTTAAGCTTTGAGAATTTTTAAATATTCTTGTTTTTTAAGGCTTTGTATGGGCGTGATTACAGGGGACAGAGAGGTGTCATATAAATTTAGTAGACCACATTTGGACAAACTGTGCTGTCAGTAAAGAGAAGTAAATATTGGAATAGCCGAGCACGAGCAGTAAGGGATTGCCCTCCATATCCTACTTTTAAGACTCATCTCAAACAATGGCTCAAAGCAAAACAAGAACTGTGACATGTGACATGTTGCATAATGTATTTTGTCCTCTTCTACTTGTCTATTGTATCTACATCTTGCTACTTGTCTTGCTATTTTGTGCTCTTCTACTTGTCTATTGTATCTACATCTTGCTACTTGTCTTGCTATTTTGTGCTCTTCTACTTGTCTATTGTATCTATATCTTGCTACTTGTAATGTTCTGTTTTTGTTACCTACAGATGTTAATTAGCATTCTTGCTAACTCTGCTAATGTTGACATCTTGAATTTCTACTAATGTTCATTAATGTGCTCTGCTCTCTTAATTCCTCTGTTCTATACGGTGGCCGGGAAGTGCAATGCAACATTACAAAGAACGAAACACTTTTACAAAGCTCGAGACAAATTTACATTTTGGAAAACAAATTTACATTTTGGAAAACAAATTAACATTTTGGAAAACAAAATAACATTTTAGAAAACAAATTTACATTTTGGAAAACAAAATAACATTTTAGAAAACAAATTTACATTTTGGAAAACAAATTTACATTTTGGAAAACAAAATAACATTTTAGAAAACAAATTTACATTTTGGAAAACAAAATAACATTTTAGAAAACAAATTTACATTTTAGAAAACAAATTTACATTTTGGAAAACAAAATAACATTTTAGAAAACCAATTTACATTTTAGAAAACAAATTTACATTTTAGAAAACAAATTAACAAGATGCAAAACACTTTTACCAGTCCCGAAACAAATTTACAAATGACAGATTCTTTACGGAAAGGGAATGTACCACATACCGGAAGTGATGAGGTGTTGTTGGTGAGCGCAGTCAATTTGTGTTGTTGTGAGTATACGGCGTGAATAAAGTTTATGGTGACTTTACTGGTCGGTGTTTGGAGTTTTTTAAAGGACGCGGACCTAACGGAAACATTGGAAAAACAGGGAACGTATCGACAGCCGCGGCCGGATCGAAGGTACAGCGGGGAGGGCAGCTGAGTCCGTCTGCAGCTGCAGGACCTGGAGCTCACTGCCCATTCCTGGGAGCCAAAACCGACACCACGCAGCTGGAGACCCGGGCCGTATTGCTGGGCCCGCTGGAGGGAAGGGTAGCCCGTGAGAATCAGATCCAGGACTGAGCGGAGCGGACTGTCACAACCTGCTGAAGTTTAAATCACAGGTTTCCTAAAGGGAGTCTGGCGGGACTCGGACTGTGGATGACGAAACATGACTTTAAGTCTCGTTAAATAAATAAATACATGCAGAAATAAATGAATCATTAGTGGGGGAGTGAGCCTGGACATTTCAGTCTGTTTAAACTTCACTTTGAAGCAGAACCTCTTAGTTCAGAAGGGTGAAGTTTCCGTTTGTACTCATATCTGTGAACTGATTATAATAAATATTCTTTGTATTAACACATTAATTAGTCTCTTTGTCTTTTTGTTTAAAAAAACTAGAACATCTAATGATATTTTGACGATTTATAGTGATTTTATTTCCGTTAGACCTTTGCCTACATTGACGCTGATGCATTAAAGACGGCCCATAGACAGTATATAAGGCAGGGCCTCCCCCTGTTCCAAGATGGCGGCTCTATTGACGCATTCGATCCATGTCCATAACTGCCGTAGTCAAGGCGACATGTATACAACACCTCATCACTTCCGGTATGTGGTACATTCCCTTTCCGTGAAGAATCTGTCATTTGTAAATTTGTTTCAGGACTGGTAAAAGTGTTTTGCATCTTGTTAATTTGTTTTCTAAAATGTAAATTTGTTTTCTAAAATGTTTTTTTGTTTTCCAAAATGTAAATTTGTTTTCTAAAATGTAAATTTGTTTTCTAAAATGTTATTTTGTTTTCCAAAATGTAAATTTGTTTTCTAAAATGTTATTTTGTTTTCCAAAATGTAAATTTGTTTTTTAAAATGTAAATTTGTTTTCCAAAATGTAAATTTGTTTTCTAAAATGTTATTTTGTTTTCCAAAATGTTATTTTGTTTTCCAAAATGTAAATTTGTTTTCCAAAATGTAAATTTGTTTTCCAAAATGTAAATTTGTCTCGAGCTTTGTAAAAGTGTTTCATTCTTTGTAATGTTGCATTGCACTTCCCGGCCACCGTAGTTCTATCAAAGAAAGAAACAAACAAAAAAGGCAGACACAAAGAGATGAGGATTTCCTTTTAAGAACTGTAAATCTGATGTCAGTTTAGAATCTATCAAATATATTTCTGTTCTGTGACAGTTCGGTCAACTATTTAATAAGAAAAAAGTGGAAACTGTTCTCTTATTTAATAACCCACAGTTGTTTAATTATAATAACTGTGCATGTAAATACCGGCCTACTAGAACTATTTGATTACTCTGACACGCCACAACACAAACAACACACACACACACACACACACACACACACACACACACACACACACACACACACACACACACACACACACATCTTACTATTTGTGCTCCAGGGAAGTATACATTTGGTGCATTACAAACTGTGCTCATCTTTTCTCTTAATTATAATAACTGTATGTTTAATTATAATAACTGTACATGTAAATACCGGCATACTAGAACTATTTGAATACTCTGACGTGCCACAACACAAACAACACAAACAACACACACACACACACACACATCTTACTATTTGTGCTCCAGGGAAGTATACATTTGGTGCATTCCAAACTGTGCTCATCTTTTCTCGAAGGTCCTTTGGAATTACGAGGCATTCATCAACATCCAGTTCTGGATAGACGACCTCTAGTCCACCCCTTTATTGAAAAGACATAAAAGATTAAACTCAGGCTGCGGTTTTGTATTACATTCTGTATCGAGGGCAAAGTGAACAGGATCACACCTTCAGATAAACATAGTCAACTTATTTAAAAAGGTTCCCATACTGCCATTAACAGATGCTTCAGTGCAACATTAAGTGAGCAAATAAAGCTTCAGTTCAAACCCTTCCGTCTTTACCGGGTTACTTTTATGTATGGTAAACCTATCATTGTAATGACACTATGATCACAGCTCCCTGATGCATTATGGGCTACTTACTGACAGAAAGAAGCATCCAGAGAGCTCAGGGCGTCTGGTGTTGGTTCCACACCACGGTAAAGCCCCAAAACACAGGCACATAAGACCAGAAACGGCAGCGGCACAGCCTGCAGAACAACAGTGTTCGCAATTAGTCAAGGAGTACGGCTGCTTGGCGATATGATTAAAATGTCTAATTGTGATTATTTTTGACTGATATTGTTCATTATTCTCATTTTTTATTGAAAAATGTCTTTGCAGCACCACAATGTTTCATTCAGAACATGCAACATATATAATATACATTCTTTTATCATTCTCCTGAGTGCTCGGTTTGTTTTAGGGACGTATTAGAGGTATTTTCGTTTCGGTTTGTTTACATGTTGCTGGGTGCACCCGCCTCCGATACTTTCAGTGAGTGTCCAAAATCTTGTTTGGTCGTTCCCTAAATAGTTCACTATTTAATAAACACTATATAGGGAATAATGAGTGAGTGAATGAGGGAATGGTTTCGAACACAGCTATAGTTTGCCTTAAACAAATATTGCGCCCCCCTGCGATTTGGATATTGCACTAGTCCATATTGTGATTTTGATAAAATTGCAATTAATAGTGCAGCCCTATCAAGGAGTCATTATTTTCAATAGACAAATGAGTTGTGTTTGTTTAAATATGTTAGATTTAAATAGTGTAGCCCTTTGCCAAGCAATACAGTCCGACTGACACACAGCTAAGTACGTCATGCTCAAAGGAGGTTGTTCACACTAGTCGTGTGTCCATCTAATTGTCAAGCAAATTTTTAAAATGTCGCAAAAAAGAAAAATACGAATTAGAAGCGTTTCCATCAACTGGTTTAGAGCAAATAGGCAGCACGGTGGCTCAGTGGTTAGCCCTTCTGCCTCACAGCAAGAAGGTTCTGGGTTCGAACCCAGGTCGTCCCAGGCCTTTCTGTGTGGTGTTTGCATGTTCTCCCTGTGCTTGCGTGGGTTTTCTCCGGGTGCTCCGGTTTCTTCCCACCATAAAGACATGCATGCAACTAGGACTACAGTTGAAAATTAGCTGACTGGCTAACACAGGCGCATTTACAGAAATGTTGATTAATGTGCATTGTCCTAATAAATAAATAATAAACTAGACTACGCAAAGCGTAGTTTCGTCACAAGTTGACGTTATGCGTGGTTGGAGATTGCAAGCCGTCTTGCTAAATCAAAGAGTTCAGAAGCTAAGTTCTTTGGCTAAATGGAGAGAGGTAACATTGTACAAGTTGTCCATCTGTGCCGAATACGGGGTTGTGGCAGAGCCATTTCGTGTCAGCAAGACAACCGTTCACCGACTGTCTTTGGATGTGAGATGGTCACACTTAGGGCTGGGCGATGTGGAGAAAATCAGATATCACGATATTCTTGACCAAATACCTCGATATCGATATTGCGGCGATATTCTAGGGTTGAGAATTGGGGCTTTAACAAAATATCTTCACACTTAGATTTTAGATAAATAATCATCAGTAATGTGGACATAATGTCTAAGTGGGTAAACGCAAATAATAGAACAGCTAGAACAGTCTGGTAAGTTCAGAAAAGTACATCACTTTATTGTAATGCAGCCTTTAAAACCAGGAAAAGACAACATATCATATGACGATATCCAAAATCTAAGACGATATCTAGTCTCATATCACGATATTGATATGATATCAATATATTGCCCAGCCCTAGTCACACTTTAGTCTTGTAGTGTCTTCTAGTGTATTCTAGGCATAAACTGACACAAATTAGACCACCAACCTCCATTTGTCTCCAAGATTATGTCCCGTCTGATAGGGTTTCTGCTTTTGGATATTTAATTACATCAAGTGTACAGTACAGTACAGTATGAAACCCAGGACCAACATAGCCACACAATATGTCATTGTGTTACTTATGGATGGATTAATAATGTCAGTGACAATAAATTATTCCCCTTTTTGCTGGGATCCCCCTGGAATCCCCTCATGACCCTTTGGGCAGTGGCGGTTCTACACGGAGGCCTAGGGAGGCCCGTGCCTCCCTAGAAATGTCCCTGGCCACCCCTGTGGCCCCCCCGTGCTGACCAAATAAAAAGAGTATTGATTTATTATGATTTTACACGCGAGCGCCAAAAGTGGAACTAATGTGCGAAGCAACGTTCTACACGGGTAAATTAGAGCGCCGCACCCAAACATTGTAGCCTGCCTTCCACGCCCACATGTGGTGCTGCTCGTTGAATGAGATACTACTCTTGGAGAGAGGAGCTCCGATTTCTCCTGTTCCAAGAGTCGAAGGTAAGCAAAACAATTTCATCTCCTAAGTGACTTGTTGTTCTTGCACATAACCGTGTTACTGTTCCTCTCTGATAATGAAATCAAGTTTGTAAATGTCTGGTCTCGATGTGTTTAGAAACTTAATCATATTTAAGCAAACTCATCGAAGCAGAAGCGAATATCCAAATGTCAGTATCACGTTAATCACGTAACTTCATCCGTCTTGGCTGTTGCATTGCGATAATAAATACATTTGAGTAAAGTAATCAACAGGTTTTATGCCCGTGTTAAGTAGGGAGGGATGGTTAGGCAACGAAATGTAATGCTTGCCCCTACGTTCTTCTTCTAAAAGTTATCATGAAACGAGGAAGGAATATAGCGTCTTTTTATTTTGCCCCAGTAAACAAAAAGTGAAAAAAAACGCAGGGAGAGAAACAAATGAAATTGTTGAGGAGCAGGAAGATGGAGAGCCAGAGGAGTCGGTGGAGGATGGACAGAGGGCATGTGATGAAAGTGAGGGCTCTGACAGAGGGAAATTCCAGAGGGTGAGGAGGATGAAGAAGAGGGTGAGGAGGATGAAGAAGAGGGTGAGGAAAGATGAAAACTTACAGGGACAGAGAGGGGAACAGCCGGGGGGACAGCAAGTGGATCCATATGGATCAAGTACTGCACCATCAGGTTTTTGATGAAGAAGGTTCTTACTATTTGAAAAGTAGAGCAATTACAATTTAATCGTAGGCTTGCTGGGTGTCCTTAAAATGCTGCTTTCTGCTGTAAACTCTTTTTTTTTTGTGTCAGTGTGGCTCAGTTTCTTTTTTTAATTAAATACTTGGCCCACATTTTGAAATATATGCAGATATACATGCATACAGTGGTATGTATAAGTTTAGAAACCCATGCTAAAGTTGACTAAAAAAAGGAATTAAAAAATCATCTTTTGGAAATTTATCTTAATGCCTTAATTAAAAAAATGAGGAAAAATCTAACCTTTTAAGGACAACAATTTTCTTTGTGAATGAATAATGTATCGTAAATAAATAAATATTATTCCTTAAAATACAGGGGGCATAAGTCAGTACACCCCTATGTTGAATTCCCATAGAGGCAGGCAGATGTTTATTTTAACATGTTTATTTTAAAGACCAGTTATTTCATGGATCCAGGATACTATGCATCCTGATAAAGTTCCCTTGGCTTTTGGAATTAAAATAGCTCCTCACATCATCACATACCCTTCACCATACCCCCTTCACCATACCCCCACATCATCACATACTCTTCACCATACCCCCACATCATCACATACCCTTCACCATACCCCCCACATCATCACATACCCTTCACCATACCCCCATCATCACATACCCTTCACCATCACATCATCACATACCCTTCACCATACCTAGAGATTGGCATGGTTTTATTTCAGTTAGGCTAATATCTAACTGAAATTAGATCTATATCAATGCTAATAAAACCATGCCAATCTCTAGGTATGGTGAAGGGTATGTGATGATGTGGGGGGTATGGTGAAGGGTATGTGATGATGTGGGGGGTATGGTGAAGGGTATGTGATGATGTGGGGGGGGGGTATGGTGAAGGGTATGTGATGATGTGGGGGGGGGGTATTTTAATTCCAAAGGCCAAGGGAACTTTATCAGGATGCATAGTATTCTGATCCATGAAATAACTGGCCTTTAATAATAAGCATCTGCCTGCCTCTATGGGAATTTAACATATGGATGTAGTGACTTATGCCCCCTGTATTTTAAGGAAGAACATTTATTTATTTATGTCATTATTCATTCACAAAGAAAATTGGTGTCCTTAAAGGTTGGATTTTATTTTCTTAAATTAAGGCATTAAGATTAATTTCCATTCATTTTTTTTTTTAGTCAACTTTAGCATGGGTGTCTAAACTCATGCATACCACTGTAAGTAAATAAATGTTGTATTTGTGCCCTATGTTTATTGTGCATCTTTCTACAGATAGCAGCAAGTCCAAGAATGATGTACCAGTACAGCCCAACTTGAATATATTTCTAACCATTTTGATGGGGGACAGAAGACGGAGCTTCAGGCCCAACTGGTCTAATCTTCATCCATGGCTCGAGTATTCTGTCATGATGGACTCTACATATTGCTATGCATGTAGACATTTTTTATGGCCCTACCTCTCTTGCACCTGCACTCATTCTTGTACAAAATACATGTTTATATGATTTTTAAAGTAAAATAAAGTTTATAATTTTTAAATATCATTTGTTGCCATTTTTTAATGTGCCCCCCTGGTTAAAGACTGGCCCCTCCTTGGCCCCCCTAGTAAAATTTGTCTAGAACCGCCACTGCCTTTGGGGGTCCCCAGACCCCACTGTGGGAACCACTGGACTAGACTAGACAACACATCAGCTGCACTACTCTGCAATGATGACAAGAATCCTAGTTTACTTAACAACAATGGCTCTTAATTGGTCAATGTCACTGTTAAATTACAATATTCAAAAATGTGTTACGCGCGTTAATTTACTCCAACTGAAGGGGACACGCGGCAAGACATGTATTACGTGCTGCTAATGCGTTTCTATTTTTAAAGTTGAACTTAATAGTAACATTTGGCTAACTTCCTCCTGCAACAAGAGAGAGGGGCACACAGCGACCTTTCGTATTACGTTCAGTTTATTTTTATTCCATAACTAAATTGTTTATAATATTGAAATGACACAAGAAGACTTTAGACAATTTTAGACGTAGCACATTACACAAATTAGCTTAAATTTAGCCTGCACCTGCTTTTAGCTTGTTTATGATATGCAGTGTTAGTGTAACCTATCACTTTAACGTTACACGTCGAGACGCTATTTTTTTTTTCAATGTTTCAAGTGTCAGTTGAGACGGAGAGCAGACTTTAAATTAAATATCACTGCATACAAACTACAGTCTTCGTACGGTAGCTACATTAATTTTTTAAATAACATTACCATATCTCAGAAGAAGTTGTCCACTTGTGTTTTGCTGCAGGTTTCCTCTTCTGGTTCACGCGCAGTTGCTGCTGCAGCCTCTGCGCAGTGCACGAGCCTATAACATTACCTACTGACCTGTGTTGTAAAAGTCAAAGAGTTTAGGAGGGGGGGACACATTTACCTGGGTACAGTATGTAACATTTTTAATTTGGTAGATATGATTTCCTGTATTCTGGTGCATTTTGGGGATGGTCAGCTAGAGAAGGGCAATACCTAAATTTGTTCAGATTCATAGCCTTTTGCTTTTTCATTTATTAAGGTAGTGACTTCACCCAACTACTTGGGCTTCAGGGCCAAACAATACTGACATACTCTGTGTTAGTAGGAAGTAGGGCTGGGCGATATGGCCTCAAAAAAATCCCTGATTTTTTCACAAAGAATCTGATTCATGATTTAAATCGATCCCCCCCCACTTAAAATGAATCTGCAAATGACAAGATCTCTCACACACACACACACACACACACACACACACACACACACACACACACACACACACACACACACACACACACACACACACACACACACACACACACACACACACACACACGTATACCATTAGGATTATTCATGCCAATTTTATGTAAATATTGGTTTGAGTGTTTTCCCTATCATTGTATTGGGGGGGCGCCCTCTGTGAAAGAGTGAAAAAATTATATTATGCTATATATTGAACAAACCTGTAAAACGACGTTTTCCATAATAGAAACATGATTTAAATAAAAACGTACTGTTCTAGCTATAAAAATGGCAGAATCACCCACAGTGCAAGATATTTCAAAAAAACGGTGATGGCAATTAGTGGTTAACAGATATTCACCAAGACGTATAGCCCAGCAACAATCTATCTAAAATAACACCTTTTGGGAGTACCATTCATGATATATAGTAAAATATTGAAGTTGTGGGAAGTTTATATGGCTTAAACTGTATCATCCGTCCCCCTATGCTGTTTTATGGGTACCGACCAGGAGGGACGAATGAAACATTACGCACGCCCCACTTCTGCTGTAATAATTCCTGAACGGTTTTGTTCAAAGCTGAAAATGCAACTGTATTTGACAGAAGACAGGTGTAGGTTGCTAGTGACAAAATATTAGCTTTCAGCTGTTTTCACACATACAGGTAATTCACTTCTCTTTCCTCAGTAAAAGTTCAATTCATTTTAACTTGAATTAATTACCTGCTCCTGTTTTCACCTGTTGCTGAGTAACGTACATTAACATGACATGGTCTCATGAGTGTAGCTTACCTGTAGCAAGCTCCTTCGTAGTAACTAGCGGTAAAAACAAACGTTGAAGAGGAGCTCCGTGCTACAGAGTGGCAATTGCTAGTTGTTGTAAGCCGCTACAGACCTCCGTCACAGCTCGTTCGTATCAGCGGCTTTTAGCTAGTAGATGTGTTGAGCCGCATCAGAGTTCTTCAACACCGGGTCCGGTGCTCAATGGTGCTCCGTTAGGTAGGCGGTAGTTCAGTACTCCAAAAATAGGTTTGGCGGATATTGCGGTTCAGTAAGTAATGAAACGAGTAGTTAAGAAAATAACTAATGTTAGCCACTGTCGCTGCCGTGTCGCTGCCATATATGTCAATGGTCGCTGCCATGTTGTTTGTGTATCACTATGGCAAACGCACGGGGGGAGGGCTGGGCCCATTCGGAACTACGGGAGCCCAGATGGGACCGTCGGCGAATGTTAAGAGGGAAAAACAACACTCGGTTGGGGGCCCCCTAGTGGCCAGGGGGCCCCAAGCAGCTGCTTAGTTCGCTTATGCCTCGGGCCGGCTCTGCCTGGGTAGACCTGTGAACCGGGTCAGTGTAACAGTCCCTTATGCATAGTGACTGGAAAGACCTCTACCACCGCCAACTCTTGCTCCCAAAACAAAAGGACATAGCCTACCTTTTTTTTTTTTTCTTTTTTTACATTTCAAATCAATTTTATATATTTACTGAAACTGAACTGTATAAAACGATGGAGCAGGTGAAAGTGCATTCCTAAGACTTTACACAATCGCCCGAAATATATTTTACTTAGATATTATAACTGACAAAAAGCGACTTACAATTGCTTTATATGTCTGAGGTCGTACGCCTCTGGAGCAACTTGTGGTTAAGTGCCTTGCTCAGGGACACGTTGGTTGACGTATCGCAGTGGGAATTGAACCCAGATCTCCCACACCAAATTGGCATGTGTCATATCCACTGGGGCCATCACCCACCCAATAGATAGTATTGTAGCTGAATTTGTAGAATGCTGTGTGGACTAGCCAGACCCTCCTCCGCAGCGCTGTGGAGGAAGATCTGGCAATGCGAGACTGTAAGATCACCAATGCTCAAACTCCTGGTGGCCCTGAGATTTTATTGCCAGCTATTATTTGGCCATATTGCTTCATTAATTCGGTTAAAAAAATTTGGGGAGAAATTTGAGTTTCTCTGCTGACTCAAACAGTAAGTAGGCTAAGTAAGTAACGTTTTGATTCAAAAGTCAGTTAACCTAAAAAGTTTTGAACAATGTGATGTTTTGTTAACGAATAGCTACAGGCATACCTGTATGTTTTGTTGCATGCCATTTGTGAGAATTTACACATAAAGTCGTGGGGGAAAGTAATAGCTACAGGCTAGCGTAGCTAGCTAGAGGTAGCTAGCTAGAGCTAGCTAGCATTAGTTTCGTTAAAAAAGACTGACGCGAGTTCACACATTGCTCCTTTTTTATTTAGTAAATATTATTTACACATTTTCAAGAACACATGCTACAGAATTCCAGATGTACAGCTCCTAAACAATAAAAACAGCTCTTGAGAACAAAAATACCTGACGACGAAGGAAAATGTCATACAGGCTTTGAACACTGAGAAAACATTCAAGTTTTTTTCTTTATGTTTATTTATATTTAATTTTTTTCATTTTTTTAACCATTTCTGAACAAGGCCTCTTAAACTATGCAGTAGTGATTGTGCAGCATATTTAATATATTCCTGGTGCTGCTAAAGCTCTCCCTTTGGTTTGTGCTTCTCTGCAGCCGTGAAATTAGCACCCAAACGTATGGAAAAGGGCCCCAGTGACAACTCCTTTGTAATTTAATATCTAATTCTTTATTTATTCTTTTTACCTGATGTTGTCTACATATCTAATAATGGTGCTGCTATACCATCTAATGTAATTTTAATAGAACCTGGTGCTACAAAGCAGTGCAAGTTTGTAATTTCAAAGTCAGACATTTCAGTATGCATAGTACAAAAACATTATTCATTATATGTCTATATGTTGCTATGCCAAGTTTAAATTACAAGTCATCGCACAATTTCTATTTACACGTTTGAGTTACAGCTAACTTCCTATAGCCACCCTGTCTCGGCATTTTGTAATTATGCAGACTCCAAAAATCGGATATCATTAGCATAAAGCTTCTTTTAAAATAATGGAACAGATTTAAATCCCTGCATTCATTTCATGGTTAATGTCAGAAATTGATGTGTTGTCGTGATGTCAGTCTAGTGCGGCCTTGATGGTCTGAGTCTTTAATTAGTTTTGGGTTTACGGCTTTGAAAAGCACATTAACCCTCCGCAGTGTTCAAACTAAAGCACACTCATCGATCAAACCAATTATGGATTCATGTACATTTACAGAGACGCACACAACCTAGAGAGCACCATGGTAACTGAACAGAGAGCAAACAAACTAGTAACCACAGTAACACTAGTTTACATTTTCTATACCACGCTGTACATTAAGGCATGAGGTGTTGTTGATGCAAAACATCAGCAGAAGACTCATTGAAAAAAGAAAAAAAAAATGCAATGCACTCACACCACTAAGGCAAATAATAACACTATAGACTCTCCTGCTGTTAATGATTATATTAAACTATATTTTGTGTGAAAACTGGACATTATTATTTATAAGACCGACAGTCTAATAAATGAAAACATTCAGAATTAGGATAAAGCTGGCTCTAAAAGAGGCTCATCCGTCTATCGACCTGATGTCTGACCATGTGTGCCAAAAGATTTGATCGATTAAGATATTTAAAATGACAGATCAGTTTACTCAGCAATAGACACAAGTTAATGTAATTGACAACAATTTAAAGCTACTGCTTAGAGCACCAGCACCACTACTCTATAGCTATATCTTACACTTTAAATGACAATTAATAAACTTTATCTATTTTGGCGAGCCCTGTTCATGCAGTCTAGGTATTAGATCAGGAGATAATACAAGCAAGAAATTAATTTTTTCACTGAATGGATTCATACCACTTAACCGTCTAAACTGTTTGTTGAGCTCTAAATATATGTTTTAGGATTAAAGCTAGCCTTTCTTGAACATATGGTGCCATCAGAAATGACTTTTTTGCTAACAATGGCATGTTTTATGGTTGCACCCAGGCTGTTCTCATGAACCATTCTTAACGTATGCATTCCACGTATTACGGTATGCGCCACGATGACTGCCGATGTAGAACAGCGCGAATAAACCTCATTCGGGGTGGATGGGTGGGACATAAAACACAGGGCTTTCAAGCAGGGGAGTGGAGTTCGTGTCCTGGAAGAAGTTAATGGGAAAACACAAGATGTTCGCCCAGGAAATGGGTGTTCGTATCCCGGGAGAACTACTTAAGGGGGCCTCTATTTTAACCCAAACCACAATCTTTTTTTTCTAATCTTAACTAGTCGTTTTGGTGTCTAAACTTAACTGCCATCGCCACATGACGGTCACCTTTTAAGCGGTCAACGGCCGCTTAAAAGACAGCTAAACTCAACTGTCATGTTACCGAAGTCCCTGTAATGATAATATCATACGAATTGTTGTGCATAGGTTTTCGAACGCTATCATATGAACCCGTTCATGAGAATGCCTTGGTGTACCACAAGTCTTTATAATGTCATTTAGATAAACATTTGTCTACTTTACTTTGCGCTCTAATCTTTTTTTTTTTACTATTAGCCAAAACTATAAGTTAGTTAGAACTGCCTGTACTACAATATATAATATCTGTAACTGGAGGTCAGCACAATGAGCGTATGAGTTTTTCTTTTTTCCCCAACAACAGTTTGTATAGCTGCACAGAAACTAAATGCAAGTCAAGTGTATATTCACTTCATGTATTACTCAGAAATACTTCAATTCTGCTCACTGCCTGCAGTGCACAACATTAGGTAAAACAGCACATTAAAGTGATGCCAGTTACTTGTAGTTCGTCTGACATTTTGTACAATTGACAATACTACCCATCTACACTGAGCACCATGCTTACAAATCCAAATAACGCTGCAGCGCATACTACAATCAACAATCAACGGTAGATGACATTCTTGAACATTTACTGTGAGCTGTGCAAAACAAATCAATGATCCGATCTAAACCTCTTCACAATCTTTTTTTGAAACGTTTAAAATATCATGGTTGTGTATTCTCCACAGTTTTTTTGTGTGTTTTTTTTTTTTTTTAAATTTGCAGCAGTGTGTCATTATGACACCATACTGTCTTTAGTGCCGCTCACCAGGATGCTGCTACTGGAGGTTCTTGTGTGTCCAAAAAGAGAAGAGAAGAGTCCAAAAACTGCTTAAGGTGTATAGAAGAGTATGGATGACTTCACCCAGGCATGAGGAAGCCTCCTGCATGTACAAGTCTTTACACAGCCAACTGAAGACGGTCCATCCTCTGATCCACTAAAAGAAATCTCTAAAAGGCCAAATGAGCATGATGTGTATATGATGAACATGTGGACGCCTCAGCTCTGGAAACGCTGCTGTCGACTCGGAGATGCATTATGTGTTGCTTTCCACTGGACAGTGATCAAGGTGATTGAATCATTCAATGTAAAACTGAGGGACTCAGGAAACGTGTGTGCTAACAAGCCTCATCAAGCAACACATCTTCACGATCTGGTTCATTTTAGCTGGCTTTTTTACAGAAAATACAGATATTTTCCTTGATTTGGGATCTATTGTGTCTCTTGTGGACACTGAATGCATGTAAACCAAAGCCCTTTGGTGACAAGACGCCACAAATATCAAATACAAGATCACAATACGTTAACGCTGAAAGATGGGAACATAGACTGTGTATAAAGATGGACGACACGTCTCCACTTCCTCCCGTTGTACAAAAGTGAAGCCAAAAGTATCCCGGATATGGGCACCGCCATCTTGTAATTTTGGAGCTAGAGTATGCACCGTAGTGATTGGGCGGTGGAGCCGCGGTATCGAAGTCCAGCCCGGAACAATCGCGAGTCAATCCCAGCTGTTAACCATAACGTTTAACCCATCAAATAACTAATAAAAAACAAACTTATCAGAAAAATAAACACTTGAACAAACATCAGCGTGATCAGCAGGGTCACACGGAATCTGCTGACGCTGAATTCCTTGCAGATCTGAAACAAATAAAAATGTTGTTAACACATGTCCACCTCATGCGGAGAATAAGAGGCGGTTAAATTCCGCAGATTTTCATTCTAGATCACCGCTGAAAACGGTAAAAATAAAACTACCTAGAATGACAGAAACCTTTGGCAAAAAATTATTTGACATGTTTTTTTTTTTTTGATTTTTTTAGTTTGGCCCATGTCCAGTTGCTAACATGGAGGGGGCGGGGCATATGTCCTGTACTGTAGCCAGCCACCAGGGGGCGATCCAGATATGATGGCTTCACTTTTACATTCTACGCGTCAACCACTGGTCCAGACTCACATCACTTTTAGCGGTGCTAGCCGTGCACAAACTATCAACAATAGAATGACTGTACACAGATAAACAAGAGTGGAACTTGACAACATTTTCCTTTATGGTTACACGATCATAATCAGCAGGTTAGAGTTCAATGCGACTTCAATAATGGATTCCTGGCAGGGCATACTATCGTTGCATCCTGTTTATGAGATCATACTGTACACACAGTTTGGTAGATAGATTGTACAAACACTTAAGGGCAAAGTGTTATATCTCTGAGACTGAGTAGTTGAGTGTGTTGAGTTGCTGGTTGTTGCAGCTGATAAGCAGCACTTGGTAATCACTTCAGGTTAATTGATGATAATTATGATCACAGGTGGAAAGTTCTGTGCCAGCAGAGTCCTATAAATTTGAAACTTAAAAACTCTGTGGAACATACAACCATCAATATGTGTATGTCAGTGAAGTTCATACCACTGAGGTTTGAGTTTTCTTGTACACCAAGCTAAAAATCTAAGGAACAATTACTTTAACCACCAGATAGAGCTGACCGTGCAGACCTGGAGGAGTGCTGTTTGACTGCAGCGGCAAACAAACGGGACGAGAGACTGAGTGCCTGAATAATTGGGGCGTACCTAGCCAGCAGTGTTAACCTTCTTTTGTATCTTTAACAACTCGCCACCACACTGAAGTGCATCAGTGTGGACCTGGCCTTACCGCTGGGTCAGATGACAGCGGATGAGCCAGAAGAAGGAGAGTTTGAGTTAGGGGAGGAAGGAATGTTCCAGAAGAGCCACTTGCGTTTACATTGCCGTCTCTGGTACAGGTAGTCCTCCTTGTCGCGCTCTTTGCGTGCTCTTTGATAGTGGTCATCCTCTTTCAGATACCACACAGGTGGCCAGCGATGTTTCTCAAAGTAATCTTGGTTCTCTGCATCAGAATAAACTGTCTTAGGGATTTGAAAAGGCTACGTAGGAATTTCAATTGTCCATTTTCAATAGTCCATTCCCCCTACATTAGTTTTTGCATTTCAACATGGTCATAACACAAAATGCTGCACATACAGTACTGTATAAGTAGGAAGAAACAGATCTGAAGTGATATTTGCATATTTTTCACAATAATAATTGTGCTAGAAAACATTACAGAGGAAATCTTATACCGTATAGTGTATACATTGTTAAAACTATATTTTACATAAACAGCCTTAAAGGAACACGCCGACTTATTGGGAATTTAGCTTATTCACCGTAACCCCCAGAGTAAGACAAGTCGATACATACCCTCCTCATCTCCGTGCGTGCTGTAATGCTGTCTGACGGCTCCAGCAGCATCAGGCCAGCACAGAACCTGCAGGTGAATGGTTCCAGCAATCCTACTGCTCCCAGTAAGTGACAAAATACCGCCAACATGTTCATATATACATGTTGTGATTTATAGAGTCACAGCGTGTACAAAAAACTACGTAACATGAGACACAGCCGTCTTCTAACTGTAAACAAACCGGGAACTATATTCTCAAGCGGAAGAATATAGTACTTGGGCGGAGTGATATGCTCACAGCAAGCCTGTCTGAGAATATAGTTCCCGGTTTGTTTACGGTTAGAAGATGGCTGTGTCTCATGTTACGTTGTTTTTTGTACACGCTGTGACTCTACAAATCACAACATGTAAATAGGAACATGTTGGCGTTATTTTGTCACTTTTGTCACAATTTGGAGCAGTAGGCTAGTTGGAACCAGTTACCTGCAGGATCTGTGCTGGGCTAAGCTAATGCTGGAACCGTCAGGCAGCGTTACAGCACGCACTGAGATGAGAAGGGTATGTATGGACTTGTCTTACTCTGGGGGTTACGGTGAATAAGCTAAATTCCCAATAAGTCGGCGTGTTCCTTTAACCCCCCATCATGTCTTAAAGTCAAAAATAACAACATTCATGAAGGAAAAGGAAACTTAAGAAGCTGTTGTATGGGCCTACTGTAGTTACTGTATCTGCTTTAAAATATTTTTGTTTACATTGGCCATCTTTGCTTTGGCCAAAGTGTAACTTCAGTATTTAAACTTGGACCATATTTTCCCATGTTTTTATGTCTAAGTGACTGATGGGAACAACAATATTTGAAATTGGTCCAGTATTGAGCGAGATCGCTGCAGTCAGCAGCTGCGAAACAAGCTGCAATGTAACAATGGGCAACTGCGCACCTTCAGTTTCCGTCCACTAAAAGTTCTGTTTTTGCCACTGACTGACTCAGATTCATATTCTAAGTGTCTGACAACATTATGGAAAGGATCCCTACAGAGATAGACCTTCTTGTTAAAGAGTGAGATCCTTTTAGTTTAACATGAAACAGCCCGGAAATCACCATCACCAAACTCCACCAGACTCCATGTAAATAATCAGGCCTTCTATCATCATAAAACACACTTCATTCAAAGTTGACAGAAACATAATAAAACTACCAAAAGCCATCTTGATTCATCTTTCCACTGTTCAACAATCACCACTCTGGTTTGGTTGAAATAAACTCTTAATTCACTCATACATGTGGAGATATGCTGGCTCTATACACGCTAAAAGTCCTGATTATTTAAATGGAGTCTGGTGGGTTTGGTGATGGCGATTTCGGGTTGGTTTCATGTTAAACAAAAAGGATCTTACTCTTTAACAAAAAGGTCTATCTCTATCTCCTTTCCATAATGTTGTCAGACACTTAAAATAATAATCTCAACCTGTCAGTGGCAAAAACTGAACTTTTAGTGGATGGAAACTGACGTTTGCATTGCAGCTTGGTTCCTGGATGCCGGTTACAGCGTTCTCCCTAAATACTGGACCAATTTCAAAGGTTTTTGTTTCACATTCATCACTTAGATACGAATGCATGGGAAAATAGGGTCTAAATTGGAAATACCAAAATTCTCCATTAAAGCCTATTAAACATGTTATCTCACGATGCTCAAAATGGCCAAACAAGACACTCAAGCTTGTATCCATACTGTAGGTCAGGTTAGAGTTTAGTACAAATGAAAGGGCATTAAACCAGATCACGTGTGTGTTACCTGTAGATTTGGCCTTCATCTCTCTGGTAAACTTGCGGCAGACGCTGTTGTAGTTGGTGCAGATGTGGTGAAGACACCAGCCAGTGAGCTGTTGGGCGCCGTGGAACTGTCAACATACAAATCACCATTAACAACGAAAAGTCCCTAGCATGCTGGCATTAGCATGGCATCTGAAAAACTACACACATGACCTAGACCTCTTCCATTTCATTGTATATCTTATTTTTGTGCTTTAGTGGTGCATATTACAGTAGAAATGAACGATTGTTTCCGAGCAACTTTGTCTGGTTGGGAATCCAGCCTTGTATATAACACTGAAGAGCTAGAGCTGAGGCTGAAATACAGCTGAGTTATGAGATGAGCTAAAGTGCTGAGCCTGACTCCGACGGTACATCTTAAATGCCAACTGCCCCAAAGATCCAGGCGCCATTAGTTATACCAAAAAGCTGACTTGCACTCTGAAAAAACGGAGTTCCTTTGGCTCCACCTTGGAGGAGTAAAGATTATTTCAGCCTTTCGGAGCAGCACTCCCTGAGAAATGCCCTCAATAATAAAACTCCACTTTGCCAAAGCATTATATAAGAGCTTTAAGTGCCGTCTCTGTTTGCGGATGATTGACAGCTCATACAACCTGAGCCATATCCAAGTACACCAGCACGTCTCCATCAATGTCGGCCCCCATCATCGCTGCCTCCGTCAACACGGTTACTGTGTAGAGCTCTGAAAAGGAACAGAAAAGCTAGTCACTGTATGCATTAGCACAATGGCTTTGTGTAATACAATCCTGTGGTTTACAGGGTAATAACTATACCTAAATACTACCTGTAAGTGCAACCAGATGGGGGAGGCACAGACGATTGGCAAGGACAATAAGCTCCATTGCATCCAGATCAGACCGAGAACAAAACCGCCCCGTGTAGAGATATTCTAGCACAGCTCTCATACAGCTGCGAGTTGTGTTTGGAAACAACACCTAACAAACAGGAACATGGCACGGTCACACGTAAAAATAATAATAATGAACTTTTCATATAGACAGTGTAGCTCAAAGTGCTTTACAACAAAGTGAGAAACCAGAAAACAAACAAAATCACGCAGAGTTTGAGATGCTTCCGTCTGGCCGTTGATTCAGGGTCCCGAGCACGAGCCGGAATATAAATAAGAATTCTTTTATTCCCCATGCCATACATGCACTGAATGCAAAATGACTGCACAAGGGAAGACCCAAGTATTTTAAATGTGATCTCTTGTAGGCTGTCACTTAACCGACCTCCTTTCCACCTGCTGCTACTGCTGTTTTCTGTTCATTGCACAATTGTTGTTGTATTTCAGTTTTGAAGAAGCCAAAGACAAATTTCTACTAAGGTGGATGATAAAGTCTAATCTAATCTAGTCCAAATTAAACAAGTGCAGACACTTGTGTGATAAAGCCAAAACTATCAAATGATTAACAAGGAACAGAGGCAGCATATATATCAAGAACAGGTATGCCAAGAACAACAGAATACGTAAAAGATCGAAATAAAACAAGGGGAAAGCATAGGAACAACAAAACAGACTCATGACTTAAGGGCCAAAGGATTTTGCAGGGTTTTGCATTTAATAAGAAACTGAAAGAAATGTACTCTTTAGGGCCTGAGCATGAAAATGCCAACAGTCCCTGGCACTGAAAGTGCATGGAACCTAGTGTTTTTGAAATAATTATTAGTTTTCTACAGCGCAATTGCATTTTTGAGGGACTTGGGATGCTCGAAGTGATTGGGTCAGCAGTGATCGGGCCCGTACGTAGGCAGCTGGCTCCAAAGCCACCACAAAAAACGTACGCAAGAGTTGGGATAAAAAAAACTTTCTTTGACGTTCACAAAATTTGGTGGGAACATTGTTCTCATCTTTAGGAACATACAGAATTTTTTTCACCTGACAGGTAGCCAGCCATCGCTGCTTGCAGCTTTAATCTCTTCAGTATGTTTATGATGCAATGAAAATCTAAATAAAGAAGCTGATGGAGCAACAACAATAGTCCCAAAACATCATGAAATGTCTCAGGGCTGACGATTGGTCAGTAAAGCATAAATAGCTTTGAAAATTTTTTTTTCTACCTGCAGAATTATTCCTTACACGTTCTGGTAAGGTAGAAAAACAAACTGAGCTCACAGAACTACAGTATGTTTGGGTCACGGAAGCCGGCGTAATTGTATTACAACAGCAATCCTCTAATTAAATAATCTGTTGTTCGCAGACCACATAGGTCACTGGTGCTCTACTTTATCAGTACATGCAATGATCTTTGCTGCACCATTGTGCTTCGTGTAACTATAAAGTAATTACATTTTAAATGCTACTGCTTTATAAATCAACTGGCAATAAGAATGCCACCGGGAATTACTGACTTTGGTTTGTACTTGAGCTCTGTTGGTCTTATTTCACAGCCCAATGAGCCACTGATGTATTACCTCTTTGGTGCAGCTCTCCACAAAAGGCCCACCAAACATAGCTGCCATCCAATCACAACTCGAGATGAGTAAAGGCTTGTGGGCCATGATGGTGCCGTCATCAAGCTTGAATATTACATCTGAAATACAGAAATGACACACAAATAACACCTTACATGCTCAGGCTGTTCTCATGAACCATTCGTACATATTCGTCATCTTAACACGTTCATTACTCTTCTAGCTGTATCACTACCAGGTATGGGGTACCATTTGTGCCAAATTTATGTCACATGTCGACTGAAGATGTCACGAAACATTTGTCTGTGTCTACTTGACTTCAGTCGTCTTGTTCAGGCTGTTCTCTTGAACCATTCATATAGCTATGAAAAGTAAAATACTGTAATTTGTATGCATTCCACGTATTTATTACTGTATGCACCACATTGACTGCTGCTGTTTTAAGAGTACGAAGATCCACATACAGAGTTGGTCAGGGTGGATGTTTGGCTCCTAAAACACGGGGCTTTCAAGCAGGGGAGTGGAGTTTGTGTCCCGGAAGAAGTTAAGAAGAAGATTATTTTTGGGGCTTTTTTTGCCTTTATTTGATATGATAGCTAAAGACAGGAAAGAGAGAGCGCAGGACGACATGCAGCAAACGGCCACAGGTCATACTCAAACCTGAATCACCACGGTAAGGAGTCTCAGCATATGGGGTGCACACTCAACCAGGTGAGCTACCTCACATAGTATTTCACCCAGGAAACAAGTGTTCTTGTCTGGTCTTGGGACTACTTGAGGAGGCTGGTGTTTTAATACAAACCACAATCTTTTTTCTATTCTTAACTAGTTGTTTTATGCCCAAACGTAACTGTCGTCACTGCACGGCAGTCACCTTTTTTTGGATAAACTCAACTGCAACGTCCGCTAAAAAGACCGTGACCTCACAATGCCTTGTACCCAGCTCACAGTCACCTTTTGTCGGCTACACTTAATTGCAATGGCCACAGAAATGAGCATAAACTCAAAGTGTTCTGTACCCGGCTCACAGTCACCTTTTTTGGGGCTAAATTTAATTGTAAAGATCGCTAAACTTTGACCAATGTCAAATAACCGCTGTTCTGCTTAAGTTTTCATAAAACATCCTACAAACCCGTTCATGAGAATGCTTTGCCTTACTTACACCTGCATCCACTCCATTCAGGCAGAACAAATACAAATTCATTATTTCCACTCACCAGAAAACGTGCCTTTGGCCAAGCATTCTTTGACTCGGTTCGTGCGCCGTACGTGGAAGGCTTTGGTGATTTCTTGGTTCATGAAGGCTTCATTGTTAAGCACATTTGCCACCATCATGCGCAGGTCAAAGACCTCCAGCAGCTCAGCAATGTGTGCAATGTGCATTAGCTCTTTCTCATTCTCGTCCAGCTGACCGGTGTACAGGTAGCGAAGCACTGATCGGAAAGGTCCGAGCTGCATGGACTGGTCCATGTGCACGACAGTGATGGGCCTGGGGCTGTACGTGACAGGGTCATCTACCACCTCCTCCTGGATGCTGATGAAGGCCCGGCTCCACGAAGAGATCACTCTGCCCCGTCGGGCCCCCTCAGAGTCTTTCAGAGTCCCGTCACTAGTGCAGGCCCTCAGGTTGGCCCTGTCCCCGTCGTCGCTGCTTTCGCAAACATCGAAGCTAGCAGCACGCATCAGCAGCTCCCTGCCGGAGAGAGGGCCCCGAGACGGCCTTTCAGTCTCCTCGTTGCGCGTGTCCATGATAAAGAGGTCGTAGAACTTTGAAGAGGATGTTGCCAAGTATATCTTGTGTGCAAAGATTTTCTGTCGCTCCTGCAGCACCAGGATAACGTCGGCACAGTGCGGGTCCTCCAGGAGACCGACTGGATGCTCCTCCGTGGTGGTTGGCGGAGGAGGCACAGTGATTATTGGTGGGGGAGGTTTCGGTGGCAGGAAGGGCGCCTGAAGGAGAGGCCGCTGGACATTTCTGAGGTGAGATTTCCAAAACTGCAGGTGTCGGCGTGAGATCAGCGCAGCTCGGATGGCATTATCAAAGACGTCCTTGACTCCAAATTGAGCAACAACACTGGTTTCATAATAGGGCACCCCCAACTCTTTGGCCACCTCCCGGCCTCTCTCTGGAGGAAGAATCTCATTAGATTTAATCGGTCTGAAAAACAAGAAAATATATCAAAATCTATTCTGGCACTAGAAAAGAGTAAATCTCACAAACAAACTCTTTAAAACTTAAACCACAGACTGTAAAAATAGTGGACGTAGCAGCAGTGACGTCACCCACTGGTTTGTGGACTGCCATTTTGAAGCCTCGAGTTTGGCAATTTCGCCGTTGCGACCTTGGTTTTTTGAAAACTTTGTTATTTTTAACAAGAGTGGAGATGGGCAGGATGACGCGGCCAAGCCAGTGTTGTTTATGGTTGCAATGGTGCTGCACTAAGCTAAACGATAAAGAGGGAAAGTTGCCAATTTTCAACCCTTGTTGAGGTGAGTCATCCAGCGGAGATTTACTGCCGGATAAACACAGACCTCCTGGTACTGGTACCGTTCATCTGCACGTACAGCAGGACAAAAAATCTGCAAACATTCCCTTAAGTTAACAGCTGACGCCAGCGCTAGCTATCTAGCTTGGTTGGCAGAACAAGCTATTTTTCTGCGACCAAAATGTTCCAGTTAACTTTGATGAAGTGAAAACACACAGTGAGAGGGTCACAGTTTAAGATAAAAACACAGACAACAGCCAAAAACAAGTTGAGGTCTGTTTTAATGTCCACAGAGTTAGCATTGCTAAGCCTCTGTCCTGATTGGCAGGTCCTAAAGCATCCCCTGCTTTATGGTCTAATTTTAAATAAATGGGACCATAATTTACTAAATGAACATCATGCTGTGTTGAAGAAGATTTGAAACTAGCAATTGAGACCATAAACTCATTATGAAAATGTTTACTGAGGTAATAAATCAAGTGAGAAGTAGGCTCATTTTCTCATAGACTTCTATAAAAACAGGCTTCTTCTAGGAGCCAATGGAGTCGTCGCCCCCTGCTGGAAGTTAGATAGAACGCAGCTTTAAGGAGCTTCAGCGTTGGCTTCACTTCTCAAACCAGGAAGCTTTGTCCATTATGTTTTACGGTCTGTGGTTAAAACACAAGTCTCAGTACCTAGCTAGAGGTCTCCGTGCCCTGTTCACTGCCTCCAGGTCTGCATAGCGCAGGTCCAGCTGACAGCCCACCAGGATGACAGGAGCGCGGGGGCAGAAGTGCTTGATCTCAGGGTACCACATGGTCTTAACATGGTATAGAGAGTTGGGGTTGGCGATTGAGAAGCACAGCACCACCACATCAGACCTGAAACGAAGGCGCAGGACAGATTTAAGAAACTCAAGAAGCACCAGAACACATACTGGAAGACTTACATTGAACTTTACTAGAGCTGCAAATTACTCGATTAATGGATTAGATGTCAACGATTAAATTAATCGCCAATTATTTTGATAATCGATTAATTGGTTTGAGTAAAAATTATCTGATTCCAGCTTGCTAAATGTGAATATGTTCTAGTTTCTTCTCTCCTCTGTGACAGTAAACTGAATATCTTCGAGTTGTGGACAAAACAAGACATCTGAAGATGTCATCTTGGGCATTTGGGAAACACTGATCAACATTTTTTTTTATCAATTTCAGACATTTTTTTTAGACCAAAACAACTAATTGATTAATCGAAAACGAAAAAAAATCGTTAGTTGCAGCCCTACATTTTTACAACATCTTACCTGCCGTATGCAAAACGCCGGTCCTTATGATGGTCTCCAAAAGTATCCCAGAGACGAAGGGACACGCTGACATCATCCACCACATCTCTGGAGCGCTCTAATACCTAGCAAGCGATGACACATTCAGGGATGTTTAATTTCTGTAAGTCACTAGTGTGAATGCTTACGGCTAAATGGGCAAATTAGGCACGGTTACGATACAAAACCATTTGATCATGGTTGTTTTGCGGTTCATATCAAATCATCTACTGGCTTGACCTCTGTGAGTTGATTCTGAAGGCAGTTACGAACTCGGAGAACAAAGTGAAATGAAGCAAGCTTCAGTTCACAATGTTCTAAAAACGCACAAGAATTTAAAACAGTTTCTAACAATCGCTCCATTTACGGAGCCGAAAAACGCTCCCAGAGGTTGTTTACACAAGCAGCAATTACAAACCATATTTACGTTTACAGTGGCAGCGCCCTCAAGTGGCCGTAGTAGTTATGACGGGAGCAAAGCAGGAAGTAAGGTGACGAAGTTTAAGAGAGCCAAATTTCCGCGTTAGGAGGCAGGTTGGGGTGGTGGATGGGTCAAACAAACACAGGACTTCCCCCCAGGAGACCGGGGTTCCTGTCCCGTTTGAAAGTAAAAGTAAACGGCTTTTACTTTTTCTAAACTTACCAGTAAATAAGTAGTTTTGGTGCCTAAACCTGACCAAACTTTGATCATTTCACAACCTTAACGTGTTTAAAATCACGACCATTACGTTCTCCTGTTTAGATATGGCAACGAAAAACAACAATATTTTACTAAACTAAACTAGTTTTGGTGCCTAAACCTTACCAAACTAGGACCGTTTCACAACCTTAACAACGTGTTTAAAATCGTGACCCTTACATTCAAAACGACGACCGATGTTCTCTGATTTAGATATTAAGGTTGTATTTCCTGCCACCGTTAGGGGCGCTAATTTATGATATGCTCCTGTGGGTCGTATTAGAGGGTAGGAGCACACGACTCACATCATACGGTTTGGAGGACTTGTTGTAACTTCGATGACGGTAGAAAGATAAGAAAGGGGCACGAGAGGAAATTAGGATTTGTTAAAGGTAGATCCATGCAGATAAATCAGCAGGGAGAAAAGCAGTGTAACAATTTATGATACAAATGTATGATACCAATTAAAACAGATGACAGAGGATTGTGTTCAGAGTTTTTACAGAATGTAATATATTCACAACAGGCACATGTTGTATTGTATTCATGTACAGATATAGTTTGAGTCACAAGAGATTTCAATCCTCAAAAACCTCACACACTCGGCACACCCGAGGCACTCGTCGACGTGTGCCTTGGATTTTTTCTTGATGCTCACTGCGTATGTTCATGCCCCCTTTTTTACTTAAGACTAGTTCAAAGAAGCTCTCCAGTTCTTCGGTTTTACATCTTTTGCGTACTCACCTCCTGGCATACTCTGTACTGGTCGATTGCCCAGACTGTGGGCACATGTGTGGCGAGTAACTGGTACTGAGTCAGCGTGGCGTTGCAGGCCCGGGCGCAGATAAGGCGGGTCTTTCCGACTGCATTGTCTCCCACCACCACACACTTGATAGTTTCAACGTTTGGCCTCTCATAGTCCATATCAGAATCTGTCAGCTGGGACCTGTTACAACACAAAGAAGCAGAGGAAGCTGCATCAGCATCTGAAACCCTAAACTATTGTCCTGAACAGAACAGGAACATTGATCGGTACGGCTATTAGACACCGGGACTACTCCTCATCTGCACTGCTCGCTCTGTCTGCAGAGATATCAATGGATGGTCTCGTGACTTCCCTGGGCCCATTCACAAGTCTCCTGTCCTTGCTCTCTCCTGATGTAGAGAAAGATTTAAAGGGACAAGCAAACAAAAGAAGGAGTATTTTCTATTTTATTTTTATATCCATAGAGTTTGCAACACGCCCAGTACTGCAAATTTTTTTTTGATTTCACCTTTATTATTACAGGCAAGTCATTAAGAACAGGTTATTATTTACAGTGGCGGCCTGACAAGTGACAAAGCCACTTAGGGGACGGAGAGGAGGGCTGGTAAATAAAGTACATACAGTACAAGAAATACATAAAGTACATTAAATACATAGTTTTATTGTTCGTTTACACGTACCCGTGTATATTAGGGGTGTAAGAAAAAAATCAATACACTTGAGTATCACGATATTTTATTTTGCAATACTGTATCGATTTTCAAAAAGGCAAAATAGATAATTTTTTTATTAAAAAAATCATTATTATTATTTTAATTTTTTTAAACATTCAAAAATATTCATGTAAGACAGTGGTTCACTTTTATGTTGTGATTAAACCCCCTAACGCTAGATGGCTATGCTGAGACACACCACTAGTGTCCTTGCCTAACAGTGCCTAACAGTCCCTAACAGGGCCTAGCAGTGCCTGACTTTTTGTTAGAAGCTAACAACGTAGCTATGGCTGAACTTTGGCCAACTTTAGCATATCAACATTAGCTCACTAAGAACCTGGGGACCACAATCCAGTTTGATTTTCTGTGTACTGAATTGTTTACCTAAAGTAAACTTCTTTGACTTCTATGAACATCATGTCTTTTTTTAAATATTAGTTTTCTAAAATTATACTTTTAAAAAAATCCCAATATATCACCTTACGCACCATATCGAAATATATTGCAATATATTGAATCATGACCCATGTATCGTGATACGTATCGTATCGCCAGATTCTTGCCAATACACAGTCCTAGTGTATATATATATATATATATATATATATATATATATATATATATATATATATATATATATATATATATATATATATATATATATATATATATATATATATTTTTATATCCATAGAGATATATATATGTCGTAAATGCCGTCAAGAGCATGCCAAACCTGTAGGTGACAGTGTAATGAGAAGCTCAAGCCCACATCAGAATCCCGAAAATAGCAACAACAGCAACGAATCACTTCTCTCACCTCTTTCTCGCGCTCGGCTGCCTAAACCTCCGTTGGTCTCAGTTTACGTGCAAACAAAGTTTTCCAAAATCTCCACTCTGGTCGGAGTTTTTAGAAAGAATCGTTTTCAGAGGAGAATTCTCCGTTTGCGTGTAAACAAAGGGCACAAACGAAGGGAAATGTCTCAGTTTTTCAGAATAACCATGAACATCAACATTTATTCATCACGCCCTTTACAGCAACCAGCAGGTTGTAGCCAAAGTACAGAATAAAACATTACACACAGTTAAATCAGAGAAGGATACATAAAAGCAGGAAGAAAGGAAAAGGTCACTGTGGTACTAAAACTCAAAACTTATTTATTTAAATAAGTACTTATTTATTTAAATAAGTTTTGAGGTTAGATTTAAAAAGAGCTACGTCTGTAACAGTGTGGATGTCGGGGGGGGGGCAGATCACCCGACAGCTTGCACCTCGGCTTTGGGACTTCTAAAAGAAGTTGATTGGATGACCGCAATGTTTGTCTACTACGGGTTAAAAAAAGGTTGATACAAATCTAAGCAGATATTTCTGTAATCCCATCAACCATCTGCAAGGCTTAAAATACCTTTTCCCTGTTTACGGGACTTATATAACAACCCAAACCTTACTGGTTCATAACAAGGAGTACTAAAAATCTGACATGCCCAAATACACCTTCATTAAATGAAATGGAGGGACTATTTCTGTCTCTTGAAAATGTTTCTGATGATTTACGTAGCTGGACTGGTTTCCAAGGGAACTGTAGCCCCTGTCTCTGTGTGTCAGACAGTTTTCCATCCATCTATTACTGATCATGCATCAACAGCAGTATATAGACATGGCAGTTATAACCACTGTGGAACGCTACTGTCATGCTAGCGTTGCTGCCTTACTTTAGCTCTTACTAGTACCCTAACAGCACACAGGACATCACAATCTGTGTTCTGAAATGTCAGAGCGTTGTCAAATCAAGGACCAGATCTACTTAGTCTATGTGCTCAAATGCCAAAAATCACCATCCGAGTTTCTTCCCAGCAGCATCTTCCCGCTTGTAAGATTTTCTGCACTGGGAAGGACAACCTTTGATCAGAAGAGTCATTCATATTTAGACTCTCAGATGGTGCTCACTTCTTATGAATGAGGTCAGATGCTCCTGGTGTTCCCATTCCTGCCTGGACCCAGAGGACCAAAAACTGGCTGCCTCCCTATAAAGCATCACTTTTGGTCACCATACACTAGAGTTGCAAAGATAAATTGATAACTTGTCAACTATTATATTAATCACACGCAAAAAAAAGTCTACATTTTCTGTTTCCAGCTTGTGTAAATGTGAACATGTTCTAGTTTCTTCTCTCCTCTGTGACAGTAAACTGAATATCTTTTGAATTGTGGACAAAAAAAATGTGAGGACGTCATCTTGGGCTTTGGGAAACACGATCCACATTTTTTACCATTTTCTGACATTTTAGAGACCAGACAACTAATCGATTAATCGACAATGAAAAACAATCGTTAGGTGCAGCCCTAATATACACTACAACCACATGTCTGGTGCTCTGGGATGACAATCAGAAACCATATGTTATCATATATCAGAATATTTAGATGTAGCTTACATGTATGCAATGCCCTCGAGATTACTACAACGGGTTACTATGATGTTTTTTGTTTTTTTTCTTGCAGCCATTCATAAAATCAGCCTCTCATTGACTGCACAATCTGCATCCTCATAGGCTTAAGTCTCACCTCCATTTATATATATCAAAACATCAGACAGTCACAGTGTGACCTTAGGCCGGGCCTGGATGACATTACACAGATACACCGCCTCTAATATTGCTCATTCGCATGCCCTTTCCGGTTCGTCTTCACTGCGCAAATCCAGAATTAATTCATCGTTTTTAAATACTCTACATGAGCCCTGCAGCCTTCAGACTATCCTCGGAAACGAACCATCAAACAAAATAAGCGTGCAGCCTCAGTTATCATGCACAACAACGGTGATAAAACAGAGCATATCCTACCAGAAGGAGCGAGCAGTCCCAGCACCACCGAGACACACTAGTCATGAGGCTCTGCTGCATTATTCCACCTTATGTAACACGCCGTCACTGACTCTTGAGCCTGTTTATCTGTGTCTGCGCGCATCGCAACAACACACAGCGACAGTGCGGAAATAATAATCTTTTTTTTTTTTTTTTTTTGCAGGAAACATGTTATTCCTTTCTTACCTCAACATAGGGAAGTGCTGCATCGGGTTGGTCGATGATCGAGACAGAGAGCAGGGCTCCATCGGAAGCGGCTTGCACCTGACGGCGGCTCGCGTTTAACTTCATCTTCGAGGCAAAGGGAACAAGTGTTGGGGGGGGAAAAGATGTGGAGGAGGACCGCAGATGTTCCAGCAAACCTTCACCCCCGCCCCCCCGCTGGATCAGCGCGATTAGTCCGATTGCATTGCCTGAAATACGGATACGCGGTGATGTGAATCCTGCCGGTGCGATGCAGCGCTGCAGCCCGGGCCGTCCTCTCCTCTCAGGGAAGGCAAGGCCTCCGGAGCGTGGAGCTAATAATAGGCAGGCTCCGACCAAAACAAGCCATTCATTACAAAACACTGATCCACTTTAAAGTCGTACAAATCTCATTCCACAGCTCCTAAGCAGCCTGGATAGACTGGCCTGCAGTCTCCCACGTGTTGTTTGTGTGTGTGTGTGTGTGTGTGTGTGTGTGTGTGTGTGTGTGTGTGTGTGTGTGTGTGTGTGTGTGTGTGTGTGTGTAGGCTACGTTGATATTAAAAGCAACTCATTTTACAGTGCCAAGATGTACGTAAAATAAATATAACAACTTGAAATAAAATAAGTGTAATTACACTTATTTTATTTCAAGTTGTTATATTTAAATAAATAAAATAATAAAAAAAATAAGTTGTTATATTTAAATAAATAAAATAATAAAAAATAAGTTGTTAGATTTAAATAAATAAAATAATAAGAAATAATTTAAATAAATATCTTGTCGCTACAGTGCGATATGCAGTGTGGGTTATTGCACATTATTTGAATATTGCCCAATAGTGGCCATATTCAGAGAGTAATGAATATTGGAAATGAGAGTAATGATATTGCACAGTATACAGATATTGCACAGTGATGGAATTGCACAGTCTTGCTTAAAAAAATCTGCAACACTACACACACACACACATCTATTTTTTGTTTTCTTTTGGTTTTCATTTTGTTATGTGAAGCACTTTGGGCTCCATGTTTGCATGAATAGTAGGGCTGGGCAATATATCGATATATACCCACATCGATATATGAGGTTAGATACAGTAACCTATCTCTTAGATTTTGGATATCTATCGTAATATGACAAGTAGAAGTGTTGTCTTCTGCTAGTTTTAAAGGCTGCATTACAGTAAAGTGATGTAATAGTTTGAACTTCGCAGCTTATGTATTATGTGTTCTGTTATTTGCCTTTAGTCATTATTTCCACATTACTGAAGATTATTTATCAAAACTCTCATTGTGTAAATATTTTGTGAAACCACCAGCCAAACCTACAATGATTTCGGAGCCGTTTCTGGTTAAACAAAAAGGATCTTACTCTTTAACAAAAAAGGTCTATCTCTGTAGGGATCCTTTCCATAATGTTGTCAGACACTTAGAATAATAATCTGAGCCTGTCAGTGGCAAAAACAGCACTTTTACTGACGGTGAACATTTGCCCTATAGGCTTACATTACAGCGCTGTTTGCGGATGACAAATTGACAAGTCATTTCACATATGTGAAGAAGGTTCCGGGGACCTTGATGACTTACACAGAAGCATTTCATTAACACTCAATTGAGGAGACAATTAATCAGGCGCTACAGTTTAACCACAATTTGTTATTGTGCAGTGCTGTCCCAACTCCCTAAAGTTCTGTCTCCCTGAATGTGTATTTAATAGTGCGTACCATTTGTACTCGGAAGTCAGATTTTCCAAAGTCAGAAACCCTTTAAGGTAAACAAAGATATTGCAGGCGCTGTAAACACAGATGCTCATGCCTAGTTCAGCCTCTCTCTCTCTCTCTCTCTCTCTCTGTCTCTCTGGGAAGTAGGCTAAAGTGTGGAAGGCCTGCCGATATTATATAAACGGGGAGCTGTTCCCTGGTACGAAATGAACACCTTTAAGTGGCTCTTTTAAATTGTGCATTTACGACTGAATGAGTTCTTATGACGGGTTTGGAGCAAAGTATTCAATCAATAAATGTGAATTGCTATAGAGAACTTGATTCGTAATCATCCATTTGCATGTATAAATGTCTAACACAGTGGTTCTCAACCTGGGGGTCGGGTCCCCCAAGGGGGTCGCAAGATCATTTTTTGGGGTCGCCAGATGGGGTGAAAAAAGCACATTGGACAAGGCTAGGTGCTAGCTGCTAAAACTAAAATTAAGCTCTTTTACTCAATGTAGTGCTGCACTTTAATGAAGCTGAGGGACTTGTTACAAATTTACCCACAGACAAAGATAACATATTACTTTCTTTTAAAGGAACGGTAGTAGAGGTCCGAGATATCTGGACTTCTGATTCCTACAGGTCAAGCTTAGAAATAATCCATCCTATGCTTCCCATGATGCAACAGTACCTATTTGTTAGACCCTTCCTATCTGGTAAATGCTTTCAACCCCCATGTCCTCAGTTTGCAACGCTGCCTTTTGGTTCCAAGATAAGAAGTTTCCAAGGTGAGCGATATCATCCGCTCTGCCTTCAATGCAGCGTTTAATTATATGTTCAAATATATTACATTCAAATCACTTACATGTTCTTTTTGATCCTTAAATGTTATTTCTTGCAAATCATTACAATCTTATGTCCTTGTTTTTGGTTAATAGAGACCAAAAAGGTGATTGAGACTGATTAAATCACTATGAATCACAGTTTTTGTGATAACAAACTTGTTTGATAAAGTAAATTTATTAAATTATTGAACAGATTACTGATTTAAATGTACTCGGTGTGCATTACATTCACATTTATCATCGATTAATTTAGTAATTGACAACTAATCGATTCATCTTTGCGGATCTGAGTGTGATGAATTAACCTCAGGGTGCAAAGAAAAGAAATGACATCCATGGTTAATGTGTGATAAATAAAAAGCTGCTCACCACTCGTAGCTCCTGACAGCCATGGTGCACAGATGGCTGCAGGTTTTCTCTGTTAAATGGAGTTTATTTCCACTTCGATTCAGTAACTCTGTCTTCACAGCCTCAGATGACGCGGTTTAAGGGAAGGCTCGAAATCCACAACAAATCAAATTCTCCAGAGTTGGTTTATCGTTTACGCTGCGTTGCTCTGAACCACGTCACATTACACGGTCTAACAATGCAATCCAGTGTTTGTACATCTTAACTTTGTCCCAGGACCAAGAGGATCAAATTACAGTTGACCTTTATGCACACATTCATGTCAAAGCTGCACTGAATTTATTGTGGAAGAAACGCCTCGACATCAAGCATCCTTCTGTAAACATAAAAATTCATGAAAAAGACAACAGAGGAGGGAAAAGAAAGTGTGATGAATGTTTGGCAATTTATACTGTAAAATTTTGTTTTTTTTTTACAGATTTTTTAAAATGATAAAGGAGAAAGTTTCTGTAGTCTGGAAGAAACGCGTCGACAACAAGCATCATTCTGTGAAAAACGCTTTCATAGATTTATATGCTGCGAACGCAGCGTGTCAGCTTTCCAAAAATGATATCAACCAGTTCACATAGTTAAATTCACTTTAAATGTTGCAATGTTCAGTCTTCTCCACCAGGTGACGCTGAATGTCTACATGTCCTTCAGTCCTCTCTTTAAAACCGAGCCACAGCGTAAGCAGACATGACAAAAAGCACAGGGTGGAACTACTTCCTCCAAAATAGGAACAAATGAAGCTGAAGTAATGCTTCCCGAACTGCAACCCGTATTACATACTGATATAATAACATGTAACCAAAACTTTAGACATGTTATGGGACTACCAGTATTCATAAAAGAAGTCTTCATTTAACTTTTGATAAAGCAGATCTAGGCTTGCCTCTAAATGACGTCTCAGAGTCTTGTCTCTGTTGGTTATTTTGTAAGTTTAAACTAGAGTTTTACAGATGAATGGGATATTAATAGATTTGCTGCTCTGATGTCGACGTTTTGTTTTTCAAATGAAAGGAAATGCAGTGTGGAAATGAATTCATGATTCAATTTATAGTTTCCTCTTCTACTACACATGTCAAAACTGGTTCAAAATGGAAATTAATGTGTCTAACTGCGTGTCAATCACTGCTCATTCATTCTCCCTTGTGGGGGGAGGGGCGTAGGAGACCGTTTTGGGCTATAGCGGAAAGGGGGGAGGGACTGAGAAGTTGTCGATGTTCACATTTTTTGGCTAAGTCCTGGACCTTCAAAGTCCTACCTACGGCACCTTTAATAGGAAAACACAAAAAGCTATGAGTGGAAGCTCTGTAGGAACTCAAACTGGATCCTGACTGGGAACATTTAAGGGAGAGAGCAGTCACAGTCCTGAATGATCTGGTGCTCTCACAGCAGTTAAAAGATGCTAAGATGCTCCAGTTATGGCTGCCTGTACATCATAAGGGAAAAACATGATAGTTGCAGAGAAAAAGAATGATCCCGTAGAGACGACATCCTGTGTTGTAACTTCATCATTGTGAAACCAGAACACAAAAAATGTTGAGGATGACATTTTAACTCCTGCCATCTAAAGTTACATTATGTAAGTAGGGTAGGAATTTGGTGTAAACAGCATTACTGATCTTGAAAACCTATTTTTAGCAGAGTTCACAGAATGAACGGCAATGTCCCCCCTTTTGCTCCATTGATTGGTCTGGACTGAGTCTAGTCAAAGAAGCTGAGGGGAAATGACACAAAGTTATTTTAAAACCCTAAAATATTTGGGGCTTTGGAGAAAACATTCAGGACTGGAGCCCCAGAATAACCCCCCCGATCAAATCCAGGTGTAATGTGATATAATGCAAAGCAAACTCTTTTCTTAATACATTATAAATGCTTGTGAAAGTGTAAAAAAGATAACAGTGGACTTCTACTAAATGATCCACATAGGTGAAGCATACAGTAGGTACTGATTAGCCAAAGTGAAGTTAGAATTGTGCAATAGCAGAAGTGAGGGGAAAACGTTGTGTAACCACCAACCAGTATTGACAGCAGCTTTAAAGCGACCTCTGTGCCGGAGTCCAGACAGTTTGTTTCAGATAGTCGGAGGATCGTCGCTGTCAGTGGGTTGTTGTATTTTTCTCTATGGCTGCTCCTGACTCCGACTCCAAACCTCTTTTCTCTCTGGACTCGTACCATGTCTCCGCAGAGCTTGGCTTCATCCTCCCGGATCCTCTGGTAGGTGGAAAAGCCCAATGGGTTAGTTTCCTTTTCTATCTTCTTACAGTTTTTCACATTATAGCAGTCATTATAAAACCTTTGATTAGCATTTAACTGAACTTAAATGTAATTCACATGAAATGAAAACAGTGCTCACACATTTATACTGTAAAATGTGACCTGATGACTGGTGGTGTGGATTGAGACAAACTGACTGAGGGAAGCTGGCATTTGGCATTGTTCTTGTTTTGCTTTCTGTGATGAACTTTATTCCAACCGCCATGTGTTTACAGAATTAGATTTTGTCAAAGGTCACTGTGTGTGTGCATCAACATAAAGCAATGAAATGCAAATTTAGGCCTTAAAACTAAAAAATGAAAATGTCTTAGATCATTCCATCATTTGCACGTTCACATCATAGACGGTAAAAATAGTGGACGTAGCAGCAGTGACGTCACCCGTTGGTTTGTGGACTGCCATTTTGAAGCCTCAAGTTTGGCGATATTGCCGTCGCCATCTTGCAACCGGATGTGGTGTTTTTTTACGAGAGAGTGGAGCTGGGGAGGATGACGTCGCCAAGCCAGTGTTGTTTATGGTTGCAATGGTGCTCCAGCGGAGATTTACCGACGGGTAAACACAGACCTCCGGGTACTGGTGCCGTTCATCTGCATCTACAGCAGTACACAGAAAAACGTTCCCTAAAGTCACAAGCTAATGCTAGCGGTAGCTAGCTAGCTTGTTTTGCAGAAGACTGAACAAGATACTTTTAGGCGACCAAATATTCCAATTAACTTTGACTTTTTTTAAGTGAAAACACACAGTGAGAGGGTCAAAGTTTAAGATGAAAACACGGACAACAGCCAAAAACAAGTTGAGGTCTATTTTAATGTCCACAGAGTTAGCATGGTTAGCATTGCTAAGCCTCTGTCCTGATTGGCAGGTCCTAAAGCTTCCCCTGCTATATCATCTATTTTAAAATAATTGGGACCGGGTCCAGAAAGCTCAGTTGGTAGAGCTGGAGCCCATACATAGATGTTTACTCCTCGATGCAGCGGCCGCTGGTTTGACTCCGACCTGCGGCCCTTTACTGCATGTCATTCCCCCTCTCTCTCCGCTTTTCATTTCTTCTGCTGTCCTGTTGAATAAAGGCCTAAAATGCCTAAAACATAATCTTTAAAATAATTGGGACCATAGTTTACAAAATAAACATCATTCTGTGTTGAGGAAGACTTGAAACTAGCGATTGAGACCATAAACTCATTATGAAAATGTTTACTGAGGTAATAAATCAAGTGAGAAGTAGGTTCATTTTCTCATAAAGAAACAGATTTCTTCTTGGAGCCAGTGGAGTCGCCCCCTGCTGGAAGTTAGATAGAACGCAGCTTTAAGGAACTTGGCTTCACTTTTTAGACTCATTTCCGTTCCACATGTTCTTATGATGCTCCGCCTTGCCTTTCAAAGGAAGAGCTTCCACCTTACTACCAACCATGGATGGATATTGCCCTACGAGTCCCAGAGCTCGTGGACTCTCACGAGTTGCGCTTCCATATTAATGAAGTAAGTGAGGACAATGAAATGAAAAGGCCCACTCACTATGTTCATGGAGCCATGTGTTCACTGCTGCTACTCTGTGTCCAGATGCCGCTGCTGAGCAGCCAGTTTCTGCAGAAACACCGGGAGTTACGGCTGGCCCACCTGGCCCTCAGCGTGATGACCATGGGTTACGCCTGGCAGGAGGGAGAGAACGACACAGTCAAGGTGTCCCTGTTTGAGTTTTTCTGTTTGTCATACTGCTCCCAATTGCTCGACAATCTGCAGTTTATATGAATGCCTTTCCATCTTTAATGATCTTCCTCTAAGATGCTGCCACATAACCTGGCAGTCCCGTACTGGGAGGTGTCACAGCGCTTAGGACTTCCCCCAATTCTCACCCATGCAGATGCAGTACTTGCTAACTGGAAGAAGAAGGATCCAGAGGGGTAAGGTAACCCTAACCCTAGTTTTGCATTTCCAGACCTGTCTCCACAGCGTTGTGGAGTAAGGTCTGGCTACACCACTGATGCATTCTAGGATAGGAGAAAAAAAAAACACTGGTTGGTTGTTTGCATTTCTTTAAACCAATCACTATTGGAGGTGGCAGTAGCTCAGTCAGTAGGGAGTTGGGTTGGGAACTGGAGCTGGTTCAAGTCCCCATACAGACCAAAGTATGGTGGTGGACTGGTAGCTGGAGAGGTGCCAGTTCACCTCCTGGGCACTGCCAAGGTGCTCTTGAGCAAGGCACGGAACCCCCAACTGCTCGGGGCGCCTTTCCATGGGCAGCTCCCTCACTCTGACATCTCTCCATTAGTCCATGTATAGGTACTGAGCATGTGTGTGTAATTCAGACCTGTGTGTAATGTGTGTAAAAACAGCAGAGTTAAAACATTGTAATTTCCCCTTGCGGGATTAATAAAGTATACATTATTATTATTATTACAATCATCTTGGGTGGTGCTAAACTCTGGATGCAGCGACGGGGGCTCTGCTAAATAGTCTCAGTAAGGAACTGGTTCTGGTGGAACATTTGCACCCCGCTAAAGAAAACGCCACATACAATATTAAATGAAGTTAACTGTTGACACAACACAGTAAGGTGAGCTATTTAAATTAGCTGATACATGGTAAAACCTCATTGGCTCTTACCAGTGTATCTCCGTGTGTACTTCGTCCACAGCAATCCCACCAATCAGTCCCAAAACGTCCCAGTTAGAGAGGAAATGCCCTAAACATATTCTTAGTAAATCTTTACAATCATTCCCTGAAAGAACCAAGCAGACCTGCCTTGTTGCACCATCCAAATTTTCTTCAAAATTTGACAATTTCAGCATTTAGCTCGCTAGCTTGAAGGTTGTTGCTGTTTCCCAAAGCGAAGCGATTTTGAGAACGGCGACACACAGAGAGCAGACATCCTCTGGCTTTATCCTGGAAATGTATTTCCGTTGATCCAGACTAACCTAACCTAAAGTGTAAATCTGTTCTCTCTCATTTTCATGTCCATATTTATGTCTCCTGTGCCAGGCCTTTTGACATGGAGTAAGTACATTTTGAATTCTTGTACTATAACATTGTCACGTATGCAAGGGTAATTGTTTTACGTTTGTCTTGCAGGAACCTGGAGCTGCTGTTCAGCCTCCCGGGTGGAGACAGTGTGCGAGGTTTCTTTATGGTTACTCTGCTGGTGGAGCTGGCAGCAGTCCCTGCTCTGAGGGTATACAATATCTATCTAAAAAAATAATCAATTCATACAATGTGTACTAAGTTACAATAACTGTAAAGTTATTGTAACTTAACCTGATGTGCATGATTCTTTGACCAACCACAACGTTTTCAAGATTTGGGATCCTGCAATTTAACCTGATCTCACAGAATTCCGTGAAATGAACACGGCCCCTGAAGTTAAGGAAAAGGTTGTGGTTGGGCTTACGTTTCCATGACACGCGGGACAACAACGGGACGGTTGGGTTTGGGAAAAGAAGAACGGGGCGGTTGGGTTTAGGAAGAGAAGAACGGGACAGTTACGGTTGGGTTTAGGAAGAGAAGAACGGGACAGTTACGGTTGGGTTTAGGAAGAGAAGAATGGGACAGTTACGGTTGGGTTTAGGAAACGTGACATGCGGTACACGGGACTACTGGCTCTCATGATATCGCTAGAATAACTACCTGTGTTGCAGAACATTCCCGTTGTGATCAACGGTGTCAGGTGTGGAGACACCGAGGCTGTGGCCACAGCCCTGGAGGCCGTCTGCCAGTCTCTACAGGACATGACCGATGCACTCAAACTGATGCAGGGTAATCACTCTAACTTCACTTTAAATTATTACTATTTCCCTAGATCCTCGCATGCAGCTATTGGTGCACTATTGTTTTTAACATACTGCTCGGGAGGGGCTGAGCGAGGGGGTGTCTTCTGGGGCTCCATCCCCCACTGTTATTTTGAAAGCCCCAAATCTTTTAGGTTTTTAAAAAAAAAAGTGGTTTCAGAACGATGAAGACAGCTGGAGAACAATTAGATATAAAGCAGGATGCCGCCTCTACAGGATGATTCTTTTCCCTCGACAGCTACCATGTTGTGACCAAATGATATGCAGATTTTTAGGCATTTTTATTATCAAATGGCTTGAAAAATAGTGCACATAGCTGCCGTACACACCCCCGGGTTAAGGTTGGGTTGGTTTTAGGTTTTTTTTATGTAGAGGGAACTCTTTTTTTAGCTAAAACACTGCAAATGATATTTATTGTCTACGCTGCTGGACCTGGGTAACTCATTTTTTTAACATGCTTGAATGACAATAAGCTATTCTGAATCTGACAAAAACAAATTGTTAATGTGACTTTTCTTAAGCGTACGTGGAGCCTTCGGTCTTCTATGGCATCATGAGGATCTACCTGTCTGGGTACAGAAATCTGTTTGCATTTGACTGATAAGTTATTCATTTGTAAAGTGAAACATGTTTTTTTGAAATACCGGTGTGCGTGTTTGTGTCTGTGTCCATGTACACATGCATCCTGTAGGTGGAAAGACAACCCCTGTATGCCGAAGGGTCTGGTTTATGAAGGGGTGCGGGCCAAGCCGATGGAGTTCTCAGGCGGGAGCGCGGCACAGAGCAGCCTGCTGCACTGCTTTGATGAACTTCTGGGAGTCAAACACGAAGCAAAAAGTGGTAAGATGGATGTTTGTCCTTTGATTAATTACAACAGTTGGACCAAGAGGATCAAATTACAGTTGACCTTTATACTTGCAAATTTTAGAACACATTTATGCCAAAGCTGTACTGAAAAAACGTTAAAGAGACATTACTGTAAAGACATTAAATAAAAAAAAGGACCCCAAGAGGTTTGGCATGTTGGGTTCCCTGCAATTATTCAACAAAAAACATAGTCTATGAAAAAGGAGAGAAGAAAATGAGTCAAATGAGTAGAGAAAATAAAGAGTGAAGAAAAGGAATCATAAAAAACAAGAATCATGTTAGGCTATGGATCTTTAAAACATTTTTACAGATGTTTTCAATGATAATGTGGAAAGTTTCTGTAGAAACAAACGCCTCGACAACAAGCATCATTCTATGAAAACGCTTTCACAGATTTATAGCCCGCTGTATTTCTTGTCTGAGCGAACACAGCGTGTCGGCATTCCAAAAATGATATCAACCAGTTCACATACTTAAATGCACTTTAAAGGTGTCTTGCAATGTTCAGTCTTCTCCACCAGGTGACGCTAAACGTCTACATGTCCTTCAGTCCTCTCTTTATAACCGAGCCACAACATAAGCAGACATAAAAACCAAGCAAAGGGTGGAACTACTTTCTCCAAAATAAGAACAAATGGAAACTGAAGTAATGCATTGCACTGCGACACATATTACATACTGATATAATAACATGTATGTCGCATTTGTGTTGTTGGTGAAGGTCTTCTACTCACTAAAAGCAGTCAGTCAAAGAAAAACTGGGAGTGGAAGCTATGTAACTGTTCAGGCTGTTCTTATGAAGCATTTCGTACATCAAAAAGCAAGGCACAGTAATTCATATGTAGGCTATTCCACATATGTATTACTGTATGCACCACATTGACTGCTGCTATATAAGAACGCTCTGAACCCCGTAGGGAGGAGGTCGGGGTGGATGCACACGTCCTAAAACAAAGAGACTTTCATCTAGGAAATGCGTGTTTGGGTCACACGAGGGTTTTAAAACCACTGTCTTTTTTTCTAATCTTAACTAGTTGTTTTGGTGCCTCAACTTAACTGCCGTTGCAGCATGGCGCTCACTTTTTGTCGGTTAAACTCAACCGCCACGGCTGCTAAAACGACTGACGGCTCGTGGTGCTCTGTAGCCGGCTCTCAGACACCTTTTGTCGGCTAAATTTGACTGCAAAGACAGACATTCCTACTCCCACCGTCTCAAAAAGTGATGCTTGGTTCAGGGACCTTTAGCGTCAGTCAGACGCCTGGTCAGGACTGTTGGTGTCACCTTACAGCGCTGCGGTTGAGCTGCTGCTTGGCCAGGTGCGTCCAATACAGACACTAAAGGGTGATTTTCGTGTCGGTATGTGGCGCTGAGAGCCACCGACCAAGCGTCAAGAATGGGTTGTATAGGCCACTAAACTTAACTGTCACGTGACCAGCCGGCAGTCGCCTAATTTCAGTCGCCAGATGGATTGCTTCGCATTTGCTCGGCATATCCATCTGGGAACTTTCCGTTGGAGAACTTTTGGGAAGGGGCGGAAATACTGGTTAGCTGATTGGATGAACCATCTGTCTATCACCACCTATAGTTGGTGATACACGGGCCAAATCAACCAATCAGATCCACGAAGCGTATGAAAATACAACCACAAGTCAGGCTACCCCTGCTGCTGCAGGCAAAGCATAGCTCGTTAGCTCAGCAAGCAAGCAACATGTCGGTAGGATATTTGCCGTTTGTGTAACGAGAATTTAGGAATAAAAGACACCATTTCAGGTTCCCGTTTTTTTTTTTCTTCATAATTGGTCATTTCTTATAGTTATTCTTTATTTTTATTTACCTTTATTTAACCAGGAAGATACTCATTGAGATAAAAAATCTCTTTTTCAAGAATGTCCTGACCAAGACAGGCAGCAGTACAACCACACATACATACAAACACAAAATACACAAAATACACAAAATACACAAAATACACAAAATACACAAAATACACAAAATACACAAAATACACAAAAACACTAAATACACTAAAACACTAAAAACATAAAACAACTGAAACAGCAAATCCCTCGAAGTCAACCACAATCCTAAGCACATCAGGCAAAACGCCAACAGCCAGATGTGGCCGCCTCCAAGTCAATCAACATCCTCTTAAAAGCGACCAATGAAAGCAGCTCATTAAGTTTCATGGATTTCTGTAACTTGTTCCATGTAAATGGAGCAGCAAACTCAGATGCCTTTTCCCCCCAGCTCAGTTCTAACCTTTGGAACAGACCATGTTCCCAGATCCTGGGAACGAAGATTGTAAGTCCCCGTTACTATTTACGCTGATATAGGTCAGAAGGTAGGATGGAAGTAGACCTAAAATAGCCTTGGATATGAAGGTATGCCAGTGTTGAAGCCTCCGTGTTGATAGAGAAGGCCATCCAACACGTTCCTACAGTTCACAATGGTGAGTGAGGGCTTTAAAACCAGTGATGAACGTCAGAGCTCCATGGTACACAGTGTCCAATGCAAGTAAACTTTGAGACGAAGCATGCATGTATAAAACATCACCGTAGTCAAGTATAGACATAATTCAAACGAAAAGGCAGGATTTGATTCTGAAATAAAACCCTAGTTTAAGTTTTAATCTTTTTGCCAGCTGCTGAAGGTTCAAATAAAGAGATGGGTGGTGATGGCGCAGTGGATATAACACATGCCTTTGATGCGGGGGCGAGAGATCCGGATTCGATTCCCACTGCGATACATCAACCAATGTATCCCTGAGTAAGACGCTTAACCCCTAGTTGTTCCAGAGGTGTGCAACCTCTGATATATAGCAATTGTAAGTCGCTTTGGATAAAAGCGTCAGCTAAATGACATGTAATGTAGTAATGTGAAGATTCATCTATTAAAATACCAATATATCTGTACTTAGATACTGCACTGTAACTTTTATTCTTCTATGTCATAACTGTCTTATTCCATTTTGACCTGTTTTTAACTGTTTTTTTTATGTTTAATGTAAAGAGTTTTAAATTGCCTTGTTGCTGAAATGTGCTATACAAATAAAGCTGCCTTGCCTTGCCTTGCCTACAAGGTGCTTGAATGAGCAGAAACTAGCAGCAGAAATACAAAGCGATGAAAGTAGAGATGAAGCAGTAGAGATAAACGCAGGGAACTGAAAGAGGGCAAATGAGGGTTTGAAAGAGAAGGACTCATTGTGATGATACTTCCCCCTTAGGTGCCTTTCTAACCCGCATGAGGAACTACATGCCGCCTGCCCACAGGCAGCTGATCCAGGACATCTCGTCGCGGCCCTCCCTGAAGAGTTTTGTCCAGCAGCAGGCCAGCGAGCGGCTGCGCCAGGCCTTTCAGCACTGCGTCACAAAACTGTTGGCCCTGCGCAGCTACCACATCAACGTCGTCAGCCGCTTCATCACTGTACCCGCTGCCCGCGCACGACAACTTCGACACCAGAGGCAGGAGCTAGAGGCGGAGGTGATCAGCAGAGCGCCCGCAGCGTTAGAGGAGAGGGGCACCGGCGGCTCCGGCATCATGACCTTCCTTAAGACTGTGAGGGACCAAACAAAAGACGCTCTGCTGCCCGAGATGAGCAAAGAAACGATGCCCCACAGCTGATGTGAGCCGTGGTCACACCTCAGGATACGCAGCACAGTGTCAACTACTGTACAGATAGATCACTCTTGTTATGATTTGATACTATAAATAAAATTTAATTGAAGTAAATTGTTCATCACATGCATTTCTGCCTTTATTGGATAGGAAAGCTGAGATATGAAAGGGGAGAGAGAGAGGGGGGAGACATGCAGGAAAACCATCACAGGTCAGATTCTAACCCTGGACCTTCTGCGTTAAGGAATAAACCTCTGCATAAATGTGCGCCTGCTCTACCAACTGAGCTAACCTGCCACAACTCTGATCACTTTTTTAATACTTTGTGTAAATTCATGTATTTAGCCCAGCTCATATTTTAAACATCTTGACAGCTTTTAAATCTTTTACATTTTGTTTAGGGCAACAACCAACAATTATTTTCATTATTGATTCATCTGTTGATTATTTTCTCGAATTAATGGATTAGTTGTTTGGTCTCTTAAATGTCAGAAAATGGTGAAAAATGTGGATCAGTGTTTCCCCAAAAAGCCCAAGATGACGTCTTCAAATGTCTTGTTTTGTCCACAACTCAAAGATATTCAGTTTCCTGTCACAGCTGAAGAGAAGAAACTAGAACAATATTCACATTTAACAAGTTGGAATAGGAGAATTTTGACTTTTTCTTTCATAAAAAAATCATAATAATTTCTTGTTCCTTGACTTTGGTTATTTTACATCTTCCTCTCCAGATTGTTAATGTGTTATATATAAGTAGTTATGTATTTTGACTGTGCTTTTTTATGAGTGGAGAAAATCAACTCTGATTAAAGAAGCAGTGTGTAGGATTTAGTTCCATCTAGCGGTGAGTTTGCAGATTGCAAACAACTGAATTCTCCTCCACTAACCCCTCCGTTTCCAAGCGTGTAGAGAATCTACGGTGGCCTTCAGGCAACGTAAAAACTTGAAAGACCCTCTTTAGAGCCGTTATTTGGTTTGTCCGTTCTGGGCTACTGTAGAAACATGGCCGTGCAACATGGCGGGCTCCGTGGAAGAGGACCTGCGAAGTCCCTCCCCTTCCGGTTGACCACCAACGGGATCAAAAAACCATTTATCTCTCCCCCGTATATATTCTTGTCGAATTAAGGTCCCATGAGGTCCACCGGAAGGTGAGGGGTGACAGTTGACCGGTGGTGAAATGTTGCTGTTTCTAACGCTAGAGTTGGTTTATCAAAGACGCTAGCCATGCAACACAGTCAGAAAATAAGCACAGCAGAAGGGTCAGATAGGTCGGACCTGTGTGTTTAACTTCATATCTGTAATCGTTACAGTTACGACGGAACAGAAGTAAATAAGCTTGCTGATTCCACATATCTCTGCAATTCGAAACCAGCGGCCATTTGTCTACCCGGATGGAATTTCTGCGTTAGCGTGACATTGCTAGCACTGATTGTTATTGTTTTTTTTTCCTATCGACAGTACTCTGAGATATATAGCGATCAAGATTCAGGTAAAAATCGGCCGGAGTTCTCCTTTAAGATGATTATACACTCATGAAAACATAGTTTGTCTATCTAGTATTCCATTTCTGCCGATAGATCCTGCTGAATCATGCTCCCTGCTCCCCTACTAGCTTTGTTGTGTCTGTAAATAAACCTCGGCTTAATCGCCATGAGTGATACCCATCATTCAGTCCAAACCATAATTCAAACCATTGTTGTTTCCATTAAATTCAACCACTAATTCCTTCTTTAATCTGAACTGGAACGCAAAAAATGCCCCAGCTCCAGACCCATGTATCTAGAGGACATTTGGATATCAGAAAATTGAAGTCATTGCTAAACCCCCTTACGTAGTTTTTGGGAAAGTACTTTGGAGATTCAGGTCAAACTCAGTTTCAGAAGTAAAGAAAGTTTTGTCTTCTCTTGCTGGAACATGTAGCAGCACAAAAGGTTACTGTCCCTGGTTTAAAGTAAAAATAAAAATGTACAGAAGCTGTCAAAAAATGGATTATGTGAACAAAATAGATACTGCAATACCTTGTGAAACCATGTCAGGGCACTAAAAGGAAGCAATATAATTCACACCAAAATAATGTCTCACAGGGTTTGTCTTTAAAAAGCTGAAACAGTGGGCACAGAAGGCATGCAGGACACTGATTTAGCCTGGTCACAAAAGGACTAGATAAAAATAGGGCCGGATATCAGATTTTTGTCCACATGAATACCCTTACCCTTCTTTATTTAAACATATATAGAAACAGAGAGGAAAGGTGAGAGGGGAAGGCATGCTGCAAAAGGCCCAGGGCCGGACTCGAACCCTGGGTTGTTGGACTAGAGGGGGGGAAGGAGACTGAGTACCCAGGGCCCTCATGTGAGGAGGGTCCAAAAAGATGCTAGCATGAATAGCTGTGGATTTTCTACAGGGCCCAGAAATTTGTGCAAGGAAAAATTAGCTCGAACCCTGGCCGCTGCGCTTAGGACTGAGCCCTAATGGTACGTACCCTACCTGGTGATACCCTTACTTCTTACGGCGTACTGCCTCCTCATGTGGTAAGTATGTACGCACCCCTAAACACCTGTATAAACACGAGCGCTCGCTCTGAACCACTTTCAATTCATCTTCTACACCAGTGATTCCCAACCAGGGGAACTTCTGCAGTTGCCAGGGGGTTCGTGGAAAGATTGTGGAGCAGTTCAACTAATAGAAATTATTATTATTCTGTAACACCTAATTATGTGTTGCAGTGACGTAAGAGTGCTTGAAAACTAGTTAGCAAGCGAGTGCAGAAGTTTGAACAGGTAGCCAAACGTAATGACTTAGCAGTTTACACGATTAGCTAAAAATGGTTAAAGTAGTTGACTAAAAGTACCGTTAATGAATAAATGGTTGAAACATTCAGCTCCACTCCAAGTAGCATAGTCTGCGAGTATGAGTCAGATTGATAACCAAAACTGACGTTTACATTGACAGTTCAATTATATGAGAAAATCCAATTTTTATATAATTTATAGAAGAGTTTTACAATTGGAACAGACATTAATAATCGAAGATGGGGTAAATTAGTTCATCCGACAAGGCTGAAGGGGTACTTCAGACCTAAAAGGTTGGGATCCTCTGTTCTGCACCCCTGCACCACTTATGCAATAAGAAGCTACTCTTTAAATGTCTGCATCTTAATCGGTTGCACGTTTTGGTATAAAAGGAGCTTTATACAAAACCTGATCACAGCTGAATACTTCACCACTGTAGTTTTAGAGCCTACATATTATGTAGAGTAATGCTTTGTGTTGTCATTTACATAAAAAAAAAAAAACTTGGTTGTGGCGCCTGGGTAGCTCACCTGGTAGAGCGCGCGCCCATATACAGAGGGTCAGTCCTCGACGCAGCGGCCGCATGTTCGACTCCGACCTACGGCCCTTTGCTGCATGTCATTCCCTTCTCTCTCCCCTTTCATGTCTGAGCTGTCCTGTCATAATAAAGGCCTAAAATGCCAAAATGCATCACACCACAGTCAACTTTAGTGAAAATGGTGCATGGCTAAACTTTGGAAAACTACTCGCCCCAGTGGCTGGTGAGCAAAAAAGTTAACGTCAAGCCATGAATGTATGTAATGAAATGAATTTAAAAACAAGTTTGAAGTGATATATTGATATCATGATATGACACATGCAATGTTCATGTCATGCAACTGCTGAATTAGGGTACTTGGCACTTTTTGTGGTCCAAGAAAAAATGTATTTATCATTAATAATAATCATTTGACAGTAAAGTATCGACAGGCTGGAACCTGACCTTTCGCTCTGGGAAAATAATCAGCCTTTGTTGAGTCTTTACTCTACAGAGCGTCCCCATAATGGGGTTGTCATGTCAAAGTACAATGCACAATGCAGTGCAGAGATGCATCACTTATCAGAGTGGTTACCTCAGCACCCCTCCAGCCCACATCCAGCCCTCACATGCCCCGCTATAGGCTACTTCCTGGACGGAGAGTGTGGAAAGCCCAGAGCAATGAAGGGATGGATTGTGCCATGAATGGCTCACGCTGTGTAATCTTCACCTTGCTCGTCTCCAGCGGTGTTTCATTACAAAAACAGCCTTTGCAAGATCAGATAAGGAAGACGATGTGGCAATTAGACGTGACAACCCCCCCACAAACCTGAGCGATCTACTTTATCTTGCCCTCTTTTTTTCACATGCTGGGTAGCAGGGAAGACAATGGAAGAGCAAATAAGAGAGAAAACAATTACACATGATCCCTGGCAAGGTCTTAGTGCGAGAGAGACGTTTGTTAAAGGTTTTTTGGAGTGTGTGAAGACATTTTATTCTGATTGATGTATAGCAAACACATTAAAAAGGGTTGCCTTTTGCCAGATTGGATGTCACCCTAGAACATAGGGGAAAGTACCTGAGCTTTCTGGAGGCTTCCTAAGAAGCCAGGTACTGTGGAGAGACGTATACAAAGTGCTTATTGTTTTGCCATATATACATATGTTTATTTGGTTTACAGCGGTTTATTTTGTTATTTTATTGTATTGTATTGAATAATTATGTCTGTTATGTTATCTCATGTTCGGGGGAGAGGGGATGTGTTCACGTGGTAAAATACGTGTTTTGTATGCTGTTTGAAAAAATTAAAAACAAATTGTCATTCATGTTTTCATTCACTGCAAACCCTTCTCACAGCCTGACATGTTGACACGTTACACAGCCTGAGAATGTGTTTGTAGGAAGCCGCGAGGCGAGGAGGTGAAAGGTGAACGGAAACTGCGGCAACTCTCTGCGGAGAGTTGGGTGGCGAGGAGGACAAATAGTGCGTTCACGTCACGGTGATCTGATTAGAGCCTTCTTCCACAGCCAAAACAAATAATTCCCTTCCTTATTGGCTGACTGTGGACTCCCTGACAACCCGGCAGTAAACACAGGCCATCTCTAAGGATGTCTTCATTGTGTAGTCGGGGCTGGGCCGCTGAAGTTACACCTCGTATCACAACAGTGGCTGGTTTCAGTGTAGAACATGACACACACATATGCGTGCATGGACCCGCTTGTTTTGTACTGACAGTGCCATGAGATGTATTACAAAAAAGTCTGCAAGATGTCAGCTTTTATCCTTATATACAGTGGTAATATTTTGGCCTACAGTAAATGTTCCAAATGAAGCAACTGTAGTATTTGAGTTTGAACCTTCCAAACAAATGCTATCACGAATCAACTCTGCGAGCTAAATAAGTGATATTCCTCACGGCAAAGGGCATCTGGAGTTACTCTTGTTTTCACAAAATCAACTCAAACATCCATATTCCATCTATCAGAGGTGACAGGATTACAGGCGTGGTGGGTTCTCCTTTATGGTGAGACATTCAAATATCTGTGCCTTGGTGGTTAACCAAAGGATATCCTGGATTCTGTTATTCCAAAAATGTAATTTATGATGGTCACCTCAAGTCCCAAGCAAAGCCAGGACCTATCCTAACCCTGCGAGCAGCCGCGATGGGAGCAGCTCGGGATTGATTGTCTTTGGCGTGCAACATGATGGGTGTAGCTGGGAATTATGAGCTGTGTGTGCAGCGCAGTAGGTGACTCTGGGCGTTTTAACCACTTTTTACTCATCTGGACATCGCTATCATTGTCAAACATCTAGGTCTACACACCCATGAGTCAGATTCATCTTCATAATTCACTTACTGATCAGTTTTGGACACACCCTTGGTTAATTTTGAGCTCTATATATCCTAATGTTCGGCTGTCATCACCTTTCTTTCACAACCAATGTTCAAAATCTGTCAGGATAATCAAGGTTTAGTCTGAAAGTAACTCTGGCTTTTTGTCTTGCTTAGCCTAAGATAATTCACAATGCCCATCCCTAGCCGGGCCTTTAATATACATAAAACTCAAAAACAAATACATAAAAGACGTATTAAAAGCTAAAACACAGAACAGAACAAGAAAAATGAAGCAAAACAAGACAAGACACAGACAACAGACTCATACAGTACATTAAAGCACCATTAAACAGGAAGCACCAGATCACTCATGACTTCATGACTGCTACCTCTTCAAAAACTTTGAATTGGAGTTTAAAATGTTCCCAGTCAGGATTCAGTCTTAGTTTAGTAGGAAAGGAATTCCACATGTTGATTCCCCGGACAGAAAAAGCAGTTTTTCCAAATGAGGATTTAAAAATGGGCAACTTACAATTCGGATGCATCACGTGTTACTGAGCCTGAAGCCCTGAACACCTGGGGAGCCTGTATATATATACATATATATATATATATATATGTATATATATATATACATATATATATATATATATATATATATATATATATATATATATATATATATATATTTATATATATATATATATATTTATATATATATATATATATGTATGCCAGGAAGAGGAGTTTGTGTTGCAGGGAATACAGACTTTCACCCAGGAAACGTGTGTTGTGTTCCAGGAGTACTACTTAAAGGGACAGGTGTTTTGATCCAAACCACTCGTTCATGAGAATGTGTTGACATATATATATATATATATATATATATATATATATATATATATATATATATATATATATATATATATATATATATATTAGGATTGGGAATCACAAGTGGCCGCACGATACAATATAGTCACGATACAATATAGTCACGATACTTATGTAATGATACCGTATTGTGATTTTACAATTACAATACAACAATACATTTGCAATTCATTACCTTTTTTCCAACTTTAAATTATATCCCCAAAGGAAAACTTTTTAACATCTGTTTCATCTTAAAAAGGTGAATTTCTGTTTGTTCATCTCACTTTCAATTTTTTTTTTATTTTAGTACCAAAAAGTAAAATTCTCATGTTTAATTTACATAAGAAAAGATCGATACTTGGCGTCCCTGTATCGGTACAGAATTGCCATGGAAAATATTGCTTCATACTTGAGACCAGATGAGTAAGTCTCTTAATTTGGGGCTCTAGATAGTCATCACCTCCCACAGGGTATCCATTTAGTGTTCTAAAAGAATATAAAGAAATATGTGACAGTTCCTAACAACTCTCCTAACGCCACGATCACCTCCAGACCGGTGAATCATCTTCCTATAGGACCCCCATTTAACAGGTTTCCATAGAAGCATCTCCAAACACAAGTAAATGAAGCCGACATTCACTGGGTTGCGGGTTTTCAGACTTCACTTTTCTGCCTAATTGTCACCGTTAAACAAGACATCAAGCTTCTCTTTCAACGACCCCGTCTTTTACATCATTTTTTTTTTAACCCCCACCTCTTTGTTCATAACTTGTGCGGTCTGTTAGGGCAGGTTAAAGGCTTTTGATGTAGTCATCTTACAGCAACTTTATCACTTCCTCCCCACTGACTCGACTGAAACTGCATGCCCACATGAAGAAAGAAAGAGGAAAAAAAAAGAAGCTGTCATGGTCACAGCCAGCTTGAAAGGCTGCTTTTTCAGGTGTAGAGTTACTGTTGTTGCCTGTGTTGATGATCTAGCCCGGATGACGTCACTGACTACTACAGAAAAAACACACGTCACATTGCAGCCTTTATTCTTCCAAGAGGAACCTTGGGACGTTTTGGCCCCCTGTGAGATACTGCATCGTGCTGCTTTATACTAAATATCCTTTCGGGCTTTGCATCTGATGGATGGTTACGTTCCATCCCTGTTTAGCTGGATAAACGTGGGAAATTGTCTCTTGTTGAGTCACCTGTGGCACTTTCTGAGCCTACAGCCATGCGTGCGGCTTTGTATCATAAAAATAATCAACGTTGCATCAGTGACGTCACCCATTGGTTATAAAGTGAGGAGTTTGCATTTTAGCCATCGCCATCTTGCTATTTTGGAGCCAGAAGTGACTATATTTGGACAAAAGGGTGGAGATAACTGGGGAGAATGACGCAGCTAAGCCAGTGTTGTGTATGGTTGCAATGGCATTGTGCTAAGCTAAAAGCTAACATGGGGAATGTTCCTGATTTTCAAACCGTCTGACACGAGTCATCCAGCGGGCCTCCTGGTACTGGTGCCGTTCATCTGCATGTACTTCAGTACAGAAAATCGGCAAACTTTCCCTTAAGTTACCATCTAACGCTAGCTAGTTAGCTTTGGCTGAGAAGATGCTACCGAACACTGAACAAGACATTTATAGGCGACCAAAATGTTCTAATTGACTCTGATGAAGTGAAAACACACAGTGAGAGTGTCAAAGTGTAAGCCTCTGTCCTGACTGTCTACTTTAAAATAAATGGGAGCATAATTTACTAAATAAACATTATGCTGGGTTGAAGAAGTCTTGAAACTAGCGATTGAGACCATAGACTCTGGCTTGGATGCGTTTCTTCAAAAGTTTATTTTTTACGCCACAACCTCAACAAACTTCTCCACACTGAAAAGAACAGGAGGACTGGTGTTTTTTTGGTGTGAATGCATCCCAAGTGTTATTGGAGAGCAGGACGACTCAAAGTGATCAAAATGCCCTTACAAATCAGTTAGACTTGCCGAATGGTTTCCCCAGAGACCTCAACCAAACATTTTAAATCAGATTTTGATGGCAGCTAGAAGAATACATGGCATTCAGATGACTTTCCTCACAGGATTAGCAGAAGCCCACACACATCACAGCCTTTTGTCTCAAAGGTTAACACAACTTTGGGCTGTGTGACGGGGGGAATACAGCTCAACCTCTCACCACTGCTGACTCACTACTGGCCCGGCCAGGTGCGAAACAGAAACACACACACACACACACACTCCAACACACATGCAAATGGACTTAAATGGCGGGGACACACGCCATGCCCAAATGAGCACACATGCGTGCACGTGCAGCCACAGCATCTCGTTGCCTCTGACCTGCAGACAGAGATACCTCTTTTGTGTGTTTACTCCCACTTTCCCCACTTGGCTTTCCCCTCTATTGTCCTCCTCCCTCTCGCTCCGCTGATTGACTTCCTCTTCCTCTGAGTTGTCGCTAATGTCACCTTCCCCGCTGGCGCCCACACGCTCACGTTATCAACAGCTTCTCATCCGGGTTACAAAAATACAGGAAGTTCCCCGGGGGTGTCCCATGATACATACGGATCGACACACTGCAGGCTAATAGTGTTCGAAGATAATACCAGCAACCCCCGGGAAGAACTGGAGATAATATCCCCACTGGGATGTTCACACCTCCATATTCAACACCAACATACAGGAGACTCAAGCTCACCAGGGGTTGAATGCCAAGCCAAATTTGAAACACAGTTACAGACTACAGCAAAGACTGCACTTCCTGAGAGTGCTCAGGAGGCACAGCACTGAGAAGAAGCTACTGGTGGTCTTACCTTTGCTTTACCGGGTGACCATAGAGAGCCTCCTGACATACTGCATCTCAGTGTGGTATGCGAGCTGCTCTGTTATGGATAAAGGCTGATTTATAGTAGTACATTGGATCTTCGCAGAGCCTACGCCATAGCCGTTGTGAGGATGTATACTTGCGCGCTAGTGTGTCTGTGTCGTTCTAGCATATCTCTTTGGGAGAATAGCATAGCCGGTATGTGTGTGTAAGCTGTATCAGGAGAAGTTAACCCTCTTCTTGCGGAAAAGGAGAACCCGGAAATGAGTAGGGGGAAATGCGACGCTACCAGCCGGACCAATCGCAGTTGCTGCCGTCTATAAAAAAAAAGCATGTTAAAATCAGTTGATAGACGGTCATGGCTGCTGGAGGAGCGGAAAAACTCGAAAAGTCGTGACACCGGTTACAGAGCTCCATCATATCAGCAGCAGTTGGTAGCTGGGTTACCCGAGAACAGGGGGCTTTGAGCCGGGTACAAAGCACCGCGAGCTGCCGGTCAATTCAGCAGACGTTACGGTTAAGTTTAGGCGACAAAAAGTGAGGGTTATGCGCTGACGACAGTTAAGTTTAGGCTCCAAAACGGCTAGTTAAGTTAAGGAAAAAGATTGTGGTTTGAATTAAAACACTCATAAGGCACATGCATTTCCAAGTTGTTTTATCCGGAAAAGCGAACTACACTCCCGGGCTTAAACGCGACAGTTTTATAAGTAACAAATAGAAAGCATTAAAAGATATATATATATATTGTCGCCCATTTTTTGTCCTGATCCGTGACGCAAAACCGTGATCCAATCCGAACTGAGAGTTTTGTGATCCGTTGCAACCCCTAATTTACTCCAGTTTTCACCGTCTTCACATTGTCTGCTCCATGTTCTTACTCAATGTGTGTGTTTTTATGTTTGCATTATAGAGTAGCACTCTTAACGTCGTACTCACTTACAACGACGATAAAGTCAATTCTGATTCTGACTGAAAAGGACAAACATTGGCAGATCAGATTGCACTATTAATAAAGTGCTGTAAAACACAACGAAATTGTTTCATGGCAGTTAATTAATGGGCAGCAGAGAGAGGGGAGTCTTTTCTTCTTCTTGACCCTGCTGCAGCTCAGTCATGAACACTCTGTACTGCAAATTTGTGGACACAGTGTAGTTGGCTCTTTCTGGACACAGTGTAGTTGGCTCTTTCTGCATGGGATAAATCTCATTAATCCACATTGGTGATGGCTTACTTATGTAAGAAAGAAAAAGGGGGCTTCCTTTGGAGTGCAGCTACCGAGAGATGGAATGAAAATCCTGCAATGGTCGTCTAATCCCAAACTTCCCAGTAAAAACATTCCACTTCCTCCCAGGCGAGATCCGGACTTTTTCGCATGCAGAGCTGAGGCAGGCGGAGGGTGGGCTGCTCCGACCGGGGGACACGCTGGAGACAGACGGGGTCAGGCAGATGGGAGGGGGGTCAGGTGCAACTTACAGGCCTGGGGAGACATGAGGCTGTACATTTCTACCATTGACATGAAGAAGTATCAACAGATTTGTTCTGTTTTTGTCAGCTGAGTATTTTCCAATTGGTCAAAACGGAGGACAGGATCTTTTTTTGTGCTGGAACTCTGATGAAAGACTTTGTTAAAGTTAAAGGTCCCATATTGTAAAAAGTGAGATTTCCATGTCTTTTTATTATTATAAAGCACTTCAAGATATTAGTGATGGCGCAGTGGATATGACACATGCCTTTAGTGTGGGAGATCTGAGTTCAATTCCCACTGCGATACATCAACCAATGTGTCCCTGAGCAAGACACTTAACCACTAGTTACTCCAGAGGCGTGCAACCTCTGACATAATTAGCAATTGTAAGTCGCTTTGGATAAAAGCGTCAGCTAAATGACATGTAATGTAATAAGTGTATAAGTAATGTGAAAGTATCAAAGCGCTCAATCCACAGAGAAATGCACATGGCCCGTATTCAGAAACTGCCTTAAATGAGCCGTCAGGACTTTTCTTTAAGGTTGTGATGTCACAACCTGAGCATATGATTTTTTATTAATAAGGGAAAAAATTATTCCACTAATTAACCCTGACAAAGCACACCTGTGAAGGTAAAACCATTTCAGGTGACTACCTCATGAAGCTCATTGAGAGAACACCAAGGGTTTGCAGAGTTATCAAAAAAAGCAAAGGGTGGCTACTTTGAAGAATCTAAAATATAAGACTATAAGACTATAAGAATATAAGTTTTCAGTTATTTCACACTTTTTTGTTAAGTACATAATTCCATATGTGTTCATTCATAGTTTTTATGCCTTCAGTGAGAATCTACAATGTAAATAGTCATGAAAATAAAGAAACACATTGAATGAGAAGGTGTGTATATGTATATACAGTATATATATATATATATATATATATATATATATATATATATATATATATATATATATATATATATATATATATATATATATATATGTGTATATATATATATATATATATATATATATATATATATATATATATATATATACTGTTTAAAACAGACAGTATAATGGAAATATAATGTGTTTTTTGAACATTAAAGCATGTAAACATCTAGTACAAACCCTAAATACCAGTATGAACCTTTAAATGAGCATGATATGGGACCTTTAAACCAAGTTTCTGTTGAACAGTTCTTAAGATGGAGCCGACAGAAAAACAACGGACTGGTTTTGGTTGCCTTGGAAACTAGCACCACTAAAAATTTCATTTAAAGAGCTGATATTGTGCTCATGTTCAGGTTCATAATTGTATTTAGAGGCTTACATGGTTTAATTAAAAAAACAAAAAACATATTTATGTCGTATTGCACATTGCTGCAGCTCCTCTTTTCACCCTGTGTGTTGAGCTCTCTGTTTTAGCTACAGAGTGAGACATCTCACTTCTGTTCCATCTTTGTTGGGAGTCGCACATGTGCAGTACCTAGGTAAGGACTACTAGCCAGTCAGAAACAGAGTAGGGCGGGGCCTGACAGTAGCTAGGTAAGGACTACTAGCCAGTCAGAAACAGAGTATGAGGGCGTGCCCTGACAGTACCTAGGTAAGGACTACTAGCCAGTCAGAAGCAGAGTATGAGGGCATGCCCTGACAGTACCTAGGTAAGGACTACTAGCCAGTCAGAAGCAGAGTATGAGTGCGTGCCCTGACAGTACCTAGGTAAGGACTACTAGCCAGTCAGAAGCAGAGTATGAGGGCGTGCCCTGACAGTACCTAGGTAAGGACTACTAGCCAGTCAGAAGCAGAGTATGAGGGTGTGCCCTGACAGTACCTAGGTAAGGACTACTAGCCAGTCAGAAGCAGAGTATGAGGGCGTGCCATGCTAGCAGCTAGGTGAGCATTATAACGTGTGTTACAAAGTGACCACGTTTGTCTCTGAAGTAAAGGCTGGACTACAATAGAACTGTTTGGAGCAGTTTGTGAACAGTGTTTTCTGTTGGAGATGATAAGTCCCTTTGGGGTGGACTTTGGGCTTTTTCACTTTGTAAACCTATAACATGCACAAAAAAGATATATAACACAATAAAGGAAAGGGAAAAAGCCAAAAAGCATAATATGAGCACTTCAATTGTGTAATTTTGTTAGGACAATATCTCACAATGAATTTAACAAATGTTGGTTAACGTATACAGTTGCGCTCATAAGTTTACATACCCATGCTAAAGTTGACTAAAAAGAGGAATAAAAAAAATCATCTATTGGAAATTGATCTTAATGCCTTAATTAAAAAAAAAATCCAACCTTTAAGGACACCAATTTTCTTTGTGAATGAATAATGTATTGTAAATAAATAAATAAAATAATTATAAATAGCCCCACATCATCACATACCCTTCGCCATACTTAGAGATTGGCATGGGGTACTTTCCATAAAATCATCTCTCAATGCAAATCAAAACAGCTATTAGGCTAACTGAAATAAAACCATGCCAATCTCTAGGTATGGTGAAGGGTGTGTGATGATGTGGGGGTATGGTGAAGGGCATGTGATGATGTGGGGGTATGGTGAAGGGTATGTGATGATGTGGGGGTATGGTGAAGGGTATGTGATGATGTGGGGGTATGGTGAAGGGTATGTGATGATGTGGGGGGGCTATTTTAATTCCAAACACCAAGGGAACTTTATCAGGATGCATAGTATCCTGGATCCGTGAAATAACTGGCCTTCAAAAATAAACATCTGTCTGCCTCTATGGGAATTTAACATCGGGGTGTGTATACTTATGCCCCCTGTATTTTAAGGAAGAGCATTTATTTCTTTACGATACATTATTCATTCACAAAGAAAATTGGTGCCCTTAAAGCTTGGATCATATAGCTGTTCACACGGACTGAAAAGCTTCTCTCATGTGAGAGAACATTCAGAGCTTTTGTCCGATCCCTCCGCTGGCCCTCCGCTGCCCACACAGCATGAGCTTATACTTTACTTTGCTCGTCTCTGCTCCCAAAGCACCATGTCCTGAAAAACTGTATTCATAAAACAAACTATTACAATTTGTTCTGCCAAAACGTGTTTCACCTAAGCCAAAAACAACCAGATTTAGATTTAAGACGTTGTACTTTCTGCCATGTAATTTGCAAAATTGGGGGAAGCCAATATTGTTAGTTTCCGCACTCGGCTTAATTCAAAACATACAAATGGACGCTTGCCAAAATGTACTTGTTCAGTATTTTTTCATGGATAAAATTAGTTTGTGAGAACTAAAATATTTTTCATTGCAGAAATCAGGAAATCCAAAAAATACAGCTTCCAGCTCTGGGAACGTCTCATGCGGTGTCATCTGGATTACTACTGCTGAGTGAAAATATACAGCAGTCAAGCGAAAAGTTTCACATTTCTGTTGTGTAATTATATAATCTAGTCTGCTGCTGTATAATCAAATAACTGAGCTTGTTTTAAATACTCTCAGAGGGCCTTTATGCTCAGACATTTACATTTATATTAATCATTATACACAGAGACACAGAAACACAGAACAAAAAAATTTAATTTCAACCCCAGCTGCCCGACTTTTCAGAACTTTTGTACAGTTTTTCTAACATCAAGTGGCACCTTGGCAGTCTTGGGCACTCACTCCTGGTTCTGTTTTTTCCATTTATTTTTTTTATTCATTCATTTGTATGTGAGTAACTTCCAGGAGTTTCATTCTGTCTCCATCCATACAATATTTTCAGTCTTCTCTGCCATCGTCTGCAGCACCGCACGCTGCCGGTTATTATTGCTCTCTCCACTAACCGAAACCTTTCTCCAAAAATAATTCTGTCAAATGATTCTCGTCTGTGTCAAGACAGTGTGTCTGGCCAGAGCTAATTCAATAACTTAAAATTTCAAATAGGCTTGATTATACAACAAAATTAGTTGATAAATTACACTATTTGGGCGTTGTCTCCTTTTCTTGAAATCAGCAGTGCAAGCAGCAACAGGCATGAGAGTGAGGAGTGTGTGCACACACGCACACACACACATATACACACGCACAGACACACACACACACACACACACACACACACACACAAAGTAAATCCTTCACAGCAGGAAAGCAGGGGCAGAATCTTCACTTGTTTTAACACCAGTCTGTGAGCAAGCGAGAGGTCTATAAAAAGTAACAACCCTGAACAGACTGTGGTAACACTGCAGAGCACTGTGACCTGTTTAACACATTTAACTGTTTAAGATTACTGTAGTAACAATAAAATTAGTCTGATGTAACCTGTGTTAGTGCTACAATCACATTTGTAAATGTTGAAAAACTATCAAAACGAGAATGGATATTATACTGATGCTGTGAAGCCTGAAAACACCCCCAATAACACTTGATGCCCTTTCCAGTGGCACTACATTATCGAAACCGTAGAACTTCTGTATAGAGCCATATATATATATTTATATATCAGCCATAATGTCTAAACCATCCAAGAAAGACTGGCCACGAGCTCCGAGGTTGTGAAACAAAAGTTTCTGCTCCTGTAGAAGCTAGAAGTCCGTATGAAATCGACCTTTTTCTAAGAAAAATATGTTTTATTCGCGTTCTTATGGAGAAATACTACACTACCCACAATCCTAAGCGCAACAGCAATGTCTCTGATTGATGCACACGCGAACGGCTAGAGCGAGCAAGCGAGCTTCTACCATTAAAGTCTATGATCGTTTCTGTACACAGTTTTCTGTACATTACGTGTCATTTAGCTGACGCTTTTATCCAAAGCGACTTACAATTGCTATATATGTCAGAGGCTGCACGCCTCTGGAGTAACTAGTAGTTAAGTGTCTTGCTCAGGGACACATTGGTTGATGTATCGCAGAGGGAATCAAACCCGGATCTCCCGCACCAAAGGCACGTGTCATATCCACTGCACCATCACCACCCCACCTTTGCCTTTTTTCTCATATTCAAAATGTTATTTTTACGCTGCATCAAATGTTTTTTGTTCACGATTCATCTCAAAGCTGGTTGGTAAGGTTCCAGGCTTGAAACTGTTTATATAAACATTTAATGAAACTTCAATGGAAATATTGAACGAGGAAAATTACTTCCGGAACCAGAGCCGTTTAAAAAGTGGGCGGTCGCTGTTATATTCCCACGCAGAAGCGCAACTGTGTTAGGGTACGTTTCCATATACGCGTTGTTTTCAGGGATGGGATCGCCCCGCTTCCCAGCATTGCGCGCTAGTAAGCTCGCCACTGACCACCTCAGTCTACACCCTCCTACAACCGCGATGGCTGCAGCTGATTGGACGAACGCATCACGTGGGGCTGGCTGCTTCCGATTTCAAAACCGACCATAATGTCGGCTCGTTTGGAATACGATCTCGTATTTTACAAAGATAGTTCACCGAAACATGTTTCTGAAAACATTTTAACAAATATGCCATGCAGTTGTTGAATCTGTCTTCATTTCAGATCGACAATGGTCAGTGTAAAAGATTTTTGTCAGTTTTTGAGAGGCGGCGAGCCACTACTCATTTGAATATAGATGGCTGGATTCAACTTTATGCAAATGAGGAGAGAGCGACTCAACGCCCCACTTCTCCCAAGTCCCAGCGACGCTACAAGAACGCATTGCATGGCTGCTCTCGTAGAAATGAATGGGAAGCGGGGAAATGACGCTGACAATGGACACACACCCCCAGGGGACTGCCCATTTCTCCGACGCTCCATTGTTTCGACCTTTCAATAACCCAAAAAATTCCCTTTGGTCCTACGGCGCACTAGTCCGACGTCCCTCTGGTGGCAAAATTACGAATCCCACTATGGCCACACCAAGACCCGCCCTACGAAGCAGCTTGATTGGTTGGGGTTAGGCATTTGACCTCGAGTGGTTAAGGTTAGGATAGCCGATTGGTCAGGGGATAGGACCTGAACAAATGGGGTTACGTTACCTTGCGTAAGCATGGACGCCTGGCCAATATATACTATTGAAGGGAGGGTCTTGGCGTGGCTGTAGTGGGATTCGTAATATCACTGTGGACGTCGGACTAGTGGGCTGTAGGACCAAAGGGAATTTTTCGGGTTATTGAGAGGTCGGAACAATGGAGCGTTGGAGAAATGACATGGCAACCCACAGGCACTGTATTACGCCGCACATCAGCTGTTTGTAGTCTGGATTAACATACATTTCAGCATAAAGCCTGACATCCCGCTGGATGTCCCTCTGCTTCCGCTCAGTGTGTTACCCTTCTCAAAATCCCTTCACTACGGTAAACAACAAACTTCGAGCTAGTAGGCTACACACTAAAATGGCATGTTTTGAAGTAAATTTGGATGGTGCAACAAGGCAGGCCTGCTTGGTTCTTTCGGGGGAATGATTGTAAAGATATACAAAGAATATGTTTAGGGCATTTCCTCTCTGACTGGGACGTTTGGGGACTGATTGGTGGGATTGCTGTGGACAAAGTACACACGGGAATACACTGGTAAGAGTAAATTCAATCCCTTTAAGTACAGTTTTACACAAGGATAGCACCATGAGATATTTTTATGTCTTTTAATAGCAGTTTGACAAACATTTTTTGCACAGTCAACTTACTGGAAATTCTCCAGAGCTTTCAGCTGTGTCTTGTGGCTTTTACCAACGGGTGAAGTTTGCTCAGTTGTCATGAAGATGGTTCAATTATTACATGACCTACTTATACTGTAAGTATGACATTTCAGATAACTTGGGTTAAGGCTGTAACTACCGTCTCCTTCTGATGAAGGCCACAAGAGATTCCCAGTAAGTGGAACTTGTACAAAAACTTTGTTTTGTCAAATCTCCTTTGATTCTTATTTTTCTTGTATTCTATTTATTATATTCTTCTGTACATATCGATGTATGCCTTTTAATACAAAGCACATTAAGTTAATTTGTAATGACATGTGCTTTATAAATTGATGCTGTGTTTACACGCAAGTTAAAGGAAATCCAATTTTCTAAAAATTAAAAAGACAGCTGTCCATGAATATAAAAATAACTTCCAAAATTCACTTGGCATTTCCCTTCAATAGAACCAGCAATAAAGAAGAAAATCTCCACGTACAGAGGGATAGATTAATGTTCATCCTCCAGCATTTTGTGAAGAGGAGCGACACATAAAAACACAACAGGACATTGTGTCCCTGTGCAGTCCCAGTATACAGCAGTGAGAGAGGCAGATGTACTTTTATTGAGCTGATTATCCTCCAGCACATTGTCCCACTGTGACGGATGCTTGTGCCTCAGCTCCACTGTAGCAGTACGCCGAGTCATGTTTATGGGCTTCAGTGACTTTTTGTCTCCCTCTAAGCTCAGCACGGCCGACAAACTTTTCTTTTCTTTGTACATCTGCCGCAGAAATGCTGCAATATGAATTAGACTGTCCTCCCCCCAAAAAATGCTCCCATAAGTCGTTTCTTCAAGCAGTAATTAGGACTCATATTAACGTTTATAGTGGCAGCGCCTCCTAGAGGCTGTAGTAATATGACGGGAAAGCAAAGCAGGAAGTTAGCTGACGAAGTATTAAGAGCGCCAAGTTCAGCGAATAGAGGCAGGTCGGGGTTGAGGATGGGTCCAACAAACACAGGACTTATTTAAGAAACAAACGGAGATACGTCACGTTTAGCGTCACATGATTAACCGGAAGGGAAGTTATTTCTGATTGTAACCCAAACTACAATGTTTTTCTAAACTTAACTAAGTAGATTTGGTGTCTAAACCTAACCAAACTGCAACCGTTTCATGTTAATGATATGTTTAAAATGTTAACGTGTTCAAAATAGAGTGCGGATCGGGCCGCATTTTTCTGTCCGAGCCCGGCCCGCGTCTGACAGGCATTACGATATTTATGTCCTAGCCCGACCCAGTTAAAATGAATGAATCAATGTTACAAGATTAAAAAATAAATATGCATAATTGAAACAGCTTTTGTTTAAATGCATACATACTGTTTTGTGTACTAGTGGAGTAATGAGTTTTATTCCGGCAACAACCTTTGTAACTTCTTTTTTCTTCTCATTGTACATCTGCCAAAGGAATGCTGCACAATTAATCTTTAAAAAGGTGAGGATTTTACAAGATAAATAAAAAACATGAATGAAACAGTTTTGCCTGTTTTTTGTTTTAAACTAGTGCGTAGTTTCTGTCTCCCCCATGAGGAGTTCTAAGTAATGACAACAAAATTATCGGCGCGTCCACACGATACAAGTCTTCTGTGATTGCGCACCACTTCCTCCCCTCCTCCACACAGTTGCTAGTAGCCAAGGAGGACACGGAGGATTCAAAAAACATGATGGACTCTTCAGAAGAGGTCATTATCTTCACTCGAGTTTCTGCGTGGGAAAGTCACCGGACGCCACAATCTTCTGAACATAGTCATACTGAGAAATCCAGAGAGAGTTGTGTGGAGCTGATAGTCTTAATTAGCTTTGTAGCAACTCATTTGGCAACGGCTTGAATGTAACAGACGTTCATTAATATAAAAAAGTTACGCACTAAAGCTTTAAGTACAAATCACCTTAAAAGCAGACAAGTAGGTCAACGATATAGGTAGTTTGTTCCTACCCTCTAATACGACCCACAGGAGCATTTCATGAATCAGCGCCCCCAGCCGTGGCGGAAATATGTCCACATGTCTGAACCAGAGAATGTAACTGTTGCGCTTTTAACGTTGAACGTCAACGTTGTGAAACGGCAGTTTGGTTATGTTAAGGCACAAAAACTACTTAGTTAAGTTTAGAAAAAGATTGTGGTTTGGGTTCTAATCAGACATTACTTATGGTTTACGCTGAACGTGACGTATCTCTGTGTGTTACAGAAAGTAAAAAATTATTATCAAATAGGACTCGAGCCCCGGTCTCTTGGTTGAAAGTCCCGTTTGTATGACTTATCCACCACCCCAACCTAACCTCCTTACAAGAAACATGGCGCTCTAATACTTGCACCTTACTTCCTGCTTTGCTCCCGTCATAACTAGTTACGAGTCGTAATTGCTGCTTGAACAAAGGACTTATGTGGGCGTTTTTTCAGGGGAAGAGAGTCTCTAAAAAGCGGCAAGAAGCAACCATTTGAGCTTGTATTTCTAAGCCCTCCAGCTCCACAGAATTTCCACAAAGCACTTAAAAATCACTTAGATTCAACATGACTTAATATCTGAGTGTTTTCTTTGTGAGTTGGAAGAGGAAAAAAAACGTAAGGTACAAACCCATAGGTCTGTGTGGTAGACAAGAGTTGTGAGAAATGAGCCAAATTATCAAAACAAAAATGTTGTGGGAACCAGAGTCCAGGTCCTCTCTGGATAATGGGGCAGGATGCTCTGTCTGTGGAGTCCTCACCTGCTGGCCTGGCACCAAGCAGACCCAGAAGAAATTATCGCGCAGCAGCTTGAATTAAACGTTCTCATGCAGACAAGCTTGTACCATTAACAGAGGACCATGGAGACAGGCATGTTTCACCATGCTCCTGTTGTGTCTGAAGTTTTAGGGTGCAAAGCTGGATGCCAATTAGAGGCTTTTGTAATGTGACTAAGGTGGAAGGGATCGGACGTTTAAGGTAGAGTGTGGCGCTTGAGAGAACAGTATTGAATGGTTCAAAGGTAATGGATATTAAGACTGGTTTCAACTGGTGATTTTTTTGTAAGTTACTATATGATTAATCTCAGCTTTCTTTGCCAATTTATACGTCAGTTTATTCCCCAGAATGCCTCAGGACAACAGAGATGCATTCATCTGTAGAATATCATAAGCCATGGAATAATAACACAACTTTTTAAGTTCCAAAAAGTCAAACTTTATCCGTAAAATACTTTCCCACAGGGTCTTGATGCTGCTGTGCATTCTGGTTTATGAAGTCTGTCAATTAACCTTTTACCGCCCACGTTTGGAGAAACAAGTACCATGCATTTGACTGACTTTTAGTACTATAATAAGTCACATGAAGCCATAGCTGTAGCTATGAAACATTGACAAAAGACTCAAGATTATTAAAGTCAATTATTATTATATACCATGTTTTTTTTTGCTTATATGTGACAGCGGAATAAGATTAAAATATTTACATTTGCATCGCTGGTTATAACTAAGATATTTATATAATGTTTTTTAGAAATTAATCTGGATTGGAATTTGTAAATGGTTACATTCAGGATAACATGTCGCCCTTCCAGTCTAATGAGCTACATTTGTACTTTTAGTTGAGTTGTTTTAGCTCATTCTCTTCTTTAAAATATACAGAGCAGTAATAATTGTCCAAAAAGTCCAAATATTCACTCTCCTTACCCGCTGTGTGTGTGTGCGTGTGTGTGTGTCATCATGGCATAATCTGAGACTGTCCTCCCCGGAAAAACGCCCACATATGTCGTTTGTTCAAGTAACAATTAAGTCTCTTTTACGTTTATAGTGGCGGCGCCTTCTAGTAAACAAACACAGAACTTTCACCCAGGAGAACGGGGTTCATGTCCCATTTGAAAATAAAAGTTACGACAAGTTTTTTTTTTTTACTTTATGGAACAAACGGAGCTACATGTGTAACCCTTCAGGAAGTGAAGTAACGTCAGATTTTAACCCAAACCACAAACTTTTTCTCATCTTAACCAAGCAGTTTTTGTGCCTAAATCTAACCAAACTGCAACAATTTTACAACATGTATAAAACCATGACTGTTACGTTCTCTGGTGTAGATATGAGGCTGTATTTCCTGCCACCACTAGGGGCGCTAATTTATGAAACGCTCCTGTGGGTCGTATTAGAGCAGGGGTGTCAAAACTCAACTTCACTAAGGGCCACACTGGAAAAAGAGAATCGCATCAAGTGCCAGACATGTATAGTTTATTGACATGCTTTTATTTCATCGAAAAAGTAAAATATCTTTGACTCAATTCTTGCAGGTCCCATATATTATATATAATATTTGGGGTGGCAGTAGCTCAGTCAGTAGGGAGTTGGGTTGGGAACCGGAGGGTTGTTGGTTCAAGTCCTCATATGGACCAAAGTATGGTGGTGGACTGGTAGCTGGAGAGGTGCCAGGTCACCTCCTGGACATTTACAAGGTGCTCTTGAGCAAGACACCAAACCCCCAACTGCTCGGAGTGCCTTTCCATGGGCAGCTCCCTCACTCTGACATCTCTCCATTAGTGCATGTGTAGGTACTGAGCATGTGTGTGTAATAACAACAGAGTGAAAACATTGTAATTTCCCCTTGTGGGATTAATAAAGTATAATTATTATTAGTCTTCTCACTTACAATTTGGTCCACATAAAGCCCTGAAAAAGTGAGCAAAAAGAGTTCCAAAGCCATCCTAGAATTTAGCAAATCGAGCAAAGCAATGATTACATTTTCTAAGTAGGCCACCACACAGCTGACCCACAACAACATGTTTCACAGCCGGAATATGCTAACTCTCTGCTTCTGTGGGAATTTCTGAGTCTCAAAGTCGGCAAATTTGCCAAATTCAGCTTTGAGTGTCACGTAATTGCAAGTTGAAAAACAGTTTCCCATGTTTTTGGTTTGGCGCACAACTAGGTGGGCCAAAATATATTGTGAACCTAAATTGAGATGCGGGCCGGATCATAATGTGCGAGGGGCCGGATTTGGCCCGCAGGCCTTGAGTTTGACACGTGTATTAGAGGGTAGGAATAAACAACCCATATTGTCGTATGGTTTGGAGGATTTGAGGGTGCAATCCCATTGTAAAATGTCCTCTAGTTTTAGCTCTGTTTTGGTTTCCCCCTACTCTAAACAGTAGAGTTAAAAAAAATACTAAAATACTTTGTAGAGTTAAGGGAAACTGCAGCATCGGATGATAATCTTCTGTGCTGTTATATGATCCATTGTCAATATAAAAATGACAATAGGTGAATACTGTTAGGAAAGGGAACCCAAACAGACCACAGAGCAACAGGGAAGTGGACATCCCCTACTTTCTCCTCATGTTGTGGATAAGTTCCACTCTTATTTTCTGCCTGATGTGAGAACATCAAACAATACATGTGTGAGATAAAACCCAGACCCTGAGGAGCCAGTCCAGGTATATACAGCTCAAACAAGTGCCAACATGTACGAGCAAAGGAAGTCTGGGGTGATGATTAATTGTTTTTGAGGATGATACGATGGTCCATGTTGTCACTTTTTCATGTAAGGATACTCCATCATACAATCAGATTACGTTTGAAGATTGAAAAAAAAATACAAATTGATATCCCTGCAGGGTCTTGCCTCTTTGATGCTAACCAAACGTGTATAGGTCTCTCATTGAAGATAATCTGCATAATGAAACACTTTTACTTATTTGTCAGTCACTTTTTATCTAGATGCATGAGTTGGTCTCTGTGTTTGCTCTAGCCACAAAAGCACTGAATGGACTCATATTCAAAATGGAGTCATTAAACCTTGCAGCTGATGTCAAGAGTAAGATAGATGGCTATTAAATCTCTCCAGGGAAAATAATGCAAAGTAAAGAGTCTGCAGCAGCGAGCGAGCTGATAGCATTTTTCCTGTGGATAGAAAAATGGAGCAGCCTCTGACCTACACCGCTGGTGGGAACGTCTGTCAGCAAGCCACAGCCGGGTCACATTAACTACCAGTTTTCCCACAATCTGGCCTTTATTAGAAGGGCTAATAGCAACCTTAGAATCAGGTAGATCTGAACTGCCCCACAGAGAGAGCAGCGAACACTGCTTAATTCATACAGGACGGCCTAAAAATATCTCCCCGTGTATGACGTGAAGCCAAGGAAAGCAGTCAGTTCCTCCGCTATCTGAAAGGATGTTGTTGATCTTGAGTGCGCGAAAGGTGGTAGAACAACAATGTCTGACAGGTTAATAAAAGGTTTCTGGTTTGATTCTTTAATATTGAAGCACTGATTCAGAGTTGAGTTGACAGAGAGCTGCACGGTGGGCCAGAGTGAGGCTTTGAATCTCATTTGTACAGCAGTTTCAAGATGTAACGTGGCCTCGGTCCAGTTTGGTTTGGAAAAGGATCTGTGACTCAACAAGAACACACACCAAACTTTTGCACTCATAACCCAGGGGAAAGCACCGTTCCCTGTTCCTTCGCACCACTTCCACCTTATTCATGTTGAGTCACAAAGCAGCAACAGGGAAGGATATTTCCCACTTTACAAATAACTCATTGTGGCTTTCTTGGAAGCAGTGTTTGACTAAGATAAAGTAAACTCCAAACTGTATCACTTCCACACTTTCTTTATATCAGGCGCCAATTGTAAAGTTGTGAATGCTCAAATTAACAGCTCCACGTTGCCACATTACCACTCCAAACAACTTTTATAAAACACGTACAAATTTCCCTCTTGAAGTTTAACATAAAAGGTGACAGGTACAGAGCACCGTGAGGTGACCGATTGTTTAAGCGGACGTTGCACTTTAGTTTAACCGACCAAAGGTGACCGTCATGCGGCAACGACAGTTATAGGCACCAAAACGACTAGTTAGGATTAAAAAAAAAGATTGTGATTTGGGTTAAAGGTCCCATGACATGGTGCTCTTTTGATGCTTTTTTGTAGATCTCAGTGGTCCCCTAATACTGTATCTGAAGTCTCTTTTATATAGACCTTAGTGGTCTCCTAATACTGTATCTGAAGTCTCTTTTATATAGACCTTAGTGGTCCCCCTAATACTGTATCTGAAGTCTCTTTTATATAGACCTTAGTGGTCCCCCTAATACTGTATCTGAAGTCTCTTTTATATAGACCTTAGTGGTCCCCTAATACTGTATCTGAAGTCTCTTTTATATAGACCTTAGTGGTCCCCTAATACTGTATCTGAAGTCTCTTTTATATAGACCTTAGTGGTCCCCTAATACTGTATCTGAAGTCTCTTTTATATAGACCTTAGTGGTCCCCTAATACTGTATCTGAAGTCTTGTTCCTGAAATTCAGCCTTGGTGCAGAATTACAGCCACTAGAGCCAGTCCCACAATGAGCTTTCCTTAGGATGTGCCATTTCTGTGTCTGTAGCTATTGAGGAGGAGAGAGGGGGGGGGGCAAGGTGGAGGGAGGGAGGTGTGGTCTTGACCAACTACCACTTTGCTCGTTTGAAAGCCATGATGTCTCTCTCTCTCTCTCATGGGTGGGCCAAATTCTCTGGGCGGGCAAATCAGAGAAAGGGGAGGTAACCTTGCTCCTTATGACCTCATAAGGAGGAGATTCCTGATTGCAGAGCAGGATACCCAGGGCTCGGTTTACACCTATCACCATTTCTAGCCATGGGGGGCCATAGACAGGCTGGGGGAACTCATATTAATGTTAAAAAACCTCATGAAGTGAAATTTTCATGCCATGGGAACTTTAAAACACCGGCGCACTTAAGTAGTACTTCCTGGCTGAAAGTCTTGTGTTTTCTTCTAAATTTCTTCAGGGACACTCCGCTCCCCCGCCTGAAAGCCCTGTGTCATTTGTTCTCTGTACTATTCAGAGAACAGGGACAACTTGTCTCTGTGATAGGATAATGTGTAGTCTATACGGTTAAATTTAGTCCACAAAATATGAGCAAAAATTAAGATTAGGGATTAGGCACCAAAACGACTAGTTAAGATTAGGATAAAAAGAGGTTTCATTCAATCAATCAATCAAATTTATTTATAAAGCACTTTAAAAGCAGCCAACGTTGCACAAGGTGCTGTACAGAAACATTTTAAATAATTTAAAACATTTACAACATCTACATTTAAAACATAAAACAGTATAAGTCAAAATAATTACACAAAAATGTCAACGTTTGGATTAAAAGACTCCAATAGAAACTGTCGGTATGCGATCTGTGCTGCCTGCACATAAATACGTAGTAGAAAACGTGATGTTTCCCTACACTATTTGTATCAAAAATGCGTTGAAACACTTGACGTTATTCATTAAGCAGTTCACGGCGGGTCTGTTTTATAAAGATATTTAAATTAAATTAATAAATTTATATTTAGGAATTAGGTTTCATATTTTGATCCTGTTTTTGTATTTAAAATTTAACATTTCAATTAATTAGTATTTATTTAGGAATTATAAAAATTTAGGAATTATAAAAAAAAATTATTATAGGAGGACTTAAAGAAAAAAAGAAAAAAAATCGCTACAAAATATTCTGTTAAAAGTTAACTAAAAACATTTTAGAGCTGTTAAATTTGGAACTAAAACTGTTTTTTAAGCTTGCTGCAGTCAGCACTGTCGGGGCGGCGCAGACGGTAAACAGGAGCACCACAAAACCACCCGGTCGTTCATACTGATTGCGGCCAAAGTGGTAAGAATTGTGCAGTCATATAACGGATCTGTTTGCCTTTTACTAACTGCATGCTCCGTCAACAAGACAAGCCAGTAAAGTTAAAGGCTTGATTTTGATCAGAGGACGTAACGCTGTCACCTTCTATTTTTCACAGATCTACGTTTACGTTAATGCGACAAGACGGTGTATCATCTGCATAGAAACGACTCTCCGTACTTCCGTTGTAACTTCAGACTTTTAGGCTTTATTTGCAGCTGGGTAAATATCATTTGTTTTGTCAAAATATGAATGTGGATAATGTTAGTGATAGTGAGATACTTGCTACAGTCGCATTTCTAGGGATGAATCTGCAAAAACATTCTCTGATTCACTGCTTTGTTCTATCGCCGCTCGCTCTCTTCAGTCACTCTCTAGCTCGCTCGACGACATATTGTGCTTGCGGGCGCTCGTTGAGCTTCCTTCTAAAACTCTGCCATTTCGACTAGTTGCCGGATTGTAACATAGAAAACAAATAGGATTATGGATCATTTCATTTTTATACTTTGTAGCTGACTTGCCCAGCTGACTTCTCTATTGGCTGTTGAAACAGGAGACGTCCCTTACGCTCTAACACCAGCCTCTGGAGACTCCACCAGCTGAGTCACAGCGACACCATCAGCTGGCTTGAGTCGAGCTGAAACGGACCGGTTCAGACCGCTGCAACTTTTTCTGCAATGCTCTAAAACCATTTTGTCTTGTTGCGAATCTTTGTTTGCTTTAGGCCGGCGACAGACTGGATGCACTGCGTGTCAGCTGCGTGGGTTTTTCTACGTCTTTACACACCAGAAAGGTGTCTGACGCGGTGCTGCTGCTGCTGCTAGCCTTGTCTGTACACGTGTATGTTTCCCATTGATTTACTGCACTCAAGCAGCAGTATACTTCATGTTAACCATAAATATATACTGATCTGATTACAGCAAAGACAACGTCGGCAGTATTGACGGCAAAATAGGCTCCAGAATATTTTGTTCTGTATTGACATGTGTAATATTTGAAAATCGATTTTCTTTTTTATTCGATTACATTTACAGACTTTCAAACATCAACATGTTATTTATTATTATGTATTCGTGTCAAAATGACATATAAACATCTTTTCCTATTCTATTTTGCCTGGAAACAATTCCAACACGCTTGCGTGTCGCGTGAAAAATAGGCATCGGTTCTATTTCTAGCATGCACGTGTTTTCTGCGCGGTTCGAGCCGCACGTGAGACGTGTGTGTCACGCAGGCAGTTTTTAAGCTCTAACCTGTTAACATGGGAGCCGAAATAAAAACGGACACGCCACGCAGCTGACACGCTCACGCGACGTGGCCGGCCTTATCCTTCATCTTTTACACTGTCTGTCTGTAGCTGTGACTCTGAGCCACCAGATACCCTGACTGCTCCACATACAATGGCTCACTTTTCAGCAGTGAGTAAACAGGGGATGTAGCTAATATTATCTGCACCAAAATAGACTTTCCAGCAATCGGAGCGCAGAAAAGCAGCTGTGCATCCTGGGAGGACTGGAGAGAGGATCTCTGGGATGCTGATGAGTCCCACTATGAGCAAGTGAGGATTGAACCGTTTTCCAAACACATGGGAACGCATTTTAAGTGTGAAAGGGAAAGAGCATTTAGCGCAGACTGAAGGACGAGGCGTTTGAAGTGTTCATGACGGATAGACTCGTGGAGGAAGAAACACAGGATAAACAATGCAGTAACAGCAACAGGAGGAAATGAAGTCAAGTGAACGGGAAGCTGCCCGGCTTCCCGTTCGAGATGTGAATAATTGGTTTAATGATTCGGCGTGCTGAGAGGGCAGCCGTTCACAGCTCCTTGGTATTTGCGCACATTTATCAGTAAAGCTCTCACACAAAAACAATGCAATACTTTGTCATTTAACTGACATGTCGACTGGTTCATAAAAGAAACGTTTCATTTTCTCACCTATACACATTTGCTGGTATTGCTCCTTCTGCTATGGAGAATCATCTTTATTGTTGATCATAAAAAGAAACCAGACTTTCCACAGAATGCAAATAAAGACGTACTTAAGCGAGTAACAGCAGGCGTCATACAGTATTTAACAAAATAGCCAATACTTTCCAGGAAGGTTAACTTGAAAACTTCTGGCACCACACATGGCGACGGGGGGAACAGAAAATGAATGCCAGACTTTTGCACCCAGTTAAAGGTATAAAAAAAAGAGATAAAATAAAGCATAAAAATATCCACTAGAATAAGTAATTACTCTGTAATGCAGACTTGTTTTATTATAATAGCCCAACATGGCTTTAAAGACTTTAAGCATGAGGACATGGTAAGACCTCTTTAAGCTTTTTTTATGGAAATCTATTTTCTTAATGTGCTTTATTTTATGTTTGCCCCTTTGCTTCTTTTGATTTTATTTTTAATAAACCCTAACCCTGGAGATTATTCCCCACCTTAATCAAACTTCTGATGGGCTTATTTTATGTTTTAAATTTAAAAACTATTGCGTGCAAGCCTGAAAAGACGTCATCCACAGCCGAGGGGGGGTTGTTCACCGAAATGTTAGCGTCAGTCAATGAAGTTAAGGCGGAGAAAGCGTCTTTTACCCATCATCGCATAAGTCATATGGGTGCCAAGCCTATAGCATTCAACGTGATTGTGATAGAGCATCTTTGTAGCTTTGATTACTAACCAACCATCAAAATGTAATGACATTTTATAATATTTCGGAGTGCTAACGTTAGCCTAGTCTCGTATTGCCACACCTGGATGGTCTCGGGAAGGTAAGGAACTTGTTCTGGTGGAACATTTGCACCCCGCAAAAGAAAACGCCACATACAATATTAAATGTTGACACAATACAGTAACGTGAACTATTTAAATTAGCTGATACATGGTTAAACCTCATTAGCTCTTACCAGTGTATCTCTGTGTGTACTTCGTCGTAACATGCGGTATACTCATTTCCTGCATGATTTGAGTGGAAATGTTCGGTCCCAGTAGCACAAAGCTCTCTCACAGACTCTGAGTGAACTGATGATTATACTATCTTTTGCCAGACCTTTATCTCCACAGAGCTGTGGAGTTAAGTCTGGCTCCACCACAGATGCATTCTGGGATAGGAGAAAAAACGCTCAGGGTTGATTGCATTTCTTTAAACCAATCACAGTCGTCTTGGGCGGCGCTAAACTCCAGACGGTGGTTCTGCAAAATAGTCTCAGGAAGGAACTTGTTTTGGTGGAACATTTGCACCCCTCCCGCAAAAGAAAACGCCACATCCAATATTAAATGAAGTTAACTGTTGACACAACACAGTAACGTGAGCTATTTAAATTAGCTGATACATGGTTAAACCTCATTGCTCTTGCCAGTGTATCTCCGTGTGTACTTCGTCCACAGCAATCCCTCCAATCAGTCCCAAAACGTCCCAGTTAGAGAGGAAATACCCTAAACATATTCTTTGTAAATAGTTACAATCATTCCCAGAAAGAACCAAGCAGACCTGACTTGTAGCACAATTCAAAGTTTCTATAAAACTTGACATTTTCAGCGTTTAGCTTGCTAGCTCGAAGTTTGTTGTAGTTTCCCTGAAGAGAAGGGATATTGAGAACAGCAACCCACTGTGTGAGCCACACGAAGAATGTAAATTCGCTTGCGTTGATCCAGACTACCTTGCCCCAAGCGGGGGCTTGAAATGAGCTATATGCAGCTGCTGGACAGAGCCACGATCTGTTTGGAGAACAATAAGTAGGAAAACCAAAGTGCACATTCAGATAAAAAAAACATCACGTAATGAGTTTTATTTTGTTTTGTGGAAGCATTTATCACTCAAAGGTGAAACAACACAGATAAGATGGGTTATAGTGGGACTTGCGTGCATCATTAACTAAAAATAGAACAAGCACCAAAGTCTGGCACCAACACAAAATTCTAATGACGTATGAGTCTTCCTTCTTTCATTCTTAATGACGTAGGACTTCTTTCCACCTTCCTTGGCATCAGTCACAGCGAGCAGTGTCACCTCAAAGAGCTCGGCCAAAAGCGAAGACGTGAGAACTGCGAGGCGCAGAACACAAGATTATGTGACTCAGCTCACACACGGTTGGCACAATGGCAGCTTTATGGCGGCTCACAGGTGGCCCTTTAAAGTTTAAAAACATCCTCTATAAAGCTGCTAAGTGACTTTGTACTGACTCATCTTCACCAGCACACAGTCTGTGTGCACCTGCATGCTCACATGCAGGCAGATGCTGGCAAGCAGTGAAAGACACACACACACACACACACACACACACACACACACACACACACACACAGGAATACTTACTTAACTTAATCTGTAATCTGACTGATAAAGTTTAAGAAATATTTAGTTGTGGAAGTATTCAGTTCATTTACAACGTAAAAGTGCTAAAAACCTGCATTTAATATGCTACATAAGTAAAAGTATGCGAGTATCATAAGGAAAATGTGCATAAAGTATTAAAAGTAAAAGTACTCAATGCAGAAAAATGAAAAGAAATGACTCAAGTAAAGTACAATTACCTCAAATATGTACTTAGTTACATTCCACCACTGGAAATGTTGCAGCGGAGGTGAATTCTGGGCCATGGATTAGTGTGTAGTGTGCAAAGTGAGCCGCGAGCTGTTCTTGTGCAGAAAACCTGAAAAAACGTATGTCCAAGAAAACAAATCTTTATCCAAACAGGCTGGTTATCATCCCAGATGTAACCGCGCTTCCCAGGATCTGAGCTGTTTACAGGCTCATGAATTTCTTAATGGAAAATATTCGCCCCCAACAAAGTCACCGCCGGTGTTGTTGGATGTGTTACTAAGTGCATGCCTCTCCTTTTCCACATAAAACCGCGGTCTCTAAATTGTGCAGTTTTCGGTTAAAACCGCCTTTGAAATGATCATGTCTCCTCCCCAGCCAGTGCACAACAAACATTAGATAACTTCTCATGTCTCATGACTTCATGTTTTACCTGTATTATGCTGTTTGAGTGCAATAAACACGTTTTTTTTCATTCACCAATATCTTCATACATTTTTTTTTTATTTGTTCTTAACAAAAGTCTACGTCTGATTCATGACGTGTTCTAAAACAGCAGAATTGGTCGCAGGTGCGTTCTTAGAATGATGAATCCCAATGTCTTCGTAAATTGAAAGCCCGTTGCTCCTATTCAGCATAGGTAAACGCCCCGTTAATTCCCATAACGGCATGAAATGGCAGAGCCATGCAAACACTTGGAGAAATGTCGAAAAGACGTGGTAAAGACTGTGGAGGCCTCGACTCTGAAAGAAAGAAAAACTTTACTGGTAACTGCTGCAAGAAGTTAGCGAAAAACGAGACATCATATTTAGTAGCGTCAGCAGTGGATACAAAGCAGCAAATAAAACCGATGCATGGAATGCAATTACTCATGCAGTGCACGCTGAATATGTTCTAGTGTCTTCTCTCCTCTGTGACAGTAAACTGAATATCTTTGAGTTGTGGACAAAACGAGACATTTGAGGACGTCATCTTGGGCTTTTGGGAAACACTGATCCACATTTGAGGACATTTTATAGAAACTATGGTACAAGTACCAGTTGTGGTACAAGCTCCCTCTAGTGGTGGAATGGAATATCTGATATATTTAAAAAAAAAAAAAAGATTAATTCATTTAAAAACATAATACCACATTTCCAATAATATTGCTTTAACTATGATCAGTTAAAAGTCATTTTAAAAGTGTTTAAGTGTAATATTTCTGTTTCGATATCAGCCAGCTACATAGTTACGTTCATGAACGGAGTGCGCATGCATAAATGTTTAGTTACGAGCTGTGATGGCAAGATAGTAAGCAAAGGGTAAAATGAATGGTTCGAAAACACTGCAATCGTGGCTCCAAACAGGAACTATTACAAAGAGAAGTGCAGATGAGGAGGAGAATATTTCGAGCAGCCCTGTGGAAACTATAGTGGACGAGCGTAATGCTAGTCGCTACTGAAGCAGCAGTAGTGAAGTCTCCACAGCTCCTGCTTCCAGCAAACGATGCAAAACAGTAACCCCTATTTTCCACCGCGAGCAATCGCAGCCATTCAAGTCAATGCTTGATCGTCCCAGAAGCGTGCGTGAAGCGGCTCTCCGCTCCGCTAAAGATACGCACCAGGTCTATTTTCACGCAAGCCACCGGGCGTTCAGACAGCCGGGCAGGAAGTAAGACAGCGAGAGTATCCAGTCGATTTACCAAAACACCCCAATATGGTATACGTCTCCTTTACGACATCAAAGAACGATGAGAGATTCATCTTGGAAGTGGAAAAACACAATACGACATGACAGATCTTTTTTATAAAGACAACGCCAAGAAAGAGAAGCCATGGAGTTTAATTACAAGAGTGCTCGGGGTAGATACTAACTTAATAAACACATGATAGTTCTGTAAAGTACTTATGAAATCTGCGAGTCGGGCAGCAAGACGCTCCGCTTCTGGTGCGTGGCGGAGGACGGAACAAAACCGGAACGCAGCACGGACGAGCCCAGTGGAAAAACGGGGTAATTCAATTCAATTCAATTTTATTTATAGTATTAATTCATAACAAGAGTTACCTCGAGACACTTTACAGATAGAGTAGGTCTAGACCATGCTCTACAATTCCAGTAATTCCCCCCAAAAGCAAGCATTCAGTGCCACAGTGGCGAGGAAAAACTCCCTCTCAGGAAGAAACCTGGGACAGACCCAGGCTCTCGGTAGGCTGTGTATGGCGGTGCCGGTTTGGGGTGAGATGAACAGTGGCAATGATAGTCACAATAAAGATAATGGATCAGTGACTAGAAATAGTAGTCGTAGTAGTTCATGGCATAGCAGGGCACTGCAGAGCGTAGCAGGTGTAACAGGGCATAGCAGGGCGTGCAGCAGGACCACGGCGACAGGCTGCAACCAGGATTTAGGGGCCACCCTAATCCAAGGAAACATGCTGGGCGAAAAGAATACATAAGGAGATGTGACCCGAGTTACCTCACATTTGGATTCAGTTGGAGGAAGTACAGCATGGCTGTGGCATTCAACAATACATTTTGTTTTTTTAGGAATAAACCTGCCTCCTGCTTGAACTGGCCGTAAACCTATTTTAACGTGGGCCATAATGGTGGTTACTTAGAGGGCGTAATATTTTCCAATCGTTTAATCGTTTAAAAGATGTAATGAATAGAAGATTAATCGACAATGAATATAATCGTCAGTTGCGGGCATACTAGATACTACACTGGATTGAACATCAAGAGGGTAATTCTCTTGTGCAATAAGCAGTTTTGTGGCAACGACAGACTGAAGTTCAAAAACTTTTCGATAGTCAGTAAATTCAACAGAGTTGCAACCACTAAAGAGAAAGCCAAGCTGAAACAACTGTACCACTAATTTGCCTGCGCTACTTATCAAAAGCTTATTATATTCCGTTTGAATTAACCCTTTGAACTCTGCAATAGAAATGCTCAGGCCAGTGCTGACATTGGTATTTTCTGCTTATTGTGATGTCATTTCTTGGAGTATCTTCAAATGCTTCATATCCCATAAATCAGTACAACCTCAGCTAAAAGGTTATGTAGGCCAATGAACCATAATAATTAATAAAAGTGAAATTGTTTGATAAATAAAAATAAATTAAAATCTGACATCTTTTCATCAAATTCTACTAAATACACACACAAAAGATAAAAGATTTCTTAACGTCAAAAAAATGAGCAAAATATGTCTTAACTCTCCAGAAGTTATTTGAACTCTGTACTTTTTTTTTGAGATATGCTCATTTTTATGAGCAGAGTGTTAAGGCGTTTTGATAGGTATGACGTCATGAAACGTGGTGACATCATCATGAGCGTACAAAGTACTGACGCTCTAGCTGTTATGGTTTTTATTTTAGATTGATTTAAACAGGATAACGTAAACAACGATTCTCTCAGGGTTAAATACACACATTAGCCTCAAAGATCCTTTCTCACTGTGATACAATAGATATACTCTGTTTTTTTTTCTTCCTTTTTCAGATTATGTGACATCCCCCCGCTACTGAAAATAAGGAATCAGATTTATGATCGCTGTAAAATCTGTTTGCTCACTTAAGAAGATAATAAATCTTTCACCAACACGAATAATGTGGGAAGATGTTCTCCTGATCAGAATGTGTTCCACATGGGTTCCACATGCAGCATTGTGAGCTGCAATAAAATTCTTGCATGCAAAACAAATCAAAATGTTTTTTATTTTTATGTTCTGTATTCAGTATGGTATTTTAAACCCTTGCTGTCTGTTGAAAATCTGAAGGATAAATAAGGAGATTATCATCATTATACCATAAAAAAACCAAAGCCTCCAGCCGAGCACAGCTGACCAGCCTGAAACAAAAGGTGACCGTGCTTGCAAGGCGGTGGCTCCAACACTGTGGACCGCGCTCCCTATTGTCATACAATCTGTAGACTATTTTGACGACTTTTCACTTCCGGGATTGTTCCGGTGCCACCGTAAATTCCGCCAGATGTCTCTCATTTCGGCCGGATGTTCGTCACCTTCCTCTTCCTTTGTGTTGGCGTTCCAACCTCCGGTGGATTTGTGAGGACTATGGTTAACTGCCTTAACAATGTTAGGCACTGCATATCAGTGCCTAACAGTACCTAGCAGTGCCTATCAGTGCCTAACAGTGCATAGCAATGCCTAACTGTGCCTAACAATGCATAGCAGTACCTAATAGTGCATATCAGTGCATAACAGTACCTAGCAGTGCCTAGCAATGTATAACAGTGCCTAATAGTACCTAACAGTACCTAATATTGCCTAACAGGGCCTAATAGTACCTAGAACAGTGCCTAATAGTACCTAACAGTACCTAATATTGCCTAACAGGGCCTAATAGTACCTAGAACAGTGCCTAATAGTACCTAACAGTACCTAATATTAACAGAGCCTAATAGTACCTAGAACAGTGCCTAACAGTGCATAGCAGTGCCTAACAGTACCTTGTAGTACTAACAGTACCTAACAGTGCTTATACTGCACTGTCAATTTTATTCTTGTCTTTTAATGTTTGTTTTTTTTGTTTTTTTTAATTGATTTTAATTGTTTTGTAACTGCTCTTTCATGTTTTTCTCAGGTTTTTAAAATACTTATACTGCACTGTAAATTTTATTCTTGATTTTGAATGTTTTTAAATTGTTTTTAATTGTTTTCTAACTGCTCTTTCATGTTTTATGTAAAGCACTTTGAATTTCCCTGTTGCTGAAATGTGCTGTATAAATAAAGCTGCCTTGCCTTGCCTCCTCAGATCTCAGGGTAAGTCCAGACAGCTAGCTAGACTGTCTGTCCAATCTGAATTTTCTGTTGCAAGACTAAAACTACTTTTGAATGTAAACACGTTCCACCAAAACAAGTTCCTTCCAGAGGCTCTTTTGCAGAGGCACCGTTGCTCGCGTTTTTCTGCAGTCCCAGAATGCTGTGTGGTTTAGCCAGACCCTCCTTTGCAGCGCTGTGGAGGAGGGTCTGGCAATGCGAGAATTTATAATATGTGGTGTTTTAGGTAGTTAAATAATTTATTTTTTGGGGGGAAAAAGTAATACCAAGGTCCTGACCTCAGTGTCTTCAATGATACAAATGAACATCAATGTTTTTTATATTTGAAGGAAATACATATTCCAGACAATGGGAAATACATTTCCCCCCAAAACCATAAAAGGATATGAGTCGTTTGTCTATATGTGTATAGGTTGTCATTGCTGCTTGAACAAACGGGAGCATTTTTAGGGGGAGGACAGTCTCATTTTGTCTGATGTTTGTAATTGTTTTTAAGTTTTTGTTTTTAAGTTTTATTATTATTATTATATATAAATAACTTGAGGAGAATCCACTTGCTTCAATACAAAAAGTAAGATTGATGGCCTGCCGTGCTGCCAGCTGCGTATGTAAACCGTTACATCTTGAAACTGCAGGGACCCAACAGACCTAACCGAGGTCCAGTGAGGACATTTGCAGACACTGTGGTTTACACATTCCCCACTGTGCACAAAACCATTCTTCAGAGCTGCTTTCCATGCAAGCAAAGCCAGTTTATCTGTCATCCTAGACAAGACATGCAAACATACTCACTCACAAATACCAGGACAGAACGCCACGTACATTTCTGCAGGAGTCTGTTGATCTTTAATAATTAAACGAGGATTTTGAATGCACAGGTCAGAGATGAGATCATCAATTTCACAGTGACGTTTAGACAACTTATCAAACCCTTCCTGGATACTTTTGGTATGTAGGAGCAAAGAAAGGACACACACTTGCCTAGCTCAAACACACCCTAAACCTATTAAATCTATGATTGTGACTGTTAAAGTGCACTGAAGTTAGCACTACTCGCGTGCTCCCGAGCAATATGTGAGCCAATGAATGCATCATAGCTCCGGCCCTTTCTAGAGCTCTCCAACTGGGCAGCATACATTTGAAATGTCTCAGGGAAGTGAACATGGATTTGCCAAGAATGCTCACATGAAAGGTTACAAGGACCCCTCTTGTTTTGGTTATTCGTCCCACTCACTGCGAGTGTTCGATGTGGTTTATACTGCAAAGTTATATAAACCCACGAGACCAAAGTGCTACAGAAAAGATCTCGTAAAAAAAAAACAGCACTCATTTACTTTCCCTTTGACTCACACATACACACCAGCCACGCAAGAAAATACCTTCAGCAAGACTTTCTTGTCCCCTTTCTTCTACATCTAATGCTTGTGGACAGTAAGGAGTAAACCGGTCTCAAACTTTCCAAAACAGGTCTAATGTAAAGACTGAAAGATGTTGTGATTATGCGCCAAAGCCACTGGACGCATGATTTTAACTTCCTGATCAAGCACGTCCGCTGAACACGGTACGTCCAACTGAGAGATGATGAATCTCCAAACAATGAACCATTCACTAATTACAACTGTACGTGCTTTATATCCCTCCACCTCTTGCCGTTCATTCAACATAAGATCCTGTCGGTAAAGCCTGGTTCACACGGGACGATTTTAAAATTGTCGGCTGATTTTCCAATCCTGAGAGACCCCACACACGGTGATAAAAAATCACGGGTCTAACAGTTTTGGTGGTACAGCGTGTGATGCGCAGCACACGGCAAAATCAACACATCACACACAAACCGATTTGACTCCCGAGCATTCCCAGGTCAGACGGGAAATCTCGCAAAATCCCTCGAGATCAAACGTGACTTCAGAGTAAACGATCATTGCGGACAAAGAGGATGCAGTTGCGATAGTTTGTAGTGTGTTTTCAACCGAAAAAAAGGCGATGGTCAAAGAAGACGACGCGAGCATGGACTATACTCGCTACATCATGATATGGAGGTGATTTGTTTTTTCTCATAGAAATGTCGTTAGGTATTACACAGATTAATAAACGTTCATATATTCGTTTCCATGTACTCTGGTGGACTGCAGTTGTGGATCTAGTTATGCCCATCGACTTTATTTATTTTACACAGGCTTATCCCCGGGGGACACCACACACGAGGAGAAATCGGGCCAAATAAATCCAACATGTTGGATATCCCCGATTTGAGATGGGAGAGGTCCCGACGTCCTTCCGAGCAGACGAGAGCAGTCTTAACACACCACACACGGCAGGAATATCTGATCAGATTATTTTACGATAATCGGAGCATCCTTAGGATTGAGGGGTGAATCGGGGCTAAAATCGGCCTAATTATCCTGCCGTCTGAACCAGGCATAAGTGTCTAAACATCAGCTCTTACATTTTCAAGCTGCACTTATCAATATATCTATAGTCTTGAAATGGTCTTGATCATAGTCTTAACGGAAGTGCATTTCCAGGATAATTGCACGACATCGACGTGCAGGATGTCCCAAACCTTCCGCTTCCTGTGTTGCCGTTCTCAACAACAAACTCCGAGCTTGCGAGCTACACGCTGAAAATGGCAAGTTTTAAAGAAAATGTTTAGGGCATCTCCTCTCTAACTGGGACGTTTTGGGACCGATTGGTGGGATTGCTGTGGACGAAAATACACACGGAGATACACTGGTAAGAGCCAATGAGGTTTAACCATGTATCAGCTAATTTAAATAGCTCACCTTACTGTATTGTGTCAACAGTTAACTTCCTTTAATATTGGATGTGACGTTTTCTTTTGGGGTGTGCAAATTTTTTATTTATATAGACTATTTTGCAGAGCCACCGTGCTTACTGCCGCCCAAGACGATTGTGAGTGGTTTAAATAAATGCAAACAACCCAGAGTGTTTTTTCCTCAGAATGTATCTGTGGTGTAGCCAGACTTCACTCCACAGCACTGTGGAGATAGAGCTGGCAATATGAGACTAATATATTCATAATATTAAGGCTGGGAATGTCAGTCGGTTTACCACTTTGGTCCAGACTTAAGTCTCAACAGCTATTGGATGGACGATAAAATTTGGTACATTCGTTGTTCCTCTCAGGATGAATTGTAAGAACTTTGATGATTCACTGACCTATCCTCTAGCGCCATCATGAGGTCAAAATCTTAACGGTACATGTCCACAGTGGTGTTCTTTGACCGGAGGGATTGATCTCCTTCCTAGCATTGGACGAGAGGAGGTCTGACAAAACACATTTCTAAAAAGACATTTAAACCTCCAGTAACTGATGTAGTGGGGCTCAACTTAATCAGTTAGCAACAAAAGTCCTGAAAGGAAGAAGACCTTGCGCAAAGGGAATGAAAGACCGCAGTTCAGAAAACTTTCACTCCATTCACACACGGCAACTCAAAAATGGCGGACGGCGCAAATGTGAACACAAAGGAGGTTACACCAGAGACCACGCTGTCTCTACGGATGTTAAGAGAGGAGCTACAAATATCCACAGATGCTGGTTCAGATAAAGGCTTAAAAATTGCGACATTGTTTAAATTAAGACAGACATATCCTACCTCCGAGAAGAAACAAAAGCTGAAATACGGGCCATTCCTGACGAGCTGAACACAAGGAGATGGGATACACTGTACACACCGAGCGAAACGATGGACATAGTACCAGCACTGGAAGAGACACAACAAACGCTCACCAAGGAATGGAAGGAACTACAGGAGAAGTGTCTGGATTTAGAAACAAAGCTCTGAGAAGAAATGGATTTAAAAAAGGGTCTTTTGAATGGCAGGTTCAGTTTCAAAGCCCTTCCAGATGGTTCTCTCGACAAGACTAATAGTTATTTGCATGTTCTGTCAATGTGAACTTAGTTACCACCGGAATCGAGTCTGAAATACCAGTTGAGCGTTAAAAGCTTGACAAATATTCCTTTTTAATTACATTCAGAACAGATAAAAAACTTGCGATTAATTTGCGATTAATAGCAAGTAAATACTTTCATCAATTTACCCAACTTTTATCACCATGCGTGGAACAACATGTGGAGAAGATGCATCACTTTAACTCCCTTCAACAGTGGTTATTAATCTAATTTAAGAGGAATTGTTTTGGTAGAGATGAGTGATAAGAGAAAAAAGAATTGAGTCCTCAAACCGTGTCTTTCCTGAATGCATCTTTTCTCTGTTTGTGTCACCTTTTAATTCACCTATTTGTGTGTTAATATCCGCCCTGCTGCAAACGGAGACAAAGAAGAGAGGCTGTGACCCAGCATTGCCATGTTTGCACTTCTCCGGCTCTCACAGTTTGATTCAGTTCTTGATGGATCTGTGGAAAATGCGTGGCAACTTCACCATCTTTGCCAGTTGATTCAGGAGGATATATTTGGAAGTTGTAAATGGCTTTTCTTTCAGTGGAGTTGACATTGAATAGAGTGAGGGAAAATGCCCCATACGGTCCACAGACTTCAACTATTACATTTACGGCTTTTAGCTGACTTGGCTTATACATTTTTACAAAGAGTGAAAAGGCTGTGTGGCTCTAAAAGTAAAAGACAGTTTGACAGGACACGTGGCCGTTGATGGACACAGTGTTGGCTCTTGCAGGATTTAAGCCTGAACCTTTTTGGGATTTAGTCCCTCAATCTTATACATTTACAACAGGACAATCCTTATATCCCGATATCCCCATATGACTAACAATTAACAGATGTTTTGGTGAACATTACTTTCGCTCTGTGCCTTTGAGAAAATGCATAACTGTCCTTCCCCTGAACCGCAAAGCCATCCATATGCCTGCTGGAGAGCCTATGGTTGTGTGAAGTAGAAGTAAAAACATTGGTGGTGTGAGGGGTGAACGATTAAAAGAGCGTGTCTTTACAATTCTGGGAACACCCCAGACCCATTCTTGGAATAAAATTCAAGTGAAACCATACAGTCTTGTGCTTTCTAGAAAAATCAAATACATGCATACTGTATAGCTGGATGATGAGGTAGGTTGTGAAACTAGACATCTGTCAAAATGAGATTGCAGCAAGCAGTGAATAGATGGCATTGTGCACCGGAGCCTTGTAGAAGATAACTTCATCATGAAGGTCGCTTGCACCCTGTGGAGAGGGGAAAATGGCTTCTATTGACAGACTTTATTTATAGTCGCAGAAATGCAAGTTGTTGAGAAAAGAATAAATACCAAGTACACTAAATTAAAAGGCTGTTGAGAGGGACTAATATATGTTAGATTATTTTCTTTTCTCCCTCAATAAGGTCTTTATCTAGGACTGTGAACGAAAGTTATATAACCCTCAAACAGTGTTGGGAAGGATACTTTCAAAACGTATTTTGTTACAGAATACAGAATACATGCCCACAAATGTAATTTGTAACGTATTCCGTTACGTTACTCAATCTGAGTAACGTATTCTGAATACTTGGATTACTTCAGGATTACTTCCACATTGAATTGCGTTTTATAAGTGTAGGAATGCAACTATCCAGCTTACTAAACAGGCCTATAATGGTGTGTTCTTTTTATTCCAACTAGCTGAATGTGTACCTGAACAAGCAGATAGATTATTGTATTGGTAGTCCCGAACTGCATACTACAAAAATCTAACCGCGGTCTAAGATACCACAAGCTAATTTTAGCTAACGTTAGTTAGCATGTCAAACGGGGCTGTCAGTCTTTAAACGGCTCTGGAGCTAGTACATCAGCCCCTATGAGAATGGAAAGTCCCACGTCAATGTTAAAATAGCAAGGTGACCAGTAAAACTACAGCAGACGACTATCCTTGGCTAATTAAAAAAATAACTTACTTTAAGATGCTGTTCTTTCTTTAATGTGAAATGCTGTTTGAATTTCCAAGATAGAAACTTATTCCTGCCCTGGCTCTGTCGTGCCGGTTCCGACTCCATTGTGACTGATCACGGAGCTAAATTTTTCGATTTCATATCGGGGCTTCTGGAAAATGCGATAGAGTTGCCTATTATTCAGAGTGAATAAACTCGTGAAACAGAGAAGTATCGTCATGTAATCCATTGATTTCAACAATGTAACTATTCTAAATACCAACTACTTAAATTGTAACTGTAACGGAATACAATTACTCATAATTTGTATTCTAAATACGTAACGCCGTTACATGTATTCCGTTACTTCCCAACACTGCCCTCAAAGACCAACTGAAATCAAATTGCTTTTTATTTTGTCTGCTCGACATTGGCTACATATCTGTAAATCAGTTATCCTCTGTTCTCCTTTGAAAAAAAATTTGACTGTCATCCCTCGAAAAACACCCACATAAGTTGTTTGTTCAAGCAGCATTTACGACTTATATTTTACGTTTATAATGGCGGCGCCCTCTAGTGTGCGTAGTAGTTATGACTGGACCAAAGCAGAATGTAAGTTGACGAAGTATAAGAATGTCAAATTTCCTTGTAAGGAAGCAGGTTGGGGTGGTGGATGGTTCAAACAAACACAGAACTTTCACCTAGGAGAAGCGGGGTTTGACAATAAAAGTAAACGTTTTTTTTTTACTTTACGGAACAAACGGAGCTACGGAACAAACGGAGCTACGGTACGTCACGTTCAGCGTCACACGCGTAACCTTCAGGAAGTGAAGTAGCGTCAGATTTGAACAATGTTGTTCTAAACTTAACCAAGTACTTTTTGTGCCTAAACCTTACCACACTGCGACTGATAAACTGACGATAAAACTAGCAAACTAGCAAGCTACACACTGAAAATTGCAAGTTTTTAAGAAAATTTACTTTCAAACTGGGACGTTTTGGGGCCAATTGGCAGGATTGCTGTGGACGATACAATATGTTGATGAGAGTCGTTGGGTAGCCATTACCGAAGGTATAACATTCAGCTCGAACATGAATTATGGTAAATGCCGGGAGGAATTATCTTTGAAATAAAAAGAAAATAAATATCAGCTAGGAAATATATTGTATCTACTAGCTGAAATGTTTTATTGAACAGCTACTAACAAACATCAGTTGAGGAACAGCTGTTTCTCTTCTTTAACACAAATTAAAATATGAGCCTTGAGCGCTTTTTTATGTCGGAACGCTGTCAAAGCAACCCGTTCTCACTCCCAACTCGTTAAACACTGGCGTTTTGTCAGTGGCTCTCAGCGTCAGATACTAACGCAAAGATCACCCATAAGCGTCTGTATGGGACGCACCAGGGCAGAGCAGCAGCGCGACTGCGGCGCTGTAAGATGACGTAGTATTAAAAGGGACAACCGGAGCGAGTAGTATGAAAGACCGGAAATTTGCGTAAGGAAGCAGGTTGGGGAAGACTGGGTCAACCCAGCCTGATCTGCTGGTGATTTGATTTCGCCCTGCAGCTCAGGCTGGAAACCTGTACGTTTATCTATCCTGCTTCCGTTAGAATTTTGCGGGGACCAATCACAAACTGGCTTATCCACCTGGCGCGCTATTGGCGGGTTTAACACAATAACGATAGAGAAGCGACCAAGCAGCTTCTTGTTAACATTCAACATGGCGGCCACCGAAGCGCAGCAACCCGTTGATGCCGCTGTTGCTGCTGTCGTCACCCTGATCGTTGCTCTGATTGGTTGAAGGACTATCCAATTGCGCACAGAGTCATTTGAACTATGCCCGTTGATCACGCCTCTTGTGCAGTGGAAAATACAGAGCAGACTCCCCTGACTAATGTTCAATCTTAAAAGACGGAGTTTGGTCTGGTGATAGCCAGACTAAAGTTGGGGTGGTGGATGGGTCAAACAACACAGGACTTTCATCCAAGAGACTGCAGTTAGAGTCCAGTTTTCGTCCCGCGTTTCACTAAAACGTACGTTTTCTAACCCCACCCACGATCTTTTCCTAAACCTAACTGTCCTGTTCTTGCGCCGCATCTAAGTTAAACGTACACTTTTTAAATGACACCAAATCGGTCCTGACCCAGAGCGTCAAAAAGTGACACCAATAGTCCTGACCAAGCGCGATATTACTTGAAATCCCCTCTAGGTCTGACTGAGATGCTAAAGGAGACTTTTTGCATCAGATACAAACGCCAAAGGCACCTGACTAAGTGTCCTGTTTGATACGCTGGGAGTAAAAATGTGTTGGTCAAGGACATTGGATGCAGATGCAACTCCATCTATAAAAGACAAACTTGGGCCGCTGCCATCTTCAACTAAGCATCTCATTTTTTGTTATATGTTACTTGGTTCCTCGGGGCCAATCAGCGTAACATCTTGTAACATGGCATATCAGCTTTCTGGCTGCTCCCAGGAGGGGCTGTATGGCGAGAGAGCGGACTGCCATGAGCCCACAGAGGGCCAACAGCGAGCTCCTGGATGTCGGCAAGCTTCCAGCCCCCAGCACGCACACCAGCCCATCTTCCTACCCCCGGGGCATTCTCACTGATGGCTTGGACTGGCTTTTCACTGTGCCATGATGCTTTCATTAAGCTAGTTTATTCCCCGTTTTCCATTGCTGGGCATCTCTCCCATCTGCGTTCACTCACTCACAGCGCTCGGCCAAGCTGCTCTGGAGGACATGGAGGCTGTATTTCAGCGAGGATGCACAGCACTTTTACTACAAATCCTGAAGCTTTCATCATTATCCATTGCGGCGGTTGTGTGGTTAGGGTGTCTGCCATGAAACTAGTGGGCTGTGGCTTGGTTAAGATGCTTCTTGCCTTTTTTTTTCAAGCTAAAATTTTGCAAAAGGCAGGTCAAGGCTTTGCTGTACAGGCCCAGATCACTGCAGTAGTGTATATAAGTAGTTTATGTTGCCTTTGAGTGAATAATTGTTCTTATGTAATTACCTGCATTGTATTAAATTCTTCTCTCATAAGCACTTTGCATAATCCATAACAAGTTATGTAATCAATCTTAGTGTAATTGAGCATAGGGAAAGTGAAACCCCCACACATTTAGCTGAAGCAGCTCAGATACATGAACAGAGCAATGAAAAAGAATTGATAAAAGCACAACAGTTAATGACAAACCACTGTGTGCAGAGGTGGCTGCAGAGTCAGCTACAGTGGGCGCAAGATGCTGTTTTTGGAGCTGCTTGTTCCTTGTGCTCTGTTTCCAGCTCATTTGTACCTCATAGTACTTGTAAGTGTTTTATTTTTTGCTTATAGCCTTTCGATCAGCGCAGCCTCTCACCTTTTACGTGTATAGTCTGTCAATTGACTGTAGTAATGTTGGTTTGATTCGTTGTTGCCATGGTGGTTGCGCTTCTGAGGGAAGAATCCTCATCTTTGAGACGCTGTTATGACAAGTAGTTACCTGGCCCCCAGGAAGTACGCCGGGCTTTGAAGCGAATTTGACATAGTGGCTGTAAAATTGTAAAATTAAAACTTCCGTGTCTGTCATGTGATGCCATGGGGTCTAAAAACATTTTCCCCAGAGACTTACACGGCGAAAGAGACGTCTGTAAATCAGTGGTGTTACGACAGGTCTTTCATAGAATGTAGTTAGGGTCAGTAAGGTTATCTGACACATGAGGAGGTGTGTTTGTGTGAAGCTAATTAAACCCGGCCTGACCGGCAGGTGGGAGATATGAGATTCATACAGGAGAGTGTTTCAGGAAGGTGCAGCACGCTGAAGGCTGCAAACCACACGTTACCACACGGAGAACAGTATTGAAAACAAAGACGCTGAAAGGCTATTCTTATTTTCCCACAACACAACTTTTGTAAATACACCTTTTAAAACCTGAACTACAACAAAGAGAATGGGGCTGGCCCGTTGACGACGGCAACGATGGAGAGGACGGGCAGGAGGGACCGATGCCAGCAGCCATCTTCTGACGCGAACTGAAGCAGCGGCTGGGTGAGTCAGTTTAACACAGCACAACCCCTCTTAGGTAGGAAAGTATACTCTGATCCAGGCCAATTTAGTCTCATTCTCACATTAAACGCAACACACAGGGAGAGGAGACAAAATAATTACTGTTACGAGCTAGGCAAGCTTAGCCTTGTAAAAATGGATACATCCCCCCCCCCGCAAAATGACTTGTTTCACCACCATCAGAATTTGATCTATCCTGTCCGATAACATTTGGAAAATCTAGAAGAGCCGCACGATTAAATTATTTTATTCCCGTTTAAGTTAGCGAAGCGCTAGCTCAGCTGGCGGAGGTTTCTGGTGCGCCTGCTTTATGGGCCGCACAGTGCGGAAGCAGTGCCGATCATCCGGGTCGTTTTATATGCTGAATTGTTTTGTATTTATGCACCACTGAGCAACTCTCATAGGAATGTCCAGATTCTACAAAACCTGCAGCACTGAACATCAGTATTGGATGTAAATCAGGACAATATGTACTATATTCCAAGAAATACTGGCGTATGTCAGTAAGGTGTTTGTAAGCTTGTATAACACTGAAAAAGATATTCCCTCATTTGGTGTTTTGATGACATGGTGGAGAGCGATGTTTAATGGTTCCCTAATTAAGATTGAGACCTGTGCTGCTTTTCACTTCTCTTATTTGATATCTCCTCGCTTGAACCAGAAGTTGTTCTGGTCATCCTTCGCGAAGGCCGTCTCAAAGCTCTTATTTCTGCCCCGAGGATCGAGGTGCAAGGATTGAGGAAGGATCTCTGAGGAGCTATGAGCGAGGATACACGAGAGCAGCCTTCCCGGAAGCCATAAAGCTGAAAGCCGTTGCTAACTCCGCCCAAACAGCTGACAAATTCACGTGACGCTTCAGAGGAAAAGGACGTCTCACACCTGTAATATTGGCTTGGATCAAACTGCAACATCTGAAAATTCAGACCAAACAAGGTAGGTGTGAAAGGCCCATAGGGCTCAGTCATAAGCGCAGCTGCCCAGGTTGAGTCCGACTAGTGGCACTTTGCTGCATGTTGTCCCCCTTCTCTCTCTCTCCCTTTTCCTTAAAAAGATAAGACACATTTGATTTGAGCAAGAACAATATTCAATCATGTTTTCTTTGCCAGAATTTGACACAGCGCAGTAATGAATGTGCACAATGCATATCACTGTTCACACATTACTGTTACACAGTTCATTACTGGATGTTTTTGACCATAAGGATGCATGGCTATGGAAAATTTGGCTGCAGCAAGAGACAGAGGTTGTGTACACTGCTGCCCACAAAGCAACAATGCCATAAACATCCTGGCATCTGGCTTATGTTCCCATCGTAAGCTATGTTCAAATTCAATTACCAAGTCAACATTCTCGGAGCGATGTTGAAGGGCTCTTGATGGAGTGCTATGTACATAACTCTGATTAGGGATTACGCAGAGATGCGATGAATACCGCAAGACCGTTGAGAAACACTCCAGCACCATAAATCGAAACCACAATGATCCTCCAGATCTCCAGCTCCGTTCAGTTCTGCTCTTCAGAATAAAAGCTGCATATAAAACACATTTAACAACATGGGGATTAGTGTCATGGTGAGACTTATGGCTTGTTGGTGTATGTGACTTTATGGACTTTTTCAGCAACACACACACACACACATACACACACACACGGAGACAACAAAGCCCCTCCGAAGAATTTCTATAATTTTTAAACTCATGCATTAACGCAGTGGTTCCCAACCTGGGGTCCGGGCACCCCATAGGGGGGCGGCAAAGATCACAGGGGGTGCGCAAGTCTTTATCTGGTTTGAGGTTGAGGTAAAAAAAATATGTTAAACAAATTGTGATAATACACTAGATAGAATATATAATGTATACAAAATTCAGCTTTTCTTAGACATAAGTAGGGGGGGCGCCAAGGAAAAAAGGTTGGGAACAACTGCATTAATGTACTGGTTCTTTGAAGTCGATTTAACTGCAGTGGACAGACTGCAAAGAGACGTACCCGTGTGTGAGGCTGTCATTCCCCGAAAAACACTTTTGTTTAAGCAGCAATTAGTGAGCCAAAATAAAACAAAAATCAACATTTACCTGTGCCGACCTAATATGGCTTAAAATGTTTGTTACCTGGGCTACAATTTAAAACCTAAACTGATGTTATCGAGCATCTTTTCAAACCACCTGTGCATTTTCTTACGTTATTGTATATTTCTTCTTTTTATTTTATATGCACAAATCAAAGGACAAAGACAAAAGAGCCTTCAAAGAATGTGACGCTGGGATCGGCTGCAGGACTAATGCAAGATAGATGTGAACGACGGGGACTGGATGCCCGATGGGGAATTTATATGAGGGCTACCACTGTGCAACTCATATCAGATTAAATCTGCAGTGGTATTAGCATGCAAATTGAAAAAGGGGCAGTATTTCCTTTGGGTTAACTGCCACCGCCTGTGACAATGTATAAGTGCTTCACTATAGCTATAGCCATGTGAAAGACTGAAACTGCGAGTACATGCCTGTGGACATCCTGAGGAGGAGCTCCTCTCGCTCAGTCATAGAAGTCATTAAAATTTTAAATAGATGTGTCACTCTGACACAGCAGAATTCATCAGGAGGCATTCATGTGTGAGGATGTGTCCATGATGCATGAAACCTTTGGTTTTACTTAGGGATGCATCTAAGGATTTATGTCATTATCGATTAATCTGCCGATTATTTAATCGATTAATTGTTTGGTCTGTAAAATGTCAGATAATAGTGAAAATGTCGAACACAGTTTCTCAAAGTCAAAGGCAAAGAGAGGCTTTAAAGGTCTTGTTTTGTCAGTACAAAACCCAAAGATGTTCAGTTTAAGATGATATACAACAGAAAAGAGCAGGACATTTCCATATTTGAGAGGCTGAAAACAGCATTTTTTTGCTTGATTAATCGATTATTAAAATAGTGAGCAATTATTTTTCAAGCGATCGACCAATCCATTAGTCGACTAATCGTTGCAGCTCTAGTTTGGCTGCATGTTTGGTTTACTTGCTATCGTTGTCCTCTATTCCCCTTTCTGTACATTGTCTATCAAAACAGACAATATCAAAAAATAGATCAGAATGTTTTTTAGAAGAATCCAAAACATGTTATCCGATTTCTGATTTGTATTATTGCAGCACATTGGAATGGGCAATGGCCATAAATTACGATTAAGAAATCTGTAACTGATGTAACATGATTCAGATATTCGTCAATATCAATTACTGTAAAGTGAGCCCAGGGTTCGTATAAAATTGATAAATTGCTTTAGACCTAAAACATCGTCTGGGTTTAATGATACAAACCTCAGCTACACATAAAGCTAACGCGGTCCTTTTGGTTGTGGGAGCGTGTGGGATCATCCCGTCAGTTACAATACGAGATGAGCTCTTCGCATGGTTCTCATCACTTCTCGGCTCTGCGGTTGCTTCGTGTCGGCTGAGAAGATATTTTGCGGTAGCTCTGAAATCAGCAAACAAGTATGTGTTGTGATCCCGGAAGTCTATGAGATCAGCTGCGGTTGTGCTTCGGCGTGCAGAGCAGAGCCGGGCTCCCGCGCCTCACATCCATCAAGGTGTACCTCAGTCCATGTCTCGTGAACGGGTCAGTCTCCCTTCGAAGGAGCTCTTTTGAAGTTCTGTTTACCACCACTGCAGCCTTGAAAAAGCACAATCACTGGGTTTTTAGAGACATTTAAAATTGAGTAATTGAAAACACTTGTCTGTGTGAACGGATGTGGGCACCCCTCCAAAATGTATTCCTGAGATGCCTGGGCTGGAGACAGATCCAGATGGGTCTGAACTGAAACCAGATGGCCGGGCGAAGGGAACATAGCCTAGGTACGACTGCATGCTGCATACAGACTCCTTCTAAAGGTACAGGCACTGGGATTTTGCCTGCTGTGTGTGTTTGTGTGTGAATGTGACTGTGTGTTTGAAACGTTAATGCACAGATGCAAGCATGTGCTTAGGCGGTGGAATGTAAAGGAGAATTATACAAATTATCTCGAATCAATGAGAGGAAAAAGTGTAATTTGATGACACGTGTTGAGGTTTTACTAAATCTTTACTGACGTATTCCCTCAGCTTGTCTTAATGCTGGAAAACTGAATGACAAAGCTTTAATATAACCTACATAGATTGCTTTACATAAAAGCCCCAAAATAAATCCACTATGTGACAAGGTTATAAAAGTTTTGAATTTTCCATTAGTTTTTATTTTATTTTAGTTTTGATTTTTGGATTTCGTTTTAGTTTTCAGAGTGTGCTTGCTAGTTTTAGGTTAGGGTCAGTTTTTCAGATAGTTTCATGTATTTAGTTTATGTTTATTTTTGTTAGGGCCAGGTATAATGTCTCAGAAGTATGTATCAACATATACATACAAATACACACAAGTCCTCCAAACCATACGACAATATCAATACGACCCACAGGAGTGTTTCAAAAGTTAGCGCCCCTAGTGGTGGCAGGAAATACAGCCTAATATATAAACCAGAGAATATAAACCAGAGAACGTAATGGTCACGGTTTAAAACTAGAGATGTTTCGATACCGATACCGATACCGATACCAGTATCGGTATCGGCTCCGATACTGCCTAAAACGCCGGTATCGGTATCGGGAAGTACTGGAGTTTATGCACCGATCCGATACCACGTACTAAAGCCCTAAAGAAAATCTACGTTAAAGTAGATTATTTATGTTCTTTTTCCGTTATAACTGACTGTCAAACTGAACAATAAAAGAAAGTTCTGTGGCGTTCATTGTTTGTGTTTGTTCATGTTTCACAAAGATAGAAATCATATCACATCCATACAGGGATAGTAGTATACAGCTGTTAAATCATGAGGAAATATATGACACACTGGTATCGGATCGGTACTCGGTATCGGGCGATACACAAGTTCAGGTATCGGAATCGGTATCGGGAAGCAAAAAATGGTATCGGGCCATCTCTATTTAAAACACGTCTATAACGTTGTGAAACAGTTGCAGTTTGGTTAGGTTTAGGCAAAAACAACTACTTTGTTAAGTTTTTGAAAAAAGATCTTGGTTTGGGTTAAAATCAGATGTTACTTTACTTCCGGTAACACATGCAGACGTGTGTTACCGTCACACGTGTGAATGCTTTCTCACAAAGTAAGAAAAAAAAGCTTGCCAGGGTCTGGGTAAATGCTAGATCAGATCTGCTATACGTGTCGACGTAGTTAGGTTTAGGCATGAGGAGTGGGGATTGGTCGGGGTTAGGGTAAGAGTAACAGGGTAAGCCAATCAGAGGCAGAATAAGGCAAAAATAGGGGGGGGCACGAGGCACGTCCTATGACTACGACGTCAATCTAGCATGTACCGTCTTAGGTTGGTTATGTTCAGGCACCTTACTTCCTGCTTTGCTCCCGTTATAACTACTACAGCCACTAGAGAGTGCCGTCACTATAAACCTAAATATAAGTCCTAATTGTTGCTTGAACAAACAACCTCTGGGAGCATTTTTTTTCTTCAGGGAACAACGGTCTCAAAATACACGGTTGGAAAATAGCCATGCGCTACTTAAGTGTCCGACCGTTCAGTTTCTTTGGTTCAATGTTACGAGAGTTGACAGAAGTTCATGCTGTCTCCTTTTTTCAGCAGTGAAATATTATAGCTAAAACACTAAAACTGAAATGATTTATGGTCATTTTTATTTAACTTTTATTAGTTTTATAACTTGGCAACAAAAAACCTGACCAGACGGTGTTCTGTAAAGAGAATTATAGTTTGACTGTAATGTCACATGGGCTGTTTTGAGAGACACACTGAAGTGCAAATTTAATTTAATTTCAAACCTTTATTTAAAACTTGGGGACCATTGAGGGAGACCCTCATTTTTTAAAATGGATTAAGGAAAAAAAAATAGACAATAACATTTTAAACATAAAATAAAGCAGACACAAAATGATACTAATCAAGGGCTTAAATTGACTGATAGATGGCGTAGAGGCCCATTTTAAAGTGCTTTGTGCACATTTCTGTAAGACGCGAGGAAGGGAAGCAAGTGAAGGAACCAGGGATGCATTTTAAGGGTAGTGAGATTCAGCCATTCACGTGGAGTACACATCTCTCGGTGTCTTCATTTAGTTATACGTATGAGTACATAACTTAACGTGGTGTCAGAAGGAAAACGGAGAGGAAAAAGGACATTAGAAAAGACCGACTAAAACTGATTAAGGAGAGCAGAGTTTGGAAAAAGCAAGGACGTTGGACGGAGAAACAATGGCGTTACAGTTAGCTCCACAGCTAGCGCCCCCAGGCAAGTTCACCTTCTCCAATGCTACAGAATGGCTGAGATGGATGAAGAGCTTTGAACATTACAGAATAACGTCATACTGGAAAAACAGGCACAAAAGGTCCAAGTAATCATTCCCGTGTAGTACACATCTCTTGGTGTCTTTATTTAGTCATATCTAAAGTACAGGCCAAAAGTTTGGACACACCTTCTCATTCAATGCGTTTCCTTTTTATTTTCATGACTATTTACATTGTAGATTCTCACTGAAGGCATCAAAACTATGAATGAACACATATGGAATTATGTACTTAAAAAAGTGTGAAATAACTGAAAACATGTCTTATATTTTAGATTCTTCAAAGTAGCCACCCTTTGCTTTTTTTGATAACTCTGCAAACCCTTGGTGTTCTCTCAATGAGCTTCATGAGGTAGTCACCTGAAATGGTTTTACCTTCACAGGTGTGCTTTGTCAGGGTTAATTAGTGGAATTATTTCCATTATTAATAAAAAAGCAAAGGGTGGCTACTTTGAAGAATCTAAAATATAAGACATGTTTTCAGTTATTTCACACTTTTTTGTTAAGTACATAATTCCTTATGTGTTCATTCTGTACCTGTGCAGGTATGCCTTCAGTGAGAATCTACAATGTAAATAGTCATGAAAATAAAGAAACACATTGAATGAGAAGGTGTGTCCAAACTTTTGGCCTGTACTGTATGTGTACTTAACTCAACACATTTTCACTTCCGGCGCGTCAATGCTTGGTCAGGTGCCTTTGGCGTTTGTTACCGACGCAAAAAAGTCTCCTTTAGAGCCTCAGTCAGACACGAGGGTTTTCAAATAATTCCCGCATGGTAAGGATTCTTGGCGTTACTCTTTGACGCTCTGGGTCGGGACCGATTTGCCGTCATATTAAAAAATGCATGTTTAACTGACACGCCGCAAAAGAACGGGACAGTTAGGAAAAGATCGTGGGTGGGGTTACAAAATGTACATTTCAGTGACACGCGGGACAAGAACGGGACACGTACCCCCGGTCTCCTGGGTAAAAATCCTATGTCGTTTGACCCATCCACCAACCCAACCTGCCTCCTTATGCGATTTTCAGTTTTTCATACTACTTGCTACCGTTGTTGCTCTTAATACTACGCCATCTTACAGTGCCACGGTCGAACGGACAGTTTCTCAGCCCGGTGCGTTCCATGCAGACCCTAAAGGGTGCCTTGTGCGTCACTTTCTGACACTGAGAGAGCCACTGACCAAGAGTCAGTGTTTGACGAGATGGGAGTGAGAACGGCTTGCATAACTTAACAGACGGCAGGTGTGTTTCAAACAGCGAATGACAAAGTGCCACTGCATGATTAGGAGCAGCCCAGTCTCATGCCAGGTCGTTATGTAGTCACGTTATTGTAATCTATTAAGTCGTGGACAGGTTACGTAAATGCCGTTTTTTTTGTGTGGCGATTACGAAATTGAAAGCAATGCATTTTAATGAGAAGCATATTTCGTGATCCCAGAACGCTGATGGTAGCGAGTAATATTGATAAGGCAAAAGTCCGCGTAGGGAGGTTGGTCGGGGTGGTGGATGGGTCAGAAAACACAGGACTTTCACCCCGGAGACCGGGGATCGCGCCCGCGTGTGGCAGTACCTTTGTCGGCGTGTCCCGCGTGTGACGGTTCCTTTCCCCATTCTTTTTTTTTCCTAACCCCAACCGTCTCGTTATTGTGGCATTTCATTTCTCCGTTGTGGTGTTTCATTTCCCCGTTGTTGTGTGCCCCTGCGCGGGTGGATCGCGAGTGGCGGCCCGTCCCGTTGTTTTGGCCGGCGTTTGGCGCCTCATTTCCCCGTTGTCGCGTCCCCCAGAGCAGGTTCGAAAAGCGTGACCTGTACACGTTCAAAAGTCGTTGCATATACACAAAAAAAACGTCAAAATTGTAACCTGTACACAAATTTATGAATCAAAATAACGTGACTATTACACGACCTGGCGGGAGACCGGGTTGTTAGGAGAGATGAAGGTCTGGGAATAATATTGTCCCACAGAGCTCTGAGAAAAGCATGGGAACTAGCATGGGTTTGATAAATTAATGCATTTCAAATGTATCTTCAACAGCATGGCTCACGCAAGTAGACAATACTTTCCACCATCTTACTTCAAAAGCATTTTCCATTTAAAAATGTTTCCAATCAGACTTTAGCTGCATGCTTGCAACAGAAGACTGGAGCAAAAAACACATAAGCACACACAATATTAAAACTGTATTGTGCTGTATTGTTTTTTCCTTGCAAAATGTCTTTGCGCTCCTTTTCTGGGTTAGTAACATCCTTTTAAATTCCCTGAGGAGAAATAAGTCACTTCAGTTGTCTTACAGGAAGGTAAAAGAGCAGGAACAGCTACAGAATGGAGCTGAGATTCAGTGTGTTGATCAAGGACACTTTAGCAGCACGGATGCTTGGTAAAAGAAACCCAATTCAGGGGTCTGATGATGAGACTCACAAAAAATACTTTCTGATGTAACCCAAAACTTTACCTGTAGATCATCTGGAGAAAGATCTATCATTCAGAAACCCCTTTTGATTGCATCAAAGATCAGGTTATTATTATAAAATCTTTGCCAGTAAAAGAAGCCTTTGTAGTCCCTTCAGCTGCAGTTAAAACCTAAGCAGGTCGATCCCCAAGAAGTCTTGCTTTGCCAGACCTTCCTCCACAGCGCTGCAGAGGAGGGTCTGGCTAGTCCACACAGCATTCAGGGATGGGAGACAAACGTGCTCTGGTTTATTGGCATTTCTTTAAACCAGAATTTCTGGCAGCACCCTGGAGCAATCCCAGAAGTGGAACGTCTTGGATATCGACTAATCCCCAAATGAGCATGCATCCCCAATACAATATTTCTTGAATTTGGTATTATGATCTGCGTGTAGTTGTGAACACTTCCAGTGGAACATGAAGTGAGAAATGGCGCAAGCAACATTGAAAAGGAAATACAGAGGCGAAAGCCCTCCCCTTCTGGTGGACCACCATGGGACCTTATTTTGTAAAAAATATGTACGATAGTGAGCGGGGAGAGCCAAATAATTATTTGTTCCCATTTGAATTGAGCCATGAATTAAACATATGTTTGTCACTTTAAAAGATCATTTTGCAAGTGAAGAAAGTCTCAGTTTGTATACAACTGTTGAGGTATATGACTGAAAATACGTAATCAGAAAGACTATACGCCTCAAAGTCGCATAAGTGACGTCTCTCTGAAGTTACGATGTTTGTGTGTTTCGTACCAGGATGTAACGTTACTCACACGAGCAACAGATCTTACTCGTTCTTTTGCTTCCCGGCTGGTGAAAAGACGCTGTGTATAACACATCAGATAGGATAACGTTACGTGTGTTGTGGAACAGAGCTAAGCTAGCTAGCGAGCAAGCCGAGCATCAAGCAAGGTGACGTATTTTGTGTGAGACGAGAGATGTATGTCACTGAGCGGTATTACACAAAACCAAGTGGTACTACAACAAACTGAGACTTTCTTGTTTCTTTTGCAGAGCAGCAGCTCAATCTTTAGTTACATCTCGCAGCAGTGCCTGGAGAGCCTGAAAACGTGTAGCAATTAACTTGTTCTCATGTAATGTTTTGGGTCCTAATGTTTCAAGAAGCAGAGCCGCAGTGTGTTTTCATTCCAGCCTCCAGATGTATATCCCTGCTATGCTACTCATATTGGATACACGTTCAGGAATGCTGGTCCCCTGAGTTTTCCAGTTATGTTCAAGTCATGCAGACATCTGTTTAAGGAAAAACACCATCCATTCAGATACTACCGAGGAAGGAATGGATTTGAAATTCTTCAGAAAATAAACTGAAACATTACACTGTCCATTCTGCTGATGTGACAATGAGTATTTTGTCAGTCTAAATCATACTTTTTCTAAGAAATGTGACTTGCACAAGGCCACAACAAAATGAGAGTGGTGTATGCTAATTCTAGGCTTTTCGGAGTGGTGAATACCACTAACAAAAGTGCGCCCACAGAAACCAAATCTCACTTTGGGTGCTCCACTTCTGGTGTTTCAATAGATTTTCCACTAACAAAACAGATTATAACTGGTTTCAGCAACATTAGACATGACAATTTGATTCATGGAGGCAGTTCTAAAAGGTTTACAACAATTTCTATCTGGTGCTTACAAGATACTTTCTGGTGCGCAGGAGATGTCAGCAAAGATCCTCTATACTTAAGCGCATTTCAAGCAGCGCCAATGGTAGGAAACAGTAACCACTTCCTGTCTCCTAAAGGGGCGTGGCCTTGTTTGAACGTTTAGTGAACGTTGTGTCGATGAATGAAAAGTTATATTTGAACAATTTATTAATATGTTCTTTTGCCATTTACACAGCTAAAAGGCAAATTTATGACATGGAGATTAGTTTTGTTAGGGCGTTCACAGACGTTGGCTTCTCTGTGTCGCAAGATCTCGCGAGAGTTTGGTCCTGAGACAGAAACAGGTCTCAAAAAAAGTTAATTTTCTCCAGATGTGTCCGTGTTAGTTTTAGAATGTTCTGGAGATATGTGGCTTGTGAAAAATGGATCCAATACTTACTTTGGCGACTATGGGGCGACAGCATTGATCATAATCTGCGTTTACATTCACTTCTCACGTTGGAATCAATCCACTAAGGACCTAGGCCGCTTGGCTCTTAAAGAGGCGTGGCTGTGGCGGAGCCCACATGACACAGATACAGGAAACTACTCTGAGTTGGGGCCTCTCGGTTCTAATCCATCTCTGATATTAGTGTAAGCAGGAGATACTTTTTTTCTGACTGGTACTCCTATTGGTTTCTCGTGAGCACAAGATACTTCCGTATGCTCACCGGAAACCAATAGGAGTACCAGTCGGAATGGCTGTCGAGGAGGAGGTTTTCATCTTCCTGAAAACGCAATGAAATGCACCTGATAGTGTCACCAACAAACTAGAAGATGATAAGGTAACTTTTAAGCGATTTCATCCTGTGAATGTGAAATATTAACTTTAGCCACATAATTGGCTAAAGTTCAAACAAGCTTTTAGATATAGATAGACAAGGGTTTTTAATGGCTGGTTTTAAGTACCCATGTTTTCCATGTTTTGTATTTTTATGTTCTTTTATTTATTTTTCATTTCATTTTATTGTGAAACACTTTGTGACTTTTATCTGTAAAAAGGGCTGTATAAATAAACCTCACTTTACTTACGTTAGCAGTACTTTGTTAGCATAATTCTGCTAACCTTAAATTGGTTTTGTCGTGCTCACCAGAAAGTCAGAAATCTTGTGCTCACTAGAAAAACAAATTCCCCCTGTCCATTTAGGGGCTCTGTACCCCAGAGCTTTGTAGCTGGATGTGTATTTATCCCAAATCTTTTCTTGAGATTTAAAAGTGACATCTCTCTTTTTATCGTTGGGGGGGGGGTGATGCTGGGTGCTGTGTCTAACGGCCAAATCCTTCTGTCAGCGCCGCTGCCCACAGCTAACCTCCTGTTCAGAATATTTCCTCAAAAATGTGTGTAAAAAGTGTTATTCTCATGTGAACACCAACAAGCATGTGCTGCCAGAAAGCAAAATGCATTATCCCCCCTGACCGAACATCACACATCAAAACACACACAGTAAATTGAAAAATGCAGGTGCAAACATCACCATCGACTGGTAATTATAATCCAGGGTGTCTTGCCTCCTTTCCACTTCTCAGATATGACAAATCATATTTGTTTCCCCTCCACCACTCCAATACACTAGAAACACCAACATGTTTGAAGGTGTTCCTTTACAGTAATGTCTGACAAAAGTCCCTCTTTGGACACAGGTAGACCAGCACTGTCCTTAAGGTGACATCTTTCGTTTTGTGTTTTTTATTTACACGTATACAAATAAATGTAAAAGATACAATAAATAATTTGCCAGGGAATGTGAAGGAAAATTGCCTCAAAATATAGATAAATGGCATTCTTCAGGGTTCGTATTACAGAAAATAATTGATACCTTCGTTCCAGAGGGGTCTGAGTCCCTTTTGAGTGTACACATATGCGCAAAAAATGCTGACTAATAGGTCTGAGTTCTTTTGGAGGGCTGAAAAGGACCAAGTGTGAAAACATCCTTTGATAACTCATATAAAACTCTTAAAAAAGCTTAAGTGCAGGCATCATAGTAGCAGTATTTGTGATTTAATTTGCTTGGGCAAAGGATCAACCTTCCATTTATTATTATTACACTCACAATCTCACAAATCACAATCTTATTATGACAGGAGGAAGTTGCTGTGAGGCAAACAGCAATAAGCTATGGGCGAAATTCAACTCAGATGCAAAGTGATCGCTAATCAGAGAATCAGTTCATTCGACTCAATGTAAATGAATGCAAAGCTCTCGCACTGCAGCAGGACTCTGTAACAGATTTGTCCTTTCAGTGAACTCTGCCCTCCATCTCCAGCACCGTGCCAATGTTGGCAGTTATATTTCTGAAAACAAGGTGAATCACCTTCTCCTACCTGACAAAGGAATTCATTATCCTTCCCCCAAAGAGGGCGCAGAAGTGGTCTTCTCAAATGTGTTTGTGGTATGGCTACGCTCCAAAAAGGAAGAGTTTGCAGTGATGTGCTCACAAGGACGAGACCGACTTCCAAACTCATGAATAAACTCTCAATTCCCGTCTTCAGTTTCAGCGGTCACGCATCGAAACCACCCACCAAGCTTGAGCAAAAAAAAAAAGCATAGGGAAGCAATAAATGCAAGAGCAGCAACATATTCATGGCAGGCATGAATATCAGCTCAACATATGACTCAAATCTTACATTATTCTTCTGGGGGGTTAGGAGTGCTGACATAACCAATAAACAAGCAGGCTAGACTTTGACATACTGTTTTCCACACCTAATTTGCAGAAAGGAGTCATTACTCAATTTATCACCAACGATTTGATAATCGATTAATCAGTTTGAGTAATTTTTTTATGAAAAATAAGTATGAATTCTCTGTTCGCAGCTTGTTAAATGTGAATATGTTGTAGTTTCTTCTCTCCTCTGGGACAGTAAACTGAATATCTTTGAGTTGGGGACAAAACAAGACATTTGAGGACGTAATCTTGGGCTTTTTGGGGAAACACTGATCCACATTTTTCACCATTTTCTGACATTTTAGAGACCAAACAACTAATCCATTAATCGACTATAAACATTATCGTAAGCTGCTGCCCTATTAGCAAGTTTAAACTGGTAGCTAAAAGTAATGGATAAAACTACTGACTAAACCGTTCAAATAGTTAGCTAAAACTACAGACTAAACAGTTCAAATAGTTAGCTAAAACTACAGACTAAACAGTTCAAATAGTTAGCTAAAACTGCAGACTAAACAGTTCAAATAGTTAGCTAAAACTACAGACTAAACAGTTCAAATAGTTAGCTAAAACTACAGACTAAACAGTTTAGATAGTTAGCTAAAACTACTGACTTGACAGTTCAAATAGTTAGCTTAGGGTGACCAGACCTCCCGGTTTGACCGGGACAGTCCCGATTCTGAGTTGCATGTTCCCAAGTCCCGACAAAAACCTGTTGGGACGCTAAAATGTCCCGGTTTACACCAACCACTATGAAATTGTCCCGGTTGTCAGCGATTACAGTACATAGCCGACGTGGTCTTATTATAGCCCGATCATTAACTAAACCCATGTAGAAAGACTAATAAAGCATCCAGTCAATCGTAGCGGTCTGCATCTGTGCAGCCAGCGTTGTATATTGTATATTTGTAAAACATTGTCGCAGTGCCTCTTGTTATCTGCCTTGTTTAACCAGTCCCTCCAGGTCCGCTGGAAAGTCAGCGGACGAGCGCTGGATGGAAATGTTCGCACATTTCAAAAGCAGGGAGATTCCATTCAAAAATGTAGGTCTCCTCTGTCAGTTCGCCATGTGTCTACCGGGCACAAATGCTCCCGTTGAGCGGATCTTTGCGCTCATGAACAACACATGGACTGGCGAGAGGTACCGCATGACCATTCCCACCTTAAAGACGCTACTCGTCACACGGGCCAATTTTGCTGACACCTGTGCACAATTTCACAGTAAGCTTTCAGCCAACAAAGTGATTCTTGAGCAAATTCACTCCTCTAACAAATACTGTATACAGAATGAATGTTTCCAATAGGGAAGCTATCTGCTCTATCAAATGAGATTACATTTGTGTGTGTGTGCATGAATTATTAATTGATGTATGTGTTATTATAAATTATGTAATTAATGATTCATGTGTTACTGAATTCTTTAATATCCCATGAATCTTCAGGAATTGACGTGTTCATAGTTTGTCATTCGTGACCTCATACATGAACAAAACAACTAAAGCATTAAGTACGTTGGCACATCATTATGAATTATTAAGCCTGATCATGATTATTTATTTTTCTGCAAAAAAATGTGGTCATCACCTAATGCTTTAGTTGATGTGTTATTCATTCATGAGGTCATGAATGAGAGGCTATGAACTCATGTCAATTCCTGATGATTCATAAGATATAAAGGAATGAAGTACAAATCATGAATGAATTCATGCATGAATTCATAATTCATGTACCCTTACCGTAAAGTGTTACCATAACTTTAGTTCAAGCCTGTGGCAGCAGTTCCAAATCATTTGTTTAGTGCCATGCAATGAAAAATACCTTTTCACAAAGGTGGGTGCATTTTCCAAAAGAATGCTTTAATTCTGAAAAATAAAGTTTGTCCTACACAAAACTCACTCAATGTCTTTTAATATTATTTCTTAGATATGATATGTTGTTAAAACTACAGACTAAACAGTTCAAATAGTTAAAATTACTGACTAACAGTTCAAATAGTTAGCTGAAACTACTGATTAAAAAGTTCAAATAGTTAATTAAAACTACTGACTAAACAGTTGTAATAGTTACCTAAATGTATTGAATAAACAGTTGAAACATTCAGCTTCACACTGTAGTACAGTAGTAGGATTGCTCAACAAACCAACCTTAATATTGACATTTCAGTTGTATGAAACAAGTAACAATATCCTCTTTTAAATAATGGATAGTGAACACATTTGGAACATACGTTGGGAATTGTTGAAATGGTACGTGAGTTCATCTGACAGGCTGGGGGGGTACCTCAGACTAAAAGCAGAGATGTGGCCTTTAGACTTGGTGACTTGGACTCAAGTCGACTTGAGTTACCGTTTTGATGACTTGCGACTGGACTTGACGAAAAATAAATGACTTGAGACTCGAGTTGGACTTGTAAATGAATGAATCGAGACTTGACTTGGACCAAATGACTCGAGACTTACTTGGGACTTGAGCAAAGATGACTTGGTCACAGCACTGCCAAAAAGGTTGTGAACCACTGCTTTAGAGTGTCAGAAAGATAGATAGATAGATAGATATGTTTATATATATTAGGACAATGCACATTAATCAACATTTCTGTAAATGCGCCAGTGTTAGCCAGTCGGCTAATTTTCAACTGAAGTCCTAGTTGCATGCATGTCTTTATATCTTTAAAGAGATGCTAAAGGTAAGAAATTGACAGTTTTTATGTCTAATGTGTAACTTGTGCCCTACAATGTCGATCATGATTGATTGTGACAGTTGATAATAGCTCATTTATTAAGCAGTTAGATTCATATCATCTTTCCAATACAGGAAAGGTGCAGCTGGCACAAGCTCATATTTGGTTTCCCCCGGCAGAGACAAGGTGCCAACAGCTTGACATCATGCCCAACTGACAACTCTCTGCGAGAAATTATTAGGGTTGAAGCACAAAGATTGCCAAAGACAACCAGAACACAGAAGAAAAACAAAAAGAGGCCTTTTTTCTGCTCTGGGAAACACCGCAGGAAAAGAGACGTGATTTAACATAACATGCAAGGGAAAAACATCTTGTAGTAATGGGACAATTTGAGACTGTCCTCCAGAAGTGAAGTAGCATCTGATTTTAACCCAAACTACGATCTTTTTATAAACTTAACCAAGTACTTTTTGTGCCTAACCATAACCAAACTGCGGCCATTTCACAACGTTAAAGACATATTTAAAACTGCAACAGTTCAAACACAGGACTTTCACTCAGGAGACCGAGGGTTCGTGTTCATGGCTACATTTTTGGCTACAACTTCATGGAACAAATGGAGTGACGTCACGTTTGGGGTCACATGTGTGAAGTAATGTCTGATTTTAACCCAAACCGTGAGTTTAGGTTAAGAAGTTTTTGTGCCTAAACCCAACCAAACTGCGGCCATTTCACAACATTACGTTACAACGTTACTTTCTCTGGTTTAGATATTTCCTGCCACCGCTAGAGGCGCTAATTTCTAAAACGCTCCTGTGGCTCGTATTAGAGGCTTGGAATAAATTACAGATATCATCGTAAGGTTTGGAGGACTTGTTGGGCGATTTATGCTCGGCACACACTGACACCTCTAATGAACCGTATTTTTGATGGCAAGAGAACAAGCATGACGAATCATTTTAGAGGCGAACTGAATAGTTACTTTTCCTTCTTTTTCTTTTACTCCACATTCTTATCATCAGGACAATCCAGCTTCCTAGTGTCTGAATCTGTGTGTAACAGTGGAGTGTTGCACTGGGTGAAGAGGCGTGAGGCCTCCGTGATTAATGATAGCTTAGAGTCCCACACATCATCCTCTGTATGTTGGCACGTGCAGCGGCAAGTTAGCGGACTCTGAGCCAACGTTTCACAGTCTTGGGAAGAGGACAATGGAGAATTAGGTCAACACACTTTATGTCAACAACACAGGTAGTTTATCTCCATGTTAGGTAGATTCCCAAAGTTAAAGCATCAATGGTGTCATCATTAAGCACGGTTCAGGAAAATGCCAGAGTGATAAAAGTCATTTGAATAATCTGGGTTGATATTTAGACAAAGGCTTTTACGTCTGGCACAGTACGCGCCACATTTGACTAAAATAATAATAATAATAATAAGTTTATTTGATATAGCACCTTTCACAGACAGAATCACAAAGTGCTTCACAAGATAAAAATTTGTACAAAACATAGTGAATTATACAACAATAAAGATAAAAGAATAAAAACAGTCATTAAAAGGCAACATTTTACATAAATGAATCAAAAGCAAATTTAAACAAGTGCGTCTTCAGCTGCTTTTTAAAAGCTTCAACAGAGACTGCAGAACGTAATGCAATAGGAAGCGCATTCCACAGGTTTGGCGCCACCGCTTCAAAGTAACGGTCACCTCTAGTCTTTAAACGAGTGCGTGGGACAACCAGTAATCCCTGGTTAGAAGACCTGAGGGGCCTATTTGTGGTGTATGAATGGAGCAGGTCCAAGATATACGCCGGAGCCTGACCATGCAAAGCTTTATAAGTCAGAACCAAAACTTTAAATTTGATCCTGTAGTTAATCGGAAGCCAATGTAATGAGTATAAAACTGGAGTAATGTCTGACATCCTGCTAGACCTGGTTAGCAGCCTTGCAGCAGAATTCTGGACTAGTTGTAAACGGTCCTGTGACGATTTGCTGAGACAGGTGAAAATAGAGTTGCAGTAGTCAAGCCGAGATGAAATAAAAGCATGAATAATCATCTCAAGCTCAGAATGTGAAACAGTTCCTCTAATTTTGGCAATGTTTCTTAATTGAAAGAAACATGTGCGGGTCAAAGATTTAATATGTTGATCCAAGTACATGTTATTATCAAATATTACACCAAGATTTTTCAGTTTGGACTGAACAGCTGAGGACAAAGAGCCCAGCAGCTGACTAATCTTTGAAACTATAGGGTCCGGAGCAACAATAATGACTTCGGTCTTATTTTCATTGAGCTGTAGAAAGTTGTTTGCGAGCCAATCCTTAATCAAATTGAAACATCTAAGCAATTTTAACACTTTGTCAGTGTGTTCTGGCTCAAAAGAGACACACAGCTGGATGTCATTTGCATATAAGTGATAAGAAATATCTCCAACTTGGCTAATTATATGTCCCAGGGGGAGCATGTACAATGCAAATAAAAGCGGACCTAACACAGAGCCCTGCGGAACCCCACAGGAAAGGGACGCGGTTTCTGAGGAATAGGGGCCAAGATACACCGAGAAACTTCTGTCCGATAGATATGAAGTGAACCAATCCAGGGCGCTTCCTGAGATACCAACCCAATGCTTAAGTCTTTCAAGCATGATGTTATGATCCACTGTATCAAAAGCGGCACTAAGATCCAGCAGCACCAAAACAGAGCATTGACCCTTGTCAGAGGACATTAATAAATCGTTGGACACTCTAAGAAGAGCGGTTTCAGTTGAGTGTTTCTGACGGAAACCAGATTGAAATTTGTCTAAAATGTTGTGTGCATTCAGAACAGTAGTGAGCTGTTTAGCAACAATTTTTTCTATAATTTTGGAGATAAAAGGTATTTTCGAAATGGGCCTATAATTTTCCGGCAGTGATGTATCCAGGTTGGTTTTCTTTAAAAGTGGCTGCACACATGCATGTTTAAAATATAAAGGGACACAACCAGATTGCAGAGAGCTGTTGAGTATAGCGAGAACCCAAGTACTCACAGACCCAAGAACATTTTTAAATAATGAAGTTGGTATAATATCTCCTGGGCTCGAGGAAGATTTCATACTGCTAACCAGATCAGTGAGTTCTTGTAGCGAGATTGGAGCAAATTGGTTCATGATTGGTGGCCTGATTGAGTGAGCCAAAAATGAAGTAGTCGAAGGGATAATTCCATTTCTGACATCACTGATTTTCTTTACAAAGAACTTGAGAAAGTCACTGCAATCCTTGTTTGAAAAAATTGGTACTTCAGGAGGAGCAGGACTGACAATATTGTTGATGGTTTCAAAAAGAATTTTAGGGTTTTGTTTATTGGATGAAATAAGATTAGCAAAATAAGTTGTTCTTGCCTCCTTAACCATGTTGTTGTATTCAGTTAAGAGGTCCTTGTAATATGAACATGAAGCTTGGAGGATTTCCACTGTCGTTCCGCCCTGCGACAAGTACGCCTGAAACAGCGTATGGAGTCACTAAGCCACGGGGGATGTGTTGACGGGGGAAACACGACGCATCTGACATGGAGCCACTTTATCCAACACTGATATGCAATTTGTGTTGAATGAATGGACCAGATCATTAATGTCAGCATGAGAGGACAGCACTGCGCTTTGGACAAAAGCTGCCGTAAACCTCTCAGCTGAGGAGGGATTTAAGATGCGAGAACATCTTACATTTTTACTGGGCAATACATCAGGATTAAAAGACAAATTAAAAAAAACACAATCATGGTCAGTAATATGCAGTTCCTCAGTGCAAACAGAGTCAATATTAAGACCATGCGTAAAAACAAGGTCCAAAGTGTGACCCCCAATGTGTGTGGGACCAGAAACATGCTGGATAAAGTTAAAAGCCTCAGTTACATTAAGAAAGTCTGCAGCTAAAATACTAGACAAGTCGTCAACATGGATGTTAAAATCTCCAACCATAATGACGTTATCCAACATAATAATGGATGATAGAAAATCACTAAATTCAGACAAAAAAGAACTGTTAGAACCAGGTGATCGATAAATTAAAATACAATAAAATGGATTAGAATTACCAACTTTGGTAACCTGCAGTTCAAATGAGGAAAAAACTCTACTGGGTACTGTCCGACTTTGAAAGCAGCCTTTATATACCACTGCGAGTCCTCCACCACGACCTGAGGTCCTGGGAGTACTGATAAAACAACAGTCAGGTGGACAAAGTTCAATTAGAGGGCCGTATTCTAAGTTTTTCTGCCAAGACTCAGTCAGGAACAAGAAATCAAGGCACCTATTTATAAACAAATCATTCAGAATAAAAGATTTGTTTGTAATGGATCGAGCATTTATCAGCGCCATCTTGAGAGGCGCTGACCCACTGATAGGTACAGCAGGGGCCCGTGCCAGGGGACGCAGATACCTTGGAAGTGATCCACCAGAGCGTTTCTTCAGGGTGGACGGCCTAATTGTTAAAATGGTCTGTATGGGACGATAGAGTGGTGATTCATGTGTAATTGCCACTGACGGGCTGTAGGGGGAGATGTCACTGCTGACAATGTCCTGAAAGAAAGAAGTGGTACTGAGAGAAGAAGAGTCTGTGAAGGGGGGTGTGGTGTAAATAGTCATTCACGTGCGGCGGACTGTACAGCGTGCTGTATGTTAGCAGCCAAAAATGAGCTGCCCATCTTGTTTGGGTGGACACCATCGCTCCTGAAATAGGAGGAGTGGTTCCAAAACAAGTCAAAATTGTCGATAAATCCAAAATTATGGACACAGCAGGTGGACTGGAGCCAGGTGTTAAGACTCAGAAGCCGACTGAAAAGCTCTGAACCGCGGGACACCGTTGGTAAGGGGCCACTGATAAAAACAGATTTGCCACAGAGCTCTAAAAGGCTAAAAATGTCGTTAAAATCCTTCCTTGTCTTCACCGATTACCGACGTGCCATATCATTATGGCCCACATGGATAATCACCCGAGTTATGGAGGGTGAGAGAGACTGCAGTAGACCTGGCAGTTTCTCCAGAAGGACAGGTTGGTAAAATACACTTTGGTCTATTAGTGTGGAGATTGGTTTTATATGTGTTGACATTAGGGACCAAAGAATAATTAGGCTATTTGGGGTAGGGAGAGGGCTGAATTTTAAAGGTTCGTTTTTCTCAACCTGGAGCTCTTGTCCCATGCATTGGTGTCTAAGTGACTAATGTAAACAAAAATCTGAAGTTGGTCCAGTATTGAGCGCTGTAACTGGCAGCTGTAAACCGGGCTGCGATGTAACCCTACAGGACAAATGTTCACCTTCTGTTTGCTGTTATTGCCACTGACAGGCTCAGATTATTATTCAAAGTGTCTGACAACATTATTGAAAGGAACCCTACAGAGATAGACCTTTTTGATACATCATCACCCTACATCATCACCACACTCCCAAACAAAAATCAAGAAAAAATGACAGTAACTAGCCTACAATATTCAAGACCATACAACAACATAACAACATAATCCCATCATACCCCTGCACAAAGCTTCTTAGGAGCCCTCCAGAAAGTTCCGCTATACTTTCCAGTAAAGAAATCCAGTCTGGCAAACTATTTTTTTTCAAACGTTGCCACCTTAGCCATCTCACAAGCCCACTCCTGGATTGACGGCACCCCTTCATTCTTCCATCCGCTTAGAAGAATCTCTCTGGCTATCAATAAACTAGTTTGCACCCAGCTTTATATGTGCTTATCCATCCCGCTTAGGATTGACCGAGTAAGATCGTTTTTGTTTAACATGAAACAGCCCCGAAATCGCCATCACCAAACACACCAGACTCCATGTAAATAATCAGGACTTTTAGCTTGCATAGAGCCAGCATATTTCCACCAGACTCCATGTAAATAATCAGGACTTTTAGCGTGTATAGAGCCAGCATATCTCCACCAGACTCCATGTAAATAATCAGGACTTTTAGCGTGTATAGAGCCAGCATATCTCCACCACACTCCATGTAAATAATCAGGACTTTTAGCGTGTATAGAGCCAGCATATCTCCACCAGACTCCATGTAAATAATCAGGACTTTTAGCGTGTATAGAGCCAGCATATCTCCACCAGACTCCATGTAAATAATCAGGACTTTTAGCGTGTATAGAGCCAGCATATCTCCACCAGACTCCATGTAAATAATCAGGACTTTTAGCGTGAATAGCGCCAGCATATCTCCACATGTAAATGGGTGAATTAAGGGTTTATTTTAACCAAACCAGAGTGGTGATTGTTGGAACAGTGGAAAGATGAACCAAGACGGCTTTTAATAGTTTGATTTTTGTTTCTGTCGACTTTGAATGAAGTGTGTTGTAAACACTAAAATAACTGTAAATCTACTTCAGTAATGAAGGGATGAAGGAAAGGGGGCTGAAGCTAAAGTGGCAGGTGGATGGTGATGTCTCGTTGTGGGTGTTTTTTGTGGTCATTTTGGGTCCCTTTGTGATTGTTTTTTGTCTCTTTGTGGCTGTTTGAAGTCTCTTTATATATATATATATATATATATATATATATATATATATATATATATCATGTAACATAAGCTACAGTTACTGCAGAGGTGATTTAAAAAGTATCTATCGGCTAACTATTAAAATAAAACATATTTAGGTTATATTTAGTTTCTTAGGGTCATTATAAGAAATCATAATGTCCACATTCTCCATGCTGAGCTGTAGGATCGTCAGTGCTGGCTGCTGTTAAATGATTTTTATCAATTAGTAGTGGAAAGAGAAGGACCACGGTCTTAAATACTGCCTTCTGATTGGTCCAGACGCAGAACTCAATGTTCAGCGCTCCCATATAAACCCATGCAGACCTGACATCGGTGCTATCTGTCACGCAAGTCAAAAGGAGTCCAGTGTAAAGACATTTGCTGGCAGCTGACTTGTAACAACCTACTGTGCGTTTCTTGTCTTTCTCGGCGCTGCAGAAGCTTGTCATTCTTTATGAATTACACCCAAAGCACGAGGCGTCTCTTTACATTTAGTTGTATTAGCTGTGTTGAGAGGACGATGCCTTTGAGGACCGGACTTTTTCTCCTGATGGTGCTGAACGCATCTGCAAATGAACTGGATCAAAACGAGTCTTATTCGCCCAGAAGAACACGCTTTTCTACCAACAGCCCTTGTAAGTAACACGTTGCCTCCATCTGCATATATCTCAGAGTGCACTGCTTGGGTATTTATTTATTTTAATTTTTTTTCACACACATTTCCATAATTATGCCTTTGCTCGCTTACTATGTGGAGCTTTTTTTGTGTGTTCTCGTAATTTTATGTTTGGCCTATGCAGCCTTTTCTGTGTAAACGAGCGCGCTGATTCATGGAGAAGGCTGCGGGATTAACGCTGCGTTTGTGCCGGTGTCCTGCCGGCAACAGATGAGCACGGAGCTTGGTGCTGACACCTGAGAGTGCAGGCTGTGTCATGCTGCTTTAGTGTCTTTTCTCGTAGCTTTTTTTGGCTGCAGCATTGGTCCAACTATTCAGCGTTATAGTGGCCATAAAGCTTCCCCTGTAGCCTTTCTGTGTAGTCAGAAAAAGATGACTATTTTTACACTGGAGCTGTGTCCTTTTGGACAAATAAACGCTATCAGTTAAAAGCAAATCCTGAGTCATTATCCTGCTGTAATAACCCCATCATGAAATGACACAGCGAAGCATGAATCTGCATATTCAGATGTTGACTTTTCCTTTTTAACTAGAGCTGCAACGATTAGACAAATCGATCAATGGAAACACCTAAAACTACTTTTTATAATCGATTAATCTTTGAAATTGTTTCATGCAATAATGGCAGAAATGCTGTTTTCAGTCTCTACACTATTAGGGTTTCCTGCTCTTTTCTGTTTTATATGATGTTAAACTGAATGTCTTTGGGATTTGGACTGACAAAACAGGACATTTAAAGACATCAGCCTGGACTTTGAGAAACTGGGATGGACATGTTTCACTATTCTCTGACAAAATAGACCAAACGATTAATCGACAATGAAAATAATCGATAGTTTTCAGCCCTATTTTTAACACAAAGGTACAGCCCTGTGATAAAAGGCAGCGGGAAGCAGGGATACTGATTCCCTTCTGCAGAAATTGCTTCATCATCATACGATTCCCAGCGCACTCTGTATTTTGAGAGCTGGTCCCTGATGGCAGGCAGACTTTATCTGACTGTGCAGGTCAACATGGGGCCCCACATTCAAAGTCTGCCAAGTAGGCTTAGGCTCCACGGTGACATTTCTTAATGGTTATTACAAAGGATTTGAGTCAATCTCAGTGGATTCTTGGATGAAGAATAAGAAAAGCGAACTAAATCTGGATACAATGATTTAGAGATTATGTTTTGGTGTAAAATCTCAAGCCGGTTGCGTGAATTTAGAGCTGTGTTCCTAACCCTAACCCAAGAGCAGTTTTTGAAATATGGTCTGAATGATGTTGCAGGGTAGCGGTTTCATAGGTATTTACAAAGATGGGGATCAGGGTTGCTTGTGTGTTTATCAGCCTAATAACAATCCCAATGTGATGCTTCTGAAATGAATCTGGCAGCATTTTCTGAATATTTATATTCATGGGATCATTTCTGGGTATTTACAGTAAGTGAACTGTGACATGCACAGTGGCAAAGATTAATCAATAACTATTTTGATTAATCATTTGTGCCATTTTTTTATGAAAAGAAAAAGTAACAATTCTCTGATGTCAGCTTGTTAAATGTGAATATGTTCTAGTTTCTTCTCTCCTCTGGGACAGTAAACTGAATATCTTTGAGTTGTGGACAAAACGAGACATTTGAGGACGTTTCTTTTGGATATAACTAATCAATTAATCGAGAAAACATTCTATAGATTAATCAACAATGAAGATGATCATTAGTTGCAGCCTTAGTGAGGTGTGCTTAATTATTAGTTATGAATATTAAAGTGGTTTGGAGGAATTCAGTTTGACAATTCCGACCTAATTGAAGACAGAGTTTGGTGGCAGCTTGTGTTTGTTTCTGTGTGTGTGTGTGTGTGTGTGTGTGTGTGTGTGTGTGTGTGTGTGTGTGTGTGTGTGTGTGTCAGTGGTACAAGTGAGTGTGTGTGTGTGTGTGTGTGTGTGTGTGTGTGTGTGTCAGTGGTACAAGTGTGTGCGTGTGTGTTTCTGTCAGTGGTACAAGCGTGTGTGTGTGTCAGTGGTACAAGTGTGTGTGTGTGTGTGTGTGTGTGTGTGTGTCAGTGGTACAAGTGAGTGTGTGTGTGTGTGTGTGTGTGTGTGTCAGTGGTACAAGTGAGTGTGTGTGTGTGTGTGTGTGTGTGTGTCAGTGGTACAAGTGTGTGCGTGTGTGTTTCTGTCAGTGGTACAAGCGTGTGTGTGTGTCAGTGGTACAAGTGTGTGTGTGTGTGTGTGTGTGTGTCAGTGGTACAAGTGAGTGTGTGTGTGTGTGTGCGTGTGTGTGTCAGTGGTACAAGTGTGTGTGTGTGTGTGTTTGTGTGTGTGTGTGTGTGTGTCAGTGGTACAAGTGTATGTGTGTGTGTGTTTGTGTGTATGTGTGTGTCAGTGGTACAAGTGTATGTGTGTGGTGTGTGCGTGTGCGTGTGTGTGTGTGTGTCAGTGGTACAAGTGTGTGTGTGTGTGTGTGTGTGTGTGTGTGTGTGTGTGTGTGTGTGTGTGTGTGTGTGTGTCTAAAGGCACGCCAGCAATTTTCAGTAAACTCTTTGGAATTTCTGGAGCTGTTCGTCCAAGCTCTGCTGAAAAGAACCAAACAGTGGAATAAAGGTCCCTGCCAAGAAAAAAGTGCAGTTGTGCCAAATAATGTCTGAGACTCGTACACTTGTAAGGTGTCCAATCTCCAGTCAAGTCACTATTTGCCCCAAGTGACTGTACGTCTTTTGTGAATCACCAAAGTATGAAAATTCTCTTTTGTTCGTTGCATTTTTTTTTTTAAAGCTGAAACCCTGGCAACCCTTGTGTAATGAGCTCAGTGAGTGTGCAGTGATTCCCACTGTTGGCTCCCCTGCTGACGGTTCATTCTCTGTGCCCACAGCAGATGTGGCACGCTGTCTCAACAGTGCCCTCCAAGTTGGCTGCGGAGCCTTCGCCTGCCTGGAAAACTCAACTTGTGACACAGATGGCATGCATGACATCTGCAAATCCTTCCTTTACAGTGCTGCTAAATTTGACACTCAGGTATATACGCATTCATTCATTTCACAAATGCTACATACAGTACATGTAGGGCTGGGTGTCGTCCCCTGATTTCCTGATTCAATTGCGATTCACAAGGTCCCGAGTCGATTCGGTTTTTCGAATCAATGTCGATTTGGGATATTTCAGTTGCAAAACCAATTTTGCTTTAATATGAAAGAGATTCTACAGTTGTACAAGGTCCCCTCTAACCGGCTGCATTGTTAAAAGTATCAATGTTTACATTAAGTATTGACCCCAAAGCAGTTACATTAATGCATGTTTTATTTAACACGAACACACAATAAAGTGCAGCTCTACAGACAGTCAGTGAGTTTTGAATGACATTTCATTCAGACACCTTGAGGTGAGAGTCCAAGGAACCCCTTTTAAAATGGCCAAGGCAGTTTTTCCCTCGCCAAAATGTTGCCCCCCCCTAAGGTAGAATGACATAGTTGGTACCAATGGATCTAATAGTTTCATATGATACAGAAGAAAGTCTAAGTTGGATCTTTCAAATGAAAACCGATTTGTTAAACCCAGCCTGGGGCTGCTTAATTATGAAAAAAAAATCACAATCACAATTATTTTGGTCAATATTGAAATCACAATTATTAAACACCATTACTCATTGACTTTTGGAAAGATGTTGCATTTATTGAACTTAAAGAAACAGTTAAACGCATCAACAGTGAAAACACATTGAACTGTGAATTTTTCCTTAATGCTTTTCACGGTTGAACTTTTTTCATTCAGAACACAAGACAACATAAGAGTTCACTTGCAAAACGAAACGTACAAAATAATTTTTTATCAATTATTCTGTTTTTGTGATCATTAGGAGCCGAATTTGATTAATTGCACAACCCTAACCCAGCCCTGCATACATGTATGCCATTCTCTCTCCATTTCTACCGTGAACATGATCTTGTGTAGCCAGGATTGTATGGGTGTAACTGTCATGGCAAGAATGTGTGAAGCACTGCTGTGTTTTTACAGGGTAAAGCATTTGTGAAGGAGAGCCTTAAGTGCATTGCCAATGGCATCACCACGAAGGCGTTCCCCACCATTCGCCGCTGTTCCACCTTCCAAAGAATGATATCTGAAGTCCAAGAGGAGTGTTACAGCAAGCTGGATATCTGCACTGTTGCCCGATCGAATCCAGATGCTATTGGCGAAGTGGCACAACTACCGAGTCACTTCCCCAATAGGTGAGCTCTTCCTCTACTCTATTCGTAAATATCCTACAAAATGAGGAGACTGCCTGTCATGTGACACCGGCTACAGAGCTCCGTGAGCTGTTGGGTGTATCAGCAGCCGTTGCTAGTTGAGTTTACCCGACAAAAAGTGACTTAGAGCCGGGTTCAGAGCACCAAGAGATGTTGGTTGTTTCAGTGGTCGTTACAGTTAAAGCTATAGTGCGTTCTGTCTCCCCCATGAGGAATTCTAAGTAATGACAACAAAACTGTCGGCGCGTCCACATGATACAAGCCTTCTGTGATCGCGCACCCCCACCCCTCCTCCATGCAGCTGCTAGTAGCCAAGGAGGACACGGAAGATTAAAAAAAAAACATGGACTCTTCAGAAGAGGTAATTATCTTCACTCAAGTTTCTGCTCGCAAAAGTCACCAGACGCCACAATCTTCTGAACATAGTCCTACTGAGATATCCAGAGAGAGATGTGTGGAGCTGATAGTCTTAATTAGCTTTGTAGCAACTCATTTGGCAATTGCTTGAAGGTCACGGACGTGCATTAATATCAAAGAGTTACACACTAAAGCCTTAAGTTTAGCCGACAAAAAGTGAGTGTCATGCGGCGATGACAGTTAAGTTTCCCCTCCGAGGGAACGAATCCTCGTTTTCCATCCATCCACTCCGACTTCCTCCCTACGCGGTCCACAGCGTTCTTATACAGCTGCAGTCAATGTGGTGCATGCATCAATAAATATGTGGAATACACACAAACTACAGTGCTTTACTTTTTGTAGCTATATGTAAGAATGCTTCATGAGAACAGTCTGACTCTATATGCCTTACACAGTGTTTCCCATACATAGGTTCTACTTGGGCACACAGCCCAGGTAAATTGAGACCCGCTCAGGTAGGCAAAATCCAAATTCAATTTTCTTTCCAAACAACGGTGTATTTTTTACAGCGCACACAGACCAGCTGCCTCCAGCACCTCGTGAAGTTGCGTTCCGTGTGCATGACAGCGTTGATGTTGCACTTGCTCAGAGAGACTATCGTTACGTTAGCAGTAGCATGTTGCTGGTGGTCTTGCTGTGGGATTAACTGTACTAATAAAACCGTAGAAACAACGCAGCCACGCTGCTGTGAAAGCTCCCCGAACGTCATTTATCGGAGTCTGGTTGTTACCCCTCTCCGTGGCAGTCGAGCTAGCTAGCTAGCTAACCGGAGATAAACCGTCTCTGACTTGAGCCGCTTCTCAGAGCTAATGGTTGCTAACCGAGCCTTCAGTCCTCCGTGCCTGTTCCATTAACTGTATTTATGGACCCGAGCCTTAAATTTGATTAAATTGGCTGTAGAAGTTTTAAACTACAACTCAGAGTTGTTTGAATGACAGAAATCTGATCAGATTAGATCTTAATGAGTGCAACAGGACATATATAGTACACTACCCTGAAATTGTGTGTTGCCGTGTAGTGTCGCAATATTTTCATCTGTATCTGTAACATCATTTTGTCTAATTTGTATGTAAATAGTTATTTATTTCTAAATGATCTGATAAGGTTATGTAGGTTACTGTTTTCAACTTCGTTTGACTAGTTTATAACTGAACCCATTATTACTAAACCCAGCCATTACACGCAGCAGTCACACACCACCGCAAGTAAATTCTCAACCTGTGGGAAACACTGTTTACAAACTGTGTCCGAAATTAACTTTTCGACTCACCGGTCAAGTTGGCGGCCACAATATTAAATTGCATTTTGTTTGTAACATACATCACAAAACTTGGTGGTTTTGGTTGCAAATCCTGCTGGTTTATCCTCCGTTTTCTTCGTGCTTTCTTTTGGAAGGCTGGCTGAAGTCGCCACATGCCAGCTAATTATAATAGGTGGAGGTAAACGCTAGCTATCAGTGAACAGAATTGACATGGTGGCCGGTGTTCAGATGCTCCGACGTGCAGACAGCAGAAGAACAGATGAAAGTAGTTGCCGGTATCACCAAAACGAAGACTGAAAAACAGAAACTATTTTGGTACAAACATTTACCCGCCATGTGGCGGACACTCCTCTGAGATTTACTCGCCAAAAAGTAAAATTTACCCACATGTCGCCCTTAGCAAATGTTAATTTTGGACCCGGTTTACAGGTTTAAAAACATCATTGTACGGGGCTTGCTAAGAATGAGACATAACTTTGAATCATCTTAAAAATCACGAATATAGATGTTGCAAACACCACGTTTGACCCAGATTCATGCAGCAAAACAGATGGCTCAATGTGTATTGATTTCCATGTTTTGGTTAACATCTGGTTCAGACATTCTTTTATACTATTAAAGAAAAAGAAACTGGCATATCAAGTTTGCATGCTTTTTTGTTTCTATTGTTGGTGTATTACAGGCAGGATAGCAGTTTGGGAGTGGATACAAAAGAGCTAGGAGGGTGAAGTAGTGACGGTCACTCCCATACGGATGATGTCAGACTGTGACACGTGCAAATACAAAAACAATACCTATCAAGGGCGCCTGTGTAGCTCACCTGGTGGAGCGGGCGCCCATATGCGGAGGGCTCAGTCCTCTACGCAGCGGCTCAGGGTTCGAGTCTGACTTGTGGGCCATTTGCTGCATGTCTTCCCCCTCTCTCTCTCCCCCCTTTCCTGTCTACAACTGTCCTGTCTGTTAAAGGCTAAAATGCCCAAAAAATGATAAAAAAAAAAAAACTACATATCAAGATTTACACTTTGAGGGATTAAGAATAATCGATTAGTTGTCACCTATTAAATTAATCGCCAACGATTTTGATAATTGAATAATCGCTAAAAATTCTCTGATTCCAGCGTGTTAAATGTGAATATTGTTCTAGGGTCTTCTCTCCTCTGGGACAGGAAACTGAATATCTTTGAGTTGGGGACAAAACGAGACATTTGAGGACGTCATCTTGGGCTTTTGGAAACACTGATCCAAATTTTTCATAATTTTCTGAAATCGATTAATCGAGAAAATAATCAACAGATTAATCAACACTGAACATAGTTTCATCCCTCAATATATTGTTGAAAATGCTGTACATCTTTGTCTTTTTTGGTACTAAACGTCACTGAACCTTGATGTAATCTGCATACGGTTTATTGAAGTACAGAAAATCTAATGAGAACCCCATTTAAGGCTGATTATGATTTCCGTTGGTACATTAGTTTATCTTTCACTTCCCCTCCTCACATTCTGGGATGTTTTGTCTCGTTGTCCTAGGTTTTATGGTAAGCTGCTACAGAGCCTGATGGACTGCGATGAGGACACAGTGGACCGCGTCAGGACCAGCATGGTGTCGCGGCTCGGCCCAGAGATGACCATGCTTATTCAGCTGCTGCAGAACAAGCCCTGCCCGTCCACTGCTGTGGCTGCAGCTGCCGCCATCCCGACTGGAGTGGAGGGCCGTGGGAGCTGGCGCTGGTCCATGGGTCCCCATATGTACAAGATCCAGCCTAATCTGCGAAACAGAGACTCTGCCAGCCCTTTTGGCAAAAAGCGCTCTGCCAGTGACAGCTCCTAACTTCCACACAGATTCAGAAACTCCACAAAAAAACCATCATGAAAGCTCCTCTGTTCCCTAGGGGTGGTAAAACTCCGCTAGACTGGAAGTCACAGAAACATGCACCTCTAGGGAATGCGGTGAGAGTAGATATCAGAGTTTGATTGTTGTTATGTTGTATATCCTACACTTTAGGCTTGAGAGAACCCCCCTTCCATCGAGTCCGCTCACAGTTAGTGTCGAACATGTGGCTGTTGCATCTGTGCGACGAGGCGTTCCTGTTCACTCTTCTTCACCTCATCCAACAGAGATGAAGCCTTGAGAAGTCGTTTGAAGCCAAGCATAAAACGGAAAGAAAAAAAAAACAGCCATAGTGGTTAACGCCTCGAGAGCACAAGTCTGTACTTTTACAAAGACAAAAAAACAATCTCATAACCCCAACATTTGTTCATGAATAGAAACCAGTAGTCGGATTATTACTAGTTCACAGATAGGAATGGGAAATTATTGGTAGATGTAGTTAACATTTCAGTGATGAGACCCGTCAAATTGTGAGCATGAGATGTGGAAATGAGTTTCATATCTATGTCCTGACTAACATAACGGTTAAATTTACTGTACACTAAGTTATCTGAGACAGCCATAGCTCGCCCTCTAAAAGAGAGAGTGCTCACTACGGAGCGAGGTCTAAGGGGTTTCGTGATAACCTTTGAGAGGTTACCTTAAACTGACCAAAAAAACTTCAAACTGCCCTGAATGCTATTCATGAAATACCCAAATAGTGTATAGCTATAGAGCACTTATTAGGGGTGTCACGATTTTCATTTTAAAATAGAGTTCAGATAGTTTTATATTTCCACTATCGAAATCAGAAGCAGGATCAGCGATTTCACCAGTAATTTGACTTGCGCAAGTGCGAATAAAAAACAAAACAGACACAGTGTAGCTTACCGGCTGGTAGCTTGCAGCTAAAGACACAGGGTAACGTTAGCTTACCGGTAGCCTGTAGCTGCTATTTTCCAGACACCGTGGCCACTCCCGGAGATAACAGATAAAAAAATCAGAACCTACTGTCCTGAAGTCACCGTGTGGAAACATTTTGTCTTCCCTGTGAGTGAGTTAGGGAAACAAACAACGAAGGTAAAGCATGTGGGCTCTGACGGGACTTCCAACACAATCTCACTCCCAGCACGTCCAAAACTGACGCTTAGTCAGGGGCCTTTGTCATTTGTTACTGGAGCAACTTTAGTGTCTCAGTCAGACGCAGGGGGCTTTCAACTAATCAACTACCTAAAAAATTAAACACAACCCATCCGCGGCGATATTCAACGCTCTGGTTACCCATTTGGTTACCCATTTTTCAGCATGCATGGTAAAAACACTTAGTTACGGTTAGGGAAAGATCGTGGGTCGGATTACAAAATGCATGTTTAAGTGACACGTGGGACAGGAACAGGAAACGAATCCCGGTCTCCTGGGTGACAGTCCTGTGTTGTTTGACACATCCACCACCCCAACCTGCCTTCTTACGCTGATTTTCAGTCCTTAATACCACTCCCTACCATTGTTGCTCTGGTCGTCATCTTACGGCGCGACTGTTGAGCCGCTGCTCTGCCCGGTGTGTCCCGTACAGACGCTAAAGGGTGCCTTGTGCGTCGGTATCTGACGCTGAGAACCACTGACCAGGCGTCAGTGTTTGACTCTTGGTAAACTAAAAGGTGCTTTCAATTGCACTAATTTTGGAAAAACTCAAACTGTTGTTGTAAAGTACCGTTCTGCCATCTAGTGGTTCACGTAGTCCTCTTTAAACGAACCAAACTCGGTCCAAAGTGGTTAAAAAAAGTCGACCAACAGAAAAGAGACTCGGTTCTTTTTGCGTTCACATTGTCAGCTTACTTGAAAGAGGACTCACTTCTCTTTCCAATGGGGCCTCAGGGCTAAAATACATACAGGGCAAAAGGCAAAACAAACCTGAAACTTGTCGTGTTCACAGTGCACAGGTCAAGAAAAATGCAACGCGGACTTGAAGCGAACCGTACTCAGACCACCTCCAGAAGAGGTCTGAGTACGGTTCGTTCCAGAGGGGTCTGAGTCCCTTTGGAGTGTTCACATATTTACATATCGATGAAAAACTCACCATTGGTTCCAAAAGGGGTCCAAGTCCCTTTGGAGTGTTAACATATACGCAAACAAAATGCTGACTAATGTCTTGAGTTCCTTTGAAGGGCTGAAACGGACCAAGTGTAAAAAAAAATGCCCTTATTTTGGCTTTTCCTTCAATGTTTTAAATTGAAAATCAAATTCAATTGTGACCTTAAAACGGAAAGTAAAATGGAATCATGGATTTGGAGAATCGTGACACCCCTAACTAGCACTTCTACTTGTTTGTTTTCTGATGATTTAGCCATGGTCGTGTGTTTTTAAACCATCATCCTGCACATAAGGATTGTCCAGGTCATGGCCAAGTCTAAACCATCAGAAAAGAAAAAGTCCATTTTGCATATCTTGTATCCAGACACTTGTAATGCATACGACTGTTTAAGCTCTACGGTTTATGTGGGACCATGTTTAGTGGAATCTGTATCCATGTTCTTATTAACTGAGCGTGAAGCAGTAGTGTATGTGCAGTAGCTGATTAGCACGTTCACCGGTGAGACTGAGAGGCAGCCATCTTCTTGGACTGATGATCGTCTTTCTCTGCGGTGAATAACGTGACATACACACTGGCTTCCAGTGTCGAGATTGAGAGTGACTATTTAAAAAAGAAAAAAAAAATATGCCTTGTTGTAATGATATTTATTTTCCTACAATATTATTTAATGTTTTTTTTATTTTATAAATTGCATTATTGTAGTTTTAATTAGTTGATAGATTTTAAAAAAAGCAGTTCAGTCACGGCTCCTATTTGAACCTATATGAGCTCTATGCCAAAAAAAAAAAAAAAAAAGAAAATATAAGAAGTGAGCCGGCACTCTGGTGACTGAATGGGACCCGTGTCATGACTCTGTGCTGGCCATAGGGGAACAATGTTGGTCACTCACGCCCGGGGGATGTACTTTATGGGTGTTACAAGGGACCACAACAAAAACGATAGCTTCATTTTGACACACTTTCTGGTTGAAATAAAGGTTGTCATTGCAGCTGCTAGATGCGCTTGTTCAGTGCTAGGGGGGTGGGAGGGGGGGGGGTTAGGGGGGATTGTGCACATTATTGAAGATTGAACAGGTATAATCACAGGAAAACAAACACCAGTATCAAGTTTTTTTTTAAATGGTTCTGCATTAGATTGCGGTGCTTATTTTCGCACGCGCTGGAATAAATGTTCCTTAAGAGGGCTACATACATGTAGATCGATTCTATATCGTAGCTAGCGTCAGTGATTATCGCCATCTCTTGCATTTATTTCCTGTTATTTAATTTTATGTTTTTTTCTTTTTTATACAGTAGAAAACTAGACAGGAAAGATGCATCATGGGAGTACATCCTGTGGTATCTGTATCTGCGCTAGTCCTCGGTCGCAAAGACGTTTTTTTAAAGCCCCCAAAGACAAATCTTTTTCATAACATTAAATTTAAACAAGCACCAATCAAAGCTAACATTCATGAAAAAAACATGCTTAGTTATTATTTTATCATTCAAAACTTACATAATCTGCTTAATCAGGACTGTGTGGGTGTGGTTTGTGATGTTGGGAGTAATTCCTCTACTTTTGGCAGTAAAATGTAGAAATGCAACAACGGTAATTACTTTTCAAATGAAATAACGCAATTACAGTTACACAATAAGAATTCATTTTAAATGGGCTTGTTACTTTTGTCTTGATTATCGTAGCAAACAATTTTCCAGTTTATGATCTAATGTCACCCGACCTTACGGCGGCGCACAATGCACAAAATGTCCGACAGTTGAGGCAGTTGAGCTGGCTGTCCTGTAAATATAGACATTATTTATAAGAAATTAATGTCAGATTCCTGAGAAAACAGTTATTTCATTTTACTCTGCAAAAAGAGTATTAAAAACTGTCTTTTGTTGCATGATTTGACAGTTGTTTTGCCCCACACTGTGCCACAGCAACACTAAAATACTACTTTCCTGAATAACTTTTATATGCAGTAATTGGTAAATAAATGTAATTACTTTTGAGAGAAGCTACTAGTCACTGTTACATAATTGTTCAGATATGATTCATTCATTTATGATCCATTGGGCTAGAGTGCTGTCATTGGGATTTCTATTGGATCAGAGTCACCTGGCTGCGTGTTCTACCAATTTTCCCAGCCCTTGTCACATGACCAAATCATGCTTGCTTATTTAGCAAAATTAGATTATGTTCTATTCTATCCAATATTTCCTATATTTCTAAGCAGACTTACTATGCTGTATTTTGATCAAATGCCCCCCCCCACACTCCGACTGATTATTGTGCCATCCCACTTAAAATATCCTGGAATCGCCCCTGCTCAAACTCAGGCGTTTAGTAGGTAAGATGCTTATGTTAGATATTGTAAACAAGGGGACCTTGTAACTGTACATCAATGTAAGAGAAAGTCCCTGTAAACTTCTTCTAAAACAACAATTCTCTTTCCAAAAAACGTGACATTTTTGCAGATAACAGTGCATGTTTCAGAGCTTTCAGAGGTCGAGACAATCATTCAGAATCAGTAGATTAGTACAGAACCACAGTCACTTCATGCTGGTGTTTGTTTTATTTATACCCGGTGGTGAGAAACGATGGCTTAAGTTCTGTTTGACAGTAAATTGCAAATGTTCGTGCACATTGAAAATGCAACACAGAGATTAACTTGGAACCATGCAGAGCTGGGGTCAGTTCACTATGAAGCAGTTTGATTCAGAAAACACCCTTTCTTGAAAATTCAAGCCATCTTGAAAATAGTTTAATACCAAAATTATAAAACAGTTTGGGCTTTGACTTCATGAAAGGAATTGAACCCAGTTCTGTTTTTTTTTAAAGTATATATATATATATATATATATATATATATATAGTCCTGGATTGATAAGAGTGAAGCACGGACCAGAAAAAGCGATGTCAGTGTCAATTTAATACAGCTATGTTAAGAATTCCAAACTATGCAATAATCTCACATACAAAGGATTCACAGCAACACAGACGTTGACCTTTATTTCATTCAGTGCCAGCTGATGCTGTGTGAATAAAGCGGCAGCGTGTATGCTCTCATACTGCACTCAGTGTAAAGGCATCGCTCCTTTATATTGCTTTATGTTTCTGTGGTTTTTGTTGTAAACTGGTGTTTCTTTTTCTTCTGTCAATACGAGCATTTTCTTTCCTGTCATTTGTTGCGACAGGACAGCAGTTCTGAAGGAATCTCTTGGGAAGTTAAAGGGTAATTTTGTTTTTTAACTTGGACCCTACTTTCCCATACATTGCTGTCTATCTTGACATTGTTCCTTTATTGAGCGAGATCGCTGTAACCGGCAGCCGTGAACCGGGCTGCAATGTAATCCTAAAGGGCAAATGTGCATCAGTTTCCGTCCACTAAAAGTTCAGTTTTTGCCACAAACAGACTCAGATTATTATTCTAAGTGTCTGACAACATTATGGAAAGGATCCCTACAGAGATAGACCTTCTTGTTAAATAGTAAGATCCTTTTTGTTTAACATGAAACCGCCCCTAAAATCGCCATCACCAAACCCACCAGACTCCATGTAAATAATCAGGACTTTTAGCGTGTATAGAGCCAGCATATCTCCACCAGACTCCATGTAAATAATCAGGACTTTTAGCGTGTATAGAGCCAGCATATCTCCACATGTAAATGGGTGAATTAAGGGTTTATTTAAACCAAACCAGACTGGTGATTGTTGGAACAGTGGAAAGACCAACCAAGACGGCTTTTAATAGTTTTATTTAGTTTCTGTCGACTTTGAATGAAGTGTGTTTTACGATTAAAAAAATTACTGTTTATTTACATTGAGTCTGGTGTGTTTGGTGGTGGTGATTTTGGGGCTGTTTGATGTTAAACAAAAATGATCTTTCTCTTTAATAAAAAGGTCTATCTCTGTAGGGATCCTTTCCATAATGTTGTCAGACACTTAGAATAATAATCTGAGCCTGTCAGTAGTGAAAACAGCACTTTTACTGGACGGAAATTGAAGTTGCACAATTGCCCATTAACGTTACATTTCAGCTTGTTGTCTTGCTGATTACTGGACCAATTTCAAAGATCGTTGTTCCCTTCCGTCAATTAGTTACAAAAACATGAAAATAGGGTCCAGGTTGAAAAAAAAAACAAAAAAAAGCTATAGTCACACTGTAGTACATCTTAGCTTATTATTTTATGTTAAATATGCACTTTGCATCTTAACCACTATAAAGGGCATTGAAACATTATTATATTATTCACCCAGTGAATGGAAATCAGTTTGAATATTTCGCATCCTGAAGGGTCAGGACTTCTTCATGTACTATTGATACATATGTCTGTATCTTTGTTGTCCATGGGTAAATCCAAAACCCAACAGTTGCTGCTAAACAGTTACTTTCCCTGTATGATGCTGTCCAGATGCCCGTCTCCTGCGGCTGCTCTGGTCTGTCGACACAGTGAGCTCATTTAAATTTTAAACATTTGATTGTCTTCATATTTATTTTCTATGAACATCTCTTGTGTCGAACATATTTGGCAAGGGCAAATTGACTGTTTCCTCACCAAGTCAAATGTAAAAGGTAATTTAATATGGAAGCAAATAAGATACATAAGTATTTCAATTTTAACAGCCACTGAATACTTTAAAAGTTGTTCTAAATTCACCTCTATGAAATGAAAATGTGAACTATCTTGAGTTGAAATTTCAAAAGTTGAAAGCTCAGATACAAAAATTCAGATACAAAAATTCAAGCTGGAAACTGGACCTCGTTCTCCCTGGCTGTCATTTTTGAGTTTCACTTTTCGAGCCGCTTTCTTGGATTACATGACTGACAGACCGTGCTCTGATAGGACGGAAGTTGGTTAATTTGCATTCAGGCTCGATTGCCTATCCTGTTCTGGTTAGCCCGGATGTTTGCTATGTCAATTAGTTCCACTTAAATCTTTAAGTCAGAATTTGACCAATGGAATTTGAGCAACCTGAATCTATTTTTATTTATTTTATTTTGAAACTTAAAACTTTTGAATCTGAATTTGAGACGTTTGAATTTTTCTTTCTTTTTATTTTTTTCAAATTCAGCTTTTGAATTTGCAAAATTCAGATATATGAGTTTTAAAGTAAAATATTTCAATAACATAGTAAGTATTCAGTGGCTGTTAACATTCAAATACTCATGTCTCTTATTTGCTTCCATAATGTCAGAGAATGTACTTGTATACTGAATGTCTGTTTAGGGTTTAGGAAAAGTTAGGTGACCCCTGAAGGCTGTTAGGGAAAACACAAAAGTGAGAAAAGAATATAAGGCTTTCAGTTATTTTCTGTTTTAGATTTTAATACAAGTATAAGGTGCTTAAGGTGGTCGTTGAGCATTATTGAATTGACCCACGGTGAGTTTTGTGAAACCGTTTTTCCTGTTAAGACTCCCTCACTTCTGGCACATTATGGTACTCTCTCCTCTCAAGACTTGAAATAGATAAATGTTGTGCTTAAGCTAAATCAAAAAGCTTCAGTGACTAGTAAAGTTTATTTTGTATTCATATATAAGTGACAGTTATTTTACTATCAGATTCAAAAAGAGGATTTAAGGAAATGTACTGAAGTTCCTGATGCTATGTAACGCATGATTGACCCTTGTGAACCACTTGCACTTTAAAATACACCCATATATACCCATACTGTGTATATGTTTGGGTTTTTCCTCTGTACTGAAAAGTCATGAGATACAAATGCATCAATTGTGTGTCTTTTGCTGATCAGAAATAAAATATTTATCATATCTGGCATATGGTATGAAATATGTTGCTTTGCTCTTGTTTCACTCATTTGGATCCATCATCTCTTGCAGATTTGCATCAACACCATTTTAAAACGTCTTTTAGACCTCTACATTCTTCTCCATAAGTTGCCCTAAAAGCATTCAGAAAATGCCCCTCATCTATCTATCAGGAAACCCCAACATGTGTTATTTAATGGATGTAGTCTGGATCTACGGAATTACATTGCCAGGATAATTGTCTGTGCTGCTATTCTCAAACTATGTTCGCTTCCGGAAACAAACTTGGAGCTAGCGAAAATGTCAAGTTCTGAAGTAAATTTGGATGGTGCGACAAGACAGGCCTGTTTGGGTCTTTCGGGGAATGATTGTAAAGATTTACAATTTTATTTTTTTACTGCATTTACTCTCTAACTGGGATGTTTTGGGACCGATTTGTGGGATTGCTGTGGACGAAGTACACACAGTGATACACTGGTGTATCACCATCACACAGACACACACACACACACACACACACACACACACAAACACACACACACACACAAACACACCCTGTGTCCTGACCGGGCATGTCCTAAGTAAGAAACCTATGTAACCACACCCATTCATTGCAGGGTTTCACCATGAGGTGGCGCTTACTTTACAAAGTGTGGTGAGAGTGCTAAGCTAAGAGACATGCTTCAAGAGTAGCTCACATTACTGTATTGTGGCAACAGTTAACTTGTTTTTTGCGGGGTGCAAATGTTCCACCAAAACATCTTCCTTCCCGAGACTATTTAGCAGAGCCACCGTCGCTGCGTCCAGAGCTTAGTGCCGCCCAAGACGATTGTGATTGGTTTAAAGAAATGCAAACAACCCAGAGTGTTTTTTTTTCCTACCAATCCCAGAATGTATCTGTGGTGGAGCCAGACTTAACTCCATAGCGCTGTGGAGATAAAGTCTGGCAATGTGAGACTATAATGGCTGAAACATGATGAAAACTAAGTAAGGTTTTTCCCTTCCTCTACTGGTCAGACAGCTTTATGTTCAGACTGTATGGTTCACAGCATACACAAAACATTTTGTTCCCGGGTATTTTCAAAAACCACAAAACAGATGAAGACAGAAGAACCAAAACAGCCACAACCTCACAATTATTTGTGAAAGTGTGAAATGTTGTGTGACCAAGACATGGAGTTTGTTTTCTAAAACACTTCTGCTGGATTCCCTTCATCCCCACTCTTCCACCAGACCACAAAATCCACAGTAAATGTCTCACACATGACACCATGATTATATCCAGGACTATTAGCATTTTTAATTTCCTCAGCAACATGGAAAATGGAAACAGGCTCAGTCTTTGGGTTGACATCATCCCAAACACTCTTCACATTCTCAGACTTCCCAAGTGTGTCCCAAATCTTCAGTCGAGACAAACACGACTCTGCTCATCAACTTTTGAAGGTAATCAGACGCCAGCTAAGTGTCAGTCAGCCAAGTTATGTGGAATGTGAGTTTTATGTAAATTTAGGATATCACGGCGATGACATTCGGTGTCGAGGCTCTAACCTCGTCACTCCCCGCGAAGATCAATGGTGTAACTTTGGGTTCAACATTGGGATCTCCACCTATCTAGCGAAAACGTTTGTGTCAACATTAGGGGGGACAAATTATCACAGGGTCGTTTTTGAGCATCAAACACTCAATTTCCTGCTTTCTGGTGAATTTTTCTGCAACAATTTGTGCCTTTTCTACATCATGTTATGGTGCAAATGTCTTTATTTATGTAAATATTATTATTATTATTATTAATGAATTTATCTGCTGTATTGTTCAAAACTTTCTGCAGATGCAAAACATTACACGTGTTACAGGATTTGTTACAGGTTTTTTCAAGGAATCATGCACATCTTAACAACAAATATTTGCTTGCCTCAGCAATTTGAAATCTTTGACTTCATTTCCCCGGCCAGTTAGGATTATATGATTACGTCCCCCCCCACCCCCCCCACCCCGTAAATTACGCCTGGTGATAATAATAACTCTCCTACCCAGCATCCTTTGATACAATAAATAAATATGTTAGCTATTTATTAATAAGTTCTGTACAATGTATCGTTGTATCCGGGAACTAAATTCTTTCGAGTGAATGACATTAAACACAAATCATAAGCACAAAACATTGCTTTTGGGGTTTGTGACGTCTCTTAGGACACAGAGAGCTCCTCCTGATGAAAATTAACTTTCTTAAACTTGAACACAAACGAGCAAAGAACTGCAACAAAAAACTGCAAAGCGCTCCGTTTTGATTGGAGAGCCTCGGGGAAAATAGGGTGCAGAACTCGAGAGGCTCCGTGGACGCTAATCTCAGTCAGAGGGAGATATAATTTCATGCCTATTTAGAGAAAAGTCCTGAAGGGCTTTCTCATCAGCCACTCTTCGGTCTCATGGATAGGTGATGCAGCAGCTCTGCACACAGATTCTATCGTTTCCTTGCTTTAAAGAGACATTCACTCTCAACTCATCAATGCATTTAGCACAAGCATGATGGACAGAACAAAACGCTTCTCAATTGTTCCATATGGTCCAACCATACGACGATATGGGTTGTTAGTTCTTACCCTTTACTACAAACCACAGGAGCGTTTTTCGTTCTCATATCTAAACCAGAGAACGTAACGGTTGTGGTTTTAAACACGCAGTTTGTTTAGGTTTAACCAAAACTACCAAAACTAAAACAGGCACCAAAACTACTTAGTTAAGTTCAGAAAAAGAACTTGGTTTGGGTTAAAATCTGACATTACTTCACTTCTGGTTATGCATGTGACGCTGAAAGTGACGTGGCTCTGCTTGTTCTGTAAAGTAACAAAAAAAACTTCCTAGTACTAACTAGTACGGACACTAGAGGGCGCCGCCACTAGAAACGTAAAGCTGAGTCGTAATCGCTGCTTGAACAAAACACCTATTGGTGCGTTTTTGGGCGAAGGACAGTCTGATGTGGTCGGTTTGAAAATCTGTCTCTCACTTAGTCTTTTTGCTCAGTTACAGAGCTGCAGTTCTGTGGTGGGCAACTTTTAAAAAGCATTTTGGATGAAACTGCTGCCTTCAGCACACAGAAACATCTTGTTGCCAGGAAACATTTGAACAGATTTTTGACCCTGTCTGTTCATTGTGTTGCCTGTTGCTTGGACTGCTGCCGAGTGTATCACCGCCCTGACAATCACAACCCGAGTAATAAGGAATAATGACGAAATGAGAATATAATTATGCAGATGCAATTCATGCCATCTGCTTGTGTTTTTTTCTTTTTATTCGATGGTAAAGCTGGTAATGAAGCAGTGCTCCATTCGAGCCATCAGATGCAACGTTATGGTACCTTCTGCTTCGAAACAATCTTGTATAAACCTTCTGCACATGCATGTCTGCAATGCTCCCAATGTTGCTTGAATATGAGCAATAAATGCTTGCATTCTCTAACAAGCATTTTTACAGCGGGGTGCACAGCATTGAGGGGTGATGTATGCTCTCTATGGACAAACACAGAGACCCCGTAGTCAATATAACAAATCAGCATGGAGCTTCTGCCTACAAGCTGCAGACAAGCAACAAACCCATCTTTGTTTCTTATTGTTGTAACCTCTTAATAAAATTCTGAAGCTTGATTCTGCATTGAATGTACGCCTAGATATACGCATAGATACGGACCCTTCGCCGCAGTCTGACGTGCACCTGCCCAGAAAGACCACTACAACTGTGATTGGTCCGCTTGGCCGTGGCTTGTAGTGTCGCATTTCCTCATTCTAGGTTCTCCGTGAACAACATGAAATCAAGGAGATGCTACTATTTATCCGTATCCCCCAGAGTTAGATAAGGGTTAGGGTTAGCAATCCTATTCTCAGAAGGCGAAGCACTGCAACTTCGGCTACTTGGGCAGAGTGATTTGCTCGCAGCACCTGAGAAGCCCCACCGTGAGGAGCAGAGAGTAACAACGAAGTAGCAGAAGTAGCAGTGCTACGCCTTCTGAGAATATAGTTCCCAGTATGTATACGGTTAGAAGATGGCTGTGACTCATGTGACCTTGTTATTTGCACAAGCTGTGACTCTACAAATCACAACATGTAAATAGGAACATGTTGGTGTTATTTTGTCACTTATTGGGAGCAGTAGGCTAGATGGAACCGGTTACCTCCAGGATCTGTGCTAAGCTAGGCTAGCAGTGGGTGCGTCAGACACACACGGAGATGAGAAGGGTATTTATGGACTTATCTAACGCTGGGGGATACGGTGAATAAGACAATATCCCAATAAGTCGGCGTGTTCCTTTAAGTTTCAAAACAGATCGTGGTTTGCGTTTAAAATCAGAGGCTACTTCACTTCCTGAAGGTTATGCACGTGATGCTGAACGTGAAGTAGCTCCGTTTGTTCCGTAAAATTAAATGAAAACTTGCCATTTACTTTTATTTTCAAACTAACCTCCTTATGCAGAATCCTATACTTTGTCACCTTACTTCCTGCTTTAAACTACTACAGCCACTATAAACGTAAATATAGGTCATAATTGCTGCTTGAACAAACAACTCATGAGGAAGTTTTTCCGTTTAGGACTTTCTCTTACGTGAAGGCACCAAAACGACCAGTTAAGATTAGAAAAAAAGATTGTGGTTTGGATTAAAACACCGGTCCTCTTAAGTAGTACATGCTACACTAATAATAGTAAGGCTTTCTGTGTGCACATATACTATGCAAGTTCAATTTTGGCTTCATTATTTGTGCCCGTTCAAAAATTGCTCTTGAGAAATTTTATTTTTATTATCCCCCCAACTGTTAGATGAAATTTACGCCCATGAATATAGCCATAGTGCATGCATAGTGTCAGCAATTTACTGGGAAAAATGAACAATGCACTGTGGTTAGTGCGGTATGGCAATTGCCTCTCCCGTCTCCCAGTGTGTTTTATATTCATTATGTCCTTCTCTTTCCCATGAAACTTGTGGCATATTCATCAGCAGTGTGACAAATTAGATGTGCAGTGAAATGGAGTATGACTGAGAGCAGCGGGAGATTAGATCCACTCCAATCTTACCCAGCAATCACTATCCCTTCATTTCTGTGGGGAAATACCCAAGGACGGGAAAGAAAATTAGATTTAAATTTTTACTAAAGAAAGCGCTGGAGTGGCAGGGGAAAGAGATGAAACAGAGCATTTTCCATTTCTGCCAAAGCATCTCTAGATTTGTCTTGGAATCAAATGCAATGTAGTTTTTAGTTCTGGATGGGCTGAATACATTAAACTAAACATTCATCTTCTTTACAGTGAGTAATACTGCATTTGATCAAAATCCCTTTTTTTTCTCAATTTGCACACTATTTGTGCACCTAACGTCTACCTTAGAAGATCAAACTGATGCAGCCAATTGTGCCTCATATTCAGTCACATCAGTAGTGCAGTTGAAATGCTCTTGAATGCTCTCAAATGTTGCTTTCTCTTGTAGCATCGGCCTATTTTAACAGCACTCCAACTGACCGTTGAACATTGGAAAAGATTGAACCAAATAGGGATGAAATCATGTTCCACACAATATTGTTCTATTAAGAGAAACACGACTACACAACTACAGGCCAGAGATCAGAAACATACATGTAGGATCTTCTAGAGAAGCATTTAAAGTTCAGCTCAAGTCTCAAGCAAAAGACTATTGATAAAATGAGATTAAGAATCTTGTGTCTGCTCAGCTTCCAGAGTTTTTTAAAGATGCATTAAGTGTAAATTCATCAGCACTCTGCAGGACATTAGGTGGCAATAAATCAATGATATTCTTCTCTCACTTATTGATCATCAAGTGTGGATATATTCATCCTTTTGAGGCACTTTGAATTTTCACAGTGTGGCAGAGACCTCTTGTGGCTGCAATCAGGTAACACCAATTTCTTTCTTCACACAGGACACAGCTTCAGCTTCATTTGTAAATTCATAACAGGGACAAATCCACGAGCACTAGATACTTTAACTTTAGCTCAAAGGATGTGTTACCACATGCTTCAGAGTAAACTTAAGAGTTTATGAATTAAGGCTCACCGTTACCCTTTGAACAAGCAGTGTGAAAAGTGTGAATTTAAATCTGCTGTAGTCAGAGATGTTCACAAGTCATTTTTTTGGAAGTTCAAGTCCAGTCTCAAGTCTTTTGCAACGAGTCCAAGTCAAGTCTCAAGTCTTTGAGGGACAAGTCTCAAGTCTTTGAGGGACAAGTCTCAAGTCTTTGAGGGACAAGTTCAACTCAAGTCTGATGTCTCTGGTCATCTGATCTGTCCCTAACACTGTATTGTTAAATCTTATGAATTCAAAGCATGTCCTGCAGCTACCATCCATACAGTATCAAAATCAGTTGTAGGATAACTTTATGGGGTCTACTTAACACATCCCTCTAGCCCTCGGACCTGGAGAAATATTAACCTAAGTCTGTCACATCATATGGATACAACTATCAAGATACAATGTGCCTGTTCCCAGCATTAGCGAAACACTTTGCGATGGTTAGCTTGTTACCTGTGACGATGTAACGTCTCTTTCACTCAAAAAAATGCCTAATGTCAAGTGAATTGAACCCAAACATTTTACATAACACTGTTGCAAAATCAGTTACAGTTTTAGGCTAACTATATATCTGTAAGCTAAAGCATTTTGCATACTGAATACAACTTGTGGTACAGTGGAATGTGGATAAATCAGAAAGCCATGCAGCATGTTTGCAAGTGCCTTAGCTTGCTAGCACATAGCTAACATTAGCTTACTATCAGCAAACTTGTCCTCTCTGGTTGACATAGGTTGCTAAGATAATCCTTTGACATGCTTAAATCTGATGTTTGCACTTTGTTAGCATTTCAGCCACCAGTTGCATGTTGTGGCGCTGATTACTTCCCCATCTGACTCTACACTGAGCACATTTTGTTTAGGTAACCAGGAGATACAAGACACATTGTTAATGTTTCAATAAAACATTCTAAACTTTGAGTTTGTGTCTTATTTCCTTTACCAGTTAGCCTATATATAAAATGTGCAGGCTGTTCCCATGAACCAGTTGCACATTTCACCCCGGAAACGCGTCTGGAGTGTTTAATCCAAACCACGATCTTTTTTTCTGATCTTAACTAGTCGTTTTGTGCCTAAACATACCTGTTAATGAGAATGTGTTGCATTTGTAATATATTTAAATTACATTCCAAACATTGTTTTGTGTCTTATTTGCTTTACCAGTAATATATAAAATGTGCTACATAATACTACTGCTGTGGGTGCCCGTATAGTTCAGTTGGTAGAGCGCGCGCCCACATATAGAGGTTTATATAATAAAAAAAAAAAAATACTATTGCTGCAAAATATTTGTAATGAAGAGGACCTTCAATACACCATAAAAGGAACTGGTTCAAAGAAGACACCTGTTATGGCAGCAAAACGGCACTCTGCTACACGGTGCTACATTTTGGTTTTTAAGCGGAGTTTTGAGCCAAAAGAGACCTCCATGCACACCTGTTTTTAGCTCCAGTTGAACTAATCTCCACCTACATTAACACGCCCAAACCGCATATCTCATAAACATTCTCGTATACTGGGCATGCGCGTGCCGGGGTGAACAGGAGGCAGCATATATACTCCGCCCAGTGCTGGTAGTTGCCATGGTAACGTTAATATCTTAGTCTACCCAATCAGGCGGCAAAACAACACAACCCCGCAGATTCCAAACCAAAACGTGTCAGAAGTGCTTCCAAATGTCTCCGGTTTAGGGGCTCGGAAACACCAGAGCAGGGGGAATGAGAGGGGGACACGCCAGAGCAGGGGGGAATGAGAGGGGGAAATCCCAGAGCAGGGGGGAATGAGAGGGGGTAACACCAGAGCAGGGGGGAATGAGAGGGGGGAAAAGCCAGAGCAGGGGGGAATGAGAGGGGGAAACGCCAGAGCAGGGGGGAATGAGAGGGGGGAAACGCCAGAGCAGGGGGGAATGAGAGGGGGAAACGCCAGAGCAGGGGGGGAATGAGAGGGGGGGAAACACCAGAGCAGGGGGGAATGAGAATGAGAGGGGGAAAAAGCCAGAGCAGGGGGGAATGAGAGGGGGGAAACGCCAGAGCAGGGGGGAATGAGAGGGGGGGAAACGCCAGAGCAGGGGGGAATGAGAGGGGGGAAACACCAGAGCAGGGGGGAATGAGAGGGGGAAACGCCAGAGCATTGGGAATGAGAGGGGGAAACGCCAGAGCAGGGGGGAATGAGAGGGGGAAACACCAGAGCAGGGGGAATGAGAGGGGGACACGCCAGAGCAGGGGGGAATGAGAGGGGGAAACACCAAAGCAGGGGGGGAATGAGAGGGGGGACACGCCAGAGCAGGGGGGAATGAGAGGGGGAAACGCCAGAGCAGGGGGGAATGAGAGGGGGGAATGAGAGGGGGAAAACGCCAGAGCAGGGGGGAATGAGAGGGGGGACATGCCAGAGCAGGGGGAACGAGAGGGGGAGACACCAGAGCAGGGGGAATGAGAGGGGGAAACGCCAGAGCAGGGGGAATGAGAGGGGGAAACGCCAGAGCAGGGGGAATGAGAGGGGGAAACGCCAGAGCAAGGGGAATGAGAGGGGGAAACACCAGAGCAGGGGGAATGAGAGGGGGAAACACCAGAGCAGGGGGAATGAGAGGGGGAAACACCAGAGCAGGGGGAATTTTTTCCCCAACGGTTTTTTTGTCACTTCTTACCAATGTTTTTGTCACATTTTTGTCAATTTTTAGACGTTTTTTTGTTTGTTTTTGAAGCCATTTCCGACATCTTTTCAAATACTATAAAATTGAATAAAACACCCAAATTCAATGAAAGTACTGAGCTGATCTTTTAATTCGCTTGTGAAGAGTAATGGTTGTATGGAACCATCCACATTTCTGATATAGAAATATATATTGAAAATGGGTCAAATTAGACCCGAGGACAGCAGGAGGGTGAAAAAGAGTCTGGAGTGGGACATTAACCGGTGGGTTTTTAGGTAAACTAGCACCTTTCAGCTTCAGAGTCTCTCTACAAACGACGATGCATCCCTTGGGTAATATACAGATTCCTGACTGAGTCTACACGCTAACTGAATCTCCTCAATAGAAATGTCAATGTCACGAAACATTTTGATGATTATATTTAGTTGCATTTTGGCCATTGGAAGGCTGGGATCAGTTTCACTCGGTTTAAGACAACTCTTTCTCGTCTTTCAGCTGCTTTCAGCCTCCTATTTTGCTGCATGATGAATTAGGGGTATCTTGTGGTTAACTGTACTTAGCTTGCTTCTTATATTACAGTGAGGGGACAAAGGTGGAATCAATAGGAAAGGCTACGATTTTAGGAACAGGAGTCACATTAACGCATTGCTTCGAGCCTTCAGAGAACACTGCAGTGCTGTGGTGATTAAGTCATTTTCTCATCAAACTGGACACCCTAAAATCCCCAAGGTGTCAAACAATTCAGTTGACACCCCCCCATCTGCTTTTGAAGTTCAGGTTTCTTGGTTTGTCAGTAGAAATTGTGCTTCTTTTGCACAAAATATAAAACTGTAGAGAACCTAAGCATTGCGTTTAGTTTTTGTTAGAGAGTAAGATCCTTTTTGTTTAACCAGAAATACACCTAAATTCGCCATCACCAAACTTCACCAGACTCCATGTAAATAATCAGGACTTTTAGCGTGTATAGAGCCAGCATATCTCCACCAGACTCCATGTAAATAATCAGGACTTTTAGCGTGTATAGAGCCAGCATATCTCCACCAGACTCCATGTAAATAATCAGGACTTTTAGCGTGTATAGAGCCAGCATATCTCCACCAGACTGCATGTAAATAATCAGGACTTTTAGCGTGTATAGAGCCAGCATATCTCCACCAGACTCCATGTAAATAATCAGGACTTTTAGCGTGTATAGAGCCAGCATATCTCCACCAGACTCCATGTAAATAATCAGGACTTTTAGCGTGTATAGAGCCAGCATATCTCCACCAGACTCCATGTAAATAATCAGGAATGTTAGCGTGTATAGAGCCAGCATACTTCCACATGTAAATGTGTGAATTAAGGCTTTATTTCAACCAAACCAGAGTGGTGATAGTTAGAACCGTGGAAAGACGAACCAAGACGGCTTTTGGGAGTTTTATTTAGTTTCTGTCGACTTTGAATGAAGTGTGTTTTACGATGAGCAAAGTATGGATTATTTAAATGGAGTCTGGTGGGTTTGGGGATGGTGATTTTGAAGCTGTTTCTGGTTGAACAAAAAGGTCTATCTCTGTAGCGATCCTTTCTACCATATAATGTTGTCAGACACTTAGAATAATAATCTGAGCCTCTCAGTCTACGTAAATTAAAGGTGCACAATTGCCGGCTGTCGGTTACAGCTATACCGCTGTTCCCCTCAGTCACTTAGACACAAAAACATGGGGAAACAGGGTCCGGGTTGAGAAAACACTTGAAATGACCCTTTAAACCTGTGTGAGTCAGTGAAACCCTCAGAAAACAGTGACCTCTGGTGGCACTTAGATGATTCCTACAGGACAGGTGCAGTTTAAACAGCCTCTGAGGAGTGGGGTTCATTTTGTTTCAGACAACACATTCTTAAACCTGTCTTCAAATCTAAACAGCAACCCCCCCATATGGTTCACTCACACTCACATTCCTTTATCCCTTTGCTTTTCTTTTGATCCCCATTAGCTGCCAACAATGTAGCAGCTATACTCTTCCTGGGGTCCACATAAAGCAATCACAACATGTACATAAAAATACCAAACATCCAATTTTACAGATGTTTTACATAACCTGATGTATAGATTTACGTGTAGGGTATCTGAGTCACAAAATGACTTAATCGCTGTTTTGGCTAACCCTGTATGCAGTTCTGTCAGACTTTCTTCCAGACTGTGGAACCATTGGCAAGCATGTCTGTATGTTAGACACTGAACATTGTGGAAGGCTCTGTATTTTTGTTATTTTTTTTTTTTTTGTTTTCTATTGTGTGTTTTTTATTGTGATATGGATCCCCCTGGGTCTGAAATAAACAATTATTATTAAAGATTATTTTTTGGGCTTTTCCACCTTTATTTGACAGGACAGCTAGGGGAGAAAGGGGAGAGAGAGGGGGGGGGAAGACATGCAGGAAATCGTCACTGTCAGACTCGAACCTTGGACCTCTGCGTCGAGGCATTGAAGTATATATGCGCCTGCTCTACCCACTGAGCCAACCCAGCCACTATTATTATTATTATTATTATTATTATTATTATTATTATTATTATTATTATTATTATTATTATTATTATTATTATTATTATTATTAAAAGAATATCACTGTTTGTTTTGTAAATTAGTGTCAAATAGAATAACATGAATGATTACTTCCATTGAATTGTGGGCGTTTTATTCAATTTTACAAGCATTAGAATTTTTTTTTTAATGGATTCAAAACAGCATGCTGACTCAACTTTGACAAAAAAACATCCAGTGATACACTCCAAATCCTCTGAACTACCAGTCAGAAACATTCATAGTTACTGCTTTTTTTAAACTTTTAGGGTTAAGTGTGTTTTTATCTGACCTATAAGCTAATATAGCGCCACCCAAATTCAACCTGAGAACAGATCAAGCCTCCTCATTAGCCTAACTTTTATTTTTAAGATTATTTTTGGGGGGCTTTTTCCTTTATTAGTAGTAGTGGATAGACATGAAATGGGGGAGAGAGATGAAATCACTTGTTCAACAGGTGGTGATGCAATGAGTCAGCAGATTGTTCTTAAAATTGTTGGGTCTCTGTAAATTATAGTGTGGTCTAGACTAGACCTACTCTTTCTTTAAAGTGTTCCTGAGATAACTTCTCTTATTATGTGACACTATAAATTAAAATTGAAACAAGTCATTTATAAAATGCATTAAAAAAAACTGTATTCCAGACATAGTGCCGGTCAAAAACGTGTGGCCAAAAAGTGTTGAAACAAACGCTTTCGCATCATTAGATTCACAAGAAGAAGCAAAAAAAGGAGAAGCTTTTTTTTTTTTCGTGTTTTCCCAAACTCTGTTCTGGATTTTAGGGCGACAGCGAAGGTGTTGCCTACTGAAAATGTTTTCATTATTATCAACCAACAAGTCATTTATAAAATGTAGGCTATAAATAATAAAACTTTCTACCATTTTCATGGATTTCCAGTCAGAAAAAAAGAGAACTTTGTGGCCAAAAAGTGTTGAAACAAAATGCTTTTGCATCATTAGAAACAAGTTGAAATTGTCCCAATTATAATGAGCCTGTGTAAAAGTGTGTGAGAAGGTGTAGCTAATCATTAGAGGGTTAACCCTTGTGTTGTCCTCCCCTGGACCACGCACTTGTCTTCCTCCCAGGTCAAAACTGAAAATGACATTTTTGTTAATTTTGTGTGCCATATTACACTTCTTTTCACCACCATGTATAAACACCACTAACGCCAACTTATTGCTAGTTTTACACTTATTAAAGGAATTCATGGTCGATAAACGTCATTAATAGGAAATTATACCTAATCCTTGAGTTAAAAAAGCTGAAATTATGAATAATTTAAGATAATATTAAAGGAAGGATAATCACAGAAAGATATACGCCAATGTTCAGTGAGGATACTGCTTCGAAACATTTTAATTTGTTTTTCAGACGCTAATTAATTCAATGAAAGTAGAGATCCAATCTTATGTTGTACTTGCAAAGCGCGTTGTTTAAAAGCGACCCATATTTCTGATATAGAAATTTAGAAAACAGGTCAAATTTGACCCGAAGACAACACGAGGGTTAGTAAAGAAGTGACTTAACGTCTTGATGAGTATATAGGCTATTTGATTGGATGATATATAACAGCTGTATACTACTATCCCTGTATGGATGTGATATGATGTATAACAGCTGTATACTACTATCCCTGTATGGATGTGATATGATGTATAACAGCTGTATACTACTATCTCTGTATAGATGTGATATGATATATAACAGCTGTATACTACTATCTCTGTATAGATGTGATATGATATATAACAGCTGTATACTACTATCTCTGTATAGATGTGATATGATGTATAACAGCTGTATACTACTATCTCTGTATAGATGTGATATGATATATAACAGCTGTATACTACTATCTCTGTATGGATGTGATATGATATATAACAGCTGTATACTACTATCTCTGTATGGATGTGATATGATATATAACAGCTGTATACTACTATCTCTGTATGGATGTGATATGATGTATAACAGCTGTATACTACTATCTCTGTATAGATGTGATATGATATATAACAGCTGTATACTACTATCTCTGTATGGATGTGATATGATATATAACAGCTGTATACTACTATCTCTGTATGGATGTGATATGATATATAACAGCTGTATACTACTATCCCTGTATGGATGTGATATGATATATAACAGCTGTATACTACTATCTCTGTATGGATGTGATATGATATATAACAGCTGTATACTACTATCTCTGTATGGATGTGATATGATGTATAACAGCTGTATACTACTATCTCTGTATAGATGTGATATGATATATAACAGCTGTATACTACTATCTCTGTATGGATGTGATATGATATATAACAGCTGTATACTACTATCTCTGTATAGATGTGATATGATGTATAACAGCTGTATACTACTATCTCTGTATGGATGTGATATGATATATAACAGCTGTATACTACTATCTCTGTATGGATGTGATATGATATATAACAGCTGTATACTACTATCCCTGTATGGATGTGATATGATATATAACAGCTGTATACTACTATCTCTGTATGGATGTGATATGATATATAACAGCTGTATACTACTATCTCTGTATGGATGTGATATGATGTATAACAGCTGTATACTACTATCTCTGTATGGATGTGATATGATGTATAACAGCTGTATACTACTATCTCTGTATGGATGTGATATGATATATAACAGCTGTATACTACTATCTCTGTATGGATGTGATATGATATATAACAGCTGTATACTACTATCTCTGTATGGATGTGATATGATATATAACAGCTGTATACTACTATCTCTGTATGGATGTGATATGATATATAACAGCTGTATACTACTATCTCTGTATAGATGTGATATGATATATAACAGCTGTATACTACTATCTCTGTATAGATGTGATATGATATATAACAGCTGTATACTACTATCTCTGTATGGATGTGATATGATATATAACAGCTGTATACTACTATCTCTGTATAGATGTGATATGATGTATAACAGCTGTATACTACTATCTCTGTATGGATGTGATATGATATATAACAGCTGTATACTACTATCCCTGTATGGATGTGATATGATTTCTATTTTTATTGTCTGTCTGGCTCAGGTTAAACCCCTTGTGAAACATGAACAAACAAATGAACTTTCTTTTATTATGCAGTCAGTTATAACGGAAACAACATAAATAAACTACTTTAACGTAGATTTTCTTCAGGGCTTTATTACGTGGTATCGGATCGGTGTATAAACTCCAGTACTTCCCGATACCGATACCAGCGTTTTAGGCGGTATCGGAACATCTCCTTAAATGGATTTCCAGACACACTGGCGGTAAGAAAGAGATTATTTGTGGCCTAAAAGTGTTGAAATACATAAATTTATATATTTATACTTATATTGTCTGTTCTGTTAACCTGTTTGTTTAACTTATTTTAGATAATGTGTGACATGCACCTACGACACCAAAACAAATTCCTTGTATGTGTAAAAAATGTACTTGGCAATAAAGCTTTTCTGATTCTGATTCTGATTCTGATCTGAAGAAACGAGTGAATCTGTCCCAGGTTATAATGGACCTGTTTAAAAAGGGGGGGGTTCTTGTATTCAGTGTGTAGCTGCCCAAAGCAAGCCTCTGGTCAGCCGAGTAAAGCCACTTAATGTCCACACAGGCCCCCGGGGGGGTTGAGTGATCTGAGGTGATGTCCAACAGCTTTACCATCAACACTGTTCTCCTGCAGCAGCGTTATTAGTGTCCCAGGCCACAACAAACAGAAACCTGAGCCCTCGTGTTGTGGAAGAGGAGAGGCAGTGGCGCCAGCCCGCAACGCTTCACTGGCTGCAGCCGGGACGCCTCCGCACACACTGGGACAGGGACAGACTCGGCCTGTCCCACTGGAGGACACACACAGGAACACACTGGGACACACACAGGAACACACAGGAACACACTGGGAAACACACACACTGGGACACACTGGGGCATACACACACTGGGACAGGGACAGACTCGGCCTGTCCCACTGGAGGACACACACAGGAACACACTGGGACACACACAGGAACACACAGGAACACACTGGGAAACACACACACTGGGACACACTGGGGCACACACACACTGGGACAGGGACAGACTCAGCCTGTCCCACTGGAGGACACACACAGGGACAGGGACAGACACTGCCTGTCCCACTGGAGGACACACACACAGGGACACACTGGGACACACACAGGAACACACTGGGACACACACACACTGGGACACACTGGGGCATACACACACTGGGACAGGGACAGACTCGGCCTGTCCCACTGGAGGACACACACAGGAACACACTGGGACACACACAGGAACACACAGGAACACACTGGGAAACACACACACTGGGACACACTGGGGCACACACACACTGGGACAGGGACAGACTCTGCCTGTCCCACTGGAGGACACACACACAGGGACACACTGGGACACACACAGGAACACACTGGGACACACACACACTGGGACAGGGACAGACACTGCCTGTCCCACTGGAGGACACACACAGGAACACACTGGGACACACACAGGAACACACTGGGACACACACAGGGACACACACACACAGGGACAGGGACAGACTCGGCCTGTCCCACTGGGGGACACACAGGAACACACTGGGACACACACTGGGGGACACACACACAGGAACAGGGACAGACTCAGCCTGTCCCACCGGGGGATGAACACAGGCTGACATGGCCTGTCCCACCTGTTCCACCTGTCCTCACACCCAGGAATAGGGACAGACTCTGCCTGTCCCAGTGGGGGACACACACAGGAACAGGGATGGACACTGCGTGACACGGCCTGTCCCACCGGAGGACACACACAGGAACACACTGGGACACACACACACACTGGGACAGGGACAGACAGATTAGTCCCACCCTAATCACACACAGGGACAGGGATGGATGCTGCCTGTCCCACCATGGGGATGGACACGGCGTGACATGGCCTGTCCCACCGGAGGACACACACCGGAACAGGGACAGACTCGGCCTGTCCCACCCTAATCACACACAGGAACAGGGACAGACTCGGCCTGTCCCACCCTAATCACACACAGGGACAGGGACGGACACTGCCTGTCCCACTGGAGGACACACACGTATTTCAAGTAGTGTGTAAAAACAGTGATACAGTTGTCCCCGGTGTCTCCTCTACCCTCCACGTGCGGCTGGAGGGTTCCTGTAAGGTGAGACGGAAGGAGAGGAGGCTGGATGTTTGGGAGACGGCTGACAGATGTGTCTGATCTTTAGCCGGACCCTTGAATGATTTAAATCTCCCCGGCCATGCCCCTCACTCACTCACCAGTCAGTCAGTCAGTCAGACAGACAGACAGGCAGACAGGCAGCAGCACGAGCCGCAGCGCGTGAAAAAGGACCCGAGAAGTGTTAAAACGCGCTGGGATGCATCCCAGTTCAGCCTCCGGATCGACGCCTTTCTCGGTGAAGGATATCTTGAAGCTGGAGCACCACAACCACCACCACCTCGATGACTTTGAAAATGAATTTCATTTGATGACTGATCAAGTTGTTCCGATGAACTATCAGCACGTGCACGCGTGTGCGTCCCGTACCGTCCGGCCGGAGCCGCGCGTGCCCGGCCCGCAGGAGAGGCTCGATGTTCACAGCAGGGCAGCGGGAGAGGAGACACCGGAGCAGGGTGAGACGATTCAGACATTATAATAATAATAATATATATATATATATATAATAATAATAATAATAATAATAATAATAATAATAATAATAATAATAATAATAAGTCAGTTCCAGGCGGTGGAAGAAGTATTCAGATTCTTTACTGCAGTAAAAGTACTAATAGGCCTACCACTGTAAAATGCTCTGTTACAAGTAAAAGTCCTGCTGTGAAAACGTAAGTAAAAGTATGTAAGTAGCATTAGGAAAATGTAGGCCTACTTAAAGTAGGCCTATTAAAAGTAACTCGATGCAGAAGAGTAAAGGATCCAACCAGTTGTGTGTTTAACGGTCTCATCATCTCAGCTGGACTTGTAGTCCGTTATATTGTTGGCTAGTTTAATAATAAAACATCAGATTTTATAATATACGTTGTGTGTGCAGAAATCTTAATGTGTAAAGTAACTAAAGCTGTAACAGATGAATGTAGTGGAGTAAAAAGTATTTCTCTCTGAGATGTAGCGGAGTAGAAGTAGAAAGTGGCATGAAAAGTAAAGACTACAAGTAAAGTACAAGTACCTCAACATTTAGACTTAAGTACAGTACTTGGGTAAATACCACCACTGGTTCCAGGTATTATACCCAGTCTGGTCCGGGTTAGGCCGACTGTCTGAGAGGGGCCTTGTGCGCGCGAGAGAGCCGAACAGGACAGACCGACAGGTGTTATGTACCTGTACCTTGTCCCTGAAAGGTTTCTGCCTCAAAATGACTTGATTTTCTTCTTTTTCAAATGAGCAATAGGTCTAAAACACATAAAATGTACTTTTGCAGTAGCCAAAACGTGATTGCATGTATCACAGTGTTCCAGTGTAAGACATATAAACACGCTCCCACAGAAGGCAATCGGTTTTTGGCAGATAATCCCTTCTGGCACGACATCGGGGTAAAACATGTCCCACCACTACCCGTTTAGTTTAGTTTATCTGCACAAAGATAGAAAGTAGGCTACAGACAATAGATACAAAAATGAGAATATCAGTGCAGGAGAGGAAGAAAGGCGTATACATTTAAACAAACCATATAGATATTTCTATTATTTTTGTAGCCTTCCTTATTTTTTAATATTATTTAGGTGGCTCTGATCATTTATTACAACGTATAAGTAATCAGGAGCACACTTTCATCTAATTCGTTTTTTTTAATGCTTTTCTGTTGTTTTCTGAAGTATAAATAATCTTTTTCTTTTTAATGTTAAAGCAAACAAATATGAATCTACGCCCACTACTGTATAGCTACTGCAGAAATAATGTCATGTAACATGTGGTCTCTTGTAATAAAATATGTTTAAAAAAGAAATTAATATTTCTCAAATTAAACGCATGACATCCAACTCCATCAACATAGTTTTAATTCAGAAGAAATAAAGCAGCTATTAAACATTATCAAGTGAAATTTATAGGTTATTAAAATCAGAAGAATCAGAAAATGATTTATTGACAAGTAGGCCTAAGTAAAGCTCTTTTCTAGAGCACATTTAAACAGCTTAAACTGACCAAAGTGCTGTACAAAAAGCACTAAGGTGCTGTACAAAAGAACATTGAAATGTAAAAAGAAAAAGTAGAAAGAAAATGAAACACAGGGCTTTAAACTCAGGAAACAGTTCTGAAGTCGCTAGCGCTAAATCCACCAGACTCCATTTCATAAAACAATACCTACTTTTAGCGTTTATAGAGCCAACATATTTTCAGATATAAATCAGTAAACTATGTGTTTATTTCAACCAAAACTAGAGTTGTGATGGTTGGAAAAGTGTAAAGACGAACGAAGACGGCTTTTCAGAGTTTTATTTTTGTTTCTGTCAACTATGAATGAAGTATATTTTACGATGCTTAAATTACTGTTTATTTACATGGAGTCTGGTGGGTTTAGTGAACGTAATTTCGCGGATGTTTTTATGTTTAAAAAAAGGATCTTATTCTTTAACAGAAAGGTCGACCTCCTTAGAAATCATTTCCATAATGTTGTCAGACTCTTAGAATATTAATCTGAGCCTGTCAGCGGCAGAATGAGCACTTTTTTGAACGTAAATACAAGCTGGACAATTACTATTAACTTACATTGTAGCTTGTTTATGGACATTGTGGACTAATGTCAAAGATTATTGTTCCCATCAGTCACTCAGACACAAAAACATAGGAAAATAAGGTCCAGGTTGAAAAGAAAATTACCCTTTAATCCAAACCACAATCTTTTTTCTAATCTAAACTAGTTTCGGTGCTTTTAACTGTCGTCGCCGCATGACGCTCACTTTTTGTCGGCTTAACTCAACTGCAGCGGCCGCTGAAAGGGCCGGCATCTTGCGCCCTGGGCTCACAGTAACCTTTTCTCGGCTACATTTAACTGTAAAGACCGCCTAACTTAACTGTGTTGTGACCGGCCGGCAGTCGCCTAATTTCGTAGGATAGGCTATCATACAAATTGTTGTGCATAATTTTTCCATCCCATATCACACAAACCCAGGGGCGTAACTTTGGTTTCAACATTGGCGGGGTTTAAATCGCCACCTATCTAGCTCAGCCGTCAGCAGGAGACAGGGACAAATCATAGCCTAACTGGGGGGTCTACAAATTGCATGGACAAAACGATTTTCTTTGCTTGCCAATTACATTGAATTGAGAAAACCAACCATTTATCATGTTTTACAACAGTTTCATTCATCATTATAATAAGATATTTGTGGGGGGTTGCACTGGCCAGTTTTGATTATTGGGGGGGGGGGGGGGGGGTGTTTGTAACCGTAAATTATCCGACTATAACGAACCCGTTCATGAGAATGTGTTTGAGTTGTTGGAAGCCAAATGGTAGGGCTGGGCGATATGGAATATTTCTGATATCACGATATTCTTGACCAAATACCTCAATATCGATATTGTGGCGATATTCTAGGGTTGAAAATTGGGGCTTTAAAAAAATATCTTCACACTTAGATTTTAGATAAATAATCATCAGTAATGTGGACATAATGTCTAAGTGGGGAAAAGGCAAATAATAGAACAGGCTGGTAAGTTCAGAAAAGTACATAATTTACTGTAATGCAGCTTTTGAAACCAGTAAAAGACACTTTTGTCATATCACAATATTATGATATCCAAAATCTAAGACGATATCTAGTCTCATATCACGATATCGATATAATATCGATAGTCTATATTGCCCATCCCTACCAAATGGTAACAGAGCTAACCTGCAGTAAGTCTTTAAGAGTTTATCTGACTGTTTCCTTGGTCTTGTGTGCAGAGATCAGCGGCCCAGAGAGTTCACCTGACTGCGACAGGAACTCCCCGAGCGGAGGCCCACCCGGCCGGCAGCGCAGGAAGCCGCGCGTCCTCTTCTCCCAGACCCAGGTCTCCGAGCTGGAGCGGCGCTTTCGGCAGCAGCGCTACCTGTCTGCCCCGGAGAGAGAGCACCTGGCCCACGTCCTCAAGCTCACCTCCACGCAGGTCAAGATCTGGTTCCAGAACAGGAGGTACAAATGCAAGCGGCAGCGGCAGGACAAGTCTCTGGAGCTGGCCGGGTTTCCCAGGAGGGTGCCGGTGCCGGTGCTGGTGCGGGACGGCAGGCTCTGCGGCGCTTCAGCGGCTCCTTATAACGTGACCCTGGGACATTATAATTCTGTGTTGTGTGGAAACAGCGGCGCGTACGGCTGCGGTTATCACTCGCCGTCAGCCGCACAGCTGGCCGATTTAACGTGTGGAAACAACGAGGGGGCCTTTAACCACGGACACTTCCAGGCCTCTTTACAGGGGGTCAGGGGCTGGTGACTGGAACAGGAAAATGGTCTCTAAGGGCAAAGGGGGGTAAGCTTCGCTTCAGAACTCGAACCTCCGATGGCGCCATTTTGTTGCTACAAAGCGATCACCTCCTGTTAGCATTCCACTGACCACCATTTTGTTTTTACGTCACTTTGACAGTGAATAACTTTACATCTGCAGCGTTTAAAGACTATTTGTCCGTTGTTTATTTCTAAAGAAACACGACAATGTATAAAAGCCTCCATTACCTTGTACCTCACGTTATGGCTCCATAGCAGACATTTTTGTAAAAAAATACGCTAACGATTGGGTCATAACCACGAGACTTACTGTCACACAGTAGAGGAATTACCGTATAGTACAGGAGAAGCTCACAGGCAGTTTGGACTTCCATTAGCTGTTTAGGTTTAATTACTAATGTTAACTAGCATGTTAGTGATCAATAATTAGCCTGTGCTCTATGTTATCTCCTTACATATACCTACACTCTCCGTCTCTGTAAGATTGGGAATGATTGAGATTTCTCTCAGCACAGTTACCAGAACACTTCACACTTTCAGACACGTTGCTCACGTCACATCTACGTCTTCAAGCTCAGTTGGAGGCTGCTCAGTAAAGCAGGAGATCACCGGAAAAGTGCTTCTAATAGCCTTCACTGGTCTCCGTCCAGAGACACGGGGTCTATTGGTCCATTATATATATGTCAATGTCTAAGGGGTTAGCTTCTGGGGCTCCAGTCCCGAATGTTTCACTCAAAAGCCCTGATCTTTTAGGGTTTTAAAATAACTTCAACTTTGTGTTATTTCCATAGAAATAAAATGGATAGAAAGGCCATTTCCATTCAAATCTACATAGCAGAATGGTCAGAGCAGCAGCCATTTTTATGTGTAACATTGCAATGGTAGCCTATATGTAGAAACTTCCAATAAAAAGCTGACTTCCGGCAAGTCGCGGAGCTGACGTTATGCAGTAACGGACAAACGAGCGGTGGAGTAGTAACGTTACGAGGCAGAGAGCCAGCCGCTAAAGGAGTCAGATTAACTTCATGCTTCATCCACACAAAGCAGCCTGCTATCGCCACGAGTGACCGCTTTATTCGGCTCGTTTTCTGTGAACAATTAGGTGAGGGTGTAACGTTAAGGCGGAGTTAGCAAGCTAACGTTAGCCAACTAACACTGGCTGGCTGTTTCCGCCGTGCCTTCATGCAGAGAATGAGCTGGACAGCGGGCTGAGTCTAACGTTAGCGATCTCCAAAAAGTCCCAAAAATTCCACAGAACACACCAAAAAGACGAGACGAGACGTAATACGTCTCTATAACAGCAGGCGGCGCTACTCTGTATTGTTGCTCAGGAAATGAAAACCGGCAGCTGATTGGACGAACGCGTCAGATGGGTTTGTTTTCTCCGGAAATTCAAAGCCAGACTGTCATGGCAGCTCGTTCAGAATACGATCTCATATTGGACTAAAATAGTTCACGGGCAACATGTTTCTGAGAACATGTTAAGAGAGAAATAGGCCGTGATGCAGTTGCTGAATCTGTCTTCATTTCAGATCAACAAAAGGTCAGTTTAAAAGATTTTCGTCAGATTTTGAGAGACTCTAGTCACCTCAGGTTTCCGGGTGAGTCCCGACTGCCCCCCTCCCGACTGAACATGTCAGGTCGGCCAAAATGAACGCCGACAGCCCCCCAGACTGACAATGGCACGGGACACACCGAACAGACTCGAGTCACCGACCTCGCCAGACTGTCCCACGGCCGATAATCGGCTAAGTGTGTCAGCGTCCACACACACTGTCCCTCCTCTCTCCCTTGCATCTCCTCCCAGCGAGCTGCGACACAGTTTCTGGCCCCACTGACGCGTATTGTCACTATGACAACTGACAACATACATCGCCATTTTGTTATGACCCAATCAAATGACCACAGGAAACAGTGGCCTTTTTTATCCATTTTATTTCTATGGTCACTTCCCTTAAAGAACCTTGCATGCTGAGTCAGAAGTTTTCATGCGAAATGTATAAATACGATCTCACAACCTCCAAAAATTTCATCGTTCATAAAAAGTTTTTTTCCGCATCCGTTGCGAGCATTTTGAGGTGTTTTGACCCTTGAGAGATTCTTTAGGATCAACGGGTTCGTGGAAATTGGTGGTCTCCTTTTAAACATGTGGCTCCTGTATGAAATGGGCTGAGCCCCGAAAGTTTACAACGTCTGGCTCCGCCCCTGATAGTCTGTATAATATCATATTTTAATGTCACTTTTTTTTTATTGTTTTTTGGATGGAATCTGTTTGCAGCCAACTAAAGATCAGCTGATTGGTCAATACTCACTGTCTTTATAGCTTCTTTATTATCCTTTTATTATTACTTTTACTTTTTTAAAGTAGTTTTTTTAATCTGTAATTTTACTTTTACTTAAGTATATTTTGTTTGAAGTATTTATTCTATTTAAATCACATCCGTTACTGAGTAAAAAAAGGAAATGAACTTTGTTTTAAGTCTCTGTAAACTACATCGAAATGGTTTCTGTCGCTTTTTTGAGTTTTGTTATTGTATTTGTTGATTATATTTTGTATTATTTATCTGAGGACTAACTAAAGTGATGAACCCTTCTGTTGTCCTCCCGGGTTAAAATGAAAATGAACCTTTTGTTAGAAGTTTTTTAAAAATAAAGTTTTTTACGCTATTTTTTACTTTTTGTCTCTATTTTTCCATTCCTACCAGGTTCACCACTAACACCAAATTATTACTTTATTAACTACTTTTACACTTATATTTGGAATTCATGGACAAACCTCATTTATATAAAGTTATACATATTTTTTTAGTTTAAAAATTATTATTTCGACAAATAGTTGAGATTAACACACAGACTGCCAAAGGTCAGTGAGAATTTTTTTTTTTTCTTCAAATGCCATAAAATGGTAGCTTGACAAGGCAGAGCCACATCCAGATGTTGGGTCTGGGAACTCCTCATTGGCTGGGCTCAATCCGAGGGGCGGGACAAACGGTTGTCTTTCAAATTCCCTCTGCACGCAATAGGATAGCGCTGCAACCAACCAGAGCAACGAAGAAGGTAACAGAGGTAGTTGATAGATTAAACTCCGAACACATCTTCTTTTTTTAAGAATGACTTCTTTGCCGTTCTTTGTTCTTTTCTCAAAGAAAAGCTGAACTTCAAGTCTTCCAGAGTCGCGGCCAAAGCCGATTCCAATGACCGCTGTTCGCCAGCAGCAGCAGCCATAAGCCCCGTCCACCCACTCTATACACGATGTGATTGGCCCGGCCATAGGAGAGTAGACGACCCTGGCTGCAAATTACTTATTAAAATTTGCTGCCACTAGGGTGCGTCTAGATTTCTAGGCTAATAAAATGTAATAAAACCCCCAAAGTCCTGATCCTGAAATTTACTTTGAACTTACTTTGCGAACAACGTTGTACGGAACCATGCACGTATATCATCTTTGGGCAATTTGCTTAAAACAGGGGTCTTCAATGTTCTTTAAGCCAAGGACCCCTTAACTGAAAGCGAGATGGAGAAGGACCGGACTCCCCACATATTGTATGAAATTAAGTTGCATATTAAACTACAATAACGTGTAGGGCGGCCTAAAGCCTTTATACATACGTTTTTTTTGCATAGAATACAAAGCTATTAAAATAATAATTGTTGATTTTATAAATCATGTTTTAATGTTAAACATACATGTGGCACAGTGAATCCTTAGGATTACTGTATCTGTGGATAGTAAGCCTATCATCAGTGAGCTTTTTTCACAAATAGGTTGATTTATATTTGCTAATAATATGTTGGATTCATGTGAAGACATTTTATTGTTTTAATAAAAAAAATAAAAAATAATAATAACTGGGCGGCCCCCGTGCAGTAATTCTGAGGACCCGCTAGGGGTCCCGGGCCCCTGTTTAAGGCCGGTTACACACTGCACGCGTCTCGCGAGCGTGGCGTTTCTGTTGCGTCTCAGCTGCGTCTCAGCTGCGTGGATTTTTCTGTGTTCTACGCACCAGAAGCGTGTCTGTTGTGGCGCTGCTCCCACTGCTAGGTACAGGGAGGGCTGATCTCGGGACATAGTGCCGACAGATTCAAACTCTGAAAAATGGGTAAGTGGGCTGTCTGTGTAGCTGTAAAGAGCCTATACAGCCTATCTGATGTTGGACCGTCACTCACGTTGTTATCGTAGCCTATCCTACTACCCTTTATAGCCTACTGATTTGATTAAAGCAAGACAACATCGGCAGTATTGACTGCAAAATATGTTACAGAATATTTCGTTCTGAATGACCAGTGCAACATTTGAAAATATTTTCTCTGAAATTTTGTATTACATTTATATCTACATTGATGTCAAAACCTGGACTTTCAAACATCAAGATGTCATTTATTAATATGCATTTGTGTCTAAATGACATGTAAACATATTTTCCTATTCTATTTTGCCTGGAAACGCTTCCAACACGCTCGCGTCTCGCGTGAAAAATAGGCGTCGGTTCTATTTCTAGCAGGCACGCGTCTCAGGCGCGTCTCGAGCCGCGCTTGAGATGCGCGTCTCACGCCGGCAGTGTGTAAGCTCTAACCTGTTAACATGGGAGCCGAAATATAAACGGACACGCCACGCGACTGACACGCTCGCGCGACGCGTGCAGTGTGTAACCGGCCTTAGACCTCTGGCTTAAAAGAAACCCAAATTTCTGATGTAGAAACTTTGAAAACGGGTCAAATTTGACCCAAGGAAAACAAGAAGGGTTAAATAAATGTAGTGAAGTAAAAAGTACATTATTTCCCCTGAAACGTAGTGAAGTTAAAGTATAAAGAAGCAAAAAATAACCTCAAAAAGATACTTGTACAGTACTTGAGTTACTTTGCTCCTCCGGTTAAAACGGAGCCGTCGGTAGTTGCAGTTTTATCAAAGCGAGCCATCAGAAAGCTAATGGCTGAAGTGACATCTGACCCACCGGGGGCGGCTCTATCACACTCGGCTCATTATTGTCCCATTCACAAATCCGCTGATAAGGCTGCAGAGCTTGTCCTGTCCCGGAGCTTTGCTTGGTAAACAAACCCGCAGACAGAGTGGCTCTCTAACTTCTTCAAACTTTCAATCAAACAGGAAACACTTCCAGTCTGACCTGTCACTCGCTGACGAGCCGCAGATAGCACTGAATCCTCTCGCACCGCAGATAATAGGCCTCAGTTTCTTTTAACTTCATGCTGTTGATTGATTTGGTTGTTACACTTATTGTAGTCCAGCACCTGAAGGTAACTAATACTGTCTAATAATGTCAACTTGTGGAGAATAAAAGGATTAGGGAATACAACAAACTGAGACTTTCTTCACTTACAAAATGATCTTTTAAACTGACAAACATCATATGTGTAATTCATGGCTCAATTCAAAAGCGGTCAATACTATTATTTCTCTCTCCCCGTTCACTACCGTACATATGTTATTTCCGAAATAAGATTCCATGGTGGTCCACCGGAAGGGGAGTTTCTTCGCATCTCTATAGAGAGTGTGTGTGTGTGTGTGTGTGTCACTGTGAGCCTAACGGCCTGAGGAGGAGATACAGAGAACCATGCCACTCTGAGAGAAAGAAGAGCTGCAGGAGTTTCTCTGCACTGATAAGGATGAAGCTGCAGACAGAGAGGAGACCAGAGACACTTTAAGAGATCAGATAGTGTGTGTGTGTGTGTGTGTGTGTGTGTGTGTGTGTGTGTGTGTGTGTGTGTGTGTGTGTGTGTGCGTGCGTGCGTCCGTGCGTGTGTGTCCACATTTGTGAGCGATAATGTGATTGATTTAATCAGATTTGTGCAAGTAATTTGAGAACTTAATTTTTAAAATGTGTGCAGATGAATTAGTTTGTTTTAGTTAGTTAGTTTGACTGATCACCTGCTCCAGTCTAGAACATCAAGGCAGGCCCTTCTGTCTGTTCAAAGAGCCCAAAATTAGGAGCACTGGTCCAGTCTAAAACTCCAGGGAGAGTTGGCATAACTGCGGTGCGCGGACCACTCTGTATCACACACCATCTACAGCAACGCCACCAGCAGTGAGGAGATCCTTACTTTCTGTATAAAAGCATGTCTGCAGGTTTATTCCTACAAAATACAACTTATCGCTGTGGCTTCCCTCCATCCATTCACCCCTCTGCATGTTGCATGGGATCAAGTCGGACACAAATCTAACCGGCGTGCATTGGGCGGCGATCGCCAGTGATCGTTTCTGCACGGATCTAGCTCATCTCCAACGAGCCTAACATCACAGTTGTGACGTAATTCCATTTCCGGGACACCGAACCAGATTGATTTTTATAGTAACGATTTTAATCATCAACCATAAATTCTAAACCATCTAAAGAAGAATAACCACGGATTGCATCGTTACAAAATTAAAGTTGCTGCTCCGGTAGAATTCTGTAAGAACTCAACCTAGTTTAAAAAAAAAAAAAACTCCCATATTATGGGAAAATACTACAATACCCACAAATTCTAAGCGTTAAATCAACGTCACTACCACACTACATAGTGTCTTGACTTTTTAGTATGTTTGGGCAAAAGTCATAAACATGGAATCCTTGGTAGACTTTTTAAGGACATAAGATATTCATGAATGGAGACACATTGTAGATATTAGCCATTGTAAAGTTTATACTCTCCTCCTCTTTTATACTAACCTCTCCTAACCTCCAAATGTGACTTGTAGAGGTGAACACATACACTTGTGTTGCATGGTATACTGGAATTTCAGAAACCACCATTCAACATAATGATCAGCCTTAGACTCTGTAATTTCATAAATGATGTTCAGCAATGTTGCAGCAGATTTTGGTGCATCGTTTGTATTAGAGGCTCTGTTGTTGTATAAGATCTGTACATTTTGGTAGAACAGGCAATACAATGCTGTGATTTTTTGTTTCATTATTTGTTCTTTGTGAAACATGTTGATCAGCAGATATTATGTAAATGTGAAGTAAATAAGCCAAAAACAGTCCATAAAGTTTCTTTTGTGTTTTATTTTGATTTTGATAGTCATAGGCATATAACTTATTACTAGGTTGTGAATGCACTGAACTTTTTGATAAGTAGACATTTTGTTAATGTGAAGTAGATAAGCCATAACCAGTCAAATAAATTTCACTTTATTTGGATAGTCACAAAGCATACCTACAGATAGTTACTTGAATGACATCAGATGTGTTGTAAAAGTGTTACAGATGCCTTAGTGATGCTGCTAATAGACTCAGAGATTTGCGGTAAATGGTTAAAAATACTTTAGAGACGCTATTGACAAGCTACAATCACTATCTCTCTATATATATACTCACCTAAAGGATTATTAGGAACACCATACTAATACCGTGTTTGACCCTATCCTATCAATATGGGCCAACATTTCTAAAGAATGCTTCCAGCACCTCGTTGAATCAATGACACAAAGAATGAAGGCAGTTCTGAAGGCGAAAGGGATCCCCCACACCATTACACCCCCACCACTAGCCTGCCCAGTGGTAACAAGGCATGACGGATCCATGTTTTCATTCTGTTTACCCCAAATTCTGACTCTACCATCTGAATGTCTCAACAGACATCGAGACTCATCAGACCAGGCAACATTTTGTCAGTCTTCAACTGTCCAATTTTGGTGAGCTCGTGCAAATTGTAGCCTCATTTTCCTATTTTTAGTGGAGATCAGTGGTACCCGGTGGGGTCTTCTGCTGGTGAAGCCCATCCTCCTCAAGGTTGTGCGTGTTGTGGCTTCACAAATGCCGTGCTGCATACCTCGGTTGTAACGAGTGGTTATTTGAGAAAAAGTTGATCTTCTATTAGCTGGACTCAGTCGGCCCATTCTCCTCTGACCTCTAGCATCAACAGGACCCCCCAGGACTGCAGCATACTGGATGTTTTTCCTTTTTCCAGACCATTCTTTGTAAACTCTAGAAATGGTTGTGGGTGAAAATCCCAGTAACTGAGCAGACTGGGAAATACTAGAACCAGCCCATCTGGCACCAACAACCACGCCACGCTCAAAGTTGCTTAGATCACCTTTCTTTCCCATTCTGACATTCAGTTTGGAGTTCAGGAGATTATCTAGACCTGGACCACACCCCTAAATGCATTGAAGCAGCTGCCATGTGATTGGTTGATTAGATAATTGCATTAACGAGAAATTTAACAGGTGTTCCTAATAATCCTTTAGGTGAGGTTATATATGTTACTGATACACTACAAACGTGCTGTTTTCAAGCAGTTGTATATCTATAGATATATAGATTATCACAATAAAAAGTGTTGAAAGTTACAAACTACAGACATTCAGTTGAGAAATGTACTGATAATCTGTTGATAGTTTGTTGAGCATCTACACATTGACTATCTAAATAAAGTGTGGCAAAAAAAAACATGGAGCAGCGTCCACCAGTCACCCAGACATGCAAAGCATGTGAGGGCCCGTCCAATTGTCACAATTGCTGTCATACAGGGGCGTAGCACACAATGTTGGGCCCTGTAGAAAGGTATTGAGAACCCTGGATACGTCATTTTTTGGGATGACTTTCTTGTTTTTTTGTAGCAGGTTTTTATTCAGCCACGTCTTAATTCTCTGCAATAGAGGCGTTTTTGCCTGTTCTTATGTTAATGTTAATGTGAAGTAGATAAGCCATAACCAGTCAAATAAATTTCACTGTATTTGGATAGTCACAAAGCATACCTACAGATAGTTACCTGAATGACATCAGATGTGTTGTAAAAGTGTTACAGATGCCTTAGTGATGCTGCTAATAGACCCAGAGATCTGCGGTAGATGTTAATGGTTAAAAATACTTTAGAGACGCTATTGACAAGCTACAATCACTATCTCTCTCTATATATGTTACTGATACACTACAAACGTGCTGTTTCAAGCAGTTGTATATCTATAGATATATAGATTATCACAATAAAAAGTGTTGAAAGTTTGTAGATTATCTACAGATCAATTGTTGAAAGTCTGCAGACGTTGAGTTGAGAAATGTACTGATAATCTGTTGATAGTTTGTAGAGCATCTACACATTGACTATCTAAATAAAGTGTGGCAAAAACAACACTGGCGCATGGAGCAGCATCCACCAGTCATCCAGACGCGCAAAGCATGTGAGGGCCCGTCCAATTGTCACAATTAGCCTACTGTCATACAGGGGCGTAGCACACAATGTTGGGCCCTGTAGAAAGGATATTGAGAACCCTGGATACTGAGAACGCAGCATTCGCACTTGGATACACACCGAAAACGGACCAAACAAGCGTACCGAGACCTGCTTGAAGAGGTGGTCTCGGTACTCTTTCAATCGAACTCTGGAGCAGTTTCGTTTGTGGTGAGAACGTGATCCGTACTCGAACCACACCAACTATACTCCGCAAGTCTAAGCTAATGTCTCCTGTAGTCAGGTGTGTTTAGCAGTCTGTGATGCAGCAGAGCATCAAACTGTAGCAGCTTGCAGCGTTTCTATCACAGAAATAGACTGCAGTCAAGCTCGTCGTCCATCACTCGCACCTCCGTGGTCAAACCAGCTGCCACTAAAGTTGGAGACTATCTCTCTATATATACACTCACCTAGAGGATTATTAGGAACACCATACTAATACCGTGTTTGACTCTATCCTATCAATATCTCCACTAAAGTTGGAGACACTGCCCAGCAGAGCAAAGTCTCGGTAATCAGAGCAAACGTAGCAACGTCTCTCGCAAAACAATGTCTGATCATTTTAATGACATGATCTGGTTTGACCATGGAGATAAAAGAAATATGCACTAACCCAGAGCACAGGACCTTCTTCCTGTATCTACTTTCTTGCTCCCGCCCCCAGACACATCCGACCAATAAGAGTAGTGGATGTTCTTGCGTGATTTGTAATTGCGCATTTTGGTACGCTTGGATTTTTCCAGATGTGAAACCAAACCAAACCCAACCCAACCGAGGGCAAATCACTCCAAGTTTACTAACTCACCAACTGATTTGGACTGATTTGGATTTGGACCAAAGAAAACAAACTTTAGATCTGAAAAAGCCCTTACATGTCAACTTTTGGGAGATCACCCTCTGACTTATACGGCCGCAAGTGAATGACATCATCCCAGTATTGATGTAGCTGTGTGGATGATTTTGACACAATGTTGTCATCAGATGACACAATGTTGTCATCTGGGAGGCCTTGTGGCTGTCCGTCACCTGGGAGAAGGTATGGGGGTTCGTCTGCATTTTTTGGGATGACTTTCTTGTTTTTTTGTAGCAGGTTTTTATTCAGCCATGTCTTAATTCTCTGCAATAGAGGCCTTTTTGCCTTTTCTTTGAGTTCTTTTGTTAAGTTGTGCTGCTCCATCGATGACACAATGTTGTGATCTGGGAGGCCTTTTGGCTGGCGGTGACCCGTGAGAAGGAACGGGGGTTCTTCTGCATTTTTTGGGACAACTTTTTTTTTATTTAGCACTTTTTTATTCATCCACAACTTTAATTTCTGCATTGGAAGCCTTCTTGCCTTGTCCAGAAACTGTTCAGGTTCCAACTCAGTCCTTATTATTCTCATCTGCTCCTCAATGCTCATTAGCTCGCACATGGGATTCTCTCCCTCCAGCATCTGCTCACAGTCTGCTTGCATGCTTGCGTTGTTGAAATTTTTTCTAGCCAGTAAAATCTGTATTAAACGTTCATTGGCATTCTTTAAACGTCATATTTCCATTTTGATTGATCAGAAGGGATAATGTCCCAATATCCTGTTGTTTGTGGTGTAACTGTTTTTGCAAGTACTCCACTTCCATTTTGCACGCCATCTTCCCTAGGTCTTTCTCCTCCGCCTGCCTGTTCTCAAGGTCTGCTTGCAGTTTCGATATAGCAGAATCAAAATACTCTTTCAGTGGTTCTACAACTTTCACTGTCACATGTCTGTTGTTTTATGGTGTCTAGTTCATCTTGGCTGAACTGGAGTTCGGTTTTCAGCTCTTTCACCGTCTCTTTGTGAGCGTTCACCTCTTCCACGCGAGCCGTGACTTTGGTCTGCAAAGAGTCTATTTGCAAAAGTTTAGACCTAGTTATGTTATTATGGCTCAACTCTTTTTTTTCACTTTGAAATCGAGCTGATCTATCCTAAACTGGAGTAGTTTGACGTTATTGTGCTGTGGCGCCATTGTGGAGATGAGCGTGGTCTGCAATCGGCTGCAGTGGAGAAAGATGTGGGCATAGACAAAGAATTTGTAATAAGGAATGAAAGGGAATTCAATTTCATCTGAACTAAATCCTTGCATTTTTCTCACCCACTAGAAACTGCTGCCAATAAATGAGGTGTTCCTTGTCACCGACACCGTCCAAGATTAATGTTAATGTGGCAATCGTGATCTGTACGGCTTTACATGAATAACACCTTCATGTAGAATGAATTTAGCTGTGTCAATTTTGTGTCATTTGCACAGTGAGAAGGGATTCCTCTCCAGTTTTTGGAACAACGTTGTTTTTCAGCAGGTTTTTATCAATCCACGTCTTTATCCTTTGCAGTAGAGGCTGCGTGGTTTCTTGCTCAATAGTGCTTTCTGTCAAATTCTGGTTCAAAGACTTTTTGTCCTTAATTAGATCTTCTATAATAGTCTTCTGATTTTCGATGACCCCCTGTAAAGCGCAAATGTGCTTTTTTTGATTTTCGATTTGTTTTAGTGATTCGTCTAATTCTGTTCTCATTGTCGTCTCCATTAAGTTAAGTCTACACGTAAGTTTTCTATGCAGGACATTTAACTGATCTGTCATTTGCAAAATCAGCGTAAGATCTGGGAGTAGATTGACGTTATTGTGCTGTGGCGCCATTGTGGAGACGAGCCTGGTCTTGCAGTTCCACCAGAGTTCCACTTGGGGTGCTCACAGGCCAGTGTAGAATGAATGGGACTCTATGCAGCTATACCCCTAAAAATCCACGTTTCTCAGTGGATTGTCTAGTAATTTGAATGTTGCATTCGCAAAGGAACGGTGAGAAAATCCAAACTTGTCTGGTCTGTAATCCGTACTGACATGATAACCAGCTGTTACAGTGAATAATTATACACTGTTGGAACTGTAATGACATCAATGGACCTTTATGACATCACAGGATAAACATCAAGACATCAAAGGCACGGTCCATTCTAACATTCTGACACAAGCTGACAGCAGAAGTCCATTTCAAAAATAAACAATTTGTGTGTGTGTGTGTGTGTGTGTGTGTGTAACATTCAAATAGAAGCTGTGTTTTGGCAGCACTGTTATAAGATTAGAATGCTATAAGATTAGATAAACAACCCGGTCTCACTCAAAAGTGTACAAATAACACGGGTTTACAATCGTGCAATGTGTACGCCAAAGTAAAATTCTTCGTGCAGTTCATACATGGAGCGCTCCAATTGAAGTAAGGGAGACCGGTGCGTTTTATATGCACGCGGCTCGCGTCGCCACGTTGTGTGTTATCGCGAGAACAGCGTCACACACACACAAAAAAATATAAAATGGTTGGGTTTAGGAAAACAATGCAGGGAAAGGCTTTAGTAACACAAGAAAGTCACAAAAACACGGCACATAATAACCACAACAACACGCTAATAAACAGTTGGGTTTAGGGAAGAAACATTGGGGAAGGCTTAACAAAAGAAAAAACACAAGAAAGTCACCAAAACACGCCACATAACCACAAAAACACGCTAATAAACGGCTTAACATAAAAAAAAAGGCTGAAAAAAGGCTGAAACTCGCCAAACGCAGGACGCGAACCCCGATCTCCCACGTGAAATTCCGGCTATTTTAATTGGAAATCTTTTTAACTTTTGTAATAAAACCAAACTTATTTTTGGCAATACTTGCCTCATGTCAATTGTTCCTGTTAGGGGAGAACTAGAGTTGGTCACGCAACACACTAATTAACATAGTAAGGTTTCAAAGGGTTCCTCCTACCCTCAATAGGAGGTGGCGTTGTCAGGTCTGAAAGGTTTTTTGTTGCTCCGGCACTACACATATTTCCCAAAAAGAGTTGGAAATGGCTCATTACTTGTGTTCAGAAACTTTACAAGCAGAGCATCTTTTGCAACCACTTGCCGTGTTGAAAGACGCCTACTTTGCCTATTTCGTCACCCCTCTCTGTGAAACAGTCTGAACGAACTGATTGAAAACAAGGATTTTCCTGAGAGACAAAGCTTGACTGAGAATCGAAGGCTGGGGACATGCCATGAGTTATTGCTCGGACTTAAAGGAACTTCACTCACATGGGATTTTGCACTACTTTTGCAAGTACTAGTCAACCTCCAGGTGACCGGGGCCTACAAAGAGTTCCCCCCCGGCTGAGGCACTAGTCTAGGCACTAGTCTGCAGTATGGCCATCAGCGGTGACGTTCTGAAGATGGACTTGTTCACAGAATTCTGCAAGGAACTCGTCAAACAGCAGCAATGCAGAGAGGGCTAGAGCTTGAGGCTGATGCAATTTGGGAATACTGCCAAACAAAACGTGTCAATCACTACCCCTGTGGATTTGTAATCCACCCTGATGCTCCCTGGTTGGGGGCGTCTCCAGACAGACTTGTCTTCACCAGTTACATTATGTGACAAATGTGCTATAGTAGCATAACCTCCTGTAGCCTATATAGATTAAGTTCTGTAACTGTGGTGTGCTTCATATGTTTTACACAAACATATGTGGCATCAAAGCCGGTTCAACTTTGACAACTGCTGAAGGCTATAGATAGCTGTCTTACCTGGTGTAAAATTGTATGTCTTCTGGAGAAGAGGCGAACTGCTGCAGTCCAAATTTGGACAGATGGCATGTTTTCAGTTGCTCTCGAAGTGCATCGATTTCCTGTTTTAGTTGCTCGTAATGTTGCCTATCCACTTCTTACTGGCACAAAGGGCACTAAAATGACTGGTCCGGAACACCTCCTCTGTGATCTGTGCTGTTGTTTGGACCAGTTGAGTGACTGTGGAGTGTTTGTTTGTATTTATTTTTAATACAACTTTTCACGTTTCTCACCGTGTTAGCAGAATCGCGTAATGTGAGAAGCCATAATCGTTTGTCTATCCAATGTTATTGATCACTACTATTAATAGAAATCATAATAACAATGATTAAATTATTATTATTAGTCATAGTTGTATACAGCGATGTCAGCGATAGATTTACTAAACAACAGCCTTGGACCTGGAAACATTTAAATGATCATGGAAAAAGGAGACAAACTTTAAAAAAAAAAAAAAAACTTGGAAAAAGATGGTAGAAAGAAGGAAGTAAGGTAAGAAATGTGATTCCTAATGAAATTTGACTTGTAATTTGGAATCAAATAAAGCATATAAAATGTATGTGTCCACATTTGTGACCGAAAATGTGACACACACGCACACACACACACACACACACACACACACACACACACACACACACACACACACCTTAAAGCCCATGTTGCAAGTTAACCACCACTGTTGATTAATAGGTACATATAGCACTCAATATATGTATATCATTGTTAAAAATGTCTCAAAATAGTGTTAAAGGAAAGTTTTTGTCAGGTTTTTGTCGTTTTTGGTATTAGTGTTTTTTCTTCCGCAATTCGGTGATGACGTCACGTCGGGGAGACGTGTATCAGCCTGGTACTAGAACTATGGTGACTGACTGGGATGAGGAAGAGGGTTTTTTACTGTCCGTGAATAGCACCAAGTGAAAGTCAATGTTTTATTTATATCTAGTGACAGTGATCATGTCGTTAGTTCAGATAAGTACCGCTAAACTTATCTAGATCTAGAAAATACAAGGCATCATGCTAGCTATGTGCTAACTTGCCAGTCCCACCTGTGAAATCCCCCGATGGTTGTAAACACATAGATATGATTGATATCATGATTAGATATCTCACGTTTTGATGGTAGCCTACTAGCTCCAGTAACAACATATTTGCCTGGTGTTTATTTATGACTTGGACGGGGATGCTGTTCAGCTTTTCACAAGTTTAGACAGCTAGCTAATGCTACGCCGACGCTTCGCTAACGTTAGCGCAACAGCGTTAGTCTAGCCGGCTAGGTAAATATAACAACTGCCTTCAGAGTTTCCTATATCTGCGTCCACGTTGTCAACATAAGACTTGTGGCGTTAGTGCTCCTTTTGTACTATAACTTTATTGAATGAAACGTTAAACTTCGCTCCTACGAGATGGTTTTTGTTAGTTAGTTAGTTGCACAAAGCTAACTGACTATAGTTAGCCTGTATGTATGCTAGCGGGCATTAGCTAACGTTGCATAGCCAGCAAGCAGTTTCGGCGAGCTAACCTCGACAGCTAACACAGCCATGTGTCTCCATTTCAAAACATCACTGTAGATTGACTGCTTTTAGGAGCAGAGGTTGATTGTGGGCAACATACTGTCGCGGTTAGCTCGCCGAAACTAGTGCCGATTGCCGAAGTTGCTGGCTGGCTACGCAACGTTAGCTAATCCCGCTGGCATACGTACAAGCTAACTATAGCCAGTTAGCTTTGATGAAGATGAAGATTTATTTATTTATATTAGGACAATGCACATTAATCAACATTTCTGTAAATGCGCCAGTGTTAGCCAGTCGGCTAATTTTCAACTGTAGTCCTAGTTGCATGCATGTTTTTATGGTGGGAAGAAACCAGAGCACCCGGAGGAAACCCATGCAAGCACGGGGAGAACATGCAAACTCCACACAGAAAAGCCTGGGACGATCTGGGTCCGAACCCAGAACCTTCTTGCTGTGAGGCAGAAGTGCTAACCACTGAGCCACCGTGCTGCCTTTGTGTGTGAGGTTACAAAAAAACGATTTCGTAGGGAGTGAAGCTTAATATTTCATTCAATAATAGTATGATACAAAAGGAGCACTAACGCCACATGTCTTGTGTTGACAACGTGGACGTAGCTCCGAAGGCAGTTGTAATACCGGTATTTAACTAGCAGTCTAAGCTAACACTGGTGCGCTAACGTTAGCAAACGTCGGCTTAGCTTTAGCTAGCTGTTTAAACTTGTGAAAAGCCCAATAGCATCCCCGTCCAAGCTGCCTTTCACTTCCCCCCAATATTATTATACACATAATAAGGACACATTGACTCGATCGAGACCAAAAGCCATATTATGCCAAATCAGTGGCAGAAACCGTGACCGGGACAGTGAACCGAGACGGGGCTTTCGCCTGTCGTCTCCCCAACGTGACGTCATGCAATGCATTGTGGGGGAAAGACAAACTGCTGTAAAATAGTACCTACTTTTTGGTGTTATATTCTGTTTTGTGATACCTAACAACATCAAATACATGAATAACAGTTTAAATGTTTATTACCAACAAGCAATTACCACAAATTCGTTGTAAAATTGAACTTGCAACATGGGCTTTAACCCTTACCCTCACCCTAATCATAACCTAATTCTAACCCTAATCCTAAAACCAAGTCTTAACCCTCAAACAGCTCTTTCAACTTGTGGGGTCCAGCATTTTGGCCCCACAAAGCTGTCGGGACCCCACAAGTATACTGGACTCCCGGTATTTGGACCCCATGAATATAGTTAAACAAGAACACACACACACACACATACACACTTGCCTGTGAGCTGTGGGTTTTTAATTTTGCATATTACTTTGGTTTCATTTGGTTATTCAGGGATGTTGTTTGTGTCCCAGCTAGAAAATAATAATAATAATAATAATAATAATAATAATAATAATAATAATAATAATAATAATAATTTTTGGGGCCCAAACTGCAGACTGGAGAGATGAGGAGGCAGCAGGAAGATTTTGAAGATTTAATTTAGAGAGTGGGCGTACAAAAGAAGAGGCAGGCAGGCAGCAGGTGGCACACCGGGCAAACTAGAAACTTAGAGAAGCAAACCACAATGTGACAATAGACAAAGGGAGCACACGGACTAAATACACAAGGCAACGAAGGTGGTAACGAGAGACAGGTGACACGAGGGCTGATGAACAGGTGAAACACACCTGGGCAGGAAGAGGAGTGGACCTTCAAAATAAAACAGTAAACAGACTTAACAAAACTCAGCATCATGACAGATTGGGTGCTTTTATTTAAAACTAAACGCACATTTTAGCTGTACCGTCTAAGGTCAGAATTGTTTTGGTGATACCAGACAGAAAAAAAGAAGTGTGTGTGTGTGTGTGTGTGTGTGTGTGTGTGTGTGTGTGTGTGTGTTTGTGTGCGTGCGTGTGTGTAATCCACATTTGCATCTCTGAAATGTGATTGATTTTATCGGATTTGTGCAAAAAAATTTTAAATAAATAAATAAAATGAATTACAGTGTTTATGAAGACCTATTTTTTTACAGTCACTGGTGAGGACAAAGACTAACTTTATGATGCTGCCCTCTACTGGAGGATACTCAGTGTGTGTGTGTGTGTGTGTGTGTGTGTGTGTGTGTGTGTGTGTGTGTGTGTGTGTGTGTGTGTGTGTGTGTGTGTGTGTGTGAGAGAGAGAGAGAGATGTATGAATGAAAGCTAAATAAAGATGCTTGATTACACCGTGATGACTCTGATGAGGGTCAGTTTAAATAGAGGAGAAGTCAGTGAATGGTTTACTCTAAAAGGCTTGAAATCATCCTTACGTCAGCTTTAGAAAGGCAGATGTGTCTCCGGCTTTGTGTAATAGATAATCTGGTGTTTATGATCGGTGCTGAGATGATTCACAGACTCAGATCTCCAACCTTCCCCGCTGCTGTAATGTAACCACTAAATAACGTCGTTATGAGATAACTACTGACGGTTGCACAATCAGACTCTTTTCAAACTAATCCTCTAGCAAAAAGCAGCTCATTGTGGGTTTTTTCCTGCAGTTTTAAGTGGCTTTACTACTCTGAGAGGACTCAATGTTAAGCTTTAAAAGCCCCCTCTAGTGGAAGGCTCCGACATCTCCTTCACATGACCAAAAACTCAATTATGTCAACATTTTACGTTCAGTTCAGTTCATGTTGAACGTGTTAAAATGAAAAGATAAACGAGAGCATGTGCAGAACATTTCAGCACAAGCAAGAAAAACCAACAAAAAGTAAATACTCAGCAACGATATCTTTTAAAATGATTGTAAATGATTCATATAAGGAGTCTCATGTTCAAAAAAGAAGTAGGAAGAAGTTAAAAAAAACTTTTTAAAACCTTTCTCTACTTTTGTACTTGATTACAAACAATTTAATTCTTCACTTGTTTATGTATATATATATATATATATATATATATATATATATATATATATATATACACATAGATGCATATATACATAATAACGCACATATACACACATACACACACATATATATACACACACACACACACATACACACATACATACACGCATACACATATACACCCATACATACACACACACATACACATATATATACACATATACTCACATACATACACACACGCATACACATACGCATAAACACACATACACATATACACACACATACACATACACATATATACACACATACACATATACCCACATGTATACACACATACACACACGCATACATATATACACACAGGTATACACACGTGCATACACATATACACATATACCCACATGCATACACACGTGCATACACACACATACACACGTGCATACACACACACACACACACACATACACACATACACACATGCATACACACATACTGTACACATTTTATTTTATTTTCCAGCTATGACTTACCGGTAAAATACTATAAATAGCCAGTATGAACATATGTTTGATGGAGACGATCGGTGCTCTCTGATATATTTTCAGTTATTAACATTTAATAAAAAGATTTAGAGAGAGGCTAACCTTTTGTAATAAGAGAGGTTTGTGTGTAAACTTCTGATGGACCGGTTCAGTCAGATGTGTTACGTCATATAATGCAGTGAAGAACTCGTGCAACAACAACAAACCCAGGTGTCTACTACAAAACACTGATGCTGAGCAGATAAAACTGTGACAAATTTACAACTGCAAGTCTGTCTTCTCGCCATCTCAGACAAAGACAACGGCGGGGACACAACAGAAGATTGATGGCACAACAACAACTTTCAGCAGCCCAAAAGAAAACATCGTCACCACATAGTTTGTGCTGCGAGAGACGAATGTCTTCCTGGGCTGAAAGGTCAGGGGTTCGACTGCTGAGTCACGTCTGATGCTGAACTATGCAGCCAAATATCTCTGCAGTGAATGAAGGAGGGGCCCGCCATTGTTTTCAGCTAAGAGCAATCATGTGGATTGTCTCAGAATAAGGGCAGAGGATGACAGCATAGATGTCTCACTGCTGCCTTTGTCTACGCCAAGGCTGCCCAATTTGAGGCCTGTGGGCCAAGTTTGCCCCGTGTTTCCCTTTGTTTTGACGTGTTCATGCTTATTCTCCCCTTATTTTAAAAGTGCTGTAAAATCCCAAACCGTAATGCCTACGAAACATACATTTTGCGGAGCTAAAAAAGTACTTAATCAGATTTTCTTTTTTTACAGCAATGTAAAGCACAGTGCTGCTAAACTTCCATATTAAATTACGTACATACGTTTAATTCACGTAGAATTACGGTATTCTTTCTCTTTCCTGCTCTTCTTTACTTGCTGTGAGTCGTGCTTACGTCACTGGCTTTGAGTCAGCCAGTTGAGATGGAGCCATCGAGGCATTGACCAAATTTAGACAGTAATATTAGCACTTCTGTCTTATTTGTGTCTCATTAAATCAGTCGTACACCCACAGTCCTGTCCAACTTCTAGCTGTGGACTTGTTACGCTGTTTGCATGCACAAAAACAATGGCTAACCTGGCTAGAGCTAAATCCCACAATAATAATAAAAATCTGATTTGTAAATGGGACCAATTCACCACGGTGTGACTTCATTCAGAGCTCCGGCTTCCGAGTTCTGAGGTAATTTATTTACATGGAGTCTGGTGGGTTTAGCAAACCAATTTCGCGGATGTTTTTATGTTTAAAAGAAGGATCTTACTCTTTAACAGAAAGGTCGACCTCCTCAGAAATCCTTTCCATAATGTTGTCTGACACTTAGAACAATAATCTGAGTCTGTCAGCGGCAAAACGAGGTCTAACCGTGTAGAAAAAGCTGTGATTTGTGTATTTGAAAATAACTGAGTTAGTGTGGACAGGGCCTTAGATACAAAAACATAGGAAAATAGGGTACATATTGAAAAAAACAGTAGTTACCCTTTAAAGGAGAATTCAAAAAGAGATCTAAAAATGCCCAACAACACAGGACTTTCACCCAGGTACCGGGGATCGTGACGTACAGACGGTTGCAGACGAAGAATTCAAGGTGAATGGTATCACACTGGAGATCTTAACGCTGTGTTGACAACACAGCAGCTAACGCTGAAGAGGAGCCAGATTTAAAACAGGAGGCTTTTTAAATGATGAGCCACGACTCGGGACAGGTCATGCTCAACTTTACATCAGTCTAATAATAGATCTAATAATATATCATAGGCGTAATTTTCAAACCCCCCAAATATGCTTTTTTGGACGTTTTTGTCACTGCCTTTGGAGTTTTGGTGGCCTTTTTAGAGGGTTTTTATCAACGTTTTTTTCTCTTTTTTTATTGGGAGGGGGCTTGTAATCCATTCTTTGCCTTTTTGGGCAATATTTGTAATGTTTTTGTTGGCTTTTACAAGTTTTTTTTTGGCAATTTGTTAGAGTTTTTGTCTCCTTTTTCGCTCATAACACTCAGTCAGTCAGTTTTAGTCCGGTCTCGACGTTCTGACAAAATGTGTTTGATATTATCGTAAGTTTTAAGTCTTTGTAGTCAAGTCCAAAACAAGAAGTGACCAAACAGGAAGCAGCAACAGCTAGAGGCAGTGTTTTGTAGTGATGTGACAACCGGCTCTTTTACGCGAGTCGGTTCAACCGGACGGTTGTTGGTTGGCGAACCGAGTCTATAGATTCGGTCAACGGTTCACGTGCCTGCGGCTGCGGCACCCGGCTACTCCCGGTCTCGGCAGTAGCCGGGTGCCCGCCCGGTCTGCTCGTGACAGCCTGTAACATTCACTTCTCTAACATTTACCTTTACATAACTATCAAGATAACATTACGTGTATTTGTATGTGATATAGGCCTAATACATTCCCCTTGGTAATGTAGCATATGAATTTCCATCAACACAATTCTAAAATGCACGAGACATAAAGGCTTCTGCTATCGGTTGATAAGTCAAACTTGCCGAGAACCTAGACACCGTTTGATTACATGACTCATGCAGTAGCCTACCCTCGGTTACGGTCCTTACGGTCCTTGTTACAGCCTAGCCTAGCTACCATGTAGCAACATTCACTTCTCTAACATTTAACTTAACATAACTACCAAAATAACATGACGTGTATTTGTATGTGATGTACTGTACTTCCCCATTGATAATATGTAAATTGCCGTGAACACAATCCTCTAAGATGCACCAGAAACAAGGCTCGGTTAATACAATAATGTTACATTAGAGTCTAGCGGCCGACCGGTTGCACGGTTACATTAGAGTCTAGCGGCCGACCGGTTGCACGGTTACATTAGAGTCTAGCGGCCGACCGGTTGCACGGTTACATTAGAGTCTAGCGGCCGACCGGTTGCACGGTTACATTAGAGTCTAGCGGCTGACCAGTTGCACGGTTACATTAGAGTCTAGCGGCCCGACCGGTTGCACGGTTACATTACAGTCTAGCGGCCGACCGGTTGCACGGTTACATAGCTCATTTCCTGATTGATTCTACCACCACCACTCCAGTCCAGTGGAGGCGCTAATGAGCTAGATTACCAACTATTGACAATGCCAACGGCCGAATGAAGTAAAAAAAAAAAAACAGTGAGTCGGTTCATTGACGTATGGCACTCGATTCTCCCGGCTCAGTGACACGAGTCGGGTTAATTAACCGGCTCTTCGGTCAGTTCGTCAACACTAGTGTTGTGGCACCGCGCTAAGCTAAACGCTAAAGAGGGAAAGTTGCTGATTTTCAACCCTTCTGAAGTGAGTCATCCAGCGGAGATTTACCGGCGGATAAACACAGACCTCTGGGTACTGGAGACATTCATCTGCATGTACGGCAGAACAGAAAATCTTTCCTTTAAGTTACCAGCTAACGCTAACGCTAGCGGTAGCTAGCTAGCTTGGTTACATTTTTCAAAACGAATCTAGTTGTAGTCTTGCAACGTGTGACCCTGCAAGGTCTCCAGTCTTTACCTAATATGACACAACAAACGTTAGACGGTGTCAGACTTTAGTCTTTTCAAAGTCTTCTGGTGTCTGGAAAGCATGAGGCATCCAGTTTTCAATTTGAATCTTTGAATCTGAATTTGACCAATGGGAATTTGAGCAATGGGAATCTATATTTTTTATTTGTGACCATTGAAAAAATAAATAATCAAATTCAGCTTTTGAAATTGCAAATCAAGAAATTTCACATTTTAATTCCAAAGAGGTGAATTCAGAGCACGTATTAAGAGTGTTCAGCGACTGTTAAAATTCAACTACTTAGGCCTATGTCTCTTATTTGCTTCCGTGCGGTAGGCGTCTGCGGGGGCCCGGGGGCCACGGAAAGGATCATGTTCATCATCCCAACGTTCATGCATTTCTCAAATAAAGCATGAACTCCCAGAGGGACACAGACACTGCTAGTAAACGTCTGAGCGATGGAGAAACAACTAATTAAACAGCCACCAAGCATGGTCTGTGTTTGTTTCAGGAGCCGGTCTCAATGTGTCCAAGTCATTAGTGCTGCAGTCGGCCACCCACTCTGACCCCCCAAACCAAACTACCACAGAGTCCCTGCAGCCGAGCTGAGGGGGGGCATTAAGACCCGACATACATCTATATTTAACTACTGTACAGTGACATTCAATGTGAGACAGATTAACCACAATATAGTCCAATAATATTACTGTCTGGACACACATATGAAAGAAAAACTCTTCCAGTGTTGTCAAGTTTTATAAAGTTTTTTTTTTCAAGTTTTTTTTAAATATTTTTTAAAAAGTGTGAAATAACTGAAAACATGTCTTATATTTTAGATTCTTCAAAGTAGCCACCCTTTGCTTTTTTTGATAATTCTGCAAACCCTTGGTGTTCTCTCAATGAGCTTCATGAGGTAGTCACCTGAAATGGTTTTACCTTCACAGGTGTGCTTTGTCAGGGTTCATTAGTGGAATTATTTCCCTTATTAATAAAAAAGCAAAGGGTGGCTACTTTGAAGAATCTAAAATATAAGACATGTTTTCAGTTATTTCACACTTTTTTGTTAAGTACATAATTCCATATGTGTTCATTCATAGTTTTGATGCCTTCAGTGAGAATCTACAATGTAAATAGTCATGAAAATAAAAGGAAACACATTGAATGAGAAGGTGTGTCCAAACTTTTGGCCTGTACTGTATGACAGTACAACTTTGAAACTTGAAATGTATACTTTTTCCACCACTGAAGCAGAAGTTGGCTCAACCTTCTCCTAAACTCACCGGTGCAGTCAGAGTAAACCCGCCCAGTCCTGTCCTGTCACGCCCCCATCCCGCCCCCCAGCCCTGTCCCGTCCCGGCTCTGGTATAAACTCAGACCGTGTATGTGTGTGAGGAGACACTCTGCTGCTGCAGCCACTGAGAGGTTTCTCTCTGGTTTATGGTAGATAACTGGATGGAAATGTCCGTCCCAGTCAGACCTCTGACCTCCTTCCTCATAGAGGACATCCTGTCCACGGAGGACGGCACAAGTTTTAACAGCAAACGCTGTTCGCAGAAGAGGGAAAGATGCGCCCAGTGGGAGGAAGGAGCCGAGAAGTTGTCGGAGCAACGCTGCCGTCAGGAGACGGCATTCGGAGTTCAGAAAGGTGAGATTCTGCAGCTTTTTCTACAGCAGGGGAATGTACCAATAGGGAACACATATGGAGATTATAGGTCTCAGGAAAGTTGTGGTAATGTGAGTAAATGTAAAAAAGGGAAAATATAAAGAGAAATAAATCAGACAGGTGAGTTTCTGTAGCTTTTCTACAGCAGGAATGTAAAGGAAAGATGATTGGATTGTCAGACAAAGTGTGCATTTGGCTTTCATTTACAAAATATGGAATAAACGTTTAAATTCTAGGTCTCATGAAAGTTGTGGCAATGTTAGTGAATCAAATAAATTGGAATATATAAAAGAGAAATAAATAAAATAATAAAAAAGTAAATAACAAATTGAAATATGAATTAAATTAATACAAGAATAAATAAGCAAAGAACAGACCATTGTGTTCATTAGACTTTCATATACAGATTATGGAATAAATATAGAAATTATAGGTCTCAGGAAAGTTGTGGCAATATGAGGAAATAAAAAAGATGGAACTATAAAGAGAAATAAATAAAATAAATAAATGAAAGAAATATTTGAAGTATAATTTTTTTAAAAATTATATTTAAATAAAAATAATTGGAAATATAAAAATTATATAAATAATTCCTTATATTGAAATATAAAGAAAATAATAAAATAATAATGTATATTTTAAAATTGCAAATACAAAGAGCAATGAAAGCATTGAAAGTTAAAAAAAAGCATAAAACAATTATTAACATTAGTACATCTCAGTAGACTTTATATTCCAGTATATCAGTATAAGTTAGACCAGCGGTTCTCAAGCTTTTTTCAATGATGTTCCACCTTTGAAGAGTGTTTTTAAGCCATGTACCCCCTAACAAAAATAAGTTTCCCCTGGGATTATTAAAGTATTTCTGATTCTGATTCTGATTAACTAGCGCAAATCAGTTTTGGTTGAAAAAAAAGTCTTTATAAAGAGGAAGAATACAGTGATGTCAGCGAGAGATTTACTAAACAACAGCCTTGGACCTGAAAAACAATTACATGATGATGGAAAAAGGAGACAAAAACTTGGAAAACGACGGTAGAAAGAAGGAAGTAAGGCAAGAGTAGGTCGAAAATAGTAACAAAAACTTAGAAAAAAAGATACAAAAACTTCAAAATAGTAATAAAAACTTCGAAAAAAGTCAGGAAGAAAGGCAACAACAGGTCAAAACACATGACAAAAACAGGCGACAAACTTGAAAAAAAAGACAGTAGAAGTAACTACAGCCTTGGAACTGAAAAACATTTTGCAAAAAATCTTACGTACCCCCTACAGTCCTCCAAAGTACCCTTATATAGGTATAGGTACCACCTGCAGACCTCCAGAGTACCCCTAGGGGTATAGGTACCCCCTACAGTGCTCCAAAGTACCCCTAGGGGTATAGGTACCACCTGCAGACCTCCAGAGTACCCCTAGGGGTATAGGTAACCCCTACAGTCCTCCAAAGTACCCCTAGGGGGACACGTACCCCCTGCAGTCCTCCAAAGTACCCCTAGGGGCATAGGTACCACCTGCAGACCTCCAGAGTACCCCTAGGGGGACACGTACCCCCTGCAGTCCTCCAAAGTACCCCTAGGGGTATAGGTAACCCCTACAGTCCTCAAAAGTACCCCTAGGGGGACACGTACCCCCTGCAGTCCTCCAAAGTACCCCTAGGGGGACACATACCCCCATTTGAGAAACACTGCGTTAGAGTACCTCCCAACCTGACAGACTGAATATTAACCGTCTATGACTGCAACACACTGATGTTACGGAGAAGTTTGTTTTCTGTTTAATAACTTTATCCCGTTTGTGCTCCTCAGCGTCTGTGGACCCGTCCCACCACGGCTCCTCCGAGTCAGGCAGCTTCTCCTCCTCCTCCTCGGCGGGGGGGAAGCAGAAGCGCTCCAGAGCTGCGTTCACACACCTGCAGGTGCTGGAACTGGAGAAGAAATTTAACCACCAGAAATACCTGTCGGCCCCAGAGAGGGCTCACCTGGCCAGCACCTTAAGACTAACGGAGACGCAGGTGAAGATCTGGTTTCAGAACCGCAGGTACAAGACCAAACGGAAGCAGCAAACCTCCCAGTTCTGCAGGGACGTGTGCAAAGCAGAGGGACTGGGAGACGAGCTGCTTCGATCGTCCCTGATCTCGTCCTTCTGCAAAGCGTACCAGTACAGACCCTACCTGTGGGACTACAGCGGCCCCTGGGGGCCGACGCTATGGTGACTGGGAAATAATCAGGCGGCTCTCATGAGCCATCGAAAATAAAGCTACGAAAAGTTACGTAAAGGACTGAAGTACTGCATGGGGGAAGGTCGGAGTGGATGGCTAGGTCATAAAACACAGGGCTCTCAATCGGGAGAGGGACACAGAGCTCTCAATCGGGAGAGGGACACAGGGCTCTCAATCGGGAGAGTGGCGTTCGAGTCCCGGTGGAAAACACAAGACTTTCACCTCATGAACCAGTCATACATCAAAGTAAAGCACTGTGATTCCTATTTGTTTTCCAGCCATAGGCGTAATTTAGGGGGTTGGGGGGGTTGCAACCCCCAATAATAGAAACTGGGCTTTTTCAGAAGTTGTTGTTACTTTTCATTGTTATTGCCGCATGTTTCAACGTTTCAACGTTCAAGTTTTTGTCTTATTTTTCAAGTTTTTTGGACAATTTTTCAAATTTTTGTCACCTTTTTCAAATTTATTTTGACCATTTTTTAATTTTTTTGTGGACCTTTTCGATGTTATTTTTTTTGACAATTTTTTCGAAGCCTTTTTGTCTCTTTCTTTTTTTCCGATCTTTTTTTCCAATGTTTTTGTTGTTTTTTTTAAAAATGCATGCAGACATGTCCCGGGACCTCCCTAGATAGTTGGAGCTCTCAGCCCCCACAAAGTTACGCCCTTGATTCCAGGTATTTATTACTGTCTGAACCACATTGACTGCTGCTGTATAAAGCTTGATTTATAGTTCTGTGTTGTATCTATGCCGTAGGTACTCGGGGTGCAAATCACAAGTTTTTTTGCTTGTGAACATGTCTGTGAAGGGGAGACTCGTTTGGTACCCAGAGAACCCATTTTCATTCTGATGTCAAGGGACCACTTTGAATAATGGCCATCCCAGATAGCCTAACTTTGGAGTGTTAGTTAGTTTCATATGATCAGAGGTGTCAATTCCAGGTCCAGAAAGTAAAAGTCCTGCCATGTGTTTATTCCACCAATGAACTCAGCCAACTGATTTCACTACTCAGCCTGCTGATTTCACTACTAATTAGTGAAATCAGCTGGCTGAGTTCATTGGTGGAATGAACACATGGCAGGACTTTTACTTTCTGGACCTGGAATTGACACCTCTGCATATGATACAAATATCTAGCTTCCCTATAGCTTTAAAACAGAGCTCGCTACAGCCAGGAAAGACAGGAAAGGCCTAAAAGATTCAGGGATTCTGAAAAAAAACATTCCCCCGAAACAGCGCGATCTACGTCATTTTGACGTCACATTGGTGCGCGCAAGCTCGGCTATGGCGACTGTAAAACGGCCTTTACTCTGCTAAATTTAACTATAAAGACTGCTGAACTTAACTGTCCAGCGTTCACCTAATTTTCATAGGATATCATACAAATTTGTGTGCGTAAGTTTTCGTAAGATATCATACCAACCTGTTCATGAGAATGCGATGCAATATTGTATGAAGCTTTGATTTATAATCATAAACCTGTGTGTAGCATCCTGGATATTTAGGCTCTTTGTTCACTATCAGATTTGATTCTTTGTTTGGCTTTGATTGATTTGGTATATCACAGTCCATTTACCAGAATATGATTTTGTTTATTCATACACACATTCTGTAATTCTGAATGCTTTGAAAGAGAAAAAAAGATGTACGAAATCATACAAATCTCGTGCTAATGAACATGATGTGGATTTGCACAATGAAACATTTGATGTCAGTTGAAGCATTGCTGTTGATTTATTCATTATTAAATGAATGTTGATACATGTGACTTGTCTTCAAAGCTCTGTGTTAAAAAATACAACTAATACATTAGTCCAGTATTAAGCGAGGTCGCTGCAGTCGGCAGCGGCGAAACAAGCTACAATGTAAGTTAATAGGGCAGTTGTCCAGCTTGTATTTACCTTCACAAAAGTGCTCGCTTTGCCGCTGACAGGGTCAGATTAATATTATAAGTGTCTGACAACATTATGGAAAGGATCCCTACAGAGGATCTTTAGGGATCTTTTTAAAACCTCTTTGAGACCTTTCTGTTTAACCAGAAACAGCTCTGAAGTCGCTAGCTCTAAACCCACCAGACTCCATTTAAAAAAACAATACTTTAAGCGTGTATAGAGCCAACACATGTTCACATGAAAATTGGTAAACTGTGTGTTTATTTCAACCAAAACTAGAGTTGTGATGGTTGGAAAAGTGGAAAGACGACCCCAAATGTCATATCATAGTTTTATTTTGTTTCTGTCGACTTTGAATGAAGTGTATTTCACGAAGATTAAATACTGTTTATTCACATGGAGTCTGGTGGGTTTAGCGAATGCAATTTCAAGGATGTTTTTATATCTAAAGAAAGGATCTTACTCTTTAATAGAAAGGTCGACCTCCTTAGAAATCATTTCCATAATGTTATCAGACACTTAGAATATTAATCTGAGCCTGTCAGTGGCAAAACGAGCACTTTTGTGAAGGTAAATACAAGCATTTGAATGTGCCGGCCAGTAGTTCTCTGTCGGTGAATCTGGGAGGCGGAGTTAATGAAGGAGGGGGTTGTATTTGTCACGCAGTTGAGTTCAAATATCAACAATCTTTGTGCAGAATCACTTACTGCACCTTTAAATTAATCGCCAACCAGAAAACAATCAACAGATTAAAGGGCAATGAAAATAATCTTTAGTTACAGTCTTATAGACAAGTACACTTGCTTATTGTTAAATGATAACACAACATATTAAAATATGTATGTAACAATGAGTTCTGTGAAGCAGCTAGTTGGGTATAAAAGAGTAACGCTATAATACTGACAGTTCATACTGGAGACATTTAAACTATCGGTGTGGAGTTAAACTCTGATAATACAGTACAAGTACACGAGAAGATAAGACGAGACAGAGATGAGGGTGAGATTGTAAATGAGGGCTGAAGAATGAGATGTGATTCCTTTAAAGAGCCCCTGACCCGATCTCGTGGAGATAAACACACTCCGCGGCTTTCTGGAGCTGACGTCATGGGGAAGAAACTGTATTTTTTTTTTTAATCTGAGACATTTAGTTTAAAATGACTTAGTTTGGCAATCGAAAAAATAAAATCATAAACAGATTAGTTCATAAGAAATGATAAATAATATATTCAAAGAACAATAGGAACATATAGGAGTAGATATGAAAGGACAAAACGTGTGATTGGAAAAGAAACAAATGGTATATATGGTTAGAGACGCAAACTATATCCTAAAATATAAAGTATATGTCTTTTTATTTAGCTTTTTAAAAGATCATTTTTTGGGGCTTTTCCCTTTATTTGATAGTGACAGTGGATAGACAGGAAAGGTGGGCGAGAGAGGGGATGACACGCAGCAAAGAGCCGCAGGTTGGTTTCGAACCCGGGCCACTGCAAAGGACTCAGCCCACATGGGGCGCACGCTCTTACTGGGTGAGCTAGAGATCGCCCCAGTATGTGTCTTTTTAAAATCTTTTTTTGGTGCTTTCGTCACTAGTTTTTTTAAAGCTTGATTTAGACGCACGCTTTCAACGTGTTCAACGTTCGCTTTCGATGCTCAGCGCCCACTTTCGATTCTTTTGATGCACGCTTTCGACATTTATAAAAGTTAATACATGCAGGAATACCCTGATTACTAAAGGAGTCAGTTTTTAGCCGGGGTAAGGTGTTCACATGGCGTTTTATAAAGTGGGGTATTGGGTTAACCCGAATAGAATCTGGTTTTGAAACTGCATGTAAACACACTGACACGCTCAGACTTTTTCAGACATTTCAGTTCTTCTCAGTTTCTCCAGTATAGATGGAGAGAATCACTGAATCACGAATTTCACAATTATCAAGTGTGCCTCTTTTAACCAACATAAGAGTAGGGTTGGGTACCGAAACCCTTAAGCAACCGGTAGATATCGGACCCGATTAGAACGCACATTTTGGTTCGTCATTTCGGTTCCACTTAATGCGTCGACTGAAATATTTTCCCTCTGTCGCTCCGAAACGGACGAAAAATATCACCCTTTCTCTGTCTGTCTACCGTTAGCTAGCTACCGTAAATGTAGGCTACTTTTAAAATGCCATATTTTCTCTCTGGGCTCACCAATACGGATGTTAATATATTGTTAAATTTAAATCATTTTCAATTAAAAATAACGCCATAATAGAGCCTTTCTTTGATGTTTTTTTTCAGTTTTTCAAGAATCGGTTCAGCATCGGAATCGTAAAAATCCAAACGATACCCAACCCTATATAAAATTTATTTTTGATAACATAATTGATAAAATCATGCCAACAAATAACTTAGTATTCTATGCACTAAACAGGTATTTTAATTTATAAAGGCTTTAGGCCCGTCTACACATTATTGTAGGCCAAGTTTAATATGCAACTTAATTTTATACAATATATGTAGTAGGGGGTCCCTTCTCCGTCACTTTCTGTTCCTTGGCTTAAAAAAACGTTAAGGAACCCTGCTTTAAGAGATTTCTATCATTTCCTTAAATGGAAAAGAAGAGTTGTCCTCTACGAGTTCTCTGGAACTATTTATATAAAAGCTGAACAATGTGACCTAAGAGACCTGTGATTTCTGTAGCTCCATGCAGGTTGGCTTTCTGACTCAGTACAGCGCTGATAAGATGCCATGCAGGATTTAGGGCTTTAAGTATTTAAGGAGGGTAAGTTTGTTGTAACACAACCAAAGTGCGAGCAGAGGACTGATGGGATTGATAGAGGGAGAGTTGTAACCTGTCTGACTTTGGGAAGACGGGATCTGTCTTATACCCAAACACAACAGAACAGTTATTTATCGTTCAACAGTTTGGCTCCACATTCTTCTGTGTTCTGTGTTAATCGTTCCTCAACTCTGTTAATCTTTCTGTGGAGCTTTCCCAACAAGTCCTTCAAACCACACAACGATATCGGTGGTTTGTTCCTGCCCTCTAATACGACCCACGGGAGAGTTTTAATAAATTAGCGCCCTAGCGCTGGCGGGAAAAATGACCTCATATCTAAACCAGAAAACGACAGTAACGGTCGCAGTTTGGTTACGTTTACGCACAAAAACTACAACCAAACTACAACCAAACTTGTGGTTTGGGTAAAAATCTGACGTTACGTCACGTGACGCAGAACGTGTTTAAGGCTTAGCGTATGTGTAACCGAATGTATCTTTTAACCGGCTACGCCTGCTGCACACACATAGCGTAGGATCGTGTGATACGTAGGCGAGAGGGAGAGCTTTTGCTTTGGGATTGTAGTTGTTTCTTTGTTTTGTTTTTCGGAGCCGGCACAGCGCCGTGAAACGTCAATCTACTGAAAGTCCTGTGATGACCTTTCTTCCTGCTTTGCTCCCGTCATAACTACCACGGCCACTAAAGGGCGCAGCCGCTCGAAAGGTAAATATAAGTCGTAATTGCTGCTTGAATAAACAAGGTCTGGGAGAGTTTTCCAGGGAAGGCCAGTTTCAGCTTTCCTCAACTCAACTGTTGGTTGTTTTGGGGACTTTACCTCAAAATCAGACCCTCTAGATCTGGTCACTCTCTAAACTACATCTGTAGATGTAGTTTAGTTTAAAGTCTATTGTACTCTAAACTACATCTACAGATGTAGTTTAGTCTAAAGTCTATTTTACGTACATTGTTGGATTGGAATTTCCTTCGCTTATCATTCGAGTGGTTTCAGTAGATATCTCGCAGCACAATTTGGGGTGGTAGTAGCTCAGTCAGTAGGGAGTTGGGTTGGGAACCGGAGAGATGCCAAGTTCACTTCCTGGGCACTGCCAAGGTGCCCTTGAGCAAGGCACCAAACCCCCCCACCAACCGTTCAAGGTGCCTGTCCAGCAGTCGCAGCCCACTCACTACATCTACATCTCTCCATTTGTGCATGTAAAAGGACCTGAGCATGTGTGTGTGTGTGTGTGTGTGTGTGTGTTTCAGGCCTGTGTGTAGTGTGTAATAACATTAATTATAAATTGTAACTGGGGATTCATTTAAAAAAAAAAAAGTAGAAAAAACTAAGTATAAGTAAGTAAAGCTGCAAAGATGAATCAATTAGTTGTCAACTATTAAATGAATCTGCCAATATTCTGATAATCGATTAATCGGTTTAAGTCATTTGTTGGGAAAAAAAATTCTCTGATGTCATCTTGTTAAATGTGAATATTGTTCTAGTTTCTTCTCTCCTCTGGTACAGTAAACTGAATATCTTTGAATTGGGGACAAAACAAGACATTTGAGGACGTCCTCCTGGGCTTTTTGGGGAAACACTGATCCACATTTTTCACCATTTTCTGATATTTTATAGACCAAACATCTAATCTATTGAGCCAGAACATAATCGACAGATTAATCGATCATAAACTCGAGATTGATATGAGCAGAAAGTTGAACATATTATTGGATATCTTCGAATGTAAACGCTAAAAAGAAACAATCCAATGTAGAGCTTGAATCTTAACGATTTCCTCAAACTAAAGTGATTTCTTATAAACAGCAGCGTTGGTTCGAGGCCCTTGGAGTAAACAGGTAATTAGACATGAAGAGGGCCGATAGCATCTGTTTTGACGGCGTTCTGAAATCTGACAGTATCTCTCAGCGTCTCTCGGTGTCTCAAGCCGTACACAAACACGCTCATCAGATAAAGGAGCTTGTTGAAGGGTGAAGCCGAAGGTTAGGAGGACAACTATTACTTTTGCACTTGGCTTTTGTAATACCTGCACTTCCGCCGACTCAAAGCGACACGGTACATTGATTCACAAATACAGAAGCCTTTAAAACAACATCCTCTTGTCTGGATGCCTCAGATGGCTCGAGGAGTGGCTCTAAATCTTTCTCTGCGCCGCCTGGATTAACTGGATTTAAAGCAAGTGAAGGATGAAAAGCAGTGAGGAGGAGTGTATAAAAGCATTACTGCCTTATCTCTAGTGTTTTTTTTGGCAGCCTGTTTTAGTCTAGCCTTTGTGTCAAGCTGTCATTTTAGTTTTTATTAGTTTTAGTCACGTTCATACTCTGTTTAGTGTAGTCAAGTCAAACTAAAAGTCTGAGCATTTTAGTCTTATTTCAGTCAGAATTATCCATGACTATTTTCGTCTAGTTTTACTCGACGAAAACTGATGTTCTCTATAGAGAAGTCCCTCCCCCTCAGGTGGTCACCATGGGACCTTATACTGGGGAAAAAAAATGGATAGGTCATAAAACTCAAAAGAGACAAGACTCTGTGTCCAGGGAGTATGACTTAACGGTACCAGCGTTTTAATCCAAACCACGATCTTTTTTTCTAATCTTAAAGCTTTAGTGCATAACTTTTTGATATTAATGAACGTCTGTTACATTCAAGCCATTGCCAAATGAGTTGCTACAAAGATTTGTCGATTAAATCAACTAATCGATTAGTCGACCAAATCGTGTGAGTTGTGCCTGCCAGACACTAGACGACTCTGAAAAGACTAAAAGTCTGACACCATCTCACATCTAAAGACACTCATGTCATAATGCCACTGAGTTTTGAGTCACAGACTAGAAGATTTTACTACCAAGACTTCAAACTTATAGGATATCAAACCTGTTGATTTTGTTGGAACGTCAAGACGATAAAAGACTTTCGTGTGTAACTTTTTGATATTAATGAACGTCCGTTACATTCAAGCCGTTGTCAAATTAGTTGCTACAAAGCTATACAACAACTCTCTCTGTATTTCTCAGTAGGACTATGTTCAGAAGATTGTGGCGTCCGGCGACTTTCCCGCGCAGAAACTCGAGTGAAGATAAAGACCTCTTCTGAAGAGTCCACCATGTTAATTTAATCCTCCGTGTCCTCCTTGGCTACTAGCCGCTGTGTGGGGGAGGGGTGGGGGTGCGTGATCACAGAAGGCTTGTATCATGTGGACTTGCCGATAATTTTGTTGTCATTACTTAGAATTCCTCATGGGGGCACCTTGTCCTGTATTTCCAGCTAGAAAACGCGCATCTCTCTCCTCCCTCCATTGTTGTTTACGTTTGTGTCGCTGCGTGGCAAACGTGAACTGTCCTCATGCTGAAAACGTGACTTGTCGCATACGTGACTTCACTCCCCGAGACGCAAGAAGAAAGCAAAAATATATATTTTTACTAAGGAAAATGACAAATAGTAACGCACAGTGACTTGGATAAGTAACTTTAATCTGATTACTGGTTTGGAAATAGTAAGGCGTTAGATTACTCGTTACTGAAAAAAGTGCTCAGATTAGAGTAACGCGTTACGTGGCATCACTGGCGGGTATAAATAGTCACGGCTATTTCATGACGTCACATTTGCACGCGCCAGCTGGGCTGCGGTTGCTGTAAAACACGCTTTAAGTCCCATGGTGGCCGAGCGGAGGGGGGAGGGGGGTGATGATAGATTTTGTACACGGCTACATAAAGATTTTCTGGGATATGGGAAGCAGGTAAATGCTAAAAGACACACAGCGTTAAGAAGAAGTTTATCTTCTTTGTCTATACATTTAGGGGATCTGATTGTGAGATGCAGTGTGGTCGTGGAGCCGTCGTCATGCTCTTCGAGGTGGCCAATGAGGCTTTGAAAAACAAGCAGATCTTCATAACAGATGAGGAGAAGCAGCGAAGCCCGACCACAAAGACAGCCTTTGTCAGTGCTCCAATATGCCGTGACTGTCTGACAAATTTGCTGGGAGTTGATAAGGAGGTTTAAAACAGCCCTGATCTTTTCACATGGGAACGCTCGTAAACTTCCTCGGAGAGTGTAACCGGATCCCTCGTGTTTCAAGCTACCAGTAGAGCAGCTGCCTTTCTTCTCCCATCAGCAGCTCGTCTGATGGTTAACGTTGATTGTGCGGCCGCGAGCGGCGTGCAACAGGAAGAAAAAGACACGCAGACGGAGAGAGAAGAGTCATTTTCCACTGTTGTTACCTGCGGGATGAAGATATAAAGTAATGGGACAGTTTACTTCAGATTAAAGCGATTAGAGAACAGTATGACAAGGAGCGTCCATTGTGCGCTTCAGATAAACAACTTGCTCACGGAGAAGGGCGAAAACTAAACACACCAGGGACAACAACGTTACAGCACAAGTGTACGTGTCCTGGGGCATGTTGCTTGGAATAAAGCTCTGCACTGTCTGCATCTCAATAGTCTCGCATTGCCAGCTCTATCTCCACAGTGCTGTGGAGTAAGGTCTGGCGGGTCTGGCTACACCATTGATGCATTCTGGGATAGGAGAAAAAAAAACACTCTGGGTTGGTCGCATTTCTTTAAAGGTGCCCTGCAACACGTATTTCATTACTTTGTGGTAATGTCTGAAGTTCTACCATGGACATTTTTTGTGGAAAAAATGCCTTGGTTACCTTGTTTCAAGCCATTCTAGCGTGGTATAGAAAGCCTGCAGGAAGACTCAGCTTGATTTGTGCCAGTTCTCATTAATATTCAACAAGCTAAGCTGCTTGAATCTGATTGGCTAACAGCTAGCCAATAAGAGCCTGGCTGTCAGAATCCTTGACCCAGCCCAACTGGGCGAGCTCATGAATAGTAATGAGAAATTGAGCAAAATTACACCATAAAAATGTCATTGTAAATGGAGGTGCCCCTCAATGATCTCTCGAGTATAAATAATGTTTGAATGAATGAATAAACGTGGGTATTGTGTGACCACTATGATTGGACACGTTGCTCCCACATATAGTATGACATCCGCAAACCCGGTGACATCACATTTCAGTCTCAACTCTGCCTGTGGGGATTGGCACGTGTGTGTGTGTGTGTGTGAGTGTGTGTGTGTGTGTGTGTGTGTGTGTGTGTGTGTGTGTGTATGAAGACCTGTTTTTCACAGTCACTGGCGAAGAAGAAGACTAACTTTATGATACTATACCGCCCTCTACTGGAGGATACTCTGTGTGTGAGTGAGTGTGTGTGTGTGTGTGTGTGTGTGTGTGTGTGTGTGTGTGTGTGTGTGTGTGTGTGTGTGTGTGTGTGTGTGTGTGTGATTGTATAAAGACAAATAGCATACACTGCTAATTGTACCAGGGGTGCAAATAGCCTCACCCTTTTTTATATTCATATTAAAATCATGAGCTTTTACAGCATAAAAAAATGTATTTGTTACATATACATGTTTTAGTAAGTTGATAACTTATTTTAAGAAGTAGATCAAAATGAAAATAATTAAAAGTGTCTCAACTTAAATACATATTGATTATGAATAAACACTTTTACCTTTTCTTAACAAGAGAAAATAATTGAGTTAGTGCTACTTGTCATTCTACTGAGCATCTTTCAAAAGCTGAGTTCAGTACTGAACTTGCCCAGAAATGTTTTGCTGCTTGACCAGTCTTCCACAAGACAAAGGAAGAGCAGGTTTGCAAGAAAAGTGTCTTGTTTTATTTGCAACATGTACTAACTGTATAAGCATACAGAATTGGTTTTCACACATTAAAATTGAAGTTGTGGCTTGTCCTAAGCTAATTCACCTACTGTTGAGTTAGTATACTTTTAGCTAGCTATATAGTGTCTTAAGAGCACCATGCTTCAGAGCAGTCTTTTGTATCTTTTGTTTGCAGTGGTATCTTAATGATGTTAATTGGCACTGAACTGCCATTAATGTTTGCATTGTGAAAAATCATGGAGTAAGACCAAAGCACATTTCTGTGCAGTTTTTTGCAAGCAGATTTCTTAGTTTTAAAATGAATTGGATTTGTAAAATTTGCAAATTTGAAACACCAAGAAGGACTGATCTCTTAAAACATTATATCATATTTTAATTCAAAACAATACAGATTGGTAATTTGTACAGTCCAAGTCTTATAAACCTCATTCTTTGGTCTTTTTTCCAAGTGATGTAATTATTAAAAACCCAAATTCATAGAGGAACAGTTTAGCATATTTTTCTTACTCACAGGATGAGTCTGTGGAAAAAAGGAGAGAGGTTGCTATCCGTGGCTTAATGGTGTATCTCAGTGAAAAGGAGGAGGATCTCTTTAAAGAGCAGTTGGTAAATCAGACACTTAATTAAAGGAATACACCACCAGAATGCATGTCCAAATTCTAGCAGCGATGTTTCCCCATTGGAATGAATGGCAAACGGAGCTATAGCTAGCTTCCTCGTAACGACTAAGCAAACATTGGTCCGACGGCAACGTTGTGTCTCTGGCCAAAAATAGTCGCGGTAGGACGGCATAAATCGGAAAAAAGATGTTACACAGAACATTTCCTAAAAATGCATTCAGATACATTTGTACATGTCAACAGTTTTGTGGGGTTGCCTGTATAATTGTTATTTTTACTTTTAGCTACGTGTACTTCAACATATACCATGTTGTAAATCAGTTGTAAGTGGACGTCCACTAAGTGACGTCCTTTACACGTGCATTTATAGTCCATCATGCCCCTCTATGAAATCAATTGTGATAAAGCTGCGCTAAACCCTTGCATGGTTAATACTGCAATAATTAATTTAATTCGCCAAGTTTTTAAAACGTTGTGAAGACGTCCACTGACGTCCTTTACACGTCTATAGCCAAGGCTGTGGATAGTCGTCCACTGACGTCTTTTACATGTCAAGCAAAACAGAAAAAGAAACACGATTAGTATACAAAGTACATTTACTTTATGTTGTTTAAATAAATTATAATTATACAGTGCCCAGTGTGGTTAAGTGATTGCAAAGCGGCTGCATTTTAGTCATTATTTCAACCTGTTGTACCTGATGTATTCTTTGTTTTTTGTTTTTAAATGAATGTATGCATACATGTAAAACATAAATATATCCGGTCACCATTTATGTCGGAGTTGGATGTAATCATTGACATATATAAAATGTAATTGCCATTGACAGGGAAACTGCTGCCAAGATGTAGTAACAAAAGATCTTGCGATATTACAAAATCCCGCGATAGGATAGATTATCTCGCGAGATGTTAACGCGTTCTCCCCATAGACTCCGGAGCCAGTAACTTGAACGTTGAACAACCACGAGGAGAGGAGGAATTGACCCTTTTCATCCAGATGTTTGCAAAGTTTGTATACATGTTATGCTATAACATGAAAAGGGAATATTGAAACGCAGAAATAAAAGCACAATTTCTAACTATGACACTTTATTTTTAACTCACCATCAACATCCAGTGGTTGTTTTGATTGACAATGCCAATGATTATTTTGAACATCAATGGATCAAGCTAAAATTAGAAAACATGGGTAGAAAAGGTACATTTATACATCCCTTGGAGGGACTAACTCAGAGATGCATAAATAAATACTTGAGTCTATATGTACTGTAAAATCTCCACATACTGTACGCAGTTTGCTGTTATTATTCCAAACATCAGTCATGGCAAACGTGCCCACAGCAATTGCCTTTTCCCTTGTTCGCCCATTGTGCTCTTTGACCAGGAGCTCCAAGTAGGCATTAATAACCTGAGATGAAATGACATACAGTATCAAATAGGATCTGTTTATAACTGCATATATAACTGCATACATTCCCTATGTAAACACCCTGTACCTCACTCTCTAACTGTTTGGGGCTGTTCTTGCTATATCTGCATAAAACAGTTTGTAGGGCCCAACTTTTGGAAAGAAGAATGCATGGATTCTTTCCTTTCCATGCATCCATCACACCTAGGGAAAATAACAAAATACATAAGCACAGCATATTGAATAGTGCAATATTCATCACATAATTTGCAATGAATAGATGTCATTACTTACGAGTATTTCTTTAATGCACATTCATTAAAGCTTTAGTGCGTAACTTTTTGATATTAATGAATGTCTGTAACATTCAAGCCGTTGCCAAATGAGTTACAAAGCAAATTAAGACTATCAGCTCCACACAACTCTCTCTGTATTTCTCAGTATGACTATGTTCAGAAGATTGTGTTGTCCTGTGACTTTCCGGTGCAGAAATTTGAGTAAAGATAATGACACAGATGGCTTGTATCATGTGGACGCGCCGACAGTGTTGTTGTCATTACTAAGAATTGGGACAGAAACTACGCACTGTAGCTTTAAATATAGGTAAATAAAAGAAACAATGCTTCTTAGCTAAACGTACTGATATTGTAATCATTCCAAAGCAGTTGCCTTTCTATAAATTCACATTGACAAACTGTGTGATCAGGTGCTACTACTGTAGAGTGAAAGAAAGACATACATGTATCAGTGGTAGCTGATACAGTGTAGCTCAAGGTGGAAGCAGAGGTGGAGGCAGGGATGGATGTGGAGGTTGAAGCAGGGGTGGGAGTGGAGGCAGGGATTGAGGCAGAGATTGAGGTTACCCCTGTGGAGTTGAGGATCTTATGTGGTATTCTTTCCTTTTCCTCAATGTGTATTTTCAGGTGGTCGTGTTGATTTTAGGAAAAACACGACCTCCCTCACTTTCCAGATCAGCACTTTTGTCCTGTAGAGCTACGACTGTGAAAGGCCCCAAGAAGTCAGGCTCCAACTTTCCTCCCTTTCGCTGCTGGCTTCTCACATTCAACCGCCACACTTTGTCACCCACCTTGATATTTGATATGATAGACTTTTTGTTTTTGATGTAGGATCTTTTTGTTCGAAACACTCAGCATCTCAAACACTTCCTCAAAAACTCCTGGCTCCAGCTTTACATGCTGCATCCTCCTTTGCAGTGTGCAGATGTTAGGCAGTAGAATCTGCTGAAGGATTTTATAACCAGTGGTGCCAGCGGTGAATCTTATTTGTATTGCTTTTTTTTTTAATTGTCTCCTTTCCCCACCATATTCCTCTCTTTTCCTGTACTTGTTCTTGTTCTCTCACTCATTGTTCAATAAAAAATACATTTCATTAATTCATCCAAGTGTAATGAGTTGTTATTCGTTAATATATTTGATGCTTTGCAGATGGCCCTAACCCAGTAGAGTCGAAATGTTGCATCTACCGTATTTTCCGGACTATAAGTCGCACTTTTTTTCCTACTTTGGCTGGTCCTGCGACTTATAGTCAGGTGCGACTTATATATCAAAATATATATAATTTAACATGTTTTTACATGTTAATTCATACTGAAAACATCACCGTCTACAGCCGCGAGAGGGCGCTCTAGGCTTGTGACAACTAGAACGCTGCTCCTAAAGACAACTGAGAAAGAAAAGAGATAACAAACTGCAGGTAGTAAAATATGTAGCCCGAAAACGGTAATCGAGCAGCAGAAAGAGAGTTTGAAATGAGGGAGAAACTTATGAGGGAGACTGGTGAAAAGGTGACTCTTACTGCAATGAAGAAATCAGAGAAAGCTAATCGACTAATTGGCTAATCGCGAGCTGAAAGCAAGACGGCCAGAGCTGGAAGAACGAGTCTGGAGGGGCTCGTTAACGGTGCAGCTACGTCTCCACACCTTTTAATACCTCCATGCTCCACGCCCTGGTAGCTAGTTGTTCTGGGTGCTATTGTATAGTTCAATAACTGTTAATGTGTTACGTTAACATACCGGACACCTACCGTATTCAGCGTATTGTTCTGTGTGCTATTGTGTAGTTGAATAACTCTTGTATTTATATTCTAAATAAATGCGACTTATAGTCCGGTGCGACTTATATATGTTTTTTTCCTCTTCATGACGCATTTTTTGACTGATGCGACTTATTCTCCGGAGCGACTTATAGTCCGAAAAATACGGTATATTAAATATTGGGAGTTTAAAACAGTGTTGCGGACATTACATTTTTTTTCGTTTTTAGTCTTAAAATGATCATGTGTGTGGTCAACTCCTGTCTCATCAGAAGAATGCTGAATGGACTGTTGCTACTCTGCTTTCTCAATCGCTCTCTGACCACGGGTAAGTGAATCGGAATTACAAGCAAAATCAAGGAAAATACAATAGTCCAGATGTGCAAAAAAGATCATGTTTGATCATCTTTGATTTAAAAACAGATGTAGTAAGGTTAAGGTTAAGCCGCTAAAGACAGTAGCCTAGTGCTACCCATGCTAACAAAGGACGTGAAGCTTTCCCTCCAAAACTTAAAAACGTATCTATACATAGCTTTCAGTTGTCACTCTACCAAATGTAAAACTGACATTTAGAATGCAATAACAATCAAACAAGTACATGGGTATGGGTTTTTATTTATATTTACCATTCAATATCAGAATCGCTGCGGTCAGTCCCATAGGGGAACATGACAGCGCTGCGTGTGTTTGGAACTATACAGGTGTACATGAACCACTGACCCCCCGCTAACGAGATCAACGAGTGTCACAACTTTATGTCTCTCTCGAGTATCAATAATTGAATTTGAATGAATGAATAAACGTGGGTACTGTGTGACCACTATGATTGGACACGTTGCCCCCACACATAGTATGACATCCGCAAACCCAGTGACATCACATTTCAGTCTCAACTCTGCCTGTGGTGTGTGTGTGTGTGTGTGTGTGTGTGTGTGTGTGTGTGAGTGAGAGAGAGTGTGTGTGTGTGTGTGTGTGTGTGTGTGTGTACCTACTTTTTCACAGTCACTGGTGAAGACGAAGACCAACTTTATGATACTATACCGCCCTCTACTGGAGGATAGTGTGTGTGTGTGTGTGTGTGTGTGTGTGTGAGTGAGTGAGTGAGTGAGTGAGTGAGTGAGTGAGTGAGTGAGTGAGAGAGTGAGTGTGTGTGTGTGTGTACCTACTTTTTACAGTCACTGGTGAAGACGAAGACAAACTTTATGATGCTATACCGCCCTCTACTGGAGGATAGTGTGTGTGTGTGTGTGTGTGTGTGTGTGAGTGAGTGAGTGAGTGAGTGAGTGAGAGAGTGAGTGTGTGTGTGTGTACCTACTTTTTACAGTCACTGGTGAAGAAGAAGACTAACTTTATGATACTATACCGCCCTCTACTGGAGGATACTCAGTGTGTGTGTGTGTGTGTGTGTGTGTGTGTGTGTGTGTGTGTGTGTGTGTGTGTGTGTGTATAAAGACAACCTTTATGATACCACCCTCTACTGGAGGATACTCAGTGTGTGTGTGTGTGTGTGTGTGTGTGTGTGTGTGTATAAAGACAACCTTTATGATACCACCCTCTACTGGAGAATACTCACTGTGTGTGTGTGTGTGTGTGTGTGTGTGTGTGTGTGTGTGTGTGTGTGTGTGTTTTTGATACTACTACTACTTTAAAACCTAGTTTTGGCTGATTTGACGTCTACTCAGGTTGAAGATGTGCCAGAGCTCAGATGGGAATGTATTAGGTCACAAATCTGTTCTACCAATAAGGATGACAAAAGGTTTTAATTTGTTAATTCTCTACTTATAACTATAATTATACACAGTACCGTAAGCAGATGATGATAGGTTGGATATTTCAGCATTCATGTTTTCAACTGTATTTCATATCTTCTATGTAGGGTACTACACAAGAAGGTTAGTGTGGGGACAACCTTCGCCCACAGCAATAGATGGGAATGTGAGAATCTATTGGGAGCATCGGCCATAAAAGGTGTAGTTTGGAAGTAAACTGATCCACTGAAATAGATAGCTTGGATTGTGTGAGGAAAAAAAGTGAAAGGAGGAGTTATTTTGAGGTTTGTAGAGACACTTTGGGTACATGCTCTTAGGAGTGTGCACACATGGTTATCTCCCTCTCTAGGAGAGAAACCTTGGTATATACATTTGGTGCATGTCAACTGTTCTCCCTTTCATGAAAGTTTGTTTTTTGTGTGAATAAAGCTGCATTAGTCTGAACTCCTTGTACTCAGCAGTTGTTCAAGTCTTCATCTCATTTCCAGATATTTCCCCATATACCAGATGATAACTCGAGTAGGTTTATAATGAGTCATAGACATTTTTTGAGGACATAGACCGAATACCGAAATGTTACATACATTGCTCTGGAAAAGGTGGTAATTAAAAAATAAAAAGCCCATTCACTTGTCAAACTCCTGGTGGTTTTACAGTATGTTCAAACTGGAAGAATAAAAACAAACCAACACCTCAGACAGGACATCGAGCAGAGCTGTCAAACTTAACTTCCCTAAGGGCCAGACTAGAAACAGAGAATCACATTAAAGGGCCAGTACAGTTGTATTGTACAGTTTATTGATATGCTTTTATTTAAGAGAAAAGTCAAATATCTTTGACTGTATTGTTGCACGTCTCATATCGTCTTCTCACTTCCGGTTTGGTCGACATAAAGCCCTAAAAAAAGTTCCTTAGCCATCATAGGAAAAAACTGCCAAAAAGGTCACAAAAGCAATAAAAGTGTAGAAAAAGAGCCCCAAAAAACGCCAGAAAAAATGGCAAAAAGTGCCCCAAAAAAGTAAAAAAAAAAAAAAAAGAAAGTGGCACAAAGGTTGAAAAAGTAAAAAAAAACTAGGTGGGCCAAAATTCATTGAGAACCTAAATTGATGTGGGCCTGATTAAAGTCTGCGAGGGGCCAGATTTGGCCCGCGGGCCTTGAGTTTGACACATGTGACATAAGAGCATCAAAGCAAATCCTGATTTAGTTCAGTTTAGATTTAAAGAACACACACACACATACACTGGATGCTTTATTAGTCTTTCTAGCTACATGGGTTTAGTTAATAATCTGGCTATAATAAAATCACGTTGGTTATGTAGGCTAATCGCTGACAACCGGGACAATTTCATAGTGGTTTGTGTAAACCGGGATATTTTAGCGTCCCAACACAGCTTTTGTCAGGACTCGGGACCGGTCACCCTATATGATAGCCTACATCTAGTGTTGGCAGAAGGTTTAAAAAAAAAACAAAAAAAACTACTTATCAAGCTGTCATTCGCCGGCAGGCAGGGTGTACGTATTCAGATGAAGACGTTACGGTAGCTAGCTAACTAGTAACACTCACCTTTGCTTTGATTATGAAGATATTCCTGTTTTTCACCTCCCATACGACAGCGTTGTTAACCCATCCACTCTTGAAAAACAGATAGCTGTCTGTACTTTTGTAGGCTTTCATTTTTTGTGCGGTGTAAGGTGACGGATTCTCTATGAGATAGATGTAAATATCTCCAAACTCCAAGTCAGGTAGAGACATGGCCAGCTTCAAAGCAATGAAAACCTCAGCGGGTGCTGTGTATGGATCACAAGTTCCGAGTATGTTAATCTTTTCATTATATCTAATTTTAACATTTGGTGACATATGGTCTAAATAGTTGATTGATAGTATTGGAAATCGGCAAGGCTGCAATTCCCGTGGCTGGCCACTGATGTCACTATGGTTCTGTGATGTCTTTTACCCTCCGAGCTCACAGAGGAAATTGGATATTGAGGTGCATAGCTTGACATAGCAGATATTTTTGACCGCTCAAGACTTTATTTGCAAGACTTTTTTATAAAACCTGGTTATGGACTACCTGGGAACCATGAAGGATATTCTGGCAGTTGCCACAGAGATTTATGCCTTGATCAAAAAGGTTAAAGCCCACAAGGAGCAGTGTTTCCGCCTTGGTAATCGGTTACAATCTCTGGAACATGTTTTGAAAGCCCTCACCTTGCAAGGGCAGGCACAATCATGTGAAAACATCAAAGTGTCACTCTGCAAGCTTGTTACAACCCTGCAATCCGCAAAGACAATAATTAATACCTTCACAGACTCAAATTGTGTTAAACGTGTGTTTAACATGTTGAAACATGAAGCGGAATTCTGTCAGTTAAACAATGACATTCATGAGACAGTGCAGGACCTAATTTTAAATATTGTGGTCGAACAAAGAGCCAATACGTTAGAGGTGTTGCACCTGTTGTCCAAACAGGCTGACGAGCTCGAAAGGCAACTCTACAAGAGTACGTTAAGGGGAGGGCTACTGGACAATCAGGAAGCAAAAATAACAGCACTTCAAAAAGCCATGGATTCATTTGATGACCAACTTAAGGAAGTTGCTGGCATCTCTGGATCCAATAAAAAATAGTAATTAGGGCTGAAACGATTCCTGTGTCAAGGTTTCAGGGAATGTAGCAGCACTGTCTTTCGCTGGACGTTTTGTTGGTCAATGTGAGATGTTGGAATCACACACACGTCTCGTATTCATTTCACAAACAAGGAATGGATCAACCCGTTCTCACTCACGCTCTCAGAGGGCACGTGGGACTGCTGTGATTGGTTGAAGTCGCGGGAAACTTCAGGTTATTGGTCAAATTTGTTGCAGCGATTGGTCAACATTGCGAGTTGCACCAAATTCCCGTTGAATGGTTGAATTTGTGTGTTTTGAAAAAGAACACTCTGCAGAGGCTTCTGTCACTGGGATGGTCAGAAAAAGCATGAATACACTCGCAGTGATGCAGCTGTTCTCCACGATCAGCATCTTCATCAGCTGTTGCACTTTAATTTGTGAGATACAGTCTTTCAAGCATGCACAGAGTGATAACAATTGCATTGGGAAATCAGTAGTAATGGCATTCCATCCATCCATCCATCCATCTTCGTCCGCTTATCCGGGGTCGGGTCGCGGGGGCAGCAGCTCCAGCAGGGGACCCCAAACTTCCCTTTCCCGAGCCACATTAACCAGCTCCGACTGGGGGGATCCCGAGGCGTTCCCAGGCCAGGTTGGAGATATAATCCCTCCACCTAGTCCTGGGTCTTCCCCGAGGCCTCCTCCCAGCTGGACGTGCCTGGAACACCTCCCTAGGGAGGCGCCCAGGGGGCATCCTTAACAGATGCCCGAACCACCTCAACTGGCTCCTTTCGACGCAAAGGAGCAGCGGCTCTACTCCGAGCTCCTCACGGATGACTGAGCTTCTCACCCTATCTGGTGAAAGGCAAAACCAACTCCGTTGTCTGGGAACAGTTTGGCTTCGCGGAATCCGACGATGAGCAAAAACATGCTACGTGCAAGATTTGCTACATGGTAGTGCCTGCAACACAAGGGAACACCATGAATTTGTTTAACCACTTGAAAATTAAACGCAGAGTGACCTATGACAATCTAATAAAGAAACAGAAACAGCGACCAACAAGCCCCTCAACATCCTGTGCAACCCAGGCATCAATAACAGAGACAGTCTACAGTGCAACTCCCTATCCGTTGACTTCGGAAAGGCACAAAAAAATAACTGTTGCCTATCATTTAGCTAAAGACATGCGCCCCACTAGCACAGTTGACAACTCTGGATTCAAGAAAATGGTCAATACGTTGGATAAGCGTTATGCTTTGCCATCTCGACACTATTTCTCGAGAGTTGCTCTGCCAGACTTGTTCAACAAATGCCATGTAAAAGTGGCTGACGACGTGACCAAAGCAGAATACTTCGCAATCACAACGGATATATGGTCTAGCCGAACCATGGAGCCATATATTAGCCTCACAATCCACTATATTGATGCCGATTTCCGTTTGAACACCAAATGCCTCCAAACAGCGTTTATTACTATGTGTCACATTGGCGCATTTACAGAAATGTTGATTAATGTGCATTGTCCTAATCAAATAAACTTACTTATAAGAGATGCAAGAGATTGTAATTGTGTCTGCATTCTACTTTACAACTGTATGTAAATGTGTTAAATGTTTCCCTGTTTATGTGCTTTAGCAATACTCTGTCAATATGGTCATGCTAATAAAGCCTCTTTGAATTTGAAATAAAAGACGATAGGGAGTTACCTATGATATGTGGTGATTTAATTATATGCAAAACAACAGCAACAACAATACTAGGAAAATTAATAAATAATAAGTCAGTTAGGCTACATGTGACATGTGATTGTTTATCTCACACTAGCCTTATTCTACCATTAGTCTACTACTAGCTTAGGCTATATAGTATACTATAATAATAATAATAATAATAATAATAATAATAATAATAATGTAGCGCTCCCCTCAGTATTTATATTGATGAGGGCAGGGCTTTTGGGTTCTTTAAGATATTTATCAAATGTGTTTTAACCCTGATCAACTCAGTTTTAAATTTTATCTTGGATCTCTCTTTTTCAGTAAACACATGACATGTTTTTCTAAACCTACCTATAACTTCACCTTTCTTAAGTTATAGTTTAAACAAAGATTTTAACCATATGTGTCTATATGTCTCTCTCAGGATAAAATTATAACCTCTTTCCTGGTAAATAATAAAGTAACACAAAACAAGGTTTTAGAAAAATATATATCTCAATTATTTACTCACTAAAGAAATGATTATCTCCAATGAAATAAGAAAATGAAATAAGGATATACTTTTTCTTTTATAAACCTTCAACATAAACTGTCCCTCTATTTTAAAAAGGAAAATACTGCAGCTAAATTGTCCCTATTTTTAAGACAACTGTAAATACTGTACCATATATAAATGCACATACAACAATTTAAACACTTTTAACTCAACTGGATTCATTCAGAAAGCCTCAATGTACCAACTTCAAAGTCACTCAAACCTACATAATTTGTGGGCCCACACACACCTTAATGCAGTCTAAAACCGGCAACCAAAATTATTATAAAACAAAAATACGTAGCAGGCCTGATGCGGTGCTTGTGTTCGTTGCGGCCCAAAACTTAATGACCGTGTCCCTCGTTAGCGAGCAAACAATATGAAGGATACCTTGAGTTGATAGGCTCGTTCGAGATGAGCCAGATCTGCGCAGAATCGATCACCGGCAATCGGCGCCCAATGCATGCCGGTTAGATTTGTGTCCGACTAACCCTGCGTTCATGCCACCTCGGAATAACAGGCACCGCCCCCGTGGTTACGTTGTTTTTCCGACTTGCAGCGTTCACATGGTCGGGATGCGTGTTCTTCTTCTTCTGTTATATTGGCGTTTGGCATAACAACTTTTTGCATGACTGCCACCAACGGTTGGCCGTAGCAGAGGGCATCAGGTGGGTGAAAACATGGAGGCCACAATAACAAAAGATTTGCTGTTGTTTTCTTATACGAGCATCCAAACAGCACATCGCCAGGTGTTTGTTTGTGTTATCTGCAGGACAACCAACGGGAAAAGGACACGGATAATGTGTTGTTTTTTTATACATAGGCCTATTTATGAATAATTTGAAACATATTATGTCTGTGTATGTTTCTTGGCAGAGGCATTTGTCCACAATAAACAATTTATTGTCATTGAAATATGTTCAGTGAACCAAAGTCGCCTCCATCAAACGTCAGTTGTCAACAACGCGTCCCCAACTGGGGAACTCGGGTATCAAAATCCAGCCCGAGTTTCCCACCTCTGATTCCCAACAGGACGTTACGTGAAAAACGTTATTCCGATGTCCACGAACGCACGGTTGATCCCGACCTGCTCTGACATCATGCACACGTGGGCAACGATAATCTCACGAGAAAAACTGTCAAAATTAACAGTAAATGTAAAAATGCCAACATTATGTACAAATTGTCATAAAATAGAAATTAAAATCTATTTTCATACTTTAAATTTAAGTTTTAGTCCACTGTTTATCTATGTTCACTGCAGAAGTGAAAGACTCATTATCCCCTTAAATCTTAAGAAATTAAATAATCATTTATTTAATGATAATGTGAATTATAAATGTATTTAATATGATTAATTGTGTGCATTTGTCATTAATATGTTTGTGCTTGAGTTAATAGATTTTCATCACCCTGCAACTATCTGCTCCTCCCTCCTTTTCCCTCCACAGCACATGTGTCAAACTCGAGGCCCGCGGGCAAAATCTGGCCCCTCGCAGATTATGATCTGGCCCGCATATCAATTTAGGTTCACAATACATTTTGGCCCACCTAGTTTTAGTTGCTTTTTCTGACGTCAATTTTTTTTTGTGATTTGTTACTTTTTCAGACATTTTTGTCATTTTTTCCTACATTGGTCACTTTTTCCAACATTTATGTCATTTCTTCCGATATTTTTGGGCGCTGTTTTCTATGGTGACTGAGGAACTTTCTCCTGACTTCTTTAGGACTTCATGTCGACCAAACTGTGAGTGAGAAGACTTTATGACACACGCAATAATACAGTCAAAGACTTTTTCAATTAAATAAACACATGTCAATAAACTACACGTCCTGCCCTTGATGTGATTCTTATTTTCCAGCGTGGCCCTCTGGGAAATTGAGTTTGACACCACTGCTCCACAGTGTAGCCATGTGACTGAAGTGACCAATCAGAAAAATCCCCCAGCTAGGCATCGAGCCATCCAATCAGAAAAATCCCTCTCTCTCTCTCAGACTCCTCCTCCCAGCAGTACACGAGTGTGTACTATAGGGGGAGCTCACGAGCACACGAGAAAACACCAATTTCCGTAATTACTATTCTTGTGAGGACTTTTGCTGAAAATTACAGAGCATTCATTATATACCCTCAGGAGGCTATTTTAGCATTTTTCCTTGTGAGGACCACCCAAAATGTCCTCACAAGGAAAAATGTCCTCATAAGAAAGGTTGTTTCTCAATACTTGGTCCTCACAAGTACAGACAGACAGACAGACAGACAGACAGACAGACGTTTCTTTTCCTCACTAGCATGTTTATTTCAGCTCCAGTGTTATAAACTGTAGCAGCATTATCACAATCATTTAATATTTACATCATCATACTTTCAAGCGTTCCCATTATGGATATGACAACCAACTCCCATATTTAAATCACTTGTGCGTAATCAGCATAACACTTTTATTTACATTATAAAAATCAGCTGTTCTGTCTCCTTTAAAATGTGAGAAAGTATTAGAAACATGACACGTTAAAAGTATTTCGACACAGTTTGGGAATTATAATTCAACACCTTGAAGAGATTATGGGGGGGGGGCAGTGCTGACTGCAGAAATAACACTAATTAATGTACGCTAATTAATGTACGCTAATTAATGTCACTTTTATATTCAAGCTGAGAAAACATCTTATTCATGTGAGATCCATATCACATGGGCAGCTATATTAACCCTTGTGTTGTCTTCCAGTTGTCCATTATTTGAATGTTTTTTTGTCACTTTTTTTGGTGTTTTTGTCAATTTCTTCTGCGTTTCTCTTTTTTTTTGGTTGACTTTTTGTTGTTTTTTTCAATGTTCTTTTATCATTTTTACAAGTGCTATACAATTGAATAAAACACCCAAATGTAATGAAAGTAGTGGACTGATCATTTATTTTACTTGTGAAGGGAACCATCCACGTTATTTTTTTCTCGACCATTTGGTTGAAAGAAAGCCAGATTTCTGATATAGAAACGTTTTGAAAATGGATCAAATTTGACCTGAAGACAACAGGAGGGTTAAATACAAGTTGCGTATAATATATATATATATATATATAACAGTCAGTCAATCTAAATTAGGTCACCGTGTTATTTTACCAAACATGGTGAATAAAAACTAGGGCTGGGTACCAAATTGGGCTCGACTCAGGATGGAAACGGTGGGGTGGGAGAGTTGGCAGCAGCCAGAAAAATGGCATCATAATTACAGGTGAAAAGAAAGATGCATAGAATACGACGACGCATGTCTTTGGTATGTTAAAAACGATCATACTGTACAAGCACAATTAATCTGTGGCTCAAAGGTCTGTGACACAACTGGAATCTGACGAACTCTTTGAACTTTTAGCAAAGAGACGAAGAAGATCTAAATAAATAAACTTCATAATTAAAAACAAATAAATGTGGCGGCTGCTTGCTGGATTGCATCAATATATGAAGGAATGTCTTGACTACTGAATGGAAAACAGCCGAGAGGTTGGAGAGAGCAGTAAGCACACAGGAAATGTGAAACTACAACAGGATGAGTGGAAATAAAAAGAAATAGCGTGGACTGTTTACCAGCTGATTCGCTTCGACTGGTCCCACGGTCACAGAGTGCCCTCAGTTTCAAAATTAAAGTCATGGTGCTACATTTTAGATCACAGAAAGTCTGCACTTTAAGTTTCGCTCAATCATATACTCTGAAAATGTTTTTAATGTATGTATAATATAAATATATATAAAACATTTTGATTAAGGATCATTATGTAGAGAAGGTTGAGAACTTGGACTCCGTCCCGAGTAAACAGTCTTATTTGAGCCACATTTTGGTTGGACCTGCATAATGTTTCTCAGAAATGGTGACTCATGTTTTTGAATACATATAAACACAAGCTGCCTTTCTTTCTGTAACAGGGCAGATTATTTAAAAACGAGCCTATTATTGTGCGTGATTCAGGAGCATAGTTTGCTTTAACAAGGCCGATAACTGAACCGTTACAGCTTAATCACCTTGATACTGAAAGAATCTCTCGCAATATGCACTTAAAGCAAATAACAAAGCTAATATGAAAATAGACTTTCTGCAGGCTGGCAGTTGATTTGCATTGATATAGATCTTATTTCAGATAGCTATTAGGCTAACTGAAATAAAAGCATGCCAATCGTGAGATATGGTGAAGGGTATGTGATGATGTGGGGGGGTATGGTGAAGGGTATGTGATGATGTGGGGGGGGGGTATGGTGAAGGGTATGTGATGATGTGGGGGGGGTATGGTGAAGGGTATGTGATGATGTGGGGGGTATGGTGAAGGGTATGATGATGTGGGGGGGGGGTATGGTGAAGGGTATGTGATGATGTGGGGGGTATGGTGAAGGGTATGTGATGATGTGGGGGGTATGGTGAAGGGTATGTGATGATGTGGGGGGGGGGCATTTAAATTCCAAAGGCCAAGGGAACTTTATCAGGCATAATCCTCCAAGTATATGTGCGCCTGCTCTACCCACTGATCAACCCGACCACCATTCGAAATACTCTCGACGAAGGTCTAGAGGGAGGGAAACGTTAGTTTCTTCAATAAATGGTGATGCATCGTGCTGGATCGTTCTTATTTACACAAACCAGAGGGCAAAAGAGAGGAGAGAAGAGAAGTGAAAGCAGCATTAAATATTTACGAGGCACTTGGAAAGCGCAAGTGTTGCGTTCGCCGCGGAGTGAAAGAGGAATGGGTCGTAATGGGTTTTTCATAAATACTCAATGAAATGAAAACAACCAGCATTGTGTTTCTTCCACGTCCGAAAAATACAAGCTAACAAAATAAATAAAAAGTTCCAATATTTAGAACGATAAGCGCCGTTCAACACAACTTCCTTATACGCTCTCCTTGTCATCTCCTTAAAGGAACACGCCGACTTATTGGGAATTTAGCTTATTCACCGTAACCCCCAGAGTTAGACTAGTCCATACATACCCTTCTCATCTCAGTGCGTGCTGTAATGCTGTCTGACGGCTCCAGCATTAGCTTAGCCTAGCACAGATCCTGCAGGTAACTGGTTCCAACTAGCCTACTGCTCCAAATTGTGACAAAAGTGACAAAATAACGCCAACATGTTCCTATTTACATGTTGTGATTTGTAGAGTCACAGCGTGTACAAAAAAACAACGTAACATGAGACACAGCCATCTTCTAACAGCAAACAAACCGGGAACTATATTCTCAGACAAGCTTGCTGCGAGCATATCACTCCGCCCAAGTACTATATTCTTCCACCTGAGAATATAGTTCCCGGTTTGTTTACAGTTAGAAGACGGCTGTGTCTCATGTTACGTTGTTTTTTGTACACGCTGTGACACTACAAATCACAACATGTAAATAGGAACATGTTGGCGTTATTTTGTCACTTATTCGGAGCAGTAGGATTGCTGGAACCATTCACCTGCATGTTCTGTGCTGGCCTGATGCCGCTGGAGCCGTCAGACAGCCTTACAGCACGCACGGAGATTAGAAGGGTATGTATGGACTTGTCTAACTCTGGGGGTTACGGTGAATAAGCTAAATTCCCAATAAGTCGGCGTGTTCCTTTAAAGGAAGGAGATGACAGCCCTTCTACATTTATCCGTCCTTTTAAAATCTCTGTCATCTCTGTTGCATATCCTGGTTGTGCAACGTCACTCACCTTGATTACACACATCACACACACACTTAAGTGAACAATAAGGACAGGCGTTCCCTGCCACTCCTTTACAAAGAAAGACAATAACGTTGGTTATTTCCTCAAACAGAAACACAGCGTCAGGTTCAAGCCTTCCTCCGTCAGTTCCAGTCAAAGCGTAGTTTGATTTCCCCAAACAACCTTTTCCTGTTACACTCGTCTTGCCTCCTTTTCCAGCCGCTGCTTCGTCAGGAAGTACTTGAAGAACTCGTACACCGACCAGGCGATGGCTGTGGAGGGCATCTGGTAAATAACGCGGGCTTGGGCCCCTCTGAAGAAAGCCGGCAAACCGCCGAGCCGGTACACGGTCCTGAAGGCGTTGGCCATTCCCGACAAGTGTCCGCTGACGTTCACCGAGTTGAGCGCCACGTTCTCTTGCGTGTTGAGCAGAGTCTTACAGACGTCGAGCGGCGTGGTTATCGCCGCGGAAATGGCTCCGGCGGCAGCCCCCGACACGATGTGGCTGCCGGGGTAGTAATGTCTGTGCGGGTTCAGCTGTTCCTGCATCAGCTCGTAGGTGATGAAGTGAACGGCCTGGAAGGGGATGTTCATGGTCAGCTGTGTGCTGTAGCTGCGGTAGAAGGCTCCGATTCCCTCGGTGCGCGTTACCGTTTTGAGGCAGTCCCAAAGCCCTCGATATGGCGAGTTGTACATCTGCATCCTCTGCTTCACCACTGAGCCATGGAAGGACACAAGTAGCCGCGTTAGCATGTTTCACCACATACATGTCATATTCGTTCGATACAATTTTATACTTGGCACTTAAAAAAGGACAAATCCAGCGGTAGGGCTAGGCGATATATCGATATCGTGAGATGAGACTAGATATCGTCTTAGATTTTGGATATCGTAGTATCATGATATTACATAAGTGTCTTTTGCTGGTTTTAAAGGCTGCATTACAATAAAGTGATGTACTTTTCTGAACTTACCAGACTGTTCTAGCTGTTCTATTATTTGCCTTTACCCACTTAGTCATTATATCTACATTACTGATGATTATTTATCAAAAATCTTTGTGAAGATATTTTGTATAGATATATATAACCTGTTTATTATTTATTCATTTGATTTTGCAACTGTTCACTGAAATAGCTGGTTTCTATGAAACTATTTGTGACATGTCATATTTGGCTTTGACTGAACTGCTCTCACTTTGCGTGGTCCATATCGCCCAGCCCTATCCAGCGGTCAGTGTAAAGCTTATTAGTTACATTTTCTAAGCAAATATCCAATTTTTCATTTTTTTTTTCCACCTTAACAAATAAAAAAATTGGATCTTTAACCTGTTTTCCCAATGTTGTGTTTTTTATTCAGAGGATCAGAAATTGAGAAAATTACAAAATTGCATCTGAGCTCCAATTATTCAATACTGTCATGGTATTCTCTGTGCAAACCGTTCATTAGCTTATAAAGCTAGTCGTCTGGGCAGGGGGTGAAGTATAAATAAATCACTACACCACTAACAAGGCTCAAAATAGCACCACACTTCCACGGTAGCATAATGAGGGTCCCTACGTGTAAACCGAGCGTTATAAGCTAATTAGCGGTTTGCGATAAAACTGGTCACATTCGATTAGCATGAAAACATATCCCGGAGAACAGTTGACTCGGTACACGTGTGTTATTAACCCCCCAAGTTCATTTTGCACCGGATATCTCCTTTAAGGTCAGGGTTCAAAATTAGCACCATTTTCCAGCCAAATGCTGGTAAAATATGCAAGTGGCTGGTAGATTTGCTACACTCACCAGCCCAAAAAAAAATAAATAAACCACAACGGTCATCTATTGTGTGGCTGGTAACATTTACATGTACTAGCCACGTGGCTGGTGAATGAAAAAGTTAATTTTGAACCCTGCTTAAGGTCAAAAACGAGAAGTGGCTCATTGATGTTTTTTTGGAGAACAATGGAGCTGTACGGCACAGATGAATAAAGTCTACGAAGCATTGGATACACAGAGAATACTTAGCTAGCAGAATTTATTGTTGGTTGTGTTCCTCTCGAGGGATTTGTTGACAATAGTGAAATCATAGAATATAGTGAACTTTATTCTTTAAAAAAAAGGGCACAATGAAATCTCTTTTTCTTACCTTCAGCCGGGTTCATGACTGCATCGTGGAGAACCGTGGCCACGCTACCTGCTAAACCTGTTAAGACAAACAGATGGTGTCAGGTCTGAACTTGTTTAAACAAACTGCCTTTTCAGGTCTGAATAAATGACGTAAAGTGTTTTATAAAATCAAATTAATTTGTTTCAGATGAGCTTTTATTTTAGTAGAGGTTAGGGTAAATGTTTGGATTTTTTATATTTGGAATATGGTTTCATCTTTTCCATTGTAAACAGGATATGGCAATAAAATGACTTATCCTAACTACACTCCTCTGGGACTTTTATCTTAGCCTAGGGGTTTAAAAAAAATAAAAAAATAAAAAGCCGTTAGTATGACGATAATGTGATTTTTGTTGAGACGTGGAAATCATAGACCGTTAAAAATAATGGACGGAGCTTCCAGGTCTGAAAAGTGATCCAATGCTGAAGCTCCTTAAAGCTGCACTCTATTTAATTTCCATTCCTGGAGTCAGCTGGGAACTTAAGGGAAAGTCTGCCGATTGACCACCAGCTCTGCGTATGCTACTACACATACAGTACGTACATGCTGACGAACAGCGCCAGAACCCGGAGGTCCGTGTTTACCGCCAGCAAAACTCCACTGGTTGAAAATCTGCAACTTTCCCTCTTAAGCGTTTAGCTTAGCTTAGCACTATTGCAACCATAAACGACACAGGCTTAGACGCGTCATCCTCCCCAGCTCCATCCTCTCATAAGGCTTCAAACAACCAAGATGGCGACGGTCAAATTGCCAAACTCAAGGCTTCAAATCGCAGTCCACAATCCAACGGGTGACGTCACGGCTGCTACGTAGGCCTGGAACAATTCAAAATTTTGCTCAGAAATTATTGCGATTAACAATATAATAATAGTATAATTCTTTTAAATTTATTTATTACTTTTTTAAACAAAAGTCTTTTGTTTATATATATATATATTAGGGCTATAACGATTCTTCGAATAACTCGAATAATTCGATTACAAAAAATCCTCGAAGCAAAATTCTTTGCCTCGAAGCTTCCTTAAATCAATGTAATTAAGGTTGTACGGCTCACTGTGTTTCCGCACGGAGGATTATTACTAGCGCACAAGAGGTGTGTGCGCTTCTGCGGACACAACACAAGCACAGACCGTATATAAACAAGACTGACGGCCCCGATTACAAATGAAGGAAGACGAAAATAGAGAGAGTCTAAGAGAAGAGACAGGCGAGAGAAAACGACAGAAAGTTTGGGATCATTTTAAGCTGCAAACATGCTGCTACATCACCTCTGTAACAAACATCCAGTGTACTCATCCATTCCACGGAGCCAACCCGACACAAGGTAGCTAACGCTGCTGCTCTCGTCCACCGCGCTGTTTACACAACTAGCCTACAGCATGCTACTCTGCTAATAGCGATGTTTAACACAACTAGCCTACAGCATGCTACTCTGCTAATAGCGATGTTTTACACAACTAGCCTACAGCATGCTACTCTGCTAATAGCGATGTTTTACACAACTAGCCTACAGCATGCTACTCTGCTAATAGCGATGTTTAACACAACTAGCCTACAGCATGCTAATCTGCTAATAGCGATGTTTAACACAACTAGCCTACAGCATGCTACTCTGCTAATAGCGATGTTTTACACAACTAGCCTACAGCATGCTACTCTGCTAATAGCGATGTTTAACACAACTAGCCTACAGCATGCTACTCTGCTAATAGCGATGTTTTACACAACTAGCCTACAGCATGCTACTCTGCTAATAGCAATAATTTACCAACAAGCTACAACGAAAGCTGTCGGTTTGTAGTGTAACTTTTTATTAGTTTTCTTCTACAATTTGGAAATGTAGCCGCTGCCGAGACAAACCGGCTCCTCCCCCCAGCATGGCTACTTAATATGCACGTGAATGACGTCATCATGCATTTATTCTTTCTCCTCACCATAGATATATCTATGCTCCTCACTGTGTATTAGGCTTCTGAAAATGTGTCCCCCAGAACAGTGTAGTTGAGTAGCCCTGCTGTAAACCCTCTGGTCAGTGAACAGCTCTTTTGCATATCCAGTGTAAAGAGCCAGAGGCAAGAAGGGGAATGGGGTGAAAAATATTAACATTTGGGCCACCAAGGGTCTTGGAATTTGTCAATAAAAAATTTTGCTTTTTCTAAAAAAGGAAACCTGTCTTTGTATATATACAAGCCACAGGTTTCCTTTTTTTTTAAGTAAACAGCGATAATAAATATTTACTATTGCTGTTTACTAAGTATTTCTTACAAAGTATTTCTTATCCGATTACTCGATTAATTGATGGAATAATCGGTAGAATATTCGATTACTAAAATAATCGATAGCTGCAGCCCCAATTAATATATATATATATATATATATATATATATATATATATATATATATATATATATATATATATATATATATATATATATATATATATATATATATATATATATATATAAATAAATAAATAAATAAAAAAAGTTTAAAAAAAAGTTGTTTAAGAAAAATTTTAAAAATACACTTATTCCTGCCAATAAAAAACAGAGCATTAATTAATTTCTATGGCTTTAGACGGCTACAGCCGAGGATGTTTGGAGGTGCTATGGCAACAAGTGACAGCTGCCGCTAGCATAGCTTTAGCTTAACAGTCTGACCTATAATCACTTATACAATTATAATTTGGCACATCTAAACAAAATCAACAATTACCATCAACAGTCTTACCTCTTAGGACCTTGGCTATTAGTTAGCAAACAAGTTGTTCTGTACAGATTAGAAAAATAAAAGCACAAATCCCCGAGGAACTACGTTAGCATAATGCTAATGAATGACGCCCATTTCCACTACAGCGTTGTCATTTACGGTAACGTTACTAATTAAACAAAGCACCAGAGTTGATTAAAACACCATAGACGGACTTGCAACTACGGGCAGCGCGTCCTCTGGAAGGAATCCATAGCATCATAGGCTAGCTAACGTTGGCTAACGTTACTGTTAGGTGCCGCTACGCCGGTATTGTAAACGCGTTTGATGGAGCCAAACAATAGTGTGACCAATCTCATTAAACCTCCACGCAGAGGTCCAGGGTTAGAGTCCGAACTGTGACGATTTCGGACTCTAATGCTTTAATTGCAGTTTTACAAAATAACGGTGATTATGTAAACAAACTGCAGTTAGACAATAATTTATTAACGGTTACAAGCCTACTGCTACAGTACGTCCATTAAGTTTTACAGTGTATGGGATTTACGTACCATTGGCTAAATTGCTGTTGCCTCCACTATGCATGACGTCACCCAGTGAGCGTTTGACCCGTTCGTAGCAGGCGAAGTAGAGCGCGTGTGCGGGTCCCGCTCCCATCATGGTGATGTTGAGGCCCCTCAGGGGTCTGAGGAGCCCCTCTGTCTGCATGATCCTTTTCAGAGCCTGATACACACCCTTGTACTGTGCATTTGGGTCTGGCTGCAGGCTCTGCATCCTAGTCTGGAAAAAATGAAGACAGATAGTTAAACCATTGTTTATCATTTGCTATCAAGTAATAAAGCTGGGGCTGTGCATGACTGGGACTCAGAGTCAGGTCTGCAACTACTGGAACGGTTATTTTCATTGTTGATTATTTTCTGGATTAATGGATTAGTTGTTTGGTCTCTTAAATGTCAGAAAATGGTGAAAAATGTGGATCAGTGTTTCCCCAAAAAGCCCAAGATGACGTCCTCAAATGTCTTGTTTTGTCCACAAATCAAAAGATATTCAGTTTACTGTCACAGAGGAGAGAAGAAACTAGAAGATATTCACATTTAAGATGCTGGAATCAGAGAATTTTGTACTTTTTTTTTCATAAAAAAAATAACTTAACCGATTAATCTTCTCAAAATAGTTGCCGATTATTTAATAGCTGACAGCTAATCGATTCATCTTTGCAGCTCTTGTGCAAATAATGTGTCCAAAGATCACATCTCGCTTTCACAGACCAACAATCAACAAGTAATGTTAGATTTTTTTTTTTAACATAAACACAATATTTCCCAATATAACTGTAACTTCATTATAGCCGTTTAAGTTTTACGATAACTTAGCTTAATATGTTTTTTCTATAAACTTTGAGTATTAGGCATTTGGTTACTGAAGACAAACTTATTTTAGATTGTAAGTGCCTGAGATGTTTTATGATAAGAGCACAGTCCAAAGATGCAGTTTAAACTGTCTGCGGGTTGCTTTGTACCCAACTTAATTTATCCTTCACATTATCTCTAGAGACAACAATCTGTCCGTTGACCTGAATATAAAGAAAAAACACACTTTTGTCTCTGCCTTCAGCAGAACAATGTGATCTGTAGTGCATTAAATGTGATCACACAAAACTTAAACTGTGCTACCAAGTTCTGTGTGCCCCAAGATCCCAAATCTGTATCAAGCGGATATGTAATTGATATTTTATTGTTAAGCCGGAGGAAGGAAACCCATGGGAACACGCTGGGGAAGATAGACTCGGCCTGTCTCCTGAGCCAGCGTCACATCTCTTGGCAAATAAAAACATGCTTTGTGGTGTCCTGATAACTTGGCATGGTTGAGTAAAACAAAGAGCTGCCACACAAGAGACGCACATCACCGCTGCCAAGTACCTACAGTACTTACTGTCAGAACAATGTGACGACCATAGAAATTAAATAGATAGAAAGCCCAATTTCCATACAAATCACACCACTGCTGCTGGGTCTAACGTTAGCGGTCCTCTGACCCACTGCCGCTGGGTCTAACGTTAGCGGTCCTCTGACCCACTGCTGCTGGGTCTAACGTTAGTGGTTCTCTGACCCACTGCTGCTGGGTCTAACGTTAGCGGTCCTCTGACCCACTGCCGCTGGGTCTAACGTTAGCGGTTCTCTGACCCACTGCCGCTGGGTCTAACGTTAGCGGTTCTCTGACCCACTGCTGCTGGGTCTAACGTTAGCGGTTCTCTGACCCACTGCCGCTGGGTCTAACGTTAGCGGTTCTCTGACCCACTGCTGCTGGGTCTAACGTTAGTGGTCCCCTGACCCACTGCTGCTGGGTCTAACGTTAGCGGTTCTCTGACCCACTGCTGCTGGGTCTAACGTTAGTGGTCCCTTGACCCACTGCTGCTGGGTCTAACGTTAGCGGTTCTCTGACCCACTGCTGCTGGGTCTAACGTTAGTGGTCCCCTGACCCACTGCTGCTGGGTCTAACGTTAGCGGTTCTCTGACCCACTGCTGCTGGGTCTAACGTTAGAGGTTCTCTGACCCACTGCTGCTGGGTCTAATGTCAGTGGTTCTCTGACCCATTGCTGCTGGGTCTAACTGTCCCTCCTCACTGCCTGCAGCTCCGAGAACATCTCCTGAGCTGCGTTGGGCGGCTCTCCTCCCAGCGAGCTGCGACAGTTTACGGCCACACTGACGCATATTGTCACTATGACAACTAACAACAATCGCCATTTTGTTGTGTACCAATCAAATGACCACGGGAAACTGTTCAATGGCCTTTCTATCCATTTTACTTATACGGCGACGCCATATCGGGGAACAAATCCATCAAGAGATCATCGTTTGGCCTCCAACAGGTGCCCACTTTAAAGCTGCTCAGAGTAGAGCTGCAAAGATTAATCAAAATGGTGATTGATTGCTGCGTAATATGTATTAGAGCAGCAACTAACTTTTTATATTTATTTACCAATTATTGATTTCTCTGCTTAATTTTCTCTGATTAATCAATTATTTGTTTGGTCTATAAAATGTCAAAATGGTGAAAAATGTCCAAGGTGACGTCTTTAAATGTCTTATTCTGTCCACAACTCAAAAGATAGTGTTTAAAATGTAAATCTACATATTTGAAAGGCTGAAACATTACTTCAACAATTAATCGATTAATCTACTAACCTTTGCAGCTCTGATATCAGGGTTTCTGCAGGTTTCGAAAAGTCAAATTTAAGACTTTTTTAGACCATTATGAATGAAATTTTAGACCTTTATCACAACATAAAAGTATGAAATGCAGAGTCACAAAATTACTTGCAAAGTAAATAAATGTATTCAAATTGAATAAAAGCGAAAGAGTAATAATAGTCGGTAAATATACAGCAAATTATATTTGGACGAGCGAAAAGAAAGAACTACAAGACCACGGAATAAAACCCATTATAAAGCGCTGTGGAAGCACTAGAGGCAGCCTTACATGTAAGACCTGTTTAAAATTATTTAAGACCTAGAACACAATACTTCAGGCCTAAAATTTAGATTTTGAAATTTTAGACTTTTTTTAGACTCCGCGGAAACCCCCGAATGTCCAATGTCTATTTGAACATGTGTGACGATGTGATGGGATACTGTAGCTAGCGTTTTATCCATGATTTATTTGCAAATAAACATAATGTGAAACCGGTAATAATAGCACCAAATTAAACACGAGCAAAGTCTGCATGAAGACGTCATCAACGTCACCGTCCAACGACGGTTACAAAACCATTTTAGCATACTAAAAAAGGAAACCCCTCCACCATCTACAGTGCACATCTTCAGCGGTGCCGCCTCTGTGGCGGTTTACTAATCAACCCTTCGGCAGACACACACCCTTTACTGCGCCGGGCGGACTCCAAATGTGCACAACAGCGATAAGATCCCCTCCTTCCATTATCACGGGCTACTCCCCGAGTCCTGCTGCATCTCCGTCTTTACTGCCAGGTTGAAACATACCGGTTGATTGTTACGACTACCCAAGGGCGTAACTTTGGGTTCAACATTTGGGGGGAGGAGGGGGGGGTTGAGATCTCCAACTATCTAGGGAGGTCCCGGGACATGTCTGCATGTATTTAAAAAAATAAAAAAGAGACCAAAGAAAATAGAATAAATAGTCGAAAAAAAAGAAATCGAAAAAGGAGACAAAACCCCCGAAAAAGGCAGCAAATTCCTCGAAAAAAAAACGGTCAAAACACCTTGAAAAAAGGCGACAAAAACATTGAAAAGGAACAGAAGAACTTTGGAAAAAGTCCAGTTTTGAATATTGGGGGAGGTTGCAACCTCTCCACCCACCCGTAAATTACGTCTATGCGACTACCCACTAAACCAAGTTAAAAACTAGAGTTGTTTCCGATACCATTAACGCAAATGCCTCCGATACCGGCAAACCACGCGAGTCTATGCACTAACCGATACTACGTAATTTAGCCACGAAAAAAATTTGTACTGAAGTAGCAGGTTCAGTAAACTGTTTCCACTATTTTCTGGTCAATATTGGCAAGTAAGTATTAGTCTATGCAACCATCCGATACTACGTAATTTAGCCCCGAAACAAATCTACTCTAAAAGTAGTTTATTTATGTTCCTTTGTTGTTATGACTGACTGTCAAACTGGATGTCAACTATTAAATTAATCGCCAACTATTTTGATAATCGATTAATCAGTTTGAGTCATTTTTCTATATATATAAAAAAAAGTTAAATATATAAAGACTCAAATTGGAAATTAAATCGAATTGATTGAGAAAATCCGTGGCGATACGCAGCAGCCCGATTCTATACTGTTCATTACAACCGTCAGGAATTAAAAAAGCATCAATAGGAAACCATGCTTAATTCTTACATCAGTTTAGATTCACTGAAATTTCAAAATCGATTCTTTGTAACCTCGAGACATGCACGGACCAAACTGAACGAGCTGGAAGGTTCTTGTGTAAACTTGGGACACCTCAAGAGGAAATGACAGCAGTGGATTGTGTAATAAAAGAGGGTTCATTTGGAAAGACTATGACTCTGAAACAAAGAGCATATGATGTCTTTTTTTTCCCCGTGCAGTTTGTTAATGAAGTTTGCCTGTGCCACGTCAGGATTACTGTGAGGGCAGCGTGCCAAATTATCAAAACAAAAAGTACATTGTTCAGGAAAAACAATAGCTGAGCAGAAGAGGAGGATTGTAGGGGCAAAGTTCACATTTTAAACCAACAGTTTGTGATTTGCTTTTGCAGACGTCGGCCAATTTTTAACAAAGCTCAAAGATAACCAATCATTTAATTCGGTCACTGAACAAACTAATTAATTGATTTGATTTTTGAACACCAGTCATATAAAGTAAAAAGGGATGTAACAATGCATCCTGAACCGGTTAAAAATGGAATGTGTAAAGATTACAACTGGTTGAGATAGAAAAATATGTCTTTAAAAAGGTGCTCTAAGCGATGTCACGCGTTTTTTAGGCTACAACATGTTTTGTCACATACAACATCTCCTCACTATCTGCTAGCTGCCTGTCCCCTGAACACACTGTAAAAAACATCTCCTCACTATCTGCTAGCTGCCGGTCCCCTGAACACACTGTAAAAAACATCTCCTCACTATCTGCTAGCTGCCGGTCCCCTGAACACACTGTAAAAAACATCTCCTCACTATCTGCTAGCTGCCTGTCCCCTGAACACACTGTAAAAAACATCTCCTCACTATCTGCTAGCTGCCTGTCCCCTGAACACACTGTAAAAAACAGTCTCTGTAGACAGCCCAGGCTCCACCAACGGCAACAACAACAAACTGCGCCAACCTGCTAGGGCTGCTTGATTATGGAAAGAATAATCATCACGATTACCGTATTTTCCGCACTATAAGGCGCACCGGATTATAAGGCGCACCTTCAATGAACGGCCTATTTTAGAACTTTTTTCATATATAGGGCGCACCGGATTATAAGGCGCATAGAATACCGGTAGAAGATACTGCAGTCTAACGTTTGACTGGGGTTGCGTTATGCATCCACTAGATGGAGCTGTGCTAAAGGGAATGTCAACAAAACAGTCCGATAAAGTCAAACTTTATTAACTGTTCTTACAACTCCGTTCACTCCCATGGTAATGTTGAATTCTCTCGCTGCTGCTCTATTCCCATATTCTACTGCGTGACCGACAGCCTTCCGCTTGAACTCTTGAAAGGTGCCATTTTGTGGTCTTTAATATAAAAAGATAGACGGGTCTTATAGCATTTAAATGTAAGTGGTTGATCGTCTCAACGTGGTCCCTGACATGTTGTCATCGGCTTGTCCGCTTCCATTGGCCATATCAGAGGCAAACCTGAACGGATTGGCTAATATGAGCTACCAATGGAAAGCTTAGAAGCTAGGGAATACGACGACGCCCACATCGATCATGTAGCAAGCTTTCCATTGTGATTCGGCCAGAAACGTCAACATTGTGAGGCGAACAGATCGTTTTGGAATATAAAGCTTGGATATTACATTTCCTTGGACTCTTGGACTCGCAAGATACAACTTTGTTGCTGAAAGGACAACGAAAACGGGTATGGATGCACTCTCGACACTGTTGTGTAACTGATATAAATCATCTTATGCTTTGTATGTGGGCTTCAATTAATCATTAGAGGCTAAGCTTTCAATTGGTGTGTCGCATAGCTGTATATTTTCAATATTTAATGCTTTAAAGTTATAAAAACGCGAATGAGTGGAAGTTTTATCGAGGTTACAGCGACGCAGTGTCCCGTCAACGGGGCAGTGATCCTTGAGAGGTTGATCCATATATAAGGCGCTCCGGATTATAATGGCGCACTGTCGTTTTTTGAGAAAATTAAAGGCTTTTAAGTGCGCCTTATAGTGCGGAAAATACGGTATATTGGTCAATATTGAAATCACAATTATTTAACACGATTACTCATTAACATTTGGATATAATGGATAGTGTCCAGGGTATAATCTGTTAGTGTCCTTTATCTCACAGAAAGAGTCTAAAATCTGTTTTACTACTGTGAGTCGGTTCAGCTTTACAGATATCACAGATAACGTTACACAGCTAATAAACAGTACCACAGACATAACACAATGTGCATCTCACATCACATGTTCACTCACTATGACCACTACTACTGTCATTACGAAACACTGGGCCAAAATATCAACAATAATGTCGCCGTCAGTGGGCTTATTTGCTAGCTAACCTTAGGAAAAATCCAGCACATAGTACTATTTTGGTGATCGTTGGGAGCCGAAATTGAAATCGAAATTAAATTAATTGCACAGCCCTACTAACCTGACTCCGCCAGATGGATCGCTTCGCATTTGCTCAGCATATCCATCTGGGAACTTTCCGTTGGAGAACTTTTGGAAAGGGGTGAAAATACTGGTTAGCTGATTGGATGAAGCATCTGTCTATCACCTATGTTGGTGATAGACGGGCCAAATCAACCAATCAGATCCACGAAGCGTATGAAAATACAACAACAAGCCCGCCCCTGCTGCTGCAGGCAAAGCATAGCTCGTTAGCTCAGCAAGCAAGCAACATGTCGGTAAAGGATATTTGCCGTTTGTGTAACGAGAATTTAGGAATAAAAGGCACCATTTCAGGTTCCCAGACCGCTGTCTGAAAATACTGGTAAGCTGATTGGATAAACCATCTGTCTATCACCACCTAACCCGCCTCAAAACCAACGCTGATTGGCCCGGTCGTGTGGCTAACGGCTCCAAATTTTCTCTGCCTCAAGATGCCAGACTGATCTGCGAGTGGAAAACTGGAGCTGACGAAATCAGGACGCTCTCACGAGGCTACAGCCGTACAACCTGCACCACCAAACATAACAAACAGTGTTCCAGCCAATAACCGACAAGAAGGATTTGGGGTTTTTTGGGGTGGGTTAGTGCGCGGGAGGGAGAGGGGACGAGGTGAAGAGGAGGGAGGGGCGAGCTAGCCTCCGTTTTGTTTGAAAATACTTTGAACGTCAACAAGAAGTGCCGTCACCCAACATCGCTTACAGCACCTTTAAATAAATTAACTAAAAGAAGACGTAGTGACGTCTGAAGTCAAACAAGTGAAACGTAAAGTAGATTACGCTCTAGGACGTTAGTTAGTTAATTTATTTATTTATTTGAAAAGGTCTTTTTCTATTTATTTAGTTATTTTGGATGTGGGATTTGTTTTAGAAGTCTAAAAACATCTGTTGTTTTGCACATTTGTCTGCAGCTCATTGTGTAAAATGAAATCGTGAATATCGTGTACTCAAAATAGTAAATCGAGTGTATCGTTAAAATAACATGATTAAGTTAGGAGGGTGGCTGTCATTTCCTCTCTTTCCAGGAAACGAAACAAAACGCTCACATTTGGGCGAATGTGAAAATGAAGCTGACGGTGGCTCAGACTTGGCCTCGGGTTTGACTCCAGAGAGACTTTAGAGCTGCATCGATGAGTTAGGGCGCTCGGACTCGGTGCGATTCGGGGGGGATTCTTTATCTGCTTTTAGTGTTTCTAATATTTTAGAAGAAGGCGAACAATGTGAGCAGCTGACAGACAGCGTGTGAAGAAGAGCAAGAGGGATGATCATGTCACACAGACGACCAGCGTTGTGTGCTCAGAACAGCTTATGGATCTGAAAGTTAGCGTCCCTTAAATGATATACAAGTCCGTAAATTGTGTGCAAGGTTGAAATCGCAGGCTAGTAAATGCTCGGTTTTTGGTTTACTTGCTATAACGTTCCCACCTGAAGTGAACTAAACTCTAGTTCACTTGGAACGCGAACCGAGACGCCTGTTTTCAAGCTGACCAGAGTCGTCTGAGCTTTCACACCAGCCCAAACGAATCAGTCTATCCAACCAAACGCTCCAGGGGTTGTTTTAAACTGACCCAACGAGGCAGGTGTGAAAGCAACCTTAGTTAGACGCCAACTATTTTGATAATTGTTTATAAAGTCTTTTTTTTATTATAATATAGTAAAAATATTATATGATTTCTGCTTGTTATATGCTGATATTTTCTAGTTTCTTCTAGGGGTGGGAATCACCAGAGGCCTTACGATACGTTACCACCACGATACTTATGTCACGATACGATATTATTGCGATTTTAAACATATTGCAATATTCTGCGATATATTGCAATTCATTAACTTATTTCCAACTTCAAATTTTTCCCCAATTTCAAATGATGTCCCCAAAAGGAAACTTTGTCAACATCGGTTTTATCTAAAAAGATAAATTTCTCCGTTTGTTCATCTCACTTCAATTGTATTGCTGCAAAATCTGATTGTCAAGCAGACAAACTGACCAACACATGTATAATAAAAGATCGATACTTGCCGTCTGTGTATCGATACAGTATTGCCACAGAAAATATTGTGATACTACGCTGTATCGATTTTTTTCCCACAACCCTAGTTTCTTCTCTCCTCTGTGACAGTAAACTGAATATCTTTTGAGTTGTGGGCAAAACAAGACATTTGAAGACATCATCTTGGGCTTTTTGTTAGTATTTTCTGTAGGGCTGCCACCTCTTAGTCGATTGGTCGACTAAGAGGTCGTTTTGGTTTTAGTCGACTAAGATTTCTTTAGTCATTTTTTATGCTTATTCATGCTTAATTACTTATTTCCAAGAAACTTCTGAGCACATTTATGGTAAACACAAGATTTAAAGTGGTGCTTTTGCAAGATTAATTGTGGAGAAACTCAGTTTTACAGATGGTTAATTAACTACATTTATATTGTGCTTTTCTAGTCTTAACCACCTCTCAAAGCACACAGCTCTGTCAATTAAATCAACTAATCTGATTAGTCGACAAAATCCTATAAGTGTTAGTCGACTAAGAAGTTCTTTAGTCGAAGACAGCCCTAATTTTCTGACAGTTTACATAGACCAAACGACTAATTGATTAATCTAGAAAAATCGGCACTGATCGCTTAGTTGCAGTGCTTCTCCGTCAATCCTGATCGACACACCGACATCAACACTGACCCACATTTTTCACCATTTTCTGACATTTTAGAGACTAAACACCTAATCCATCCATCCAGAAAATAATCGACAGATTAATCAACAATGAAAATAATCATTAGTTAGTTGCAGCCCTAGTTTAATAGGCTCACATAATTTCCAAGAGCCCAAGGTGACAACTAACTGTCCAAAACCCAAAGATATTCAGTTTGCAATTTAGAAAAAAAAAGAAGTCCTCAAATGTCTTGTTTTTTCCACAACTCAAAGATATTCAGTTTACTGTCACAGAGGAGAGAAGACACTAGAACAATATTCACATTTAACAAGCTGTTTTTAAGCTTTACTGTTTTTATTTGATGCCTTTCTGTTGCTTTCTCTTTCTACTGTCTGTTGGTCTCATTTTTAACACATTCACTCTTGTGAAAACACTTTGACTTTGTTCTCTAAAAAGGTGCCAACTTATATCAGATAAACTTATTATTATTTTTCTGGGTAACTCATGTCGTTACACTGTATAAAAAATAAAAAAAAAACCTGAGTTAGCATGGAAACGTGGTTACCCAGCAACGAGTTAACTGATAAAAAAAAAAAAGAGAGAACTTTGCTGTAACCTTGCTGAAATGTGACTTTGGGTAAATAAAGGTATCTAGGTAGCTATGTTAGCAAAGTTAGGTTACACCGAGAAAGGAACTACGAGAAATAGTAAAACAGTTGCTCGGTTTAGCTCGGTTTTTATTCCGGTTTAATGCAACGTTACGCTAGCCTGCTCAACTAGTTTGTTCAGTCAAAGCAGCCAGAAGGCTGTCGTGTTTTTAATCAGCTATGCTAACTAAGGATGGGCAGTTGGGACATTCTACAGCTAACGGTCGTTAGCCAGCCGTTTGCACAGTTAGCAACGTTCTGTGGCTAATAAGTGAATGAGCCGTTGCGGCAAAACAAGTGTGATGTGCCGCTACGCAGCCTCTGTGCACGTTACCTTGACAGAGTCCACGGGGTACATCACCGTGTGCTCCAGTATGCCAGCCACGGCTCCGGCTGTCATGTGGGTCGCCACTGAGACATGAGGTGGCAAGCTCTCGTAGTCGCCGCCGTCACTACCGAAAGGCTCATCGTCTTTGCTTTTGGTCTGCGACATCTCCAGCGTTGCCACCGCCGGGTCCGAGCTCAACTCCATGCGTGGAGAAGCTCTCTCTCTCTCCCCGTCGGTCTTCTGCACAAGATAACACTCAGAGAGGCGTCTGCAGCGACGGCGGCATGGATAACCACAACATCATCTCTACTTACTGGAGTTCCCAGCGCCCCTGTGACGTCCACAGCTGGAGGCGTGGCTCGGATATACATGGACCAATCATTTCCAGGATACTCAACAATGGGGCGGGCTCTTGGTTTGAGGCGGCCAATGAAAAGTTTCCGGTGGTAGATTCCTTTGACACTTCACTGAGCTGCTGCCGTGCATGCCTACTTACTTGTCTCTGTTTTTGAATGAGTTTGACAAAAGTTTAATCGCATAGTCCTGCTCGATTAGATAAGTAGGTTTGGTCTCCTTATCAGGCAGCATCTGTTTTTTAATATTACTGTAGGGAACTCGTATAACTCCTTTTTCATAAGGACAGCTCCAACTTTTTTCCTCGAATATGGTTTACCAGTTGTTTGAGGAAATATTAAGACCGACAGGCAAATAGCCTTGGGAGGGAAGTAAAAATATTAAAACTATTCTATTACAAGTTAAAGTGCTTCACAGTTTTACAAAAGTAAGAGTAACACAAAAAAATATATTTATTCAAGGACTTTGCATCATATATTTATCAACTGACCATGTGTAGTTTTTTTAAACTTAAATCTGTTGATTTTTTTTTATATATTTTTGTCAAAAAAAGTCAATAAAAAAATTGAAAAAAGGGGGTAAGACTAATGATTTCATGGAATCGCTTCGAAAAAGTCATTGGGTGTATATAAGGTCGGTATAACTGTCTAAAAATTACCCAACAATGAGTAAAGTCAAGAAGTTACAAAATAATAAAATGAGCTTAGGCAACAACTTCTCTCACCTGTGACCCTCTTTAATTTGAACACACTGTTCTGCACACATCATCCTTCACGTAACGTACAAAGTCTTACAGCGTGTAAATATCCTGGAGCGAGTAAAGAAGCTTCTTAGCAAAGCACACACATCCTGAATGAGAAGTAGGGCATTGTTAGCAAACTTGTACATTGGCGTATATTTCGGGGTTAGGGGGTTGGGGGTTGGGGGGTCGGGGTACCCTCCCAACCCCCCCCACCCAAGATTTAAAAGAAGTAGATTTTATTTTTTTTAAAGACTATTTTTTGGGGCTTTTCCCTTTATTTCAGAGTGATAGTGGATAGACAGGAAAGGTGGGAGAGAGATGGGGGATGACACGCAGCAAGGGGCCGCAGGTCAGAGTCGAAACCGGGCCGCTGCAAAGGACTCAGCCCACATGGGGCGCACGCTCTTACTGGGTGAGCTAGAGGTCGCCCCTGGTAGAGGTAGATTTGTAGCCTCGTGAGAGCGTCCTGATCTCGTCAGCTCCAGTTTTCCACTCGCAGATCAGTCTGGCATCTTGAGATAGAGAAAATTTGGAGCCGTTAGCCAAACGACCGACCAATCAGCGTTGGTTTTGAGGCGGGTTAGGTGGTGATAGACAGATGGTTTATCCAATCAGCTAACCAGTATTTTCAGACAGCTGTCCGGGAACCTGAAATGGGGCCTTTTATTCCTAAATTCTCGTTACACAAACGGCAAATATCCTTTCACCGACATGTTGCTTGCTTGCTGAGCTAACGAGCTATACTTTGCCTGCATCAGCAGGGGCGGGCTTGTGGTTGTATTTTCATACGCTTCATTGATCTGATTGGTTGATTTGGCCCGTCTATCACCAACATAGGTGATAGACGGATGGTTCATCCAATCACCTAACCAGTATTTTCACCCCTTTCCAAAAGTTCTCCAACGGAAAGTTCCCAGATGGATATGCCGAGCAAATGTGAAGCGATCCATCTGGCGGAGTCAGGTTAGTAGATTTGTGCCCCTCAAAAAATATGAAAGACAACCCACTACCTTGAAAAAGGTAAAGAATAACTGTTCAGGTTCAACATTTTCTGGAATTTGGGCAATTTGGTTGAAAGAAATCCATGTTTCTGATATAAAACACTTTGAATTGGGTTAAATTTAGTTAGTTAAGTTCCCCCCAGAAAAGTTGTTGAGCCCGTTGGCAAGTGTCTTTCATTATTAACGAGGACCCGAAGTCACATGACTGATGGCAGTATTAATGTAGATCCATATGCATGGTCATTTATGGGCTTTTTTTCAAAAAGTTTTGTTACTTTTAAATGTCTTTGCTGCATTTTTCAACATTTTTGTTGCTTTTCTCTGAGTTTTTGTCGCCTTTTTCAAAGTTTTTGGGACCTTTTGCGTTTTTTTGTAAGTTTTAGTTGCCTTTTTTGGCATTTTTTTTTAGAGTTTTTGTCTCATTTTTGGAGGGTTTTAAAAAAGGGAGTCAATATTTTTCGAAGTTTTTTTTTTTTTTACCTTTTTCAAGTCTTTTTGCAATATTTTCTATTGATTTTTTTTTAAACATTTTTTTCCTACGTTTTTCTTGCCTTTTTCAAGGTCGTTTTGGACCTTTTTTTCAACGTTTTTTGGAGCCTTTTTTCCGAAGTCTTTGTCGCTTTTCCCCTCATTTGTCTATTGCCCCAACTGAGCCGCGCCAACGTTAACTGTAGTTTAAAAAACGTCTTAAAAATACAGTACAATATAATTCCTGGGGGAAAACCTGCAAGTAACATGCTGCCAAAAGCTGTAGGCGACTTTACAGTTTTGTCTCGTTACATTTGCAACATCTTACTTTTCTAAATACCAAATATAGTAGCGATTCAAGAAGTTACAAAATAATAAAGTGAGCTTACGCAACATCCTCACTCATCCTCCCACCTGTAGCCCTATTACATGTAAACATAATGATCTGCAAACATCATCCGTTCTTCCGTTACGTTAATACATTCATCAGTAAATAGCCTGGAGCGAGTGCAGAAGCCTCTTAACAAAGCACACTCATTTATCTCACTTTCAAACTTGTACGTTATCTGATGCTCCTTCACCGGTTCCAAATGACTTTCTTATGCAATTAAATGAGCCCAGAAACTAATCATGTTCAATGAATGTCTACACACTTTTCATCTGGTATTCTTAATAATTTATACTATGTTTGGGTCTTTCGGTCTCTTGTTGCAGGCCAGAAAAAGTTTCAATTACACCTCGATGTTCAGCTGGATGCCAGTTTGTGTTTAGGCTATTCGACTGATCATGACAGACTAATATCCTTCACTGGTCTCCGTCCAGAGACACAGGATCTGTTGGTCCATTATATATAATGTCTATGGTCTCCACGCTGCCTCCAGTTTATGAGATATTTGGGGTTGGACGTGTTAGTTTAAACGGAGATTAGTTCTTCTACCGGATCTAAAAACACGTGTGGACGGAGATCGCTTTCGGCTCAAAACTCCGCTTAACAATCGAAACGTCTGTCTTCGAACTTTTAAATTCTCTGTTTTCGCGTAGCGTCCAAGAGTATATACTCTATAGACGCTATAGACTCTTGATGAAGGTCCGGAGGGACAGAAACATTTTTTATAAATAAAAGGTGATGCTTTAGCAAGAGCAGAGTGCAGGATTTTTTCCTTTGTTTTTAAGAAAATCCTCTTTTAATCAAAATTCTCTGATTCCAGCTTGTTACAGTGCCTTGCGAAGGTATTCGGCCCCCTTGAACTTTTCAACCTTTTGCCACATTTCAGGCTCCTCCTTCCACATGTTTGGTGTGTCTCCCAGGTGGCTTGTGGCAAACTTTAAATGACACTTTTTATGGATATCTTTAAGAAATGGCTTTCTTCTTGCCACTCTTCCATAAAGGCCAGATTTGTGCAGTATACGACGGATTGTTGTCCTATGGACAGAGTCTCCCACCTCAGCTGTAGATCTCTGCAGTTCATCCAGAGTGATCATGGGCCTCTTGGCTGCATCTCTGATCAGTCTTCTCCTTGTATGAGCTGAAAGTTTAGAGGGACGGCCGGGTCTTCGTAGATTTGCAGTGGTCTGATACTCCTTCCATTTCAATATTATCGCTTGCACAGTGCTCCTTGGGATGTTTAAAGCTTGGGAAATCTTTTTGTATCCAAATCCGTCTTTAAACTTCTCCACAACAGTATCTCGGACCTGCCTGGTGTGTTCCTTGTTCTTCATGATGCTCTCTGCGCTTTAAACGGACCTCTGAGACTATCACAGAGCAGGTGCATTTATACGGAGACTTGATTACACACAGGTTGATTCTATTTATCATCATTAGTCATTTAGGTCAACATTGGATCATTCAGAGATCCTCACTGAACTTCTGGAGAGAGTTTGCTGCACTGAAAGTAAAGGGGCTGAATAATTTTGCACGCCCAATTTTTCAGTTTTTTATTTGTTAAAAAGGTTTGAAATATCCAATAAATTTCCTTCCACTTCATGATTGTGTCCCACTTGTTGTTGATTCTTCACAAACAATTACAGTTTTATATCTTTATGTTTGAAGCCTGAAATGTGGCAAAAGGTCGAAAAGTTCAAGGGGGCCGAATACTTTCGCAAGGCACTGTAAATGTGAATATTGTTCTAGTGTCTTCTCTCCTCTGTGACAGTAAACTGAATATCTTTGAGTTGGGGACAAAACAAGACATTTGAGGACGTCATCTTGGGCTTTTTGTTACTATTTTCTGCAATGATCGCTTTGTTGCAGTGCTTCTCGTCAATCCTTTTTTTCTTTTTACACTACAGAGAGAGAGAGATAGATCCAAACCTTTTTGTTTCTCCCAATTTTGTGGGACTACCTGTTGGTCAAAATGCAAAGAAAGACAGTGTTAATGATCTTCACAGACCAACGAGTTGGACTGGATCTATAAACTATCCCGTTGGCTGAAACATAAGCTCTAAACACAACGGAGGGTGTTACATATCAATGACTCAGCGTTTACAGGAGCCAGGCATCTAAAAGAGCCACTTTGTTGGAGCAGCGCTGTTACAGCATGGGTTAGGGTTAGGGTTAAAACCATAGACCGTAAAGGAAATGGACCACCAGACCCCGTGTCTCTGGACGGAGACCAATGAAGGATGTTAGAAGTCTCTTTTCCGGTGCTGGCTGAGCATTACTGAGCAGCCTCCAACTGACAGAGACAACGTAGATGTGACGTGAGCAACGTGTCTGAAAGTGTGAAGTCTTCAGGTAGCTGTGCCAAGAGAATCTCAATCATTCCCAATCTTACAGAGACGGAGAGCGTAGATATATGTAAGGAGATAACATAGGCACAGGCTAATTATTGATCACTAACATGTTAGTTAACATTAGTAATTAAACTTAAACAGCTAGCAAGCTTCTCCTGTACTATACGGTAATTCCTCTACTGTGTGACAGTAAGTCTCGTGGACCCAATCGTTAGCCTATTTTTATAAAAGCGTCTGCTACGGAGCCATAACGTGAGTTACAAAGGTAATGGAGCCTTTTATACATTGTTGTGTTTCTTTAGAAATAAACAATAGACAAATAGAGTCTTTAAACGCTTCAGACGTAAAGTTATTACGTTATGTTATACGTCAAAATGAATGGGAGTCAATGGAATACTAGCGGCAGGTGATAGCTTGTTAGCATTAAAATGGCGCCATAGGAGCTACGGGTTGTGGAGAGAGTCTTACCCCCTTGGTTAAAACGCAACGCCCGGGATGGGCGCTGCGAGTGGCACGGGCACGAGAGCACCAATGGTGTGAATAAAACACTTAAAACCCTCCTTAAAAAAACGAGTTTGGTTATATAAAAGCTTTAAAAGAACCAGTGGACAGGACAGACAGCGGGAGAATACAACTTTAAATAAAAGGTCACCTCCACACCTGCCATGGCCTCTCTCTTGGAGACATTACAAAATAATATGGATGATCACAGACACGTCAATGTTTAGTTCAGGCGTAATTACATCACTTCATAACGTTCCTATGGCAACAGGGGAAAATGGCTGCTCTTGTGTGAAGTAAACGCACCATTTTTCAACTTTCTGCTAAGATATATTATGGGACTTTTTTGCAACGAAAATGCGGGGATTATGAAATCATGCAAGCCCCGCATATTTTGCACGGAAATAGTTAATTTATGCGGGTAAGTGTGGCGTATTTGAAAAAATGCAGACCCCCCCGCATAAATGTGGGGACTTTGGCTGATTATGCATTGAAAATACGTTTTTCTGGAGGGACTATTTTAGATTCTTCAAAGTAGCCACCCTTTGCTTTTTTATTAACAATGGAAATAATTCCACTAATGAACCCTGACAAAGCACACCTGTGAAGGTAAAACCATTTCAGGTGACTACCTCATGAAGCTCATTGAGAGAACACCAAGGGTTTGCAGAGTTATCAAAAAAAGCAAAGGGTGGCTACTTTGAAGAATCTAAAATATAAGACATGTTTTCAGTTATTTCACACTTTATTGTTAAGTACATAATTCCATATGTGTTCATTCATAGTTTTGATGCCTTCAGTGAGAATCTACAATGTAAATAGTCATGAAAATAAAGAAACGCATTGAATGAGAAGGTGTGTCCAAACTTTTGGCCTGTACTGTATATGAACATGAAACTTCCCAAGCCGATTACTGATATTACGACAATACTTATTTTACTTGTGAAGAGCGTTGTATGGAATCATCCACATTATCTTCTTATGATTTGATTGAAAGAAACACAGATTTCTGATACAGAAACTTTTTATAAATGACTCAAAAATTGACCCGAGGACACTAGGAGGATATGTCTCGAAATCTCGACTATAAATATATTGAATTATCTCCCAGCCGACGCTGTAGTCGGATCTTCTCCTTATGAAATAAAAACAGCCAGCCACAAGTTTACCGTAAAACTTTATCATTATTGAATCGCAATGTGACGACACTTATTTCACATTCATCTGTGCAAACATTTCACTAAAGACCATTCTCATATAAATAATGGGGCATGTGCTCTCATTTACAATCCCCTCGCAGCAGTGATATGACAGCTTCTGAAAATGAAGCCCCGACGTAAATATATGCAACGGGATCCGACCTAAAAGTCGGATGACCAAACACACGAACTTCAGCGGGGCTTTAAAAGAGAGAAGGATTCTCTCGAAAACTAAAAGAGAAGATTGTGTGTTTTAGGAGAGTTCCCCCCCGACAGTGACAGGACATGTATTGCACTAGTTTAGCTATCAAAAGGCTATCGTCATGTTGACACACACACGCACACGTTTGTTTTACTATCTTTGTGGGGACCAGTCATTGACATAATGCATTCCCTAGCCCCTTACCTTAACCATCACAACTAAATGCCTAACCTTAACCCTTACCCTAACCTTAACCATCACAACTAAATGCCTAACCTTAACCCTTACCCTAACCTTAACCATCACAACTAAATGCCTAACCTTAACCCTTACCCTCACCTTAACCATCACATCTAAATGCCTAACCTTAACCCTTACCCTCACCTTAACCATCACAACTAAATGCCTAACCTTAACCCTTACCCTCACCTTAACCATCACAACTAAATGCCTAACCTTAACCCTTACCCTAACCTTAACCATCACAACTAAATGCCTAACCTTAACCCTTACCCTCACCTTAACCATCACATCTAAATGCCTAACCTTAACCCTTACCCTCACCTTAACCATCACAACTAAATGCCTAACCTTAACCCTTACCCTCACCTTAACCATCACAACTAAATGCCTAACCTTAACCCTTACCCTCACCTTAACCATCACAACTAAATGCCTAACCTTAACCCTTACCCTCACCTTAACCATCACAACTAAATGCCTAACCTTAACCCTTACCCTAACCTTAACCATCACAACTAAATGCCTAACCTAAACCCTTACCCTCACCTTAACCATCACAACTAAATGCCTAACCTTAACCCTCACCCTAACCTAATTCTATCCCTAATCCTAAAACCAAGTCTTAACCTTCAAAAAGCCCTTTAACTTGGGGGGGGTCCAGCATTTTGGTCCCCACAAGGCTGTGCAGACCCCACAAGTATAGTGTATTCTCCGGTTTTTGGACCCCACGAATATAGTAAAACAGGTACACACACACACACACACACACACACACACACACACACACACACACACACACACACACACACACACACACACACACACACACACACACACACACACACACACACACACACACACACACACACACACACACACACGATTGTATTGCATTTAAGGTCCGTAATTCATTTGTAATAACAAAAAAAAATAAACGTACATTTGTTATTCGTTTTAAAAACACAAATGGAAAAAAAAAAACGTTACTGGTGTAAGAATCAAAAAAAAACTAAAAATCAATCAAAAATGGCCCGTTTATTTATAGTTTTTGGCAATTCCTTTCATCACCATACTTTTTACTATATACTATACTATTTTGAGACTGAACGTGCCCCTTATTTTGGAGGAAATATGTACGGTAGTGAACGTGGGAATACAAATTATTATTTGATCCCGTTTGAGTTGAGCCACGGATTACACGTACGATGTTCGTCGCACTAAAAGGTAATTTTGCAAGTGAAGAAAGTCTCCGTTTGTCGTGAAACGATTGAAGCATAACGGTGCATTCATCTCAATGGGAGCAGCCGTGCAATGCATTCTGGGAGCGTCGCGGGCACTTTGGAGAAGCCAGGCGTCGAGTCGCTCTCTCCTCATTTGCATAAAGTTGAATCCAGCCGACTTTATGCAAATGAGGAGCGGCCGGCTCGGCTCGCCGCCTCCCAAAAGCTGACAGAAATCTTTCAAACTGACCTTTGTTGATCTGAAATGAAGACAGATTCAGCCACTGCTTAGCCTATTTCTCGCTTAAAATGTTTTCAGAAACACGTTTTGGTGAACTATTTTCGTAAAATACGAACGAGTCGCCGGTTTTTGAAATCCCGGAGCAGACAGACCCAAAATGGTGATTTGCTCGCAGCACACAAGAAGCCCCGTGGTGAGGAGCAGAGAGTAACAACGGTGCTTTTCTGGTGCTAATCACTCCACCCAACTAGCAGTGCTTCGCCTTTCTGAGAATATAGTTCCCAGTATGTATACGGTTAGAAGATGGCTGTGTGTCATGTGACCTTATTTGTACAAGCTGTGACTCTACAAATCACAACATGGAAATAGGAACATGTTGGTGTTATTTTGTCACTTATTGGGAGCAGTAGGCTAGTTGGAGCCGGTTACCTCCAGGATCTGTGCTAAGCTAGGCTAGATGGAGCTGGTTACCTCCAGAATCTGTGCTAAGCTAGGCTAGCAGTGAGGGAGTCAGACAGAGTTACGGCTCAATTCAAACTGGATCAGATCATTATTTGTCTCTCCCTGTTCACTACCGTATGTTTTTTTCCCGAAATAAAGTGATGAACACAAGACTAGAAAGTTTCTCGTGAGCACGAGAAATTAAAAGCTCCCCCCCATGTCCCATTAGGGGCTCTGATTCTGAGACCAGAACGGGTTTTCTGTTTTTTTTGTTTAAAAACAAATAATAAACATACGTTTTTTTTTCTTCCATTTTCTAATTACAAAAGGCTTACGGAGTAATGACACCTGGACCGTGAGAGGATCCTGTAGAAATGGCGAGTGCTCGTACCATTAAACAAAAAGAAGAGAAGATGTGACCGTAGACATAAAAAGGCATTAAGGCAAATACAGTACGTCAAGCTTTGTGAAATTCAAAAGTATACACTACATAAACCATGTAGGTATTGAAGATTTGCTAGGGTGCAAAGTACCGTTGGGTTTGTCTTTTACAGAAATTAAATAAAGGATTAAAAAAGAAAAAAAAAAAAGACATGTCATTATTCAACCCGTTCTCACTCCGAACGAGTAAAATACGGACGTTTGGACTAGAGGTGTTGAAATTAATCGATGCCGCATCAATAATCAGCCGGCTCATAATCGATTATTTCTGTTTACAATTTAATGTAGGCGTAACAACATTTCCGTTTACATATTCTGGTATGTTTTTGCACATTCAGGCAGTGCCGTGTGCTCAGTGCTGTATAGTTTTATGTATCCAAATTATTTAGTATTAGAGCACTGCAGAATGTTTGGTTTTTGAAGCTTGAAAAGCTATGAATTAAATATCCTACATGGCTTTAATAGAAACATGGATTTGACGCATCGTGATATGATAATCATAATAAAATCAAATCGAGAGATCAGTGAAGATTCCCTTAAAGCTTCATCGGTAAAGTGACTAAGAACGGGGTATACAGTACAGGCCAAAAGTTTGGACACACTTTCTCATTCAATGTGTTTCTTTATTTTCATGACTGTTTACATTGTAGATTCTCACTGAAGGCATCAAAACTATGAATGAACACATATGGAATTATGTACTTAACAAAAAAGTGTGAAATAACTGAAAACATGTCTTATATTTTAGATTCTTCAAAGTAGCCACCCTTTGCTTTTTTTTGATAACTCTGCAAACCCTTGGTGTTCTCTCAATGAGCTTCATGAGGTAGTCACCTGAAATGGTTTTACCTTCACAGGTGTGCTTTGTCAGGGTTCATTAGTGGAATTATTTCCCTTATTAATAAAAAAAGCAAAGGGTGACTACTTTAAAGAATCTAAAATATAAGACATGTTTTCAGTTATTTCACACTTTTCTGTTAAGTACATAATTCCATATGTGTTCATTCATAGTTTTGATGCCTTCAGTGAGAATCTACAATGTAAACAGTCATGAAAATAAAAAGGAAACACATTGAATGAGAAGGTGTGTACTGTATCTACAGCCAGGGGAGACCGTGATAAGAACTATTTCAACAAACGGTGGCGTATCCCTTTAACCCTAACTGCGTCAAAAGTGACGGCAATAGTCCCGACCCAGCACGTTTAGATAAAGCGCGTTTAGATATGACGCTAAAGGAGACTCTTAGCGTCAATAACAACGGCAAAAGACACCTGACCAAGCGTCCGTATTTTAGGCGATGGGAGTGAGAATCTGTTGCATTATTAAATAAAATAACTTCAAAACACAGAAGACTTTCATGGCTCCGGTTAAGTCTGAAGACTCGCACTCGATTCTCTCCAGCATCTCTGAAGGGGTTTCGCAGACTTTTTAAAAACGCTCGCTGGACAAGCAGATCCTCTCAGAGAGAAAAATGCGATCGGCTTTGGAGAGTCAGACGTGCTGTCAGGACTTGAGAAGGTTTAGAGGTCGATGGGGATCGTGGGCGAGCCGAGGCCCTCCTCTAACCACGGCACGGAGGAAGGCGTGCAGGACTGGGCCGCGCGCCGATGGATGCGGCGGAGGCGCAGCAAGTACAGCATGATGGACAACAAGACGATGAAGAAACAAGCCAGGAATAGGTAGTGGTTGTTGACAAAGGAGAAGCTGTGGCGCCAGTGAGAGTGCACCGCTTTCAGACTTTCCTGCTGGATGTCCCTGGAAGAGACAAACGTTACCGTGTCAACAAACAAGTCAGTTCAGGGCCGTGTTCATTAAATGTTAAAGTGCTCATATTATGCTCATTTTCAGGTTCGTAGTTGTATTTAGAAGTTATATCAGAATAGGTTTACATGGTTTAATTTTCAAAAAACATCATATTTATGTCGTATTGCACATTGCTGCAGCTCCTCTTTTCACCCTGTGTGTTGAGCTCTCTGTTTTAGCTACAGAGTGAGACATCTCACTTCTGTTCCTATCTTTGTTGGGAGTCGCACATGCTCAGTACCTAGGTAACGACTACTAGCCAGTCAGAAGCAGAGTATGAGGACGTGCCCTGACAGTACCTAGGTAAGGACTACTAGCCAGTCAGAAGCAGAGTATTGAGGGCGTGCCCTGACAGTACCTAGGTAAGGACTACTAGCCAGTCAGAAGCAGAGTATTGAGGGCGTGCCCTGACAGTACCTAGGTAAGGACTACTAGCCAGTCAGAAGCAGAGTATGAGGGCGTGCCCTGACAGTACCTAGGTAAGGACTACTAGCCAGTCAGAAGAAGAGTATGAGGGTGTGCCCTGACAGTAGCTAGGTAAGGACTACTAGCCAGTCAGAAGCAGAGTATGAGGGCGTGCCCTGACAGTACCTAGGTAAGGACTACTAGCCAGTCAGAAGAAGAGTATGAGGGCGTGCCCTGACAGTACCTAGGTAAGGACTACTAGCCAGTCAGAAGAAGAGTATGAGGGTGTGCCCTGACAGTACCTAGTTTGTCATGGAAGTAAAGACGGACTAGGATCGCTTGTTATCAATCGAGCTGTGATTAGGGATGAATGACACCACAGTCAGCTGATCTCATTCAGTGGTACGGCTTCACATGAGGAGCGCAGTGAGACCCTGCGGAGCCACGCGACTATGGCTGTGCTCAATTGAAGAAATTCTTAGTCGACTAACACTCATTCAATTGTATCGACTAATCGATTAGTTGATTTAATCGACAGATCTGTAAATCTGAGTTTCTCCGCAAAGAGTCCACTTTAATTCTTGTGTTTACCAGAGATGTGCTCGTACGTTTCTTGGAAATAAGTCATTCAGCATGAAAAAAGCATCAAACATGACTAATGGACTAAAGAAATCTAAGTCGACTAAGACCAAAACAACCGACTAGTCGACTAATCGGCTAAGAGGGAGCAGCCCTATACGCGACTACGCAGGCGAAGTGTCGCTCCCCGTGTGAAAAGCCCTTAAAGCTTCATCGGTAAAGTGACTAAGAACGAGAACATACAGTACAGGCCAAAAGATTGGACACACTTTCTCATTCAATGCGTTTCCTTTTTATTTTCATGACTATTTACATTGTAGATTCTCACTGAAGGCATCACAACTATGAATGAACACATATGGAATTATGTACTTAACAAAAAAGTGTGAAATAACTGAAAACATGTCTTATATTTTAGATTCTTCAAAGTAGCCACCCTTTGCTTTTTTTATTAATAAGGGAAATAATTCCACTAATGAACCCTGACAAAGCACACCTGTGAAGGTAAAACCATTTCAGGTGACTACCTCATGAAGCTCATTGAGAGAACACCAAGGGTTTGCAGAGTTATCAAAAAAAGCAAAGGGTGGCTACTTTGAGGAATCTAAAATATAAGACATGTTTTCAGTTATTTCACACTTTTTTGTTAAGTACATAATTCCATATGTGTTCATTCATAGTTCTGATGCCTTCAGTGAGAATCTACAATGTAAATAGTAAAAAAAAAAAATAAAGAAACACATTGAATGAGAAGGTGTGTCCAAACTTTTGGCCTGTACTGTATGTGACAGGAAATCTTACCTCAGAGGCAGAAACCGTGTTCTGTAGAGAATCGCTCCGAGAGTCCACTGGACCTCCTTATCGTAGACCAACAGGGCCGTCTTCAGGTTCTTATAATTGGCTGGGAACGAGAAGCCTGAGTGCAACACTTCGTACATCCATGCCGATTTAAAACACTGGTACCTGCAGGCCGGAGCAAAAAGACATGGATAAACATTCTTCTTCTTCACGCTGGCAGGTTGCTTTAGGAGCGGTTCGGTAACCCGGAGAGACTTACTTGAGTCTGTGGAGATCAGCGTGTGAGGCGTACAGGCCGGAGTCGAAGCGCTCCCTCAGAGACTGCCACTGGGTCGAACAGTAACTCTGGGAACGTTAAACCACAACATCAGGAGCGTTAATACTAGGGCTGTCCTCGACTCAAGAAGTTCTTAGTCGACTAACACTTATGCGATTTTGTCGACTAATCGATTAGTTGATTTAATTGACAGAGCTGTGCGCTTTGAGAGGTGGTTAAGACTAGAAAAGCACAATATAAATGTAGTTAATTAACCATCTGTAAAACTGAGTTTCTCCACAATTAATCCTGCAAAAGCACCACTTTAAATCTTGTGTTTACCATGAATGTGCTCAGAAGTTTCTTGGAAATAAGTGATTAAGCATAAATAAGCATAAAAAATGACTAATGGACTAAAGAAATCTTAGTCGACTAAGACCAAAACCACCGATCAGTCGACTAATCGACTAAGAGGTGGCAGCCCTAGTTAATACGACGTTAACCCCCGTTGTTTACAGATAATTACGTATTATCAGACATGCTTCATAGAGACGCACTAGGGATGCATTGAATCCAGATTTTGGGGGTTTGGCTGAATACCGAATCCTCTGGTTAAGATTCTGCCGAATCCGGAACCGAATCCTCCTCCCATCCTTGGTCCATTAACACAGTACACACGTTAATGAAGTAAACAACGTCCACAGCAGCGTATTAACACGGTCTGGTTAACACCAGTTTTTAACCGTGACTGTCCTTCCTTTGCCGTACCTGAAGCTGCTGCATTCTGGCTGCTGTCTGGAGATTCCTTCGTGAACAACTCGTATTCTTTCTGATGTTTCGTACCAAATGTTGTAACAGCAGCCATGTTGTGTATAGTTTAGGGTCCTCGCCACCACAAGACCAATCGGCATTATAGATTGTAGGGCTGTCCTCGACTCAAGAAGTTCTTAGTCGACTAACACTTATAGGATTTTGCCGACTAATCGATTAGTTGATTTAATTGACAGAGCTGTGCGCTTTGAGAGGTGGTTAAGACTAGAAAAGCACAATATAAATGTAGTTTATTAACCATCTTTACAACTGAGTTTCTCCACAATTAATCCTGCAAAAGCACCACTTTAAATCTTGTGTTTACCATAAATGTGCTCATGAGTTTCTTGGAAATGAGTAATTAAGCATGAATAAGCATAAAAAAATGACTAATCGACTAAAGAAATCTTAGTCGACTAAGACCAAAACGACCGATTAGTCGACTAATCGACTAAGAGGTGGCAGCCCTACTTATGAGAGTAGAGTTTGTTTACCTTGGCAGCTCGGGCATATTTGGAAGCGTTATAATCGCCGCCCATGCGCAGCACATCCTCAGTGCAGTAGTAGAACTCGGAGAAGCCGTAGAACTGACTGTTGTCGTAGTCGATGGCCGGCTGGTAGACGCCGTTGAGCGAGGTCAGGGTCTCGTTGGTGCGATTGAGGAACGGCTGGAGAATCTGTCTACACTGGTCAAAGTCTCCGGTGCCTCGCAAATAGAGCTTCTGGGTAGACGGACCGATTTCATCCTGCAGGTCTGCGGGCAGACAAGGGTCCAGGAGCGGAGAGTCTGCCGTCTCGCCGTTACGCTGCCCTAAGAGTCTGGAGAAATCACAAAACACGGTGTAAAATCTTTACTGACCGGGACAGTCCCGAAATCCAAGCAGGTGTCCCGAATCCTGCCCTAACTGTCCCAAAAATTAGAGCAAAGTCTCAAGAGCAGACTCTAAAACTCCTCCAGACTGGAGTAGTTTTAGAGTCTGATTGAACATTAGAAACTGTTCATGGTGATTTTTAATTGTATAGGACCATAGGCAGGCTGGGGGGGAACTCATATTAATGTTAAAAAACCTCATAAAGTGAATTTTTCATGCCATGGGACCTTTAAGAGACAGTTAAATGCAGTGGAAGTTGTTCATCAGTCCAGTTGTTTTGTTTATGTTGTAGTGATTGATGTACATTAGCAGGTTTGGCACATACACAGCTTTTCCTTTTGGCTCTCGTAGTTTTTTCTTTACACCACAAGATGCTCAATTTAATTTTCCTCATCGTCATCTAGTTAGACAGCTTTTAAGATTGTTTTAAGATACATGATTAAAGGGTAATTTTGTGTTGTTGTTTTTTATTGCAACCTGGACCCCATTGTCTTCCATTCATTGGTGACAACATTATGGAAAGTATTCCTACATCCCTGAGTTTTTATTTATTTATTTTATTACAGAGACAGTGCATATTAATAAACATTTCTGTCAATATGCCAGAGTTAGCCAGAAGGCTAGTTTTCATCGGCAGTCTCTAGTCTAGACAGATGGTAAAATAGTCACCCTAAAAGAATGTAAAATTACACAATTACATAACAATATAACATTTGAAATACATTTGGTAAAAGGTACTATTAAGCCAAAAAAGTACAATAGGAGCACAACAGACCACAATCAGACAAACATTAGACAAAGACATGAACACATAAACACACACAGGGCAAGAAGCCAGCAGGGGGCAGCGTGAGCAGGTCAAGAAGTTAATGGTAATGTTGACAGCTCTGATTATCAATGTTCATGATTCATGGTTCATGATTTTAATGATTTTTTATTGGTATTTTCGGGTTTATAAGACAAGACCGTTGAGTTTCTGAATAAAAATAATAAATAATCTTGGTGCTGAGTTTTGAAATTTATGTTAAGTACCACCAGAAGGAGTGATTGGATTGGATGTTGCTGATGTTAAAGCGCAGACATGACAGTCAGTTGGATCTCACTTGTTTCGAGTGGCGGCGTTTCTGATGACACTCTCCTCGTATCGTTGGCGGGCCGCATTTCCTCCGAACCCAAGGAAGGTGGACACGTAAACACGATAAACGTGCTCGGTGCGATGTGCGTCACAGCCCAAGTTGAACTCGGCCAGTAAGTTCTTGGCAACTTCCTCCTAGGAGACAAGAAAACCCATTTAGTATATTGTTAAACTCTCGTTTTGTTTGAACCTGGACCCTATTTTCCCATGTTTTTGTTTTTAAGTGACTGATGGGAACAATAATCTTAAAAATTGGTCCAGTAGCAAGCGAGAAACAAGCTGCAAAGTAACGTTAATGGGCAATTGTGCACCGTCAATTTTTGTCCACTAAAAGTGCTGTTTTAAAATTAATATCCTAAGTGTCACATTATGGAAAGGATCCCTACAGAGATAGACCTTCTTGTTAAAGAGTAAGATCCTTTTTGTTTAACCATCACCAAACCCACCAGACTCCATGTAAATAATCAGGACATGACATCAACATAAAACACACTTCATTCAAAGTGGACAGAAACTAAATAAAACTACCAAAAGTCATCTTGGTTCATCTTTCCACTGTTCAACAATCACCACTCTGGTTTGGTTGAAATAAACCCTTAATTTACCCATTTACATGTGGAGATATGCTGGCTCTATACACGCTAAAAGTCCTGATTATTTACATGGAGTCTGGTGGAAATATGCTGGCTCTATAACACTAAAAGTCCTGATTATTTACATGGAGTCTGGTGGAGATATGCTGGCTCTATACACGCTAAAAGTCCTGATTATTTACATGGAGTCTGGTGGAGATATGCTGGCTCTATACACGCTAAAAGTCCTGATTATTTACATGGAGTCTGGTGGGTTTGGTGATGGTGATTTCGGGGCTGTTTCACATTAAACAAAAAGGATCTTACTCTTTAACAAGAAGGTCTATCTCTGTAGGGATCCTTTCCATAATGTTGTCACCAATGAATGGAAGACAATGGGGTCCAGGTTGCAATAAAAAAAAAAAAACCACAAAATTACCCTTTAAATCATGTATCTTAAAACAATATAGAACAAAAGCTGTCTAACTAGATGACGATGAGGAAAATTAAATTGAGCATCTTGTGGTGTAAAGAAAAAACTACGAGAGCCAAAAGGAAAAGCTGTGTGTGCCAAACCTGCTAATGTACATCAATCACTACAACACAAACAAAACAACTGGACATGAACAACTTCCACTAAATTTAACCGTCTCTTAAAGGTCCCATGGCATGAAAAATTCACTTTATGAGGTTTTTTAACATTAATATGAGTTCCCCCAGCCTGTCTATGGTCCCCCAGTGGCTAGAAATGGTGATAGGTGTAAACCGAGCCCTGGGTATCCTGCTCTGCCTTTGAGAAAATGAAAGCTCAGATGGACCAATCAGGAATCTTCTCCTTATGAGGTCATAAGGAGCAAGGTTACCTCCCCTTTCTCTGATTTGCCCGCTCAGAGAATTTGGCCCACCCATGAGAGAGAGAGAGAGACATCATGGCTTTCAAACGAGCAAAGTAGCTACAGACACAGAAATGGTACATCCTAAGGAAAGCTCATTGTGGGACTGGCTCTAGTGGCTGTAATTCTGCACCGAGGCTGAATTTCGGGAAAGAGACTTCAGATACAGTATTAGGGGACCACTAAGGTCTATATAAAAGAGACTTCAGATACAGTATTAGGGGACCACTAAGGTCTATATAAAAGAGACTTCAGATACAGTATTAGGGGACCACTAAGGTCTATATAAAAGAGACTTCAGATACAGTATTAGGGGACCACTAAGGTCTATATAAAAGAGACTTCAGATACAGTATTATGGGACCACTAAGGTCTATATAAAAGAGACTTCAGATACAGTATTAGGGGACCACTAAGGTCTATATAAAAGAGACTTCAGATACAGTATTAGGGGACCACTAAGGTCTATATAAAAGAGACTTCAGATACAGTATTAGGGGACCACTAAGGTCTATAAAAAAGAGACTTCAGATACAGTATTAGGGGACCACTAAGGTCTATATAAAAGATACTTCAGATACAGTATTAGGGGACCACTAAAGTCTATATAAAAGAGACTTCAGATACAGTATTAGGGGACCACTAAGGTCTATATAAAAGAGACTTCAGATACAGTATTAGGGGACCACTAAGGTCTATATAAAAGATACTTCAGATACAGTATTAGGGGACCACTAAGGTCTATATAAAAGATACTTCAGATACAGTATTAGGAGAACACTAAGGCCTATATAAAAGCATCCAAAGAGCGCCACGTCATGGGACCTTTAAGTACATGAATTAATGATCTCGGTCCAAAAATCCTGCTATGGAGTCATGCAGCAGGCTCACAGTGTGACTTCAACAGTGATGAATGGAGAGCAGATCCTCTCCGCAGGACAAAAATGGTGCATACATGGTTTAAACCAGGGAATGACAGTCGTTGGAAGGAGGAAGAAGAAACAAAGGTTGAGTGACAAAAACAAAAACAGCACAATAACAGAATTGGTTGTGGATAATAACCTGTTGTGGAGAAGCAAAGCTTACACTTTTGGGCACTTCGTATGCGATCTGTGTGGAGACCCCGCCCATGTCCAGGACACCGGCAGTCCTTTTCCTCACCTGCGCCTCCTGCTGGTCACTGCCGGGGACATTCACCTCCACCACAGCTTCTCCATCTTCAAAGATTGACACAAAAAAGCAGGCGACAGAGTCAGGCAGGGTGGGTTTACCATGTGTGAAAATTAACTTTTTTTGTACTGTTGAAATACTACTTGCTTCAGTCCTTACCATTGTGCACATGGTTAAACCTCCCGAGGACAAAGTTTATTCCAATCCATGCATAGACACCTGAAGCAAATCATGACAAAATGTTTAGTTTGTTTTTTTTATAAGGATCCCCATTAGCTGATGCCTAGACGACCAGCTAGTCTTCCTTCCTGGGGTCCAAAACAACTTGAAATCAGACAGCATTAATACGGACAACACCAAAACATTTCATTGCACATGAAAAGGAAAAGCAAAAGAAACATAAACTCTAACAAGTATAAAACTAAAACACAAAGAAAGAAACCAGAAAAGTATCTAAAAAAAGATTTTTAATTTAATTCTATTCAACAACTTTATTAATCCCATAAGGAGCCATTCGTTAAGAGCAGCTGCAGACAACACACAAACACACATACATACAGCACACAAGCCTACATCATAGAGCAGTGGTTCTCGAGCTTTTTTCAATAATGTTCCCCCTTTGAACAGTTTCTTTAAGCCATGTACGAACAGCACGAATCATTTTGGGTATAAAGAAAACTTCGAAAAAGGTGACAAAAAACGTTGAAGAAAAAACGGAAGGCAGGCAAGAATAGGGTAAAACAAGCGACAAAACCTTCAAAAAAAGTGACAAACTTAGAAAACAGCGACAAAAACTTTGGAATAAGCGACAAACTTGGAGAGAAAAAAAAAAAAAAAGACAATGTCATGTACCCCCATTTGAGAAACACTGTCTCTGAGAGTATTTATCCATTTAAAAGTCGAATTGCAGAAGGCATAAAAGAATTAAAGTGGCGATCAGTTTTCAAAGCAGGTCAAATATAACAAGGTCTTGATGGAAGAACATGATCCGAAGCAGACAAAACGCTCGTTGCTTTGCACAAGATTTGTTGATTCCAAAGAGAATTTAAATCTTTGTTTCAGACCAATACTCTTAGAGCAGGTTTTGACTGTAATATAATATTATATATATATATATATATATATATATATATATATATATATATATATATATATATATATATATATATATATATACAGTGTATATATATATACTGTTATACTGTTCAGGCTGTTTCTGTCTTTCACTGCGAGGCTGTGGAACCAGCAGATAAAAGATAAAGTCATAACACTATATGACACAACCCAATTTAAGACCCAGATTTTTAAACTTACTCTTTTTACCTATTTTCAAACATCCTGTTCCTGTTTCTGATCCTTCTTGTTTTTCTCATATACTGTACATGTTTGGAGTTATGTACCTGTGCATAAATATATTTATACCTTGTTTCTGTAATTGCATTTTCACAGATGGCTCACTGATTGATTTTGATTTTGGTATGGGCTAAAGGAAGGGATTAGGTTTGTGGGAGCATTGTTAGTGAGTGCGTGTATATGAATGTGAATGTTGTTGTATCTAAAGGTTTGTTATTGTCTAGTGTTGTATTTACTTTAATGATGATTCTCCATCTTCATGTTTTCTTTTGTATCTTAAAGGACCCCCTTAAAAATGAGATGGTGCATCTCAAGGGGTTATCCTTGAAAATAAATAAATAAATAAATAAATAATAAAAGCATTTAAATAACAAAAAAACCCGGGGACTTTTATTGTGAAAATTATAAGAAATGGAAAGACGTTTTACAGCCGCTGCTTTCTCTCTCCGAGAGCTGTCCACTTGTGATCGGATCGCTCAGATCCGATTTTAAAAACCACGTCAGAACGGCGCCTTTGGGCTACGTTCACACCGCAAGTCTTAATGCTTTATTCAGTTTTTTTTTGTTTTTTTTTGCTCAGATCTGACTTTCTTGTTAGGCTGTTCACATGACCTTTTAAAATGTGGCCTATATATCAGATCCCAGTGTGAACTGTTTGCAGTTTCGAACTGACCCGCATGCGCAAAAGAACAATAACAATGACATCAGACGCAGCACGCTGTCGCACTAAAGTTAGGGAGCTTATGGAGGAAGTCAGCATTTACCCTTTTATTTCAAAATGTTTGTGTAATGGCAGCCGTAACATTAATGAGCAGGTGCTGAGGAGGAGAAGAATGAAGAGAAAGAGAGACAAATTGGCTATTTTGGCCTTTTGTGGGGGTTATGGCTGCAAATTAATGAGGTCTAACACCTCCCTCTCCCTCCGTTGACTTGCTCCATTACTCTTCTCCATGTTGTAGGAGGCCTAGTCAGGTTTTTAATGTTACCGTCTGTGTCTCGGGCTAACTCCCACCAGAGCATAATTGTGACAAATGTCGATGTAGATTGACACACAGTACAGGCCAAAAGTTTGGACACACCTTCAAATTCAATGCGTTTCCTTTTTATTTTCATGACTATTTACATTGTAGATTCTCACTGAAGGCATCAAAACTATGAATGAACACATATGGAGTTATGTACTTAACAAAAAAGTGTGAAATAACTGAAAACATGTCTTATATTTTAGATTCTTCAAAGTAGCCACCCTTTGCTTTTTTTGGTAACTCTGCAAACCCTTGGTGTTCTCTCAATGAGCTTCATGAGGTAGTCACCTGAAATGGTTTTACCTTCACAGGTGTGCTTTGTCAGGGTTCATTAGTGGAATTATTTCCCTTATTAATAAAAAAAAGCAAAGGGTGGCTACTTTGAAGAATCTAAAATATAAGACATGTTTTCAGAACCCAACCCTATATGGAAGTGGTCTAAATCTGATTTGAAAAGAAATGAGATCTGTCCAAGATTTGGTTGTTCAAGCTACTTCTGAAGAAGTCTGACCTGGTCACTTGACCCCCCAAAAAAATCAGATTTGGGCCACTTTTGCCTGCAGTCTGAACGCAGCCTTTGTGTCCCATGTTACTTTGCGTCAGGAAATCTTTCAACGCCAATAAAGTGGTGAATCAAAACTATGGCACTGTATCATTAAATGTTATTACATAATCACAATGTTTTATAAAAGCATGACTCTAAATAAAGCTGTAACTGCGATACCTTTTAGTTGAGCATACTGTTTTTTAGGGCTGTCCTCGACTAAAGAAATTCTTAGTCGACTAACACTTATGGGATTTTGTCGACTAATCGATTAGTTGATTTAATTGACAGAGCTGTGCGCTTTGAGAGGTGGTTAAGACTAGAAAAGCACAATATAAATGTAGTTAATTAACCATCTGTAAAACTGAGTTTCTCCACAATTAATCCTGCAAAAGCACCACTTTAAATCTTGTGTTTACCATAAATGTGCTCAGAAGTTTCTTGGAAATGAGTAATTAAGCATGAATAAGCATAAAAAATGACTAATCGAAAGAAATCTTAGTCGACTAAGACCAAAACAACCGATTAGTCGACTAATCGACTAAGAGGTGGCAGCCCTACTGTTTTTTTTTTTATTTCCCATCTATTCCTTTTGTTTACCTTCCTGTTTCCCAGAAATCACTTCCGCGTGCGAGTCAGAGAAGAGGAAGTTGAAGTGGACTGGGATGTCTGTTCGCAGATCCTCAAGAAGAGCTTCTTGTTGACTGAAATTAAACAAATCAACTTCAGCATAAGATGTACGGCATATAAAACATCAATGCTTTTACCTTTTCAGTGGGAAATGTACTGTACATGTGGGGCTTGTGGAAGTAGAGCAGGTTTACATCATAAGCTCATCGAGGCCGACTGTACCTTTCAGGGAGGACTCTCATTCCCGCTGTGCACAGGATGTACAAGGGAGTTTCTTGGTGTTTATTTTTGGGAATGTGTTGGGCTGCAAAGCTCAGCAGTGGATAGATATAATCGCTGGCTTTCTCAGGTGTTTTAGCCAATTCAGAGATACCTACAAAAGGAAACAACATAAAGAACCAAACATATATATATTTTTATAGAGAGTAAATAACAAACTAGCGTGTAACTGTTCAGGCTGTTGTCGTGAACCATTCGTACATACAGTACAGGCCAAAAGTTTGGACACACCTCATTCAATGCATTTCCTTTTTATTTTCATGACTATTTACATTGTAGATTCTCACTGAAGGCATCAAAACTATGAATGAACACATATGGAATTATGTACTTAACAAAAAAGTGTGAAATAACTGAAAACATGTCTTATATTTTAGATTCTTCAAAGTAGCCACCCTTTGCTTTTTTATTAATAAGGGAAAAACTTCCACTAATGAACCCTGACAAAGCACACCTGTGAAGGTAAAACCATTTCAGGTGACTACCTCATGAAGCTCATTGAGAGAACACCAAGGGTTTGCAGAGTTATCAAAAAAAAGCAAAGGGTGGCTACTTTGAAGAATCTAAAATATAAGACATGTTTTCAGTTATTTCACACTTTTTTGTTAAGTACATAATTCCATATGTGTTCATTCATAGTTTTGATGCCTTCAGTGAGAATCTACAATGTAAATAGTCATGAAAATAAAGAAACACATTGAATGACAAGGTGTGTCCAAACTTTTGGCCTGTACCGTACGTTTTCGTACGATATCACACGAACCCGTTCATGATAATATAAATAAAATAAAATTTGAATGTTTTTTCTGACATAATATTTCCTCAGTTTAGAGTCTTCAAACAAAAACGGTGCTATTACATTCAAGCCTGCGCATCTTACCGGGTTTGATCTTCATGACCACTGGCTTGCGGTGTTGATCTCTCATTTGCCGGATGTCCAGCAGTTCGTGCGGATTGCCGTTATGCCGAGGCCAGCAGTACACAAACACCCTGGAGCCGCTGCTGCCACAGTCCACCACCAGGCCGTAGTTCAGGTTGGGGTTGCTTGTATCGGTTGCATCCACATCGGTCACGCGGGCCAAGTGCCTTTTGGACAACAAAGAATTGTTAAAGACTACACATTCTTCAAAGTAGCCACCCTTTGCTTTTTTAGCAAAGGGTGGCTACTTTCTACTAAAGACTTTAAATGACAAAAGATGTAAAACGGACCGCGAAGAGACGTTAAATGTTTACAAAGAGATGCATAACGAGTACAGAGACGCTTGTCTCATGGTCTATTTTGGAGTTACAAATATCAGACATTTAAACATATTCCGATGGTCAGCCGAAGCGTGTGCCCGAGCATGGACACAGTATATAAACACTAGAGGTAGACCGATTAATCTGTTTTGCCGATTAATCGGCACCGATAGTTGATTGGTGGAACTATCGTTAGAGCTGAGAAGGGTCTGCTGGCCTCTAGAGGGTCTTTCTAGCCTTTACATCATGCATTACAATAGCTCAGCCAACGTCAACTGGCGGCCCGCGGGCCACATCCGGCCCGCCAAAGCTTTTAGTCTGGCCCGCAGAATAATCATGAATTCACAAAATGTAAAGAGGAAAAAATGCATTCTGTTATTTATCATTTCAAACATTTAAAGCAAAAACCCAGCCCCCTGTATTTGCATCTCTATTCACATGCTGGGATTTTGTACAGCGATTCCCGAGCTCCACACACACAGATGAGCCGAGATGTGTGTGAGTTAAAACACACACACACCGCTGAGCCGAGACGTGTGTGCGTTAAAACACGCAGCACCTGACTGGGAACGATACAAAGAGGGCAGATGAACTCACGCTAGTCTCGTTACTGTAAGTAGGCTACAATAAAACCTTCGTGAGTAAAAAGTCAATACTTATCAATGCACTCACCTGTGTAGACCGGCATAAACATGTAGAAAGCGATATTTCAATCTGCTCAGTCCACTCTTGTCCACCGCGCTGTTTTACGCAAACACAGCTCTACTCTAACGAATTCTTACAAACAAGCTAAAACAAAAGTTGTCGGTTTGTAGTCTAACTGTTTATCTTAGTTTGCCGGGAATCTGGAAATTTGGACAACGTCTTGTAAACCTCACTGTTGGCTGAACAAACCAAACTCTCCGCTGGAGCGGTAAATCTATGGAGGTATTATAAGACCAAAACAAATAGTGGCTACTTAATATGCACGTCAATGATGATGCTGGTTGTATTATTTTGCAACCTGACAAGCACTGTTTCTTTCTGCAAGCATTTTCCACCAATCAGGACGCTGCTTACTACAACAATGTTTCCATAATCACAGACTTTAACCATCACTCCTCAGTGAACTGCCTCCTAGTCTGACATCATTTTCTAGTTAAAGAGCCAGTTATCATTATGGAGTTTCCATGTTTTTTAGGAGTTTGCTCACCCTAATACATCTAAAGAAATATAGCATTAATTCAGTAAGAAAGTGAAAATTGCGAACAAAAATAGGCGTATTAGGTCTAAATTAATTTTTATTTTCTTTATTTGAAAGTCCGGCCCCCAGAGTGTCTGCGGAGAAAAATTCTGGCCCTTGGAAAAATGTAGTTGATGACCCCTGCAATAGCTCCTCTAGAGGGTCTTTCTAGCCTTTACAGCTGATCTTCTATCCAGACTGGAACTTGTGCCTTTTTTCGGGGTTGTTGAGCATTAAATCCAAACTGTTAAATCAGAGATTTATCCACTTGATGTCCATAATTCATCACGTTTCCGGTCATTTCTGCCGCTAACTCCGTGCTACCCATAGACAGTAGGTGCTACCGACAAGGGAATCTCCCATGATGCCTTTGTTTATGTTTTCAACCAATGGGAAGGCAGGTCCGTCACACATTACGCCTTATATGGGCATCCAAGCGAGAACAGAGAGTATATAGTGAGAAAGATAGATCCCTCCAGGTCAGAGATCGTCTGTTACCGCTCTAAACCGACAGTTTAACTGTTTTTATTTATTTATTTATTACTTCTTGTTTCAGTTTGAATGAATGTCTTTTATTGACTTCAATATTTATATTTATTTCATTTAGCATGTTTTCATGGTTCAATACAGTTTTTTTTTATTTCTATAATAAAGTTCAGCACTGTTTTACTTGGAGTGTCATGTTTGTTTTAATCCAGTATCAATTCTAAATACTATCGGTCGATTAATCGGTTATCGGCAAATACGGCCCAACATAGCCCATCGTTATCGGTAAAATCCACTATCGGTCGACCTCTAATAAACACGGACCAGCGCTGTACCTGTGGAAGTGATTTTCCTCCCTGATCCAGCCTCCGTGTCCCTTGCCAGAGACGAGCAGCAGGTAGAGCAGCCCGATGACGCCGAGCAGCAGGAAGACGAAGAGCAGCTGTCGGAGGGAAGGTGTGAGGAGCCGGGGAAGGACCTGGGACGACACGCTGAAATGCCACGGGGCCGGGAACAGGCACGAAAAGCTGATCCTGTCGACACACACACACGTAAGACAGGAGAGCCTGAGAAAAGAATACCTAAACATATCACAGATATATAGATAGGGCTGTGTGCTCGATTGAAGAAATTCTTAGTCGACTAACACTAATTCAATCGTATCGACTAATCGATTAGTTGATTTAAATCGACAGATCTGTAAATCTGAGTTTCTCCGCAAAGAGTCGTGCTAAAAGCACCACTTTAATTCTCGTGTTTACCAGAGATGTGCTCGTACGTTTCTTGGAAATAAGTCATTCAGCATGAAAAAAGCATCAAACATGACTAATGGACTAAAGAGATCTAAGTTGACTAAGACCAAAACGACCGATTAGTCGACTAATCGACTAAGAGGGAGCAGCCCTATATATAGAATAGGTCTTTATTGTCATTGGCACAGGTACAACGCAATTTAAAGTGCTCTCCAGTCAGTGCATCATTCAGTGAGTCTATAAAAATATAGTGTAAGTGCTAGTGTTACTTAAAAAAGAATAAAATAGAAACATACAGTACAGGCCAAAAGTTTGGACACACCTTCTCATTCAATGCGTTTCTTTACTTTCATGAGTATTTACATTGTAGATTCTCACTGAAGGCATCAAAACTATGAATGAACACATATGGAATTATGTACTTAACAAAAAAGTGTGAAATAACTGAAAACATGTCTTATATTTTAGATTCTTCAAAGTAGCCACTCTTTGCTTTTTTGATAACTCTGCAAACCCTTATTAATAAAAAAGCAAAGAGTGGCTACTTTGAAGAATCTAAAATATAAGACATGTTTTCAGTTATTTCACACTTTTTTGTTAAGTACATAATTCCATATGTGTTCATTTATAGTTTTGATGCCTTCAGTGAGAATCTACAATGTAAATAGTCATGAAAATAAAAAGGAAACGCATTGAATGAGAAGGTGTGTCCAAACTTTTGGCCTGTACTGTATAGCAGCATACATAAACACACACGTTTTCTGTAGCAAAATAACAATAACCCCACTATTTTGACATTATCTTAATGCAGTGTCACTACTTCAGCATGGAAATAATGCACCTACAATTAGGGCTGCCACCGCTTAGTCGATTAGTCATTTTTTATGCTTATTCATGCTTAATTACTCATTGCCAAGAAACTTCTGAGCACATTTATGGTAAACACGAGATTTAAAGTGGTGCTTTTGCAGGATTAATTGTGGAGAAACTCAGTTTTACAGATGGTTAATTAACTACATTTATATTGTGCTTTTCTAGTCTTAACCACCTCTCAAAGCGCACAGCTCTGTCAATTAAATCAACTAATCGATTAGTCGACTAAATTGTATAAGTGTTAGTCGACTAAGAATATCTTTAGTCGAGGACAGCCCTACCTACAATACAAACGTTCTCCGACATGCACTCTAATAATGCAGCCCCTATTTCTGATACCGTGGGGGGCCAACATAGAGGAAACCCTGCATATTGCACATTATTTTTTGCAGCACTGAGGGTGGTTATTAGGGATGCACCGATCCGATATTAAGATCAGATATTGGTCCCAATATTGACAAAATAGCTGGATCGGGGATCGGAAAAATGAACAGATCAACAGGCCGATCCAGTTGTGTTAGTTTTCCCCTCTGACACACGTGTGTCGCATGCTGGAAGAGTTGAGTAAACAAATAAATAAGAAGTCAATACATTACATCTCTGTTATTTTGTCTTTAGTTTATTTAGGAAGGTCTGGGGCCTTCAGTCTCTCCCACATGGTGGAAGGAAGGTCTAAGGTGGAAGGTATACAGCAGGGGTCATCAACTAGATTTTTCCAAGTGCCAGAATTTTTCTACGCAGACACTCTGGGGGCCGGACTTTCAAATAAAGAAAATAATTAAAAAATAAAATAATTTAAACCTAATACGCCTATTTTTGTTCGCAATTTTCACTTTCTTACTGAATTAATGCTATATTTCTTTAGATGTATTAGTGTGAGCAAACTCCTAAAAAAACATGGAAACTCCATAATGATAACTGGCTCTTTAACTAGAAAAATGATCTCAGACTAGGAGGCAGTTCACTGAGGAGTGATGGTTAAAGTCTGTGATTATGGAAACATTGTTGTAGTAAGCAGCGTCCTGATTGGTGAAAAATGCTTGCAGAAAGAAACAGTGCTTGTCAGGTTGCAAAAATAATACAACCAGCATCATCATTCACGTGCATATTAAGTAGCCACATGTATTTGTTTTGGTCTTATAATACCTCCATAGATTTACCGCTCCAGCGGAGAGTTTGGTTTGTTCAGCCAACAGTGAGGTTTACAAGACGTTGTCCAAATTTCCAGATTCCCGGCAAACTAAGATAAACAGTTAGACTACAAACCGACAGCTTTTGTTTTAGCTTGTTTGTAAGAATTCGTTATTTGCAGAGTAGAGCTGTGTTTGCGTAAAACAGCGCGGTGGACAAGAGTGGACTGAGCAGATTGAAATATCGCTTTCTACATGTTTATGCCGGTCTACACAGGTGAGTGCATTGATAAGTATTGACTTTTTACTCACAAAGGTTTTATTGTAGCCTACTTACAGTAACGAGACTAGCGTGAGTTCATCTGCCCTCTTTGTATCGTTCCCAGTCAGGTGCTGCATGTTTTAACGCACACACGTCTCGGCTCAGCGGTGTGTGTGTGTTTTAACGCACACACGTCTCGGCTCAGCGGTGTGTGTGTGTTTTAACTCACACACATCTCGGCTCATCTGTGTGTGTGGAGCTCGGGAATCGCTGTACAAAATCCCAGCATGTGAATAGAGATGCAAATACAGGGGGCTGGGTTTTTGCTCTAAATGTTTGAAATGATAAATAACAGAACGCATTTTTTCCTCTTTACATTTTGTGAATTCATGATTATTCTGCGGGCCAGACTAAAAGCTTTGGCGGGCCGGATGTGGCCCGCGGGCCGCCAGTTGACGTTGGCTGGTATACAGGGTATTATTAATTTAACAATGCTATTGTATCGGTACCGGGTATCGTCAGACACACAAAGCCCAGGCATCGGTACCGGGTATCATCAGATACACAAAGCCCAGGCATCGGTACCGGGTATCATCAGATACACAAAGCCCAGGCATCGGTACCGGGTATCATCAGATACACAAAGCCCAGGCATCGGTACCGGGTATCATCAGATACACAAAGCCCAGGCATCGGTACCGGGTATCATCAGATACACAAAGCCCAGGCATCGGTACCGGGTATCATCAGATACACAAAGCCCAGGCATTTGAAGGCAACGGTTCACCTTTCATACACCTTTTCGATGGGATTCCATTGCTAGGCAACAGCCTGGCCCCTTGTTAACTTCCTGTCAGTTGATGACATATATTCGTCATGTGATGAAGACTGGCAGAGCGAGCTTTTCATTGCACGGTGTAAGGGGTCTTCACTGGGCCTGTGAGTCATGTGACAATCAACCTGTTGAGTCTTAAACCTCAACACTGCAACAGGAAGTGAACGGGCCAATCAGAATGTTACAACTGGGAAATGGTCTACTGGTGTGTTAAACCATGTGTGTGTGTGTGTGTGTGTGTGTGTGTGTGTGTGTGTGTGTGTGTGTGTGTGTGAGACGTGTGTGTGTGTGTGTGTGTGTGTGTGTGTGTGTGTGTGTGTGTGTGTGTGTGTGTGTGTGTGTGTGTGTGTGTGTGTGTGTGTGAGACGTGTGTGTGTGACGTGTGTGTGTGTGTGAGAGACGTGTGTGAGACGTGTGTGTGTGTGTGTGTGAGACGTGTGCGTGTGTGTGTGAGAGACGTGTGTGAGACGTGTGTGTGTGTGAGAGGTGTAGCGTGTGTGTGTGAGAGACGTGTGCGTGTGTGTGTGAGAGACGTGTGTGTGTGTGTGAGATGTGTGCGTGTGTGTGAGAGACGTGTGTGTGTGTGAGACGTGTGCGTGTGTGTGTGAGAGACGTGTGCGTGTGTGTGTGAGAGACGTGTGTGTGTGTGTGAGACGTGTGCGTGTGTGTGAGAGACGTGTGCGTGTGTGTGTGAGAGACGTGTGTGTGTGTGCGAGACGTGTGCGTGTGTGTGTGAGAGACGTGTGCGTGTGTGTGTGAGAGACGTGTGTGTGTGTGAGAGACGTGTGTGTGTGTGTGTGTGAGACGTGTGTGAGACGTGTGTGTGCGTGTGACGTGTGTGTGTGTGTGAGACGTGTGTGAGACGTGTGTGTGTGTGAGACATGTGTGTGTGTGTGTGTGATGGACGTGTATGTGTGTGTGTGTGTGTGTGTGTGATGGACGTGTATGTGTGTGTGTGTGTGTGTGTGTGTGTGTGTGTGTGTGTGTGTGTGTGAGAGACGTGTGTGTGTGTGATTGACGTGTATGTGGGTGTGTGTGTGTGTGCAGACGTGTGGGTGTGTGTGTGTGATTGGGTGTGTGTGTGTGTGTGTGTGTGTGTGTGTGTGTGTGTGTGTGTGTGTGTGAGACGTGTGTGTGTGTGTGTGTGTGTGTGTGAGACGTGTGTGGTGTGTGTGTGCGATACGTGTGTGTGCATGTGTGAGACGTGTGTGAGACGTGTGTGCATGTGTGAGACGTGTGTGCGTGTGACGTGTGTGTGTGTGTTTGTGTGTGAGAGACGTGTGTGTGAGACATGCTTGTGTGCGTGTGTGTGTGAGACATGTGTGTGTGTGTGTGAGACATGTGTGTGTGTGTGTGTGTGTGTGTGTGTGTGTGTGTGTGTGTGTGTGTGTGTGAGACGTGTGTGTGTGTGTGTGTGTGTAGACGTGTGTGTGTGTGTGTGTGTGTGTGTGATGTGTGACGTGTGTGTGTGTGTGTGTGTGTGTGTGTGTGTGTGTGAGACGTGTGTGTGTGTGTGTGTGTGTGTGTGTGAGACGTGTGTGTGTGTGTGTGTGTGTGTGTGTGTGTGTGTGTGAGACGTGTGTGTGTGTGTGTGTGTTGGTGTGTGTTTGGATGTTAATAATGTGAAATATGTATGTGGAGGAGTGTAAGTATGGAGAGTGTGTGGTTGGGGAGGTGTGTATGTACAAGTATGAATACGAGCATATATGAGTATGGTTTAAGATCCTGTGGAGTAGAGGAATACTGCTACTAGTAGGACGGAGTATGAAATTACACAGTATGCTGGTATATGTATTACTTCTTGATGGAAATAATACAAATAATTAGGGCTGGGCGATATGGAGAAAATCAGATATCACGATATTTCTGACCAAATACCTCGATTTCGATATTGCGGCAATATTCTAGGGTTGACAATTTGTGCTTCAACAAAATATCGTCACACTTATATTTTAGATAACTAATCATCAGTAATGTGGATATATTGTCTAAGTGGGTAAACGCAAATAATAGAACAGCTAGAACAGTCTGGTAAGTTCAGAAAAGTACATCACTTTACTGTAATGCAGCCTTTAAAACCAGGAAAAGACAACACTTCCTGTCATATCAGGATATTACGATATCTAAAATCTAAGACGATATCTAGTCTCATATCACGATATATCGATATAATATCGATATATCGCCCAGCTCTACTTCTTGATGGAAATAATACAAATATCGGTAATTATAAAAACAGAAAGAGAAAAAGAAATTGTCTGTAGGAAAGTTCACAAATCAATTTCCATTCCCAAAAAAATGACAACAAACCAAACTAACCTTCCCATGATGCAGATAGTCTTCTTCTCCTTGTTGTTGTTGTTGTTGTTGTTGTTGTTGTTGTTGTTGTTGTTGTTGTTGTTGTTGTTGTTGTTGTAGTAACGTAAATGAGGACTCAGTCTGCGGAGGAAGGGAGCTTCGGCTCCATGCTCCGCGGCTCCATCCCGTTTCCCTCACCGGTCATCGTGACCTTTTTAAAAATAAATTAAAATAAATAAATAAAAAAGGAAAATGGAGAAACATTTGCAACTTCTGCGAGATACCGTAAGAGAAAAGGCCTTTAGAATAACGTCAGAAGAAGTGGTGACTACTACATGACATCCGTTGTGATATATCGCTGCTGTAATGAGCGGTTTAAACGAACTCACAGTGTTAAAAAACACTATTGTTAAAAAACACACATGCTGTAGCTAACGTTAGTTACGCGTTATCAGACGTCTGTCTGTGGAGAGTGGCTATCGTAACGTGTTTAGCTTCACAGCAGCGAGCTAAAAACACCTGAATTTGTCATATTATTACTAAACGTCAGTGTCGACGCGGTGCAGTCTTACGTTTGCGGCATTTAAATGATTCAATACTCACTAATAAAAACGTGAAAGTCCATCATTTTCGGTAAATATTGACATTTTCTTGGCAGCCAGATGCTAACCGCTGGCTAACGCTTGGAGAATATGTGGCAGGTTGGGTCTACGGCGAGTGACGTAGATGGTGACCAAGGTGCGTTTGATTTTAGTGTCCGCTCCGCCCGGATGAGAACAACGTTCCGGCTTTGAACGGTCAGGTAATTTGCTCCTAGGTTTGGCTGTTTCTCTACTCGAGCCGAGGCAAAGTCTGTGTATTTTTTAAGATAATTTGTTTATGTGCCCTGTTTGTGTTTGTTTGTATTCTCAATAAAGTGTAGAAAAAAAGAAGAATAAATTCTTCCTTTTCTTGGCAGATTACTACTTTTGTATTATACCGCCACCAACTGTACAGGAGTGTGTAATACCATGCACATTCAGATAGTATAGGCTTGTATTAGTTCAAAACAACCAACCAACCAACCAAAATAAATAAATAAATACATAAATAAACCTTATATTCTTCTCATTATACCAGTATTATAAAAACATCCCTTCTTCTCCTGTTGGGGGTTTTAACGGCAGCTGGCCTTCTTAAGGCAAGGCAGCTTTATTATTAATTATTATTATTATTTATTATTAGTAGAGCACAGGTGTTTAGCTGGTGATCCTGTTAACTGGTGATATTTGCATGAAATCGGTGAATATTCAACAAGGCCCTGCCCTGCGTTCTGCTCTGCCTCCGCCCCTCGAGTGCCAGAGGTTCATGTTTTCACCAAGTGTTTGCATGTGAGACCAAATAATGGATATCACTGAAACCATCACCAGTTGATGTGTAATACATGTCCGTTTAAGCATTATCCACACAAATACGACACATACTGTATAAACGGAAAAAAATAAAACGAAAAACGCACTAGAGATCTAGCTGGGATTCAAACCTTGGATGTCATGGACAAAAAAATTAACAGACGAACTTCTATATCATCTATACCACTACACTACACACCACTGAAAGGATGTTGTGATTACTATCTATATTGGACTTTTAGTCTAAATTAACACAGGTTAACATAGGAGAGAAATATACGCCCATGTTAACTGGTGATATCACAATTTAACATGGGCAAATGCGAGCCTCCAAACAGTAAAGTAGGTTCATCTTTGCCTCACATACCGAAACCTAACTGATGTACAACAAACAGGCATAACCCCACTTAACGCTTTATTAACGGCTCCTTTGAGGCTCTTACTGTGTGGCTGGGGGCTGTGTTATTGGTGGATTTTTATTTACTTTTTGAAACATTAAAGTTAAAAAAAGAGCATTTGAATGCATCTGCCAATACATTTGCCAATTATTTTAAAATAAAAAATAATGCAGCAGAGTTTTTTTACGGACAAATTCTGCAACCTGAGGGAAAAAAAAGCAGCCCCAGATCACCTTCCCTCATTATTAACCCTTTCACTGCTGAATCAGATTGTTTGTTTGAAAGCCCTTCTAGTGACAAATGAGTGAAAGAATGGCCACAACCGAGTACAACCAGACCTAAGAAGGATTGTGGATAACAAAAGACTGTCAGGTTTCCCACTGAGTCAATCTAAGTAAGAAAAAAAAACTATGAAAACTTCTATGTATTATGACTTTCATTAGATATGGAAGTCACTGTTGTAATGTGGACGTGCATGTGTTGTGTGGCTATGGTGCATGTTTGTTTTGTGGCTCTTTATGCTGCCAAAGGGCTTTACATAAAAACATTAAAGAGCAGTTAGAAAACGATTAAAAACAAATTAAAACATTAAAAGACAAGAAAACAAAACTGATAGTGCAGTATAAGGATTTAAAGAACCGAGGGATAAAATACGCAAATAAAAGTTACAGTGCCGTATAAGAAATTAAACATTAAAGAGCAGTTATCGAGTGTCATACAGTGTCATCAATGCAACTTCAGTATAACAAATGATAAAGATATTTAAAGAAAGGCAACATCAAAAAGATAGAGAGGTCTTCAGCCTTCAGACCTGTCCCAGACCATCTGAGAGGTCTGGGGGGGTCATAGTGTAGCAGACCTGTCCCAGACCACCTGAGAGGTGTGTGGGGGGGGGGTCATAGTGTAGCAGACCTGTCCCAGACCACCTGAGAGGTCTGGGGGAGGGGGGGTCATAGTGTAGCAGACCTGTCCCAGACCACCTGAGAGGTCTGGGGGAGGGGGGGTCATAGTGTAGCAGACCTGTCCCAGACCACCTGAGAGGTCTGGGTGGGTCATAGTGTAGCACAGGGCCGGATTGGGACTCATTTTCAGCCCTGGATTTTCATGCCTTAGACCGGCCCACTTTACTTCACAAATGACTATATTAAAAAAAATGTAATCAAAACCTTAGTATATAAGTCTGCAATAGCGCCCTGTTCTCTACATCCTTGTAATTCGGTGTATTTTGTAAAATATCACTATTTCCAAGTCCACTCATTATATTTAAACATTATTTTATTTCAGTATGCCAGAGGACGCTTTGGTAACACATGTGAAATGAGAAAGATGTGGGTATTTGGGATGTTGGAGATACGAGGCAACTCCAGACGACCCGTCCTTCGTCTAGTGAAGAGGAGGAACAAGGCTATCTTTGTTCCTATTATCAAGAAGCACATAAAACCTCAGAGTACGGTAGTAAGTGATGAGTGGAGAGCATATTCAAGTCTTTCACAGGAAGGCTACAGACACGTGAAGGTCAACCACAGTCAAAATTACGTAGACCCAGCTACAGGTCTACACACACAGAACATTGAGAGGGCATGGCAGACCTACAAGAAGGAGGTATGGCGGTTGCGTGGAAACCGAACAGAAAAGTCTCTGAAAAGGCAGCTCTGCTTCATAGAATGGACCTACTGGTTGGGCAAAAGACATAAACATGGAATCCTTGGTAGACTTTTTAAGGACATAAGATATTCATGAATGGAGACACATTGTAGATATTAGCCATTGTAAAGTTTATACTCTCCTCCTCTTTTATACTAACCTCTCCTAACCTCCAAATGTGACTTGTAGAGGTGAACACATACACTTGTGTTGCATGGTATACTGGAATTTCAGAAACCACCATTCAACATAATGATCAGCCTTAGACTCTGTAATTTCATAAATGATGTTCAGCAATGTTGCAGCAGATTTTCGGTGCATCGTTTGTATTAGAGGCTCTGTTGTTGTATAAGATCTGTACATTTTGGTAGAACAGGCAATACAATGCTGTGATTTTTTGTTTCATTATTTGTTCTTTGTGAAACATGTTGATCAGCAGATATTATGTAAATGTGAAGTATTATGTAAATGTGAAGTAAATAAGACACAAACAGTCAGTCAAAAAAGTTTCCTTTGTGTTTTATTTTGATTTTGATAGTCATAGGCATATAACTTATTACTAGGCTGTGAATGCACTGAACTTTTTGATAAGTAGACATTTTGTCAATGTCATGTAACTAAGCCATAACCAGCCAAATAAATTTCAATTTATTTGGCTATTCATAAGACATATCTATAGATTATTTCTAGAGTTTATGAATATACTGAACATGTTGATCAGTAGATGTTTTGTTAATGTGAAGTAGATAAGCCATAACCAGTCAAATAAATTTCACTTTATTTGGATAGTCACAAAGCATACCTACAGATAGTTACCTGAATGACATCAGATGTGTTGTAAAAGTGTTACAGATGCCTTAGTGATGCTGCTAATAGACCCAGAGATCTGCGGTAGATGTAAATGGTTAAAAATACTTTAGAGACGCTACTGACAAGCTACAATCACTATCTCTCTCTATATATGTTACTGATACACTACAAACGTGCTGTTTCAAGCAGTTGTATATCTATAGATATATAGATTATCACAATAAAAAGTGTTGAAAGTTTGTAGATTATCTACAGATCAATTGTTGAAAGTCTGCAGACGTTCAGTTGAGAAATGTACTGATAATCTGTTGATAGTTTGTAGAGCATCTACAGATTGACTATCTAAAAAAACACTGGCGCATGGAGCAGCGTCCACCAGTCACCCAGACGTGCAAAGCATGTGAGGGCCCGTCCAATTGTCACAATTACTGTCATACAGGGGCGTAGCACACAATGTTGGGCCCTATAGAAAGGTATTGAGAACCCTGGATACTGAGAAATCAGCATTCGCACTTGGATACACACCAAAAACGGACCAAACGAGCGTACCGAGACCTGCTTGAAGAGCTGATCTCGCAGCAGAGCATCAAACTGTAGCAGCTTGCAGCGTTTCTATCACAGAAATAGACTGAAAATCTGAAAAAGCCCTTAGATGTCAACTTTTGGGAGATCACCCTCTGACTTATCCGGCCGCACGTGAATGACACCATCCCAGGATTGACGTAGCTGTGTGGATGATTTTGTGTCGTCTGCACAGGGATGCACAGATGACACAATGTTGTCATCAGATGACACAATGTTGTCATCAGATGACACAATGTTGTCATCTGGGAGGCCTTGTGGCTGTCTGTCACCTGGGAGAAGGTATGGGGGTTCGTCTGCATTTTTTGGGATGACTTTCTTGTTTTTTTGTAGCAGGTTTTTATTCAGCCATGTCTTAATTCTCTGCAATAGAGGCCTTTTTGCCTTTTCTTTGAGTTCTTTTGTGAAGTTGTGCTGCTCCATCGATGACACAATGTTGTGATCTGGGAGGCCTTTTGGCTGGCGGTGACCCGTGAGAAGGAATGGGGGTTCTTCTGCATTTTTTGGGACAACTTTGTTTTTATTTAGCACTTTTTTTTCCATCCACAACTTTAATTTCTGCATTGGAGGCGTTTTTGGCCTTTCCAGAAACTCTTTCCTTATTTTTCTCACTAGCTCCGCAATGTGCTTCTCTCTCTCAAGCATCTTCTTACGTTCTGCTTGCATGCTTGCGTTGTTGAAATCTTTTCTATCCAGTAAAATCTTTATTAAATGGTTATTGGCATGCATTAAACGTTTAATCATATTTTCATCATGTTCTTGCAGAAGGTGTAATGTCCCAATATCCTGTTGTTTGCGGTGTTTGTCAAGTACTCCACTTCCATTTTGCACCCCGTCTTCCCTAGGCACATGTCTTTCTCCTCCGCCTGCCTCTTCTCAAGGTCTGCTTGCAGTCTCGATATAGCAGAATCTAAATACTCTTTCAGTGGTTCTACAACTTTCCTGGCGTTTGTCTCACTGTCACATGTCTGGTGTTTTATGGTGTCTAGTTCATCTTGGCTGAACTGGAGTTCAGTTTTCAGCTGTTTCACCGTCTCTTTGTGAGCGTTCACCTCTTCCACGAGAGCCGTGACTTTGGTCTGCAAAGAGTCTATTTGCAAAAGTTTAGACCTAGTTATGTTGTTATGGCTCAACTTTTGTTTTTTCACTTTGAACTCGAGCTGATCTATCCTAAACTGGAGTAGTTTGATGTTATTGTGCTGTGGCGCCATTGTGGAGACGAGCCTGGTCTTGCAGTTCCACCAGAGTTCCACTTGGGGTGCTCACAGGCCAGTGTAGAATGAATGGGACTCTATGGAGCTATACCCCTAAAAATCCACGTTTCTCAGTGGATTGTCTAGTAATTAGGGCCCGAGCGCTGACAGCGGCGAAGGCCCTATTGAAACTGAAGGAATTATTCTTTCTTTTTCCCGGCAAATGAATTGGCTTTTTGAGGGGCTAAACATATTCAAAAACTCACCAAATTTGGCGGTCGCATCAAGTCTGGTGAAAATTTACGTATTTTAAGGGTTTCGCGAATAGGTGCACAAAAATCGCTCAATAGCGCCCCCTAGAAAGATAAAAAAATGTAGCCCCTGCAGTGTGTTTAACGTAGAATCAAGACACTTAGTACACATATGTAACATGTCAAGATGTACAAAAAACCTCATTAGAGCCATACCCTAAACCCAACAGGAAGTCCGCCATTTTGATTTCAAAGTTCGAAATTAGTGCGATTTTGGCCATTTCCACATGTCGTACTTTAACGAACTCCTCCTAGAGATTTCATCCGATCAACTTCAAACTCGGTCTGTGCCATCTTAAGATGTTAAAGATGAAAAGTTGTTAAAAGAAAAACTTTTCATCATAGAGCGTGGCCGTGGCGGGGCGGCCATTTTGTGCGTTTCGCCGCCGAAACAGGAAGTGGGTGTAACTCGAGTGTACGTTGTCCGATTACCTCGAAAATTTTCAGGATTCATAAGAGTCCAACCCTGAGGACAAATAAAGACCGATATTTACTTAAAGTCATAGCACCCCTAGTGGCAACAGGAAGTAGGCCTAAAAGTCAAGGTGCTATACTTTAACGAACTCCTCCTAGAGATTTCATCCGATGGACTTCAAACTTGGTCTGTACCATCCCAACACCTTAACGATGAAAAGTTATTAAAAGAAAAACTTTTCGTCAGACGGTGTGGGCGTGGCGTGGCGGCCATTTTGAGTGTTTAGCGATGAACAAAGAAATTGTTGTAACTTGAGTGTACGTTGTCGTATCTGCCTGAAATTTCTCACGATTGACAAGGGTCCGGGCCTGAGGACACCTACAGGCCAAAATTGACTTTTGGTCATAGCGCCCCCCGCTGGCAACAGGAAATGTGACTTATAGGACAAACATCATCCGATTTGCATGAAACTCAGAATGTGTGGTCTACATGTGATACTGAGCCGCCCCCTATGATATGACCACGCCCACTTACTCCGGCCACGCCCCCTTTCATAACATTTGGACCGTTTAAGGTAGAGTCTTGTGTGAGGTGTCATTGAACTCAGCAGAGACTTCCTTCTTCATTGGTGATGGTTTGGCCCGCCCCCTATGCTTAAGCCACGCCCCCTTTTATAACATTTGAACCGTTTAAGGTACACCCTTGTGTGAGGTATCATTGAACTCAGCAGAGACTTCCTTCTTCATTGGTGATGGTTTGGCCCGCCCCCCTATGTTTAAGCCACGCCCCCTTTCATACATGCTGACCCATCTAAGGTAGAGTCTTGTGTGAGATATCATTGAACTCAGCAGAGAGTTCCTTTTTCATTGGCTATAATTTGGCCCGCCCCCTATATTTTGGCCACGCCCCTTTCCACAGCTAACGAACCGTATGATGTAGAGTCTTGTGTGAGGTATCGTTGAACTCGGCAGGGAGTTCCCTTTTCATTGTTGACGATTTGCGGTGTCTGAGTGCCGCGCAAATGTGCGGTCACAAGGAGCGGCGTCCGCCGGTAACCCCGACGCGTGCAGAGGCGCGAGGGCCCGTCCATCGCTGCTCGCAGCTTTAATTTTTCTTTCTATTATTTTCCCGTCAAATGAATTGCCTTTTTGAGGGCCTTAACATATTCAAAAACTCACCAAATTTGGCGGTCGCATCAAGTCTGGTGAAAATTTACGTATTTTAAGGGTTTCGGGAATAGGCGCACAAAAATGGCCCGCTAGCGCCCCCTAGAAAGTTAAGAAAATTGAGCCCCTGCAGTGCGTTTAACGTAGACTCACGAAACTTGGTACACATATGTAACATGTCAAGATGTACAAAAGACTTCATTAGAGCCATACCCTAAACCCAACAGGAAGTCCGCCATTTTGATTTCAAAGTTCGAAATTAGTGCGATTTCGGCCATTTCCACATGTCGTACTTTAACGAACTCCTCCTAGAGATTTCATCCGATCAACTTCAAACTCGGTCTGTGCCATCTTAAGATGTTAAAGATGAAAAGTTGTTAAAAGAAAAACTTTTCGTCATAGGACGTGGCCGTGGCGGGGCGGCCATTTTGTGCGTTTCGCCGCCGAAACAGGAAGTGGGTGTAACTCGAGTGTACGTTGTCCGATTACCTCGAAACTTTTCAGGATTCATAAGAGTCCAACCCTGAGGACAAATAAAGGCCGATATTTACTTAAAGTCATAGCGCCCCCTAGTGGCAACAGGAAGTATACCTAAAAGTCAAGGTGCTATACTTTAACGAACTCCTCCTAGAGATTTCATCCGATGGACTTCAAACTTGGTCTGTACCATCCCAACACCTTAACGATGAAAAGTTATTAAAAGAAAAACTTTTCGTCAGACGGTGTGGGCGTGGCGTGGCGGCCATTTTGAGTGTTTAGCGATGAACAAAGAAGTTGTTGTAACTTGAGTGTACGTTGTCGTATCTGCCCGAAATTTCTAACGATGGACAAGGGTCCAGGCCTGAGGACACCTACAGGCCAATATTGACTTTTGGTCATAGCGCCCCCCCCTGGCCACAGGAAATCTGCCTTATATGACAAACATCATCCAATTTACATGAAACTTATAATATGTGGTCTACATGTGATACTGGGCCGCCCCCTATAATATGACCACACCCACTTACTCAGGCCACGCCCCCTTTCATAACATTTGAACCGTTTAAGATAGAGACTCGTGTGAGGTGTCATTGAACTCAGCAGAGAGTTCCTTTTTTATTGGTGATGGTTTGGCCTGCCCCCTATGCATAAGCCACGCCCCCTTTCATAACATTTGAACCGTTTAAGGTACACCCTTGTGTGAGGTATCATTGAACTCAGCAGAGACTTCCTTCTTCATTGGTGATGGTTTGGCCCGCCCCCTATGTTTAAGCCACGCCCCCTTTCATTCATGCGGACCCATTTAAGGTAGAGTCTTGTGTGAGGTATCATTCATCTCAGCAGAGGCTTCATTTTTAATTGGTGATGGTTGGACCCGCCCCCTATGCTTTAGCCACGCCCCTTTCACAGCTAATGAACCGTATGACGTAGAGTCTTGTGTGAGGTATCGGTGAACTCGGCGGGGAGTTCCCTTTTCATTCTTCTTTAAACAGCAACAATATCACATATACTGCCTCACCACACCATATACGACATTATATATCTGGTGTACTTTACGCTGGTTGCATATATTCTTAACATGAAACAGGCCTGAAATCACCAAACTCACCAGACTATTTAAAAAAACAGTGATTTTATCTTCGTAAAACACACTTCATTCAAAGTCGACAGAAACTAAATAAAACTATTAAAAGCCGTCTTGGTTCATCTTTCCACTGTTCCAACAATCACCACTCTGCTTTGGTTGAAATAAATCGTTAATTCACCCATTTACATGTGGAGATATACTGGTTCTATACACACTAAAAGTCCTGATTATTTACATGGCGTCTGGTGGAGATATACTGGTTCTATACACACTAAAAGTCCTGATTATTTACATGGAGTCTGGTGGAAATATGCTGGCTCTATACACGCTAAAAGTCCTGATTATTTACATGGAGTCTGGTGGAGATATGCTGGTTCTATACACACTAAAAGTCCTGATTATTTACATGGAGTCTGGTGGAGATATACTGGTTCTATACACACTAAAAGTCCTGATTATTTACATGGAGTCTGGTGAGTTTGGCGATTGGAATTTCTGTATTTTTCAAGCTGGACAGGCTCAAATTACAGAGATAGACCTTTTTATTAAAGAGTAAGATCCTTTTAGTTTAACATGAAACAGCCCCGAAATCACCATCACCAAACGCCACCAGACTCCATGTAAATAATCAGGACTTTTAGCGTGTATAGAGCCAGCATATCTCCACCAGACTCCATGTAAATAATCAGGACTTTTAGCGTGTATAGAGCCAGCATATCTCCACCAGACTCCATGTAAATAATCAGGACTTTTAGCGTGTATAGAGCCAGCATATCTCCACATGTAAATGGGTGAATTAAGGGTTTATTTCAACCAAACCAGAGTGGTGATTGTTGGCACAATGGAAAGATGAACCAAGACGGCTTTTGGTAGTTTTATTTTGTTTCCGTCGACTTTAAATGAAGTGTGTTTTACGATGATGAAAGTCCTGATTATTTACATGGAGTCTGGTGGGTTTCGTGATTGGGGAGCAGTTTCTAGTTAAACAAAAAGGATCTTACTCTTTAACTAAAAGGTCCATCTCTGTAGGGATTAAGAAACAGACATTCACCCCCCAAAAAATCAACAGATCAGTCACACATGGATTGCGTCTCAAATACAATTTTATTTTCTCTACCCATGTTAGAATTACTTTATTAATAACGTTATTACATACAAGTTCCTTCTGTCTTCAAATATGCTAAACAAAATTAACCTAAATCAAAATCAGAGATGACGTTAGTTGTCATAGCAACATTTAGCGAAGTAAGAACAGTTGAGGTGATGACAAAAGATCTTGTCAAAAAAATTAAAAAAAACAAACAAAAAAAGTACAAATATTTACAAAGTGAAAATGAAAAAGAAAGCATTACTCTGGTTTTAAGACAAATTAATTGTCAAAAGGGAAAAATAAGTTTTTATACTAACAGACCCCAACCTGACACACAACAGTTACCATCTTAGTAGAGCTGCAAAGATTAATCGATTAGTTGTCAAGTATTAAATAAATCGCCACTATTTAGATAATCGAATAATCGGTTTGAGTCATTTTATATGAAAAAAAAATAAGTAAAAGTTCAGATTCCAGCTTGTTAAATGTGAATATTGTTCTAGTGTCTTCTCTCCTCTGGGACAGTAAACTGAATATCTCTGAGTTGGGGACAAAACGAGACATCTGAGGACGTTGTTTTGGGCTTTTTGGGGAAACACTGATCCACATTTTATAGACCAAACTACAAATAATTACTCAAAAACAATCAAACCGATTAATCAAAAATTAAAATAATGGTTATGTTACGCTCTCTCTCTCGCTCTCTTTTTTCTTCCTCTCAACCTGCAAGTAATCAGACCTGAAGGTTTACAGTAGCACCCGTTGGCTTATTGGTTAGCTGTCACAGTATTTTACCCCTTATTTTTATGAAAACAGGCTCAAGTGTAATATTTAAAAAAATTAAGAAAACGATTCGTTGAGATTTCTTTTCTTATGTAAATCTGAGTTTGTTAAACGGACCTAAAAACATAAATTAAACTCGCCAGTCTCGGCATGCGGTAGCACTCTGACAGTAATCCTGCTGTAATGGCGTCATCATAAGAGTCTGTAACAGGGGTGTCAAACATAAGGCCCCCCGGGCCAGAACCGGGCCGCAACAAGGGTCCAATCAGGACAACTGGATTGACTTTGCAAAAGTGGGGAAAATTTGCTGAGGATATCAGTGTTCTTTTTCCGTATATTTACGACTTTAATCCTCCAGTTTGTCCTCGGGTCAAATCTGACCCATTTTCAAGAAGTTTCTACATCAGATATTTGATTTTTTTTTAACCAAATATAAAATATAATAAATAAAAAGTAATGTGGATGGTTCTCTACAACGCTCTCCACAAGTCAAATAAATGATTAGTTCACTACTTTCATTGAATTTGGGTTTTTTTGTCAATTTTAAAGCATTTGGAGAGAAAAAAAAAAAGAAGAACGTTGAAAAAGTGTCAAAAATGTCGGAAAAAGATTCAATAAACGTGGGAAGAAAAAACAAAACAAAAAAAAAAAAACACAAAAAGGCGCAGAAAAAGAAATGGACAAAGACACATTGGGGAAAAGTCACGAAAAAGTTGAAAAAAAATACTTGCGGTTAATGCGACAAAAGTGTTGACAAAGACGACTGAAACGCAAAAAGTCGACGGGACGACAACACAAGGGTTCATCTTAGAAAGTTTTTTCTCTGAATGTTTTTCCATGGCCGTAGAACGCTGTCGTAGCAGAAGAAGCAACTAGCGTTTGTCGACATCAAGCTGCGGAGAAACTCTGGAAGATTAAGTTTCTGATCTTCCTGCAGCGGGACGCAGGTCTTTTAAAATGCCGTATTTCCCCTTCTGGGCTCACCAAAACTAGACGTAAAAGTATATTAACCATCCAACTGCACATCATCGCTGGTCAACACATTACACTTGCTCTAGTCCACATGTGTCAAACTCAAGGCCCGCGGGCCAAATCCGGCCCCTTGCAGAATATAATCCGGCCCGCATATCAATTTCGGTTCACAATAGATTTTGGCCCACCTATAGTTGTGCGCCAAAACCAAAAACACGGGAAAGTGTTTTTTTTAACTGCAGTTACGCGACACTCAAAAGCAGAATTTGGCAGATTTGCCGACTTTGAGACTCAGAAATTCCATATTTATGCCGAAAGATTGTTGTAAAAAAATGTGCTTGATTTGCTACATTCTATGATGGCTAAGGAACATTTTTGCTGACTTATGTAGGGCTTTATGTAGACAAAAAAAAGTATTAAAAAAAAGTCAGAAAAGGTGACAAAATGTGAAAAAAGTCGACAAAAACGTCTGAGAAAGCCATAAAGAAGTTGGGGGAAAAACAACATACAAAACTGACTACAGCACTACAGCGATGTCAAAATAGTGGGGTGAAGTAATACAGTCAAAGATATTTGACATTTTCGATGAAACAAAAGCACGTCAATAAACTCTCTACGTCTGGCCCTCGGTGTGATTCTCTTTTTCCAGTGTGGCCCTCTGGGAAAATGAGTTTGACACACCTGCTCTAGTCGGTCGTTAGCTAGCTAGCTTTTAGTGCATTTAAAGTGCCTACAGGGAAGGTCTGGCTGCATGTCACAGCCAAGGATTCAGACATCGCAAAATGCAACAAATGTTTCTCAACGATGACGTGCAAAGGAGGGAAGCGCGTTGTTTTTTTTAAGAACCGGATCGGCATCGAAATCGGAACAAAAACCAAATGATACCCATCCCTAATTAGGGGTCTGTGGCCCATAAAGTGAATGAGTTTGACACCCCTGGTTCAGGGCTTTAATGGCGTCATCAGCTGGCTTCGTTCTGTCTCACTCGGCATTTAAAAAAAAGAAATTTAAAGAGCCGAACGAACCCAGAAACACCATGCAGACAAAAGATAAAAAGTTAAGACAAATCAAAAACATTTTGTCCATGATGCCGAGCTACTTGACGCCGATTTAAACCGTTGTCCATTCATTATTTTAAGCTCAAAACGTACGGATCTAAATGCTTCTCAATAACTTAAAAAAAAAAATCTACACAACTTCCTGAACTGAAAAGGAATCGACACCAGCGGTGTTAATACCGTTCAGTCCAGATTGGCATTAGTGGTATAACTCTCGATCAAAGCACGCAGAGCGCTAGCTGCTGTCGCAGTAGCTAACGTAGTCGTCGTCGTCGTATAAAAAGACACGTCTAGAAAGATCTGATTCAGGTACATCAGCGAGACCTGTAAATAATAACTACGGTAATTATTTAACTTGATATCTTCACACCCAAAGACAGATAAAACACTGTCAACGTTGGGTTTTTAGAATAACAGGTACTATATATATATATATATATATATATATATATATATATATATATATATATATATATATATATATATATATATATATATATATATATATATATATATATATATATATATATACATATATATATACACATACATATATATATACATACATATATATATATATACACATATATATACACATACACACATACACATACATACATACATACATACATACATATATATATATATATATATAGAGAGAGAGAGGGAACGAGAGGGGGAACGAGAGAGAGAAAGGCTCTTCACCACCAGCGTTTCTTCTCGGTGAGTCAACGAGACGACTGCTGGCAGACGGTTCAGTCTGCTCGGATCCAACCGTAGATCTACCGTTACGGTCACCACGGTTACAGCAGATCTACTGTAACCGTGGTCACCACGGTTACCGTAGATCTACGCGTTCCTCTCGGTTCGGCAGCCGTGGTGTTCGGCGCGGCTTCTCGTTCGCCCGGCAGCAATCCTTTCACTTAAAAACGTACCCACGCTCTGCCGGCAGCGCAGCAGAACCACGAGCTCTTCCTCTCGTTCAAACTCGGCTCGGTTTGGGAACCAACGATACGTCACCGGGAAGTAAGAACGGTGAAAACGTTTTCCAAAAGACCGAGAGTGAGGAAAGTAACCTCCCGCTTTCCACCTGGCTGCACCAGCTGCAGCTCGCAGATTATCAACTTTAGTACCATTTTTAAAAGACTAAAGCGGAGAATTAGAGCCGACAGAGCGTTGGAGAGGTTTCTAGATGCATTTTGTACAAAGTTCTTTGTGTGTCCAACTCTCTGCTATATATGTGTATGTATATTTATATATAAACTAAACATTTGGCAACACTGGCACAGCTAGATAATGTCAGTTTGTCTCGTCTTCAGTGGCAGCTGATACGTGCAAATATCATGTAGAATATAAAACCAAATATAAACAGTAATCCAAAAAACAAAACAAAAAAAACAACAACAACAACAAGACGAAAAGAAATCATGGTGACTGCAGAGTGTAGGACCGAACTTGAACTCCGACCGAGTTCGGCTGGATTTAAAAGAGAGTCCGTTCCACTTCTGGTCCAGTTTGCAGCAAGGCGGTTTCCTCCGAACCTGAAAAAGCCTCCAGAGACCCTCCACGAAGAACAGCGGGCCGTGTCCTCCAAAAAACAAAAACAAAAGAAAGGCAGCAAACATGTGACACACACACACGCATGTCTACGTCTGCTTTCATTCACCCGTTTTCACGATGTGCAATTTAAAGTAATGAAAAGAAAAACTCAAAAAAGCAAAAAAACTAAGGTGATGGTTAAGTTCCCAGCTGCAGCGTGTGGATCGGACGGTACCGACTCTGAAACTGGAGCTCCAGGGAGGAGAGAGAAGCCACCGAAACGTCAGCACCACACACACACACACACACACACACACACACACACACACACACACACACACACACACACACACACACACACACACACACACACACACACACACACACACACACACACACACACACACACACACACACACACACACACACACACACACACACACACACACACAAAGGAGAAGTTTCACCCCTTCGGTCCGACTGACGCTCATCAGTTCAGTTTTCTATAGGCACAAATGGACAGTTGGAAAAACAGAAAAATGGTTTCAAATATCACATTTTATTTTTTCACCCAATTAAAAAAAATTGGATCTTTTTAAAACTGTTTTTCTAATTTTCTGTTTTTTTATTCAGAGGATCAGAAATTGAGAAAATTACAAAAATTGCATCTGAGCTCCAATTATTCATAATACTGCCATGGTATTCTCTCCCTCTGCTTTGCAGAATAAAAAAAATTAAAAACTGATGATAGACTTTGAGGTCAGAGGTGCAACTGATGGTTTTGAGAGAGAGAGTGTGTGTGTGTGTGTGTGTGTGTGTGTGTGTGTGTGTGTGTGTGTGTGTGTCTAGGCAGAACGAGGGAGAGAATACCATGGCAGTATTATGAATAATTGGAGCTCAGATGCAATTTTGTAATTTTCAAAATTTCTGATCCTCTGAATAAAAAAAAACTGAAAATTGGAAAAAACAGTTTTAAAAAGATCAAATTTTTTAATTTATCAAGGCGGGAAAAAAAAATGAAAAATTTGATATTTTAACCCATTTTTCTGTTTTTCCAAATATCCGTTTGCACTTATAGAAAATTGAACTAATAAGCGTTACACTGACCCACTGACCGCCTTCATCTTCCAAACTCTCCTAGAGACGCGTTTCTCCTCTTCATCGCCCCCCCACCAGGTCCTCTACAGGTTGACCAGCTCGTGTGCCACGAACTGTTTGAGTCTCTCCAGGTATTGTCCGTAGAGCTCCACGTCGTTGTGTCCCGCGCCCTCCACCCAGAGCGGCTCCACGGGCCGCTGGCAGCGCTCGTACAGCGCCAGGCCGTGGGAGAAGTCGATGACCTCGTCCTCCGTGCCGTGGATCACCAGCACCGGAGACGTCACCTTGGAGATCTTGTCAATGCTTCGGAGCGAGAAGACGAGAAACAAGAGTTAGCTAGGGATGTAAAAATATAGAAAAATTACAGGACATGAAGAGAGTCAGAAAAAGTTCAAAAATGTTCAAAAGTTCACCAAAAAAATAAATTATAATAAAAAGGGGAAATGAAGAAGAGGTAGTTTGCCAACTGACCACCAGAGGGAGCTATTGAGAATATTTTAAGTGCTGGGACTCCTTAAGAACACTTCCTGTATTGATTTGAAAACATCTTAATTTATAAGTTCATGTTTGCAAGCTGTGTGCGCCTGATGTAAATGCATTCACACAATGTTATTATTAATTTATCATTTTTTTATTAAAAAGGGAATATCTGTATTTTTCAACCTGGACAGACTCCGATTATTATTCTAAGTGTCTGACAACATTATGGAAAGGATCAAGAGTTAGATCATTTTAGTTTAACATAAAACAGCCTTGAAATCACCATCACCAAACTACACCAGACTCCATGTAAATAATCAGGACTTTTAGCGTGTATAGAGCCAGCATATCTCCACCAGACTCCATGTAAATAATCAGGACTTTTAGCGTGTATAGAGCCAGCATATTTCCACCAGACTCCATGTAAATAATCAGGCCTTTTAGCGTGTATAGAGCCAGCATATCTCCACCAGACTCCATGTAAATAATCAGGACTTTTAGCGTGTATAGAGCCAGCATATTTCCACCAGACTCCATGTAAATAATCAGGACTTTTAGCGTGTATAGAGCCATCATATTTCCACCAGACTCCATGTAAATAATCAGGCCTTTTAGCGTGTATAGAGCCAGCATATTTCCACCAGACTCCATGTAAATAATCAGGACTTTTAGCGTGTATAGAGCCAGCATATCTCCACATGTAAATGGGTGAATTAAGAGTTTATTTCAACCAAACCAGAGTGGTGATTGTTGGAACAGTGGAAAGACGAACCAAGACGACTTTTGGTAGTTTTATTTAGTTTCTGTCCACTTTAAATGAAGTGTGTTTTATGCTTATAAAAGTCCTGATTATTTACATGGAGTCTGGTGGAGTTTGGTGATGGTGATTTTCAGGGCTGTTTCATGTTAAACTAAAAGGATCTTACTCTTTAACTAAAAGGTCTATCTCTGTAGGGATCCTTTCATAATGTCGTCAGACACTTAGAATAATAATCTGATCCAGTCAGTGGCAACAACACAACTTTTAGTGGACGCAATTGAAGTTGTGCAGTTGCCCGTTAACGTTACATTGCAGTTTGTTTCGCTGCTTAACACTGGACCAATTTCAAAGATTGTTGTTCCCTTCAGTCACTTGGACACAAAAAACATGGGAGAGTCCAAGTGGAAATAAACCCCCCAGAAGTTACCCTTTAAATGCATGTGTGCTTTTGTTATTTGAATATCTGAGCAGTTTGAGTGTCCCACACAGTGAACTCACTTAGGGAAGGCGTCGAAGCAGTAGGTCTTCTTGGTTTCGGGGAAGGCCACCCTCATGCCGGAGGTGAGCGGGGAGTGGAGGATGACCGCGGCGCTCTCGTAGCGAGACGCCAGGTCCACCGACGGCACGGTGCCGATGCTCTGGCCGTACACGATCACGTTCTCCGGTCGGATGCCGTACCTGTGAGAAAGGAGCCAGAACATCAGGATATCACGCTTTCGCTGGTCATCAACGGGATACTTACATTACCAGCCAGGGCTGCTCTCAGTCGATTAGTCAAATAATCAGCTGTTTACTCAACTAATCGTCACAACTAACTCATTGTAGGTTTATGCTTTTTTTCATGCTGAATGATTTATTTCCAAAAAACATAAGAGCACATCTCTGGTAAACAAGACCTAAAGTGGTGCTTTTACATGATTCTTTGTGGAGAAACTCCGTTTTACAGATCTGTCGATTACATCGACTAATTGATAAGTCGGCAAAAAACGTGAATGTAGCCAGACATATTCGGGTGAATCTCAATTATACTGCCTTACAAAAACAACAAGCAAAAAGAACGGAAACAGTCAGAGCTGACATTAGGAATACGGTCATTAATCATTCAGTGGGGATTATTTTCTTGATGAATTGATAAGTTGTCTGGTCTCTAAAATGTCACAAAATGTGGATCATTGTTCCCAAAAGCAATTCAATGTAGAAGTAGTCCTGAAGTAATCCAAGTATTCAGAATACGTTACTCAATCTGAGTAACGTATTCTGAATAATTTGTAACGGAACACGTTACAAATTACATTTGTTGGCATGTATTCTATAACGAAATACGTTTTGAAAGTATCCTTCCCAACACTGGTTGTAGGCTTACCAATTCCAAATTATAGCTGCATAATGACAAGACAATAAACTACTCTCATATTATTTAATTATAAAGAAAATCTCAGAGACTTGTACAGTAAAACAGGTTGAAAAATAACACAAATAAAAAGAATTTGACTCTTAACATTGTCACAAAATATTCCATATCCACGTTTTGCTGTTCTTTACAACACATGTAAATCAGGCACCCTTGAAAACCGTTAACTCAAATTGTTTTCACAAAAACATTCAGGTTTACAAAAAAATAAAATAAAAATAGGCTCCCCTGGCGAGCTCCGTCAGAGAGCCGCAGTGCACACACACACAACTGACGGGCGGAAGGAGAAGTAGTTCCTTCCCCTAACCGGATATAATTAGACTTTTCTGGTGACAACAAGTAACTTATGATAACATAAAAACTCACTCCAAATTAGGGAGTTTAAATATCGATCTTTTTATGTGAGAATCGATACTAGAGCAGGAGACGTTGGGATCGCAAATATCGATACTTTAGCATCGATCCGCACATCACTACCTTTCATACTTCTCGCTACGGGTAAATTCACACACAATCGCAAGGTAATGTAAGTCAATGGAAGCCAAAACTGCGTTGATAAACACGCTAAAAAGAGAGTATGAGCCTGATAACTCGCCAATAATGGCATAGATTAGGGCTGGACCCGAATATTCGAATATTCGTTCGGTGGGTTGGTATTCGATTTTAAAATTTGACATTCGAATATTCGTTTTTTTTTATTTTGGTTTATGTATTTTCTGCATTTATCTCTCGTTCACACTCCAGTCCAGTTGGTGGCGGTAATGCACATTTAAGTTGGTTTGCCAACCGCCAATAAACTACAAAGAAGAAGAAGATACTGTCGGTACACGATGACGCCCACTTCGAGCATTTAGCGAGCTGGGCAGAGAAGCTGCCGGCATAACAAGTGCGGAAATCTCGTTTTTTCCGTTGTGATTCGGCCAGAAACTTCAACATTGTGAGGCGAAGAGATCGTTTTGGAATATAAAGCTCGGATATTACATTTCCTCGGACTCTTGGGGACTTATGAAAATCAAGTTTTGGTCCACTTTGTACCACTTTGTTGCTGAAAGGACAACGACAACAGGTATGCATGCACTCTCGGCTGCGCAGATTACGGCTGAATTTTTTTATATTCTTTTACTTTGTAACAGTTGTGTACATGGCTGTATATTTTAAAGATTTAATGCTTTAAAGTTATAAAAACGCTCATGAGTGGAAGTTTTATCGAGGTTACAGCGACGCCCCAGTCACAAAGTGTCCCGTTGACGAGACGGTGATCCTTGAGAGGTTAAAAGTTTATTAATTCTGAACGTGTCTGGCCTGTCTATCTATATTGCACCAAATACGACACTGCTGCACTCCCTTGTGAAGTCGTTTGGATGAAAGGTTCTGAAAATAATCAAAATGTAAACAAACAGACAGACACATAGAGATTCCTGCCTTTATTAGAGATAATAATATGTTCCGAAGCTTCGAATATTCGATGCTCATTACTACCGAAGCTTCGAAGCTCAAAAAATGGTATTCGGACCAGCCCTAGCATAGATCAGTCTGAAATAGTTGCAGATTAATTTATAGTTCACAACTGAAGTGATTAATCTCTGCAGCTCTAGAAACAGTCATAGGGCTTTTTGGAGCAGCTGCAAAGAGAGGACCGGCCGCTGTAGTCTCGTGATTCAGAGGGAAGGAGGGGGAATAAGAGCCAAACAAGCAGAAGAGACACAGATACTGGAGTCAGAATGAGGGAGAAACTGGGAGAGGGAGGGAGGGAAATGGGAGAGAAGACATTCCACAGCTGATTACGGAGAACGTGACCCACTCTGGCAAGCAAGCAGTCAGCTGACAACCTGAAACTATCAGAGAACACTGCATCACTGTGTACCCACACTGCATCACTGTGTACACACACACTGCATCACTGTGTACACACACTGCATCACTGTGTACCCACACTGCATCACTGTGTACACACACTGCATCACTGTGTACCCACACTAAATTAATCAGCAACTATTTTGATAAATCGATTAGTTCGAGTCATTTTTTACAAAATAAAATAAATCTTCTGATTCCAGCTCGTTAAGGTCCAGTGTGTAGCATGTTTAGTTGTTCATTATCAAAATCTGTGTTGCCCGTTCACCAACTTGTCCTTTTTCGTGAATATTTACCTCCACCATCAATTCCAAGGATTGCTTTTGGCTTGAAATATTACATTCGCATTAACTGGGGTAGACGCTCCATATCCATGCTCCATCTTGAAATACGGTAGCTGGTAAGGGACATACAGGACGTACTGCTCCGCCTTTCATGTTTTCGCTGTCACATGATAAACTCACAGCTGCTGCTAATGCTGCTAACGGGTATCGTAGCTTCCCGGCCCCCTGGTGGCAAGTTTGAAGAAGGAAACATGGAGGACCACACGTATTCAAAATCCAAATTTCAGGAACAGGAGTCTTCTTCTTCGCCCAGAAAAAGGAGATTGAAAAGAGCAAGAGACCGGCTTTTTGAAGCGTGAAGGCTACCGTAGCTGTAATACGTACTTTGAACTGCACGGTGCGAGAGAGTTGATTAAGATATATGATCTCAACGCTAGATGGGAGAAATTCCTACACACTGGACCTTTTAAATGTGAATATTGTTCTAGTGTCTTCTCTCCTCTGTGACAGTAAACTGAATATATTTGAGTTGGGGACAAAACAAGACATCTGAAGACGTCATCTTGGGCTTTTTGGGGAAACACCGATCCACATTTGGAGACTAAATTGATTAATCCAGAAAATAATCAATGATGAAAATCATCGATTTGTTTCAGTTTAGTTTTTCTTGAAGTTTTTAGTTCATTTAGTTTCAATTTACAAAAAATATTTCACTGCTTATTTTCGTTTACTATAATAAACGGTGCTCCCCAGTCTTAATAATCCAGCGTGACGACCAATGCACGAACACCAAAGTGCGACACTGCTGTGATGGATTATTATAATTAAAAACTCCACAACACGAGTCTTACACAACCTTTGCAAAAAGGAACAAGCTGCAGTCATGAAGCCCGGCTGCTTCTAAAGTCAGACGCAGCACGGAAAATGTCCAAAAACAGACACACGGTCTTTAACAGGAACATACGAACGTCTACCGTTGGTGTGTCAGCTGACCTCGCGCAGTATAAATAGGGGTGAAAATACTGGCCCGGCATGGGAGAGGGTCACTGCAGACCGTAGGCCACCGAGGCGTTAACGGCAACTGTTAACTCTCAAGGTACACACACACACACACACACACACACACACACACACACACACACACACACACACACACACACACACACACACACACACACACACACACACACACACACACACACACACACACACACACACACACACACAAAGTTTGGACACACCTTCTCATTCAATGTGTTTCCTTTTTATTTTCATGACTATTTACATTGTAGATTCTCACTGAAGGCATCAAAACTATGAATGAACACATATGGAATTATGTACTTAACAAAAAAGTGTGAAATAACTGAAAACGTCTTATATTTTAGATTCCTCAAAGTAGACACTCTTTGCTTTTTTATTAATAAGGGAAATAATTCCACTAATGAACCCTGACAAAGCACACCTGTGAAGGTAAAACCATTTCAGGTGACTACCTCATGAAGCTCATTGAGAGAACACCAAGGGTTTGCAGAGTTATCAAAAAAAGCAAAGGGTGGCTACTTTGAAGAATCTAAAATATAAGACATGTTTTCAGTTATTTCACTTTTTTGTTAAGTACATAATTCCATATGTGTTCATTCATAGTTTTGATGCCTTCAGTGAGAATCTACAATGTAAATAGTCATGAAAATAAAGAAACACATTGAATGAGAAGGTGTGTCCAAACCTTTGGCCTGTACTGTACATAATGTGGCTGTTTAAGGGAGGTGAGGCATAGTGCAGAGGAGGCTACAAACTTTAAAAAACTGTCTCAAAAGTGGCCTCGCCCTTTCTGAAAGATCTGCCACACACAGCTTTGTTAATTACCAACGCTATCATGCTTTTATAACCGGACACCTTCAGTGCAACGTTAATGATATTTCGGTAACACAGTCGTGTAGGGCTGTCCTCGACTAAACAAATTCTTAGTCGACTAACACGAACACTAATCGATTAGTTGATTTAATTGACAGAGCTGTGCGCTTTGAGAGGTTGTTAAGACTAGAAAAGCACAATATAAATGTAGTTAATTAACCATCTGTAAAACTGAGTTTCTCCACAATTAATCCTGCAAAAGCACAACTTTAAATCTTGTGTTTATCATAAATGTGCTCAGAAGTTTCTTGGAAATAAGTAATTAAGCATGAATAAGCATAAAAAATGACTAATCGACTAAAGAAATCTTAGTCGACTAAGACCAAAATGACCGATTAGTCGACTAAGAGGTGGCAGCCCTACAGTCGTGACACGCACGTTTCAGGTGCTGCTGGAGCCGCGCCGAAAACGCGTGCATGTTAGAAATAGAACAGACGGCTATTTTTCACGCGACACGCAAGCGTGTTGGAAGCGTTTCCAGGCAAAAAAGAATAGGAAAAGATGTTTAGATGTCATTTATACATGAATACATATTAATAAAATGATATGTTGATGTTTGAAAGTCTCAAGGTTTCGATATAAATGTAATTAAAAAAAGATATTATGTAATATTGCACCCGTCACTACAGAACCAAATATTCTGGAGCCTATTGTGCCGTCAATACTGCTGATGTTGTCTTTGCTGTAATCAGATCAGTATATATTTATGTACTCCGTCAAGAGCACTAACGGTTATCTTGAAAAGGAAGACGTCACGCAATCTGGGAGATGACCGTGCGATATTAACTCCTTAAATGAGTGTTTAATTAGAGCTGAGAGTTCACAGCCTGTAGGTGTGACCTGTTCACTAAAAGTTAGATTTAGTTTTCTTGTCACAACTAATGCCGCTCCCTCTTAGTTGATTAGGCGATTAATCTGTCGTTTCGGACTCAGTTCCCCATTTCTTTAGGTCGATAAATCATGTTTTTTAAAAATCCTTTTCATGTGGAATGACATCGAAGAAACTTACGAGCACATCTGTGGTAAAAACAAGATTTAAAGTGGTGCTTTTGCATGATTCTTTGTGGAGAAACTCATTTTTATAGATCTGTGGATTAAATCAACTAATCGTGTGTCAACTAAGAATTTCTTTAGTCGAGGACGGCCCTAGTCACGACGGTCTGTTATTCGTCTACCGTTATGAACAGCTGCTTCATTGTGGCCTCGGGTACACCTTTATCTGTGATCACGTTTTGCTTGGTTACTGCTTATCTAGTCAATGTTCTTTCCCATATCAGGCCACTGCAGCCTGGCCAATCCTAACATACAAACACTCCCCACACAGATGTCACCTGCAGGCTGCGGCTCAGGTGGTAAGAGTGGTCGGAGAAGGTTGGTGGTTCGATACCTGGCTCTGCGGACCCATGTTGAAGTGCCCTTCTGCGGACCCATGTTGAAGTGCCCTTCAACCACGATGCTGCGCCATCGGAGTGTAAATGTGTGTGAATGTTTATCTGATGAGCAGGTGGCTCTCAGCCTCAGTATATGAATGTGTTATGGTGCCTGTTCTATGTAAAAGTGCTTTGAGTAGTCGTTAAGACTAGAAAAGCGCAATATAAATACAGTCCATTTGCATTTACTGGGTGGTGATACCGCATATGACACATGCCTTTGGTGTGGGAGATCTGGGTTCAATTCCCACTGAGATACATCAACCAGTGTGTCCCTGAGCAAGACACTTAACCCCTAGTTGCTCCAGAAGCGTACAACCTCTGACATATGTAGCAATTGTAAGTCGCTTTATATGATACTGCAGCATGGCTTTCCCCAAACCTAAAGTAGTCACATCTTTACACTTAGCTGACCTAAAAGTGCTGTTTTTGCCGCTGACAGGCTCAGATTATTATTCTAAGTGTCTGACAACATTATGGAAAGGATCCCTACAGAGATAGACCTTCTTGTTAAAGAGCAAGATCCTTTTTGTTTAACATGAAACACCATCTCCAAACCCACCAGACTCCATGTAAATAATCAGGACTTTTAGCGTGTAAAGAGCCAGCATATCTCCACATGTAAATGGGTGAATTAAAAGGTTTATTTCAACCAAACCAGAGTGGTGATTGTCGAACAGTGGAAAGATGAACCAAGACGGCTTTTAATGGTTCGATTTTGTTTCTGTTGACTTTGCATGAAGCGTGTTTTACGATGATAAAAGTCCTGATTATTTACATGGAGTCTGGTGGAGTTTGGTGACCGTGATATCGGGTCAGTTTCATGTTAAACTAAAAAGGATCTTACTCTTTAACAAGAAGGTCTATCTCTGTAGGAATCCTTTCCATAATGTTGTCAGACACTTAGAATAATAATCTGAGCCTGTCTGCGGCAAAAACAGAACTTTTAGTGGATGGAAACTGCCCACTAACGTTACATTGCAGCTTTTTTCACCATAAAACTGTGGTTCCCATCAGTCACTTGGACACAAAAACATGGGAAGACAGGGTCCAGGTTGAGAAAACAAAAACCACCCAAGTAACCTGTTAAACCTGTGACCTTCTGTTTACCTCTAAGCTCTGACGGAAACCCATCACGCTATCTTGGCTCGGTTCAGACGTTCAGGAAGGAGTACAGTCTCAGTGCAGCTCTGCAGCTGCACTCGTGTTGAAACGGCGATATGACGGGCTTTGAACAACCCAGTTCCACACAAGATGCAACCCCCCCCGGCGAGCACAAGCATGCCATTTACTCCACTGCATTTCAGTTTGAATAGACGTCACCGTGCAACTGCCAGCCATGCTCCATGGTGACGCCCCTCCCCCCTTCCCCCCCCAAAAAAAAACCCTTCATCAATTTAGTCTGCCGACACAAAGCCAATCCATTATGCATCCCATCCTCCCCTGTTCGGTCTCTTTCTCCCTCTTGGCTGCCCACCTCTTGCTCCCTGAAGACTTCAAAAAGATATTCTCATCCCTGACTAACGGATATTTTAGGATATCCTGAACATATGTACAGACAGATTAGAGTACCATCTGCACGACAGCAGGGGGATCCTTCACTGAACCGTTATTATGTTGAGCACCTTTTTTTTTGTAACTCCTCTTACATCGTATCAACCAGAGATCTTCAGGTCCCATTTCTTCTTCCCAATACCTGAACTTACATATCGGCCGATACCGGGTACTAGAGCTGGGCAATATATCGATATATCGATATCGTGATATGAGAGGTCGATATAGTCTTAGATTTTGGATATTGTAATATGGCTTAAGTGTTGTCTTTTCCTGGTTTTAAAGGCTGCATTACAGTAAAGTGATGTCATTTTCTGAACTTACCAGACTGTTATAACTGTTCTATTATTTGCCTTTACCCACTTAGTCATTATATCCACATTACTGATGATTATTTATCTAAACTCTCATTGTGTAAATATTTTGTGAAAGCACCAATAGTCAACACTACAATATCGTCTCTGCATCGATGGATGTATTTGGTCAAAAATATCTGATGATATTTGATTTTCTCCATATCGCCCAGCCCTACCGGGTACCAATCCAATACCAGCGCATTAAAAAGGTACCATAATAAATGGTCCAAAATGACCTAAAAATACTTTACTGAAAATGTATTAATCGTTAAAAGTAACTTTTCAGTCAAAAAGGGCAGAAAATGCTGCTTTTCAGCCTCTCAAATATGGAGGTTTCCTGCTATTTGCTGTCTTAGGTCATATTCAACTGAACAGCTTTCGGATTTGGACTGAAAAAACAAGATATTTAAAAAAGACTTCACTTTGGACTTTGAGAAACTAGGATGGACTATTCACTATTTCTTAGGGCTGGGCAATATATTGATATTATATTGATATCGTGATATGAGACTAGATATTGTCTTAGATTTTAGATATCGTAATATCGTGATTTGACAAGTGTTGTCTTTTCCTGGTTTTAAAGGCTGCATTACAGTAAAGTGATGTACTTTTCTAAACTTACCAGACTGTTCTAGCTGTTCTATTATTTGCCTTTTCCCCACTTAGACATTATGTTCACATTACTGATGATTATTTATCTAAAATATAAGTGTGAAGATATTTTGTTAAAGCACCAATTGTCAACCCTAATTTGTTATTTATTACTTTTTGTTTCAGTTTGAATGAATGTCTTTTATTGACTTCAATATTTATATTTATTTCATTTAGCATGTTTTCATGGTTCAATACAGTTTTTTTTATTTTATAATAAAGTTCAGCACCGTTTTACTTTGGAGTGTCAGGTTTGTTTTTATCCAGTATCAACTAGGGCTGCCACCTCTTAGTCGACTAAGACCAAAACGACCGACTAGTCGACTAATCGGTCGTTTTGGTCTTAGTCGACTAAGATTTCTTTAATCGATTAGTCATTTGTTATGCTTAATTACTTATTTCCAAGAAACTTCTGAGCACATTTATGGTAAACACAAGATTTAAAGTGGTGCTTTTGCAGGATTAATTGTGGAGAAACTCAGTTTTACAGATGGTTAATTAACTACATTTATATTGTGCTTTTCTAGTCTTAACCACCTCTCAAAGAGCACAGCTCTGTCAATTAAATCAACTAATTGATTAGTTGACAAAATCGTATAAGTGTTAGTTGACTAAGAATTTCTTTAGTTGAGGACAGCCCTAGACATCACAGATACAAGACTGACATCACAGATACAGTTTTATTCAGTATCAATTCTAAATACTATCGGTCGATTAATCGGTTATCGGCAAATACGGCCCAACCTAGCTATCGGTATAATCCACTATCGGTCGACCTCTACTCGCCAGACTGTCCAACGGCTGATTTTCGGCCCCGTGTGTCCCGGCCTTAAGGGCTACGAGATGCAGTCTTCCACAAACTAAAAGGAAAACACAGCTCATAATACAACGTTGTACCATCACTGAGCTCTGCTCCTGTTGCTCGGTGTTTAAGGAGAGTCAGGTGAGCTATAGCGCTCCGCCCGACTGACTCAACCTCAGCAGCTCATCTACCTTTGGCCTCTTATCACTCTAACTAGACACTCTGATAGTTCAAATAAACACCACAAAGACACGGTCGGTTGCCTCTCTGAGTCCATGTTTGTGAGAAATTCTCCCCGCTGTGAGAAGCGCCTGAAGACGGATGGCATTTAGATTTGGATCAATATGATGATCGACCAGGAAGCAAGGTTCCCCCCCATTTGCTTTTACTGGCCACAGTGTGGGAAGACCTGCATCTGAAAGCTTATTGGAAATGGGTTGCTAGGCTACCGCTCAATATTTAGAGTAGCAGGATTGACTGCTGGCCCGCCTCCATCTCAAGAGGGAAGAGACAGTCCTACACAGTGCCGTTCAGTAGAAGAAAAAACACACACTGGTTAAAAGAAAACAGGAAGTGGGCTTTCGTCAGTTTGGTCACTCTTTTAGGTCAATAAACCATTTCCTGGAGCTCGATTTCTTCGAATTCAGAACAAATAGTACACCTGAGTCATTGTACCATTAGTGCGATCATTAGTATGATAACAGGAGGCTGTGTGAGTGTGTACACACGCTGACTCATGTGTTGAATCACCAGATCCACTCCCTGCTCAGGTGAAGGGAGTGCCTCGGCCACCGTGGCTGAACAAATGAAGGACCAGAGTGTGTTGTGTGTCTGTGGTTCGACTGTAAGCAGAGCGACGGCTGGTTTCCCTCCGTCATACGGTATCACCGTGGAGTAAAGCAAAAGCTGCAAAAACAAGTGAGTCAACACGAGGGCTGTCCTCGACTAAAAAGACATTCTTTGACGACTTAACACTCACATGATTTTGTCGACTAATCCATCAGTTGATTTAAAAATAGACAGATCTGTGAGCTTTAAGTGGTCGTTGGAAGTAGAAAAATGAAAAACATGAAGCAGTCCATTTACCATCTGTAAAACTGAGTTTCTCCTCAAAGTATCAAGCAAAAACACCACTTTAAAATACTGTGTTTACCAGAGATGGGCTCATTAGTTTCTTTGAAATAAACCACTTCTGTAGTATTTTTCTTAGCAAGCTTACAAAAGAGATAGAAGTAGATACAAACCATTAACAAAAAATAAAAGCTGAGGCGGGAAAATCGTTGTTTGTCTCACCACACAAAAACACTCTATTACATTACATTATTACATCAGATCACAGAAACATTACATCATGGCAAACATACACACTACATTCAGTGTATAATATTCTCTATTTGTAGAAAGGTGCAGGTTAGTGCCAGAGATGTATAGTAACGAAGTAGAACTACTTCACTACTGTACTTAAGTACTAAAAGGCTGTATCTGTACTCTACTGGCAACATGGCATCATGACTTTGCGGAAACATACATGCCACTTTCCTAAAGCCAAATGGCGTGTAATCTGGACGCATTTTGAGCTCTTCACGTGTACAGTACAGGCCAAAAGTTTGGACACACCTTCTCATTCAATGAGTTTCCTTTTTATTTTCATGACTATTTACATCGTTGATTCTCACTGAAGGCATCAAAACTATGAATGAACACATATGGAATTATGTACTTAACAAAATAGTGTGAAATAACTGAAAACATGTCTTATATTTTAGATTCTTCAAAGTAGCCACCCTTTGCTTTTTTTATTAATAAGGGAAATAATTACACTAATGAACCCTGACAAAGCACACCTGTGAAGGTAAAACCATTTCAGGTGACTACCTCATGAAGCTCATTGAGAGAACACCAAGGGTTTGCAGAGTTATCAAAAAAAGCAAAGGGTGGCTACTTTGAAGAATCTAAAATATAAGACATGTTTTCAGTTATTTCACACTATTTTGTTAAGTACATAATTCCATATGTGTTCATTCATAGTTTTGATGCTTTCAGTGAGAATCTACAATGTAAATAGTCATGAAAATAAAAAGGAAACTCATTGAATGAGAAGGTGTGTCCAAACTTTTGGCCTGTACTGTATGTCTACGCTGTATACAGCGGATGTAAACATACACGCCACGTGCCGTGCTATCGCGAGAACGCATGTAATAAAAAATAAATACATTTTAAAAAACTGTTGATAAACGGCAAACACGGGACGTGATCCCGGCTCTCCTGGGTGACAGTCCTGTGTTTTACCCCTCCGCGGACTTCTGTCCTTTCAAACTACTCTCCATGGCGATAAGTCACACGTAATGTAAAAAGCGATTATGCGTCTTGATAACACACAAAAATAGCATACAAATTGGCGTGTCATACATACGCCACTTTATGAGATCAGTCTGCTACTGGAGTATTATTTTCTCCTACTTCCATTTTTACTTCAGTACATATTTTCAATGAGTTTAATACTTTTACTCAGATACATTTTTTTATGCGCTGCATCGTTAATCGTTACTGTGTATATGTGGAGACTTCCAGCGTGTGTAGTTACGGCTACGTTAGTTAACGTACAGAAACCAGACGATGTAAGTTTGTACTCTTTGTACTCTAGCTATTGTTGCAGCAGATTCCTGAGTTGTTTGAGTCTGCAGTGAGTCCTACATGTTAACCGTTTGACCCTGTGATGTGAAGCTGCTAGTTTATCTGTATGTTGCTAGCTTGCTAACTTTCCTGTAGCTACATCACACTAGCTAGTGTGCGATACGATTTTTGGGGTTTTAATTGTTGCTGTGCTGGAGAGGATGTTCATTTTACTTGCACAGTGTGATAATTGTACATTTTATTTCAGTATTTGTTAATAAGTGATTAATAACCCACTGTTATATCAGATAATAATAGTTAAAGTAGTAGTAGTAGTGACATTAATGTACCTTTTGGGGGTTTATTTCAGAAACCTTCATATATCCAGCCATGTACACCTTGTGTCTGCCTGTAATGCACCGTCTTAATACCACGTACAAAGTTGAACTCCAACAATATGATATTCAAACTTTTGACTGCTTTCTTTAATAATTACATAATACTTGTACTTTTACTTTCAGTACATTTTAAAATTAACTACTTGCAATACTTAAGTACAAAACATGTTGAATACGCTAGTACTTCTACTTAAGTGTGGTGCTTAAAGAGCACTTCACTTTTTTGATAGAGCACTTGTACTTTTACTCAAGTATGGGTCTCTAGTACTTCATACATGTCTGGTTAGTGCAGTCATTTAATTAGTTTTATTGCACCAAGTATAAAAAGATCTCATCGACCATACGGAGAAAAAGATCGGAGGATACAAAAAGCCAAAACAGAAGCAGAAAAAACCCCGAAAGAATCAGTGTTCAAAATGTAAAATAATCAGAAAGCAGAGAAAGCGAGAGAGACATGAGAGGCTCTCTCGTCTTCAGGATGTGCGTCTGATCAGACACGAGAGACGTGCACGAGGGACGCAGGCAGCCGACTAAAGCGAGGCCACGCAGAGAGGCCTTTTGATGTGATACACATCATCTAGTGGATTCATGTTTGGCAGGGTCAAAAAAAGCTGGGCTGTACTTTCCATCACATAGTCCGTTATGAATCTGGCACAGACCTCAAACCAGACAGACCAACCGACAGCGGAGCCAAAAAGGCAGATAATACACGTTACCATGGGTCCACTTATCACGAAGCTTTGAAGAGTATCATATACAACAGGGCTGAGAAAAATCATACGAGTCATATAAGAATTTCTTCCACATTTTGATTCTAGCGATTAGTCAGGAATTAGCTCGGAGTAGTCCTATAAAAATAAAAAAAATCCTTAAAAACTTCATCACTCCATCTTGATTTCATCTATTTCAGTATTTTCCTTATTTATTTATGTATCTGTTTTATGTATATTATACTATTCACATGTCAATTTTGGATTTACCATGAGAATTGTTCTCTCGGGTGGGGTGGGATTGTGGGAGGGATATAAAGATGAGAAGGGGGGGAAAAATTAAAGTATGGAAGCCCTGTCTGTTGCATGGAACTGGTATGCTGTTGCCTGTGAGTTTGCTCCCAATAAAGAAAGTTAATATAAAAACTTCATCACTCATCACTGCAGGAAAGGTCTTCCCCCGGTTAGTGAATAACTGAGTTATGCCAGTTCTCCCCGTATATGTGAGCAGGTAAGGCCAGCTACACACCGGCTGCGTGGCGTGAGCGTGTCAGTTTATATTTCGGGTCTCCCAAGGTAACAGGTTAGAGCATGTGTCAAACTCGAGGCCCGCGGGCCAAATCCGGCCCCTCGCAAATTATGATCCGGCCCGCATATCAATTTAGCTTCACAATACATTTTGGCCCAACTAAATTCTGACATTTGTCACTTTTTTTCGACATTTGTCACTTTTTCCGACATTTTTATTACTTTTTCCGATGTTTTTGTACTTTTTCCGACATTTCTATCACTTTTTTCGACATTTGTATCACTTTTTCTGACATTTTTGTCACGTTTGACATTTGTTCGACATTTTTGTCACTTTTTCCGACATTTTTATCACTTTTTCCGACATTTTTAATCACTTTTTCCTGACATTTTTTGGGGTACTTTTTTCTATGATGGCTGAGGAACTTTCTCCTGACTTCTTTAGGACTTTATGTGGACCAAACTGTGAGTGAGAAGACTATATGACACATGCAATAATACAGTCAAATATATTTGACTTTTTTGATTAAATAAACACGTCAATAAACTGAACATGTCTGGCCCTTCGTGGGATTCTTATTTCCCAGCGTGGCCCTCTGGGAATCTGAGTTTGACACCCCAGGGTTAGAGCGTGCACGCTGCCTGCGTGACACGCACGTCTAGGGCTGGGTACCGAACGTCGATACTTTTATGGTATCGCCAAAAATACTCCAATCCTATGAGTATCAAAACATTTTATCTTTCGGTGCCAAAAGCGTCTGAGCGCAAGCTTATCTGTCACACACACACACTTTAAAACTTCACCCAGACAGCGTTTTCTGCGAGGCGATATTAATGGTGAGGTGATATTAATGGTGAGGTGATATTAATGGCGAGGTGATATTAATGGCGAGCCGAAAGCGGTGGTGATGCTGTTGCCGTTACACTTCCTCTTAGACAAGCAGCCACAGCGGTGGTTTCTCTGCCCTGATGACTGACTGGCTGAGCTTACAAGGCAAGAATTTTTTAATTTTGAGAACTGTTTTGATTCACAATTAAGGTGGAAAATAAAAACTTTGCGTTTAAGGCAACATAAGTACACACACACACACACACACACACACACACACACACACACACACACACACACACACACACACACACACACACACACACACACACACACACACACACACACACACACACACACACACACACACACACACACACACACACACACACACACACACACACACACACACACACACACACACACACACACACACACACACACACACACACACACAGCTGTAGTTGCCTGTGTTCAGATGTTCCAACCACAAACTTTACATTTATGCGTCATTTGGTTAACCCAAAAAAAGGTATGCAAAATGGACACGGGGAACTAACCTTTGGTCTTAATTTAACAGTTGATGTCTTTGGTAATAAAAAGAAACCGTATAACCCTTTGGACATACTAAAGGAATTTGACAGACTTATTTCGATGAGTTCCAAAACTTAACAGAAGTTGAATAATACAATTCTACAGACAATATATCATGGGACATTTCTAAAAACTAATAGTTTTCTAAAGAAGAATGGACATGTGATGTCCATTCCTTTCCATTCCTTGTGCTTAAGGAAGCACATAACATGGATCACTGAAATGGCCCAATTTATGTGACGTCCTGTTGCGTTATTTAACCCCCCAAAATGCGCAGTGGACTTGGGGAACCAACCTTTGGTGTTATTTGACTTGTTGAGGTCTTTGGTTACAAAAAGGACACCGAGTAGAACGGCACGAGCCGCCTTGGTTACATAATTATATCAGAGTTTACATAAAGAGTAGCCAACAGGTTTTGCATTGATGTCATGAATTACTATTTCCACCTTCCTGCGGCAGACACAAACCACCCAGAGCAATTTGATATTATTTGAAGCAGTTCTCTTCTGTTGTTGCAATGCTGAGATTAAATGAAATTTCGGCGCTGGTCACGACAGCGTGTGGGAGTAGGAGATTCCTCGGCGCAACAACAAAAATAAAGTAGGCAGCAGCCTAAAGTGCTTCTTTTCTCTTTCAAGTAGCCTGGTGCTGTGAATAGAAAGAAAACCGAGAGCATGGGACTCAGACTGTCCAGAAGACCTTTCTCATGCCTTCATCTCTTTTCCTTTCTAGCACATTCAACGTTTTAAGCTTTTGGCACAATGGTTTGTGGGGCATTCATGGCACTTTAACCCTTAAACCAGGGTGGGGTCAAACTCAACTTATCTAAAAGAGCCACACCGGAAAATGAGAATTTCATTAAAATGAGGAACACGCCGACTTATTGGGATTATGTCTTATTCACCGTATCCCCCAGAGTTAGATAAGTCCATACATACCCTTTTCATCGCTGTCTGGCGCACTAATAAAAGAACCTTAAACCCTAAATGAAGCAGGCTTAAAAGAGATCCTTTGTCAATATTTATCTAAGTCGGTATCATAATGTTAGCAGTATTTTTATTTACCTTTATTTATTTATTCAGGGGAGGTTCACTGAGACGCAGCCTCTCTTTTAGCAGGAACGCCCTGATCACATTCACACAGTTCCACATCCATACCTGGAAGCTGCCCAGTACAACCACAGTCTGATCAGCTGGGAGGTGCCCAGTACAACCACAGTCTGATCAGCTGGGAGCTGCCCAGTACAACCACAGTCTGATCAGCTGGGAGCTGCCCAGTACAACCACAGTCTGATCTGCTGGGAGCTGCCCAGTACAACCACAGTCTGATCAGCTGGGAGCTGCCCAGTAAAAAAATAAATATACACATCCTGAAATTAACCACAAGCTATTAAGGGTGGGAAATCGATACAGCATAGTATCGTAATATTTTCTTCTGGCAATACTGTATCGATACACAGACGCCAAGTTAGGGCTGCCACCTCTTAGTCGATTAGTCGACTAATCGGTTGTTTTGGTCTTAGTCGACTAAGATTTCTTAGTCGATTAGTCATTTTTTATGCTTATTCATGCTTAATTACTTATTTCCAAGAAACTTCTGAGCACATTTATGGTAAACACAAGATTTAAAGTGGTGCTTTTGCAGGATTAATTGTGGAGAAACCCAGTTTTACAGATGGTTAATTAACTACATTTATATTGAGCTTTTCTAGTCTTAACCACCTCTCAAAGAGCACAGCTCTGTCAATTAAATCAACTAATCGATTAGTCGACAAAATCCTATAAGTGTTAATCGACTAAGAATTTCTTTAGTCGAGGACAGCCCTATGCCAAGTATCGATCTTTTATTATATATGTGTTGGTCAGTCTGTCTGACAGACAATCTGATTTTGCAGCAATACAATTGAAGTGAGATGAAAAAAGAGAAAAGTATCTTTTTAGATGAAACAGATGTTGACAAAGTTTCCTTTTGGGGATATAATTTGAAATTGGGAAAAAGGTAATGAATTGAAATATATCGCAGAATATTGCAATATGTTTAAAATCGCAATAATATTGTATCGTGAGGCCTCTGGTGATTCCCACCCCTACAAGTTATATGGTTTGATACAAAATAAACATGTATTCAACGCTGACACCAGTAAGATGATGATAGATAGAACTAACTCAACAAAAACTTCGGAAAAAGCCCAGAAAAGTAGAGGTGTGAATCTTCACTGATCTCCCGATTCGATTAAGATCATCATGTCAGCGATTCGATATCTCGATGCATCAAATAAATGTTTCTATTAAATCCATGTAGGAGATTTAATTCACAGCTTTTCAAGCTTCAAAAACCAAACATTCTGCAGTGCTCTTATACTAAATAAGTTGGATACATAAAACTATACAGCACTGAGCACATGGCACTTCCTGAATGTGCAAAACATACCAGAATATGTAAACAGAAATGTTGTTAGGCCGACATTAAATTATAAAACAGAAATAATCGATTATGAGCCGGCCGATTATTGATGCAGCATCGTCCATGTCCACGATTCGATTGCATCGATTAATTTCAACACCTGTACAGAAAAGGATCACCCTGTAAATTACGCCTATGGTTCCAGCAACTTCATTTTCCTCAGAAAGCACAAACACCCACATAAGCACTGACCCTCCAAACTAGAAGAGTAGTTTCCCCTTCATGGTTAATTTAAGTCAGTCATTTGTTTGTTTTCCAGCAGGAAGTATACAAAAAACAGACAGGACACACACACACTAGTTCCTTCTCAGTAAACTGAATATCTTTGAGTTGTGGACAAAACGAGACATTTGAGGACGTCATCTTGGGCTTTTTGGGGAAACACTGATCCTCATTTTTCACCATTTACTGACATTTTATAAACCAAACAACTAATAGAGAAGAAAACAAACATATTAAAAAAATGACAATGAAAATGACTTGTAGGGCTGTGTTCGATTGAAGAAGTTCTTAGTCTACTAACAATCATTAATTGTATTGACTAATCGATTAGTTGATTTAATCGACAGATCTGTAAATCTGAGTTTTCTCCACAGAGTCACGCAAAAGGATGCATATATTGAATAAGATAATGCCTCCCTTGCATATTTAAAACACAACATTTCAGAAAACGTGTTAATACAACAAATAATTGCCTTAATGAAAGTAATCAAAGTAGGTTTCACGGTGATATCTGTTAGGTCAAATGTCAACCCTCAATTATTGTGTTTACCAGAGATGTGCTCGTACGTTTCTTGGAAATAAGTCATTCAGCATGAAAAAAAAGCATCAAACATGACTAATGGACTAAAGACATCTAATGGCGCTTTTCCATTCCATGGTCCCTGCTCGACTCGCCTCGACTCTACTTTTTTGGTTTTCCATTACGAAAAAATGTCCCTGGTACCTGCTTACAGGTACTTTTTTTAGTACCTCCTCAGTCGAGGTTCAAAGCGAGCTGAGGGGAGCCGAGAAGGTGACGTGAAACCCTGCAGGCTGCTGACTGGTCGGAAAGAATCGTCACTGATCACTGCATTGCTAGCGACAGACGGCATTTTTAAATAGTTTAATAGCCAGCGTGTTTTTTTTGCTGCCGGAGGCTCCACGCAGAGCTTTCTCCGTAGCATACAAGTGGCCTGATGGTTATACTGGTGCGCTGGTGTGTGTGTTGAGTCGCCGTGTGTGTGTGTGTGTGTGTGTGTGTGTGTGTGTGTGTGGCTGGTGAGCGAGGGAGAAGTGAGAGAGTGCCGGCGATTAGCTCCGCAGCGAGTAGTGACTCTAGAGTCATGTAGTGAGTGTGTGTGTGTGGTAAAGTGAGTGAGAGAGTGATGGAGAGTAGTGACTCTAGAGTCAGATAGTGAGTGTGTGTGTGTGTGGTAAAGTGAGTGAGAGAGTGATGGAGAGTAGTGACTCTAGCGTCATATAGTGAGTGTGTGTGTGGTGAAGTGAGTGAGAGTGATGGCGAGTAGTGACTCTAGAGTCATATAGTGAGTGTGTGTGTGCTAAAGTGAGTGAGAGAGTGATGGCGAGTCATATAGTGAGTGTGTGTGTGTGTGGTAAAGTGAGTGAGAGAGTGATGGAGAGTAGTGACTCTAGAGTCATGTAGTGAGTGTGTGTGTGTGGTAAAGTGAGTGAGAGAGTGATGGAGAGTAGTGACTCTAGAGTCATATAGTGAGTGTGTGTGTGTGTGTGTGTGTGTGTGTGTAAAGTGAGTGAGAGAGTGATGCGAGTAGTGACTCTAGCGTCATATAGTGAGTGTGTGTGTGGTGAAGTGAGTGAGAGTGATGGCGAGTAGTGACTCTAGAGTCATATAGTGAGTGTGTGTGTGTGCTAAAGTGAGTGAGAGAGTGATGGCGAGTCATATAGTGAGAGAAACAAAGAGTCTCCCCTGTTCTTTCTGACCACGGTGGGAGATCTGGAGCAGGAGAAGTTAACTATCTTGTTGATTTCATGTTGTTTACGGAGAAGGAGAACCAGGAAATGAGTCGGGGGAAATGCAACGCTACCAAGCCACGCCCACGGCAGTCGCTATGACGACCAGCCACGCTGAGGCGGTACTAAAATCTGCAACGGAAAAAGGGACGCACAGTGCGTCGAGTAGAGCAGGTATACCATGTAATGGTAAGTATAAAAGATCTCATCGACCATACGGAGAAAGAGATCGGAGGACACAGAAAGCAAAAACAGAAAAAAAAAAAAGAAGACAAAAGAATCAGTGTTCAAAATGTCAAATAATCAGAAAGAGAAGACCCGGAACAACAAGCAGAGAAAGTGAGAGAGACATGAGAGGCTCTCTCGTCTTCAGGATGTGCGTCTGATCAGACACGAGAGACGTGCACGAGGGACGCAGGCAGCCGACTAAAGCGAGGCCACGCAGAGAGGCCTTTTGATGTGATACACATCATCTAGTGGATTCATGTTTGGCAGGGTCAAAAAAAGCTGGGCTGTACTTTCCATCACATAGTCCGTTATGAATCTGGCACAGACCTCAAACCAGACAGACAGCGGAGCCAAACAGGCAGATAATAAACGTTACCATGGGTCCACTTATCACAAAGCTTTGAAGAGTATCAACATATACAACAGGGCTGAGAAAATCATACGAGTCATATAAGAATTTCTTCCACATTTTGATTCTAGAGATTAGTCAGGAATTAGCTCGGAGTAGTCATAAAAAAAAAAATCCTTAAAAACTTTCACTCATGAAAAACGCCAAGTTGACTAAGACCAAAACGACCTCTTAGTCGATTAGTCGACTAATTGGTCGTTTTTGTCTTAGTCGAGTAATATTTCTTTAGTCAATTAGTCATTTTTATGCTTATTCATGCTTAATTACTTATTTCCAAGAAACTTCTGAGCACATTTATGGTAAACACAAGATTTAAAGTGGTGCTTTTGCAGGATTAATTGTGGAGAAACTCAGTTTTACAGATGGTTAATTAACTACATTTCTATTGTGCTTTTCTAGTCTTAACCACCTCTCAAATCGCACAGCTCTGTCAATTAGGGCTGGGCGATATATCGATATTATATCGATATCGTGATATGAGACTACATATCGTCTTAGATTTTGGATATTGTAATATCGTGATATGACATAAGTGTCTATTCCTGGTTTTAAAGGCTGCATTACAGTAAAGTGATGTACTTTTATGAACTTACCAGACTGTTCTAGCTGTTCTATTATTAATGATTATTTATCTAAAATCTAAGTGTGAAGATATTTTGCGAGAGCACCAACTGTCAACTCTAGAATATATCGCCGCAATATTGATAGAGGTATTTGGTCAAGAATATCGTGATATCTGATTTTCTCTATATCGCCCAGCTCTATATCAGAAAATATGGGACATAGAAATAAGCGCTGAAAATGTGTAGAAGAAAAATTTAACAATTTAAAACGTTGGAAAAAACTAAAACAAACCTTATGGAGCTTTGATTTAAAAAAAAAAAAAAAAGGTACTCCTGTTGTTATACAGTATTTATGTTTACATTTTATTGTTATTTGAACAGCTGAGCATTGAACCAGGTGAAGAAACCTGTTAATTATTTATTCATTTGATTTTACAACTGTTCACTGAAATAGCCGGTTTCTATGAAACTACATGTGACATGTCATATTTGGCTTTGACTGAACATTTGCTCTCACTTTGCGGAAAAAATATCGGGATATATATCGTATATCGATATTCAGCCAAAATATATCGGGATATGACTTTTGGTCCATATCGCCCAGCCCTACGGTCAATTAAATCAACTAATCGATTAGTCGACAAAAATCGTATAACTGTTAGTCGAGGACAGCCCTAGTTACTTGCAGCGTTTCCTCCATCCATCACTCTCTCTCTCTCTCTGTGTCTCTGTCTGTGTCTCTCTCTCTCTCTCTCTCTCTCTCTCTCTGTGTCTCTCTCTTACCGTGAGCGGAGCGCCTGCCAGGCGGCGTCTACGTCTGCGTACAGGTTCTTCTCCGAGGGTTTCCCAGAGCTGGCTCCGTAGCCCGAGTAGTCGTAGGAGAAGACGTTGCAGTTGATGCGCGAGCCCAGGCCGATGTAGAAGCTGCTCATCTGGCCCAAGTCCACCGCGTTGCCGTGGGAGAACAGCAGCGTGTAGCGGGCGCTGGGCGAGCAGCGGACAAACATGCAGGCGATGCGGTTCCCTCTCGTGGTGCGGGTCATGAAGCACTCGATGGCGTCCTTCTCGCGGGACGAGTACTGCCAGTCGGCGCGGTCGGAGAGGTGCAGCGTCCAGCGGCTGCCGCTGTCGTCGGAGATGAGGCTGTAGGTGGGCTCGGGAGGCAGGAAGGCCAGCTTAGAGGCTATCTTACTGGGGCACGGAGGACAGCAGAACAGGCAACACAGCTCGCTGAGGGACAGGTGGTTCATCCTCAAAACACTGAGGGAGGGAGGGAGGGAGGGGGGAGAGGGAGGGAGGGAGGGAGAGAGGGAGAGAGAGGGAGGGGAGAGAGAGGGAGAGAGAGGGAGGGACAGAGAGAGAGACACAGAGAGAGAGAGAGACAGACAGACACAGTGAGAGAGAGAGAGAGAGAGAGACACACAGACAGACAGACAGACAGACAGACAGACAGACAGACAGACAGACAGACAGACAGACATTTTAATTAATCAAGAATGTGATGCATCTTCATCTTCCCCCCCTAGACTCAATATTTTGAATTATTTTTTTTTAACCAATGATGATAGGTATATAATTCATCGCAATTGTATCGAAATATAGACTAGCATAATAACCAAATCACAGGGGGAGCAATCTCTGTTAATGGCAAAATATGTGTCAAACTGTTGTGAATGAAGTAGTGTGGGGCTGCAGAGACCTACCTACAGACCCTACAGACCCTACCCTAAAGACCCTACCCTACAGACCCTACCCTACAGACCCTACAGACCCTACCCTACAGACCCTACCCTACAGACCCTACCCTACAGACCCTAGAGACCCTACCCTACAGACCCTACCCTACAGACCCTACCCTACAGACCCTACCCTACAGACCCTAGAGACCCTACCCTAGAGACCCTATCCCTACAGACCCTACCCTACAGACCCTACCCTACAGACCCTACAGATCCTATCCTACAGACCCTATCCTACAGACCCTACAGACCCTATCCTACAGACCCTATCCCTACAGACCCTACCCTACAGACCCTACCCTACAGATCCCTATCCCTACAGATCCTACCCTACAGACCCTACAGACCCTATCCCTACAGACCCTACAGACCCTATCCTACAGACCCTACAGACCCTATCCTACAGACCCTATCCTACAGATCCTATCCTACAGACCCTACAGACCCTACCCTACAGAAACATCCTTGTTTGGTTCAGATCCTCGCAAAAAATAATTTTAATTTCTTTAAATGTTAATTTAATAAAAAATGAGAATAATGATACAAAAATGATCATTCCCTCCAATATCGTGAATCATATCGCAATCACAATATCAGTCAAAAAAATATAATCGTAATTAGATATTTTCTTCATGTCGTGCATCCATCCATCCATCCATCTTCGTCCGCTTATCCGGTGTCGGGTCGCGGGGGGAGCAGCTCCAGCAGGGGGCCCCAAACTTCCCTTTCCCGAGCAACATTAACCAGCTACAACTGGGGGATCCCGAGGCGTTCCCAGGCCAGGTTGGAGATATAATCCCTCCACCTAGTCCTGGGTCTTCCCCGAGGCCTCCGCCCAGCTGGACGTGCCTGGAACACCTCCCTAGGGAGGCGCCCAGGGGGCATCCTTACCAGATGCCCGAACCACCTCAACTGGCTTCTTTTGACGCAAAGGAGCAGCGTCTCTACTCCAAGCTCCTCACGGATGACTGAGCTTCTCACCCTATCTCTAAGGGAGACGCCAGCCACCCTCCTGAGGAAACCCATTTCGGCCGCTTGTACCCTGGATCTCGTTCTTTCGGTCATGACCCAGCCTTCATGACCATAGGTCGTGCAGCCCTACCCAAATGATGAAACTAAATATTTTGTTTCTACGGTATCGCCGATGGTGACTACATCATATCTTTATTCAGCAAAACAGAGCGATCGCAGAAAATCCATGTTATGACAAGCGATGCGCATTCTTGTTAGAAAACTAAGAATGTCTCGTGATACATCTCCTCTAGAAGAGGAGTCTTTGAACTTCTGTTTCCGATAAGAAAGAAGGAAAAGACCATCGCAATGCTCAATATTATCGATAATAATCGATCTGTGTAGGGTCTGGACGGGTAGTTATATATAGTATGTATGTATGTATGTATGTATGTATGTATGTATGCATGTATGCATGTATGTATGTATGTATGCATGTATGCATGTATGCATGTATGTATACACAACTACCCTGTCCAGTTTAACAACAAGTAGAACTATTGAGAGGTTATTGGACCGGTCCAGTTTAACTCCACATACTGTTGTGTTGATGTAGCTTATCGTCAAAACGTACGCTTTCTTCCGAGTCGACTACTAAACGAACAGCTGCACCAAAAGCATCACCGCTGGGTCCGCTCCAAGTGTAGGTTGTTCAGACAGACCTGCCCCCACTGCTAAAAAAGAAAAAATTAATTAAAAGAAAAATCCTAAAAAAAGGAAACCCTGTAATCTAAATGTTTTCTAGCAGAAGTGCTTTGGAGAACTAAGAATGAGAGAGGAAAACAGATCTTCTCCCAAACAACTGAAACAGTCATTGGCTTCTGCATCCCGTGCAGCGCGATCACAAGGAAAACACCATCAGAGCAATATACCCCACAGAACACTAGAAAACAAACACTGGGTTGCCCTCGCTGGGTGTAAAAGAAATCAGGGGCTCTTGGGACTCGGGGCTAAAGCCAGGCTGCTGTCCTTTTTATACACTTAACCCATGTGTTGTCTTCTCGTGCTCCATGGGGTTTTAAGCCCCCCCAACGTCTCCTTCCAGGAAGCGCTGCTACCGCTGACTTTAAGACACCTAACCTTAACTCCATAGACAGTATACAATGGACCAACAGATCCCGTGTCTCTGGACGGAGACCAGTGAAGGATATTAGAAGCACTTTTTCGGTGATCTCCTGCTTTACCGAGCAGCCTCCAACTGAGCTTGAAGACGTAGATGTGACGTGAGCAACGTGTTTGAAAGTGTGAAGTCTTCTGGTAGCTGTGCCGAGAGAAATCTCAATCATTCCCAATCTCACAGAGATGGAGAGTGTAGGTATATGTAAGGAGATAACATAGACACAGGCTAATTATTGATCACTAACATGTAGGGCTGTGCTCGATTGAAGAAATTCTTAGTCGACTAAGACTCATTCAATCGTATCGACTGATCGATTAGTTGATTTAATCAACAGATTTGTAAATCTGAGTTTCTCCGCTAAGAGTCATGCAAAAGCACCACTTTAATTCTTGTGTTTACCAGAGATGTGCTCATACGTTTCTTGGAAATAAGTCATTCAGCATGAAAAAAGCATCAAACATGACTAATGGACTAAAGAGATCTAAGTCGACTAAGACCAAAACGACCGATTAGTCGACTAATCGGCTACTAACATGCTAGTTAACGTTAGTAATTAAACTTAAACCGCTAACGTAAGTCCAAACCAGTGTTGCCAACTCCTCAGTAAGGAAAGTCGCTATTGGCTGTCCTAAAAGTCGCTAGAAGTCGCTAGATGACGTCATACGCTCATTTGCATACAGCTTAGTGGTTGTGTCAGCAAGGTAGATAGAAAAAAAATAGAAATCTTTAGCCAAATAATCACAAATTCAATACAGGAATTTATTTTACCTTATCATTATTACTTAGGTAGCCTATCTTTGAAGTAAAAAAAGAAATTCTACAATTGGATGGAGAAAGATTGATAAATAATTCTCAAAAAAGGCTGGGTTGCCCAGGGCCAGGCCAGCTCAGCGGCGACTTTCTCCCGTCACGTCCCGCTGTCTCTCCTACCTACACCGGCACCCGCCTGTGAGTGCTTTCAGATGGGGGAGGGGCCCACAGCGGCACTCGCTGCTCGTTGAGAAGAGTAAGAACAAGTCTCCAATAACACCACAAAAAGTCGCTAGATTTCTCGCAAAAAGTCGCTAGATTTGTCGCTAGTCGCTTTTTTGAAAAAAAGTCACTAAGGGGGTCTGAAAAGTCGATAAATATAGCGACAAAGTCCCTAAGTTGGCAACACTGGTCCAAACTGCCTGTGAGCTTCTCCTGTACTATACGGTAATTCCTCTACTATGTGACACAATCGTTAGCCTATTTTTATAAAAACGTCTGCTACGGAGCCATAACGTGAGGTCAGTGTTTCCTTTAGGATTTTTTTTTAGCACTGGGGGCAGACCTGTTAGATCTTAGTGTCTTCATTAATCAGAGGTGTGTTTTGGGCGTAACATGCAATCAACCAATCAGAGATCATCTCCCATTCCCTTTAAAAGCCAGGCGCGTTTGGACCTTGGAGCATTGCTGTTATGATGGAGGATTTACACCCTAATATTTTTAATTTATAATCTCCTGCATGTGTGTGTGCTGCTGTGCACGAGCCTAGGAGCATTTTAGTAACGCTCTGTTAAAATAACGATGAAATGCTGAGTTATTGACTTTAGACCAGGTTTTTGTTGGTCAATGGTGCGATCACTTCCCGCTGCCTCAAGATAGCAATACGCCCAGAATGCACCTGAACACACCTCCCTGTAAGACCAGCACGCCCAGAATGTACCTGAACACACCTCCCTGTAAGACCAGCACGCCCAGAATGTACCTGAACACACCTCCCTGTAAGACCAGCACGCCCAGAATGCACCTGAACACACCTCCCTGTAAGACCAGCATGCCCAGAATGCACCTGAACACATCTCCCTGTAAGACCAGCACGCCCAGAATGCACCTGAACACACCTCCCTGTAAGACCAGCACGCCCAGAATGCACCTGAACACACCTCCCTGTAAGACCAGCACGCCCAGAATGCACCTGAACACACCTCCCTGTAAGACCAGCACGCCCAGAATGCACCTGAACACACCTCCCTGTAAGACCAGCACGCCCAGAATGCACCTGAACACACCTCCCTGTAAGACCAGCACGCCCAGAATGCACCTGAACACACCTCCCTGTAAGACCAGCAGGCCCAAACTGTCAACTGCGTCACTTAAACTAGCAAAGACACTTGTGTTGGGTTTTGCGCTGTGCCGGGTGCAGGATAGGACCCCAAAATGTTCCAACTCAAACTTTATGACTAGAATAGAAATGAAGGTACCTGAAAATGTACGCATCCAAACAAATTACAGAAACCTGCGTCTCTCCGCTAAGTTAATTACGGCATTTAGATTTAATACTTATTTTTATGAATAATAGCCTCCACTTTCAGGATTAACTCTAATTTATCCAGTGTTTTCCCTAGGTTTATCAAAGACTTGCACCTAAGACTTATGTGGGGGGAAACCCTGACTCATTAAAGACCCTGTCCATGATGCCCGCTCAGGCAAGTGGAAAAAAAATAAAAAATAAACCTTAACGTTGAACCCTGGCTAGTTCTTCTCTCTGGCTCCGACTGCTCTCCGTCTGCCTGTACACTCAGACAGTATTGACCTAAAAGCTTTCTGGTTTCACCCTGCAACTGGACCCTGAACCTCAGGCTTCCTGTTAGATCCTCCAGGTGCTTTTGAGTGTCAGTGGCATTAGACGTGTCAGCAGAGCTCATTTTTAATTACACCGAAGCTGAGAAAATGTCCTCAGGGAATGCCTTCTACACGTAAGTAACTTGACTCTGCATAACTACACGTGTGCTTTTGAATAGAAAACACATCAGCGTCAGGTTATGACAATGTGTTGTGGATTGTATTTCCATTGAAGGTGCTCCAAGTAATAAATTACACCCTGCAGTTACATCTTTACATACTTTAATCTATGCAAATATGCAATCCTCTGCCAGGATACAGCAGCATGTTGCTAATATCTTTCATTGTAGCTCCTCTAAAAAACACTCTGCAGGATGCAAAAATCAATCTTTCAATATCTACCTTTTCACTGTGGATGCATCTGTCACGTTAGTCCAAACAAACAATCTTCCGATTCAAATCGATCTTTATTTTAAGACATAACATTCAGATATGGAGCTTTTAAGAGGCTCCGTTTTAAAGCTAGAGTGAAGATATTGGTTTCATATTGAACTTGACAATCTCAGGAATCCATGACACGCTAAAGAACGCAAAGTTAGGAGACATTGTGGCAGAGAAGAAGGAAAAAAACTCTCTCTCTCTCATTAGAGACATTGTGAATCAGAATCAAATCGGTGGCTAAACCAAAAAGTACTATTTGAGCCGACTGATGTCATGAAGTGGCATATGTACGACATGCCAATTCATATGCCATTATTGGCGTGTTATCAAGACGCATACTCGCCTTTTAGCGTGTTTATCAACGCAGTTTGGCCTCCATTGACTTACATTACCTTGTGATTGCGTGTGAATTCATGCCGTTGCGAGTATTATGGAAATACGCGTAGAGAGGTTGGTCGGGGGGGTGGAGGATGGGTCAAACAACGCAGGACTTTCACCCCAGAGACCGTTTCCTGTGAGTCACTAACGCTAAAGTCTTCCTTCTTTTCTCGCGATAACACGCCAAGTGGCGTGTATGTTTACGTCCGCTGTATACAGCGTAGACATACGCGAGGATAGCTGAAAATGACTACAGATAACACGCCAGTTGGCTTAAGAAAGTGGGCGTGCATGTTTACGCAAAGTCATGTTTTTTTTGGGGGGGCAATATCAACATCAAAATATGTCACAATGTGCATTTTTGACCTCGATTTTCTCCATAATTCTACAATAAATATGGACTTATGGGGCATCATTGGAAACATTATAATCTATAGTATAGGAATCAGGTGAGAAATTCAACGGACAAGCATTTTTGGCCGTTGGGGGGGCAGTGCAAAGTCAGCATCTGTTGCAATATCAACGTCAAAATATGTATTTTTGAACTCGATTTTCTCCATAATTCTACAGTAAATATGGACATATGGGGTATCATTGGAAACACTATGATCGATAGCATATGAATCAGGTGAGAAATCCAACGGACAACCATATTTGGCCGTTAGGGGGCAGTGCAAAGTCAGCGTCGTGTGTTTTCCTACGAACAGAGCAGGGAAATCAGCACAACGTTACCTGTACGGACACGGCCGTTGGACGCTTGTTTTGTTTCCCCTTCTATTTTTAACTGACAGTAGTCACCGTAGTCAGGGGTTATCTCCACACCAAGCCAGCTAACTTATCTTCTACTCGACGCCAGGAGATTGACAAGGTTATCCTCGGACAGATTATCCTCGGTTCCGTGTCCTAGCTAGGCTATTTGTTGGCGATGTCAGCTTCGTCCTCCGGGTCCAGACCAGGCAGCCTCCGAAATTGTCGTTTCGCCTTTTTCCTCTTACTCGGTTTTTCCTCAACGTACGGTCCTGAATGACAACGACGTCGATTCATTCACAATGTTCACGTCTATACAGCTTGATAGCGGCATGGGTACATTCAATAAAGGTCTAAAAACAAATGAACTTAATTATTTCCTCACGTCCGTGGTGGTGGTTTGACAATCAGTTCACAGTACCGCCGCTTGCCTCCGAAACATCCCCGCTTTCGCTCTGCTTCTTGAGGAAGGAGGGGACGTGATTGACAGCACTACGGACCAATAGCGAAGAGGTTGATGAAACGAGCCCGCCAATGGAACGACGCGTGAACTTTTATGAGCGGTCCCTGTCGACGCCGCAGAGTGGTGGTGGTGGTCACCATTTTGATTGACGTTCAGGAGAACCAATGGGAGATTACTATTGCGAGGTGCAGTCCAATCAGTACTCGAGATGTCAAAAAATTCTACACGTAAACTAGCGTTGGGAATTGTTTCTAATTTTAATTTCAACAAAAAAAAAAAACATTTTAAATTTATTTTAACCAAAAAATAAGCGTCTGTGTTTTAACTACTTTTGAGATTGAATTTGAAATTGGAGGATTCGTCTGTTTCCATGGTTTTGATTTGACCTCAGTGACGTTTTGTGACGCGCCCGTACTTCTTCCGGGTAATGCTCTCTCTCCGTTCCACGGCATGTGTTTACCGGATTTGTATACCCACATAACATGTGTAGCTGAAAATTAGAAAATATAAAAGATGAGCTCTCAGAAAGGTAATGTATCTCGGTCGCGAGGCCAGAAACATCAAAACAGCTTCGCCTTCAAACCTGACAAGTACGGAGCGACCGTCCAAGTGAAGGTGTGTGAACCTAGAAGTCACGTTAACGTGTCGTGTGCAACGTTAAGCTAGCCTGCATAACGTTCAATACTGAGCTCAACTAAAGACGCTTTTAAAGGAACACGCCGACTTATAGGGAATTTAGCTTAGTCACTGTAACCCCCAGAGTTAGACTAGTCGATACATACCCTTCTCATCTCCGTGCGTGCTGTAACGCTGTCTGACGGCTCCAGTATTAGCTTAGCCTAGCACAGATCCTGCAGGTAACTGGTTCCAACTAGCCTACTGCTCAAAACTGTGACAAAAGTGACAAAATAACGCCAACATGTTCCTATTTACATGTTGTGATTTGTTTAGTCACAGCGTTTACAAAAAACAACGTAACAAGAGACACAGCCGTCTTCTAACAGTAAACAAACCGGGAACTATATTCTCAGACAGGCTTGCTGCGAGCATATCACTCCGCCCAAGTACTATATTCTTCCACCTGAGAATATAGTTCCCGGTTTGTTTACTGTTAAAAGACGGCTGTGTCTCATGTTACGTTGTTTTTTGTACACGCTGTGACTCTATAAATCACAACATGTAAATAGGAACATGTTGCCGTTATTTTGTCACTTATTCGGAGCAGTAGGATTGCTGGAACCATTCACCTGCATGTTCTGTGCTGGCCTGATGCTGCTGGAGCCGTCAGACAGCGTTACAGCACGCACATGAGAAGGGTATGTATCGACTTGTCTTACTCTGGGGGTTACGGTGAATAAGCTAAATTCCCAATAAGTCGGCGTGTTCCTGTGATAAAGGTAACAATGCGCTGCTGTGTAGAGACGAGCCTGTATGTATCTTCTGTCTGTTAGCAGCCATGTTTTAACACTGTTTAGAAAATGGTTAAATTAATATTTGTTATGTTCAAGCAATTGGCTTTTTTTCTGCTTCTGTCATTGTTGTCAACGATGATGCATTTCCTTCACAACTTGAATATACCATTTTCCACTTTGTCTCTGCTTACGTGATCTGAATTATAGAAGGCAAAGTCAAAGATACACAATGGACTCTGTCAACATTGTAAAGGTGTTCTTGAGTGGAAAGTGAAGTACAACAAATACAAGACACTGACACAGCCCAAAAAATGGTGAGTACACTTTTTAGATACTGCAGAACTGCACCTGCTCGGTTACAGTAAATGCAATGAAGTACAATCTGGATTATACTCAGTTATTTAATGTGTATATATTTATAAACCAGACACGTTCACAACAAGCGTCTTCAGTTCAGTTTTCAAAGTTTTATTGTCATGTGCACAGTAAGGAAACATGTTTCCCTGCACAATGAAATTTATTTTTATTTACTGTCCACAGAATGCCAAACAATGTACAATCTACTATATATTAGGGGTGGGGGGAAAAAATCGATACAGCATAGTATCGCGATATTTTTCGTGGCAATACTGTATCGATACACAGACGCCAAGTATCGATCTTTTATGATATACGTGTTCATCAGTTTGTCTGCTTGACAATCACATTTTGCACCAATAAAATTGAAGTGAGATGAACAAACGGAGAAATTTATCTTTTTAGATACAACAGATGTTGATAAAATTGGCCTTTCGGGACATCATTTGAAATTGGGAAAAATCTGAAGTTGGAAAAAAGGTAATATATTGCAATATATATCGCAGAATATTGCAATATGTTTAAAATCGCAATAATATCGTATCGTGACATAAGTATCGGGATGATATCGTATCGCGAGGCCTCTGGGGATTCCCCCCCTACTATATATATATATATACATACATACATACATATACACACGTGTGTGTATATTAAAATAAAACAATTTTACAAAATAAAATAAGACAATTCTAAAAGGCAGCATGTGAAAAATAAACCAATAATAATAAACACTGCAAATTTCAGTTACTTTATTATCCCAGATGGGAAACTTGATTTGCAGTCAGGAGCGCAAGATAAAAAAATAAAAATAAAAACACACAAAGTACAAATAAATGAAAATACAAAAAAAAGGACAATGTTCCCTGCACATTCAATATACAGAACACAGTTTTGCACAACGCTACAGCAGCAATCCCCCAAAACAATTAAAAATCACGTGTGAATTAAGCCGAGTCATTGCACATCAAATATTTTGTTGTCCAAAGAGTTGATATAATATGGTATGGTGATAAAACTTGTGATTTAAACCCCCCTAACTGTTTATTTTTTCAGTGTCAAGTGTTCTCAGAAGACAGTGAAGGACGCGTATCACATCATCTGTAAACCCTGTTCTCTTCAGCTGGACATCTGCTGCAAGTGTGGGAAGAAAGAGGACATCGTTATTCCGTGAGTGTGTGTGTCTGTCTTTGTGTGAGTGTGTGTGTGTTTGTCTCTCTGTGTGTGTGTGTGTTTGTCTCTGTGCGTGTGTGTCTCTGTGTTTGTGTGTATCTCTGTGTTTGTGTGTCTGTGTGTGTGTGTGTGTGTGTGTGTCTCATTCAGTCAATGTTAGTCCAAGTCTGCCATCTTGTGGACAACGAGATGCTTTACAACCGATTTTTGGAAAATACTGAACTCATTTTAGCTTCAGTCTATACCTCTCTAACTGAATGCCCTTTACACGAAATGTTTTCATGCAACGTTCAGGCGTCTATTTATTCCCGTGTGTCGTGGCGATGGTCACGTGATGAAAATCAAAACGTTGCTGGAGAGAGTTTCCCTTTGCTCTGGAAAAGAAGGGGTGTAACGATTTCAATCAGGACAGACTTCATTTAAAGTGCCCATATTATGAAAAAATCACTTTGCTACCTCGTTCTCAATGAAAAAGCACTGCTACAACACACACAAGTTCACCATAATCTACAAAAGAACTAATTCCATGTGCGCCCTCATTTAGACCAAAGTCTGAGAAACAGCCTTTCTTTTACTGTCTATGGAGCTAGCTGACATGGTCTACATCTGAGCTACTGAGCATGTGGAAGTGCAATCAAAGATAGTACAGAAGAAGAAAAGAGGTCTCACTCTGTAGCTAAAACAGAGACCAGGGTGAAAAGAGGAGCTGCAGCAGTGAGAGAGAGCTGTGCAGTACAACAAAAATATGTTTTTTGAAGATTAAACCATGTAAACCTATTCTGGTAAAACCTTAAAATACAATTATGAACCTGAAAATTAGCATAATATGGGCGCTTTAAGAGTAAAATAAGTTTAATGAGCATGTTGCATGATAGGTTGATACAGTACAGGCCAAAAGTTTGGACACACCTTCTCATTCAATGTGTTTCTTTATTTTCATGCCTATTTACATTGTAGATTCTCACTGAAGGCATCAAAACTATGAATGAACACATATGGAATTATGTACTTAACAAAAAAGTGTGAAATAACTGAAAACATGTCTTATATTTTAGATTCCTCAAAGTAGCCACCCTTTGCTTTTTTTGATAACTCTGCAAACCCTTGGTGTTCTCTCAATGAGCTTCATGAGGTAGTCACCTGAAATGGTTTTACCTTCACAGGTGTGCTTTGTCAGGGTTCATTAGTGGAATTATTTCCCTTATTAATAAAAAAGCAAAGGGTGGCGACTTTGAAGAATCTAAAATATAAGACATGTTTTCAGTTATTTCACACTTTTTTGTTAAGTACATAATTCCACATGTGTTCATTCATAGTTTTGATGCCTTCAGTGAGAATCTACAATACTACTCGCTACTGCGTAAATTTACACGCAATCGCAAGGTAATGTTAGTCAATGGGGGCCAAACAGCCTTTATAAACACGCTAGAAAGCGATTATGCGTCTTGATAGCACGCCAATAATGGCATAGAAATTGGCGTGTCATACATACGCCACTTATTGAGATCAGTCTGCAGTAAGATATATCAGTGAGTCAGCATACACAATACCAGGGTCTCTCCTTAGTGGAATGCAGCCATCAGTAATGGTTTAATACCAGGACCTCTCCTAAGTGGAATGCAGCCATCAGTAATGGTTTAATACCAGGGTCTCTCCTAAGTGGAATGCAGCCATCAGTAATGGTTTAATACCAGGACCTCTCCTAAGTGGAATGCAGCCATCAGTAATGGTTTAATACCAGGGCCTCTCCTAAGTGGAATGCAGCCATCAGTAATGGTTTAATACCAGGGTCTCTCCTAAGTGGAATGCAGCCATCAGTAATGGTTTAATACCAGGGTCTCTCCTAAGTGGAATGCAGCCATCAGTAATGGTTTAATACCAGGGTCTCTCCTAAGTGGAATGCAGCCATCAGTAATGGTTTAATACCAGGGCCTCTCCTAAGTGGAATGCAGCCATCAGTAATGGTTTAATACCAGGGTCTCTCCTAAGTGGAATGCAGCCATCAGTAATGGTTTAATACCAGGGTCTCTCCTAAGTGGAATGCAGCCATCAGTAATGGTTTAACACCAGGGTCTCTCCTAAGTGGAATGCAGCCATCAGTAATGGTTTAATACCAGGGTCTCTCCTAAGTGGAATGCAGCCATCAGTAATGGTTTAATACCAGGGTCTCTCCTAAGTGGAATGCAGCCATCAGTAATGGTTTAATACCAGGGCCTCTCCTAAGTGGAATGCAGCCATCAGTAATGGTTTAATACCAGGGTCTCTCCTAAGTGGAATGCAGCCATCAGTAATGGTTTAATACCAGGGTCTCTCCTAAGTGGAATGCAGCCATCAGTAATGGTTTAATACCAGGGCCTCTCCTAAGTGGAATGCAGCCATCAGTAATGGTTTAATACCAGGGTCTCTCCTAAGTGGAATGCAGCCATCAGTAATGGTTTAATACCAGGGCCTCTCCTAAGTGGAATACAACCATCAGTAATGGTTTAATACCAGGGATCTCTCCCAAGTGGAATACAACCATCATTAATGGTTTTGAACACACCTGTGCTTTTCCTACTATGACATGTCAACATGTCTGCCGTGGAAAGAGGTCCAGTACCACGGATTTACAGACACGTCTCTGCTGATTGGGCATCACCTGTGACACACAGCCAATAAACGAGAGACACACCCACCAAACGAGAGAAAACGGGCTCGTTCCAGATGAACGGCGCCTCGCCTGTAAAGTGGACGACAGCAGGCAGCAGCAGCCGAGGGGGGTGACAAAAAGCTGTGGTCAAGTCAGACAGTTTCCAGGTGTTTCCTGCAGCCTTCCGGCTGAACAGGAAGTCACAGAAACACTCCCATCCTGTTAGGTCTGATTCGATCTAATAAAATATTTAATCAGAGCCTCTCGTACACTGTCTCCAGATGTTTTTAGTATGACAGAGTAGCTCTCAAAATGCTCTACATGGGATCTGTTGCTGATTTTAATTAAAAACACACTGTAGATGATCTGTAATCTGAACAGATTTAGTCTCTCTGACTTCTAAAAATCACTATCAGACACACAGCGTCTGTACAGAATAAGCTTTTAAATCAGACTAATAGCTTACCCGTGATTTTAAAGGTGCCATAGGTAGGATTGCGAAGATCCAGGACTTAGCCAAAAAATGTGAACATGGGCATCTTCTCAGTCCCTCCTTTCTGCTAAAGAGAATGTGATAGGTGTCTTCCTGAATGAACTTACAGTACACTGAGCTTCATCAACGATACAATGGCATCGATTCAAAGGGAAAATATGGATACATATCATCTTTAAGATGCGCCTTTATTTCTAATTTCCCAACTCATATTTATCATTTTTCATATACATGTCTGGAAGAGCTCAGAAAGCTCTGTAATAACAATTTAAATCCTATTACCAGTTGCTCTTTGTGAGTAGATATTAGGGGTGTGTATTACGATTGTCCTGTCTTCGATTTGATCTCACGATGCGTCACCTCCTCAATATTATTATATATTACTACACATGGTTTTCAACAGTCAGTCAGATATATGAACTCCCCTTTTTATTGTATCTGCTCTTCAAAAAGATGAACGTAGCCGAGTCTTAACACAACAGACAACTAAAAAAGCAGCGACCGGAAAATCATCAGCAGGCTATAATCGATTATGGTCTGTCACTGCAGCGATGCAGAATCGCCCAGGTCCGCATCGTAGCGATGATTAATTTAAACACGCCTAGTAGATACACTACTGGTCAAAAGTTTTAGAACACCCCAATTTTTCAAGGTTTTTTATTAAAATTCATGCAGTTCAATGTCTTATCGTACTCTGAAATGAAAGCATAAAACAAATGAACAATTTAAGTTAAAAAAGAAACCTTGGAATCAATTTATAAACCAAAATGTATTATACATGTTTGACTCATCAAAGTAGCCCCCTTTGGCAGATATAACAGCTGAACATACTCGTGGCATTCTTTCTACAATGGAAATGTGGCACTTGGAGGTTGCTTTGCTTTCACTTTTCTGTCCAGTTCATCCCAAACCAGCTCAATGGGGTTTAAGTCTGGTGACTGTGCTGGCCGCTCCATGTTGTTAAGCTTACCATCTTGTTCTTGTTTGCTAAGGTAGTTCTGGCATAGCTTGGACTTACAGTACAGGCCAAAAGTTTGGACACACCTTCTCATTCAATGCTTTCTTTATTTTCATGACTATTTCATGACATGAGATTCTCACTGAAAGCATCAAAACTATGAATGAACACATGTGGAATTATGTACTTAACAAAAAAGTGTTTTATATTTTAGATTCTTCAAAGTAGCCACTCTTTGCTTTTTTTAGTAATAAGGGAAATAATTCCACTAATGAACCCTGACAAAGCACACCTGTGAAGGTAAAACCATTTCAGGTGACTACCTCATGAAGCTCATTGAGAGAACACCAAGGGTTTGCAGAGTTATCAAAAAAAAGCAAAGGGTGGCTACTTTGAAGAATCTAAAATATAAGACATGTTTTCAGTTATTTCACACTTTTTTTGTTAAGTACATAATTCCATATGTGTTCATTCATAGTTTTGATGCCTTCAGTGAGAATCTACAATGTAAATAGTCATGAAAATAAAAAGTAAACACATTGAATGAGAAGGTGTGTCCAAACTTTTGGCCTGTACTGTATGTTTTGGGTCATTATCTTGCTGTAGGATGAACCCCTGACAAACTAGGCGCATACCAGAGGGTACTGCATGGTGCTGCAAAATGCCGTGGTAGCCGTTTTGGTTCAGGGTGCCTTTCACTCTGTACAAATCACCGACCTTGGATCCAGCAAAACAGCCCCAGACCATCATGCTTCCTCCTCCATGTTTGACAGTTGATGTCACACACTGAGGAACCATCCTTTCGCCTACTCGACGGCGTACAACAATCCTGCGTGATGAACCGAAGATTTAAATTCCATAGCCCCTTCTTCCAGTCTTCAGTAGTCCATCGATGATGTTTCTTGGCCCAGGCAAGCCTCTTTTTCTTATTCTGACGTCTTAGCGATGGCTTTCTTGCTGCAACTCGACCTATCAAACCTGCAGTTCCAAGTCTTCTCTTTCCAGTTGAAACTGAGACTTCTTATTACGACCACTATTAAGCTGTGCTTGAAGCTGTTGTCCTGTGAGCCGCCTATCACCCAAGCTGTTGACTCTCAGAAACTTGTCTTCTGATTCTGTTGCGGCTTTGGGTCTGCCAGACCTCTTCCTGTCAGTTTCCCCCAGTTTCTAAGTGCCTTTTGATGGTGAAGAATACTGTACTCACTGACACCTAGACTTTCTTTGCAATTTCTCTGTAGGAAAGACCAACATTCTTAAGTGTTATGATGGTCTATCTCTCTTCCATTGTTAATTGCCTTTTTCCGGCCATTTTTATAGCAACACACTACTTTCTGCAGTACAATACTGTTCAAATAATGCTCACGAGGGTATGGTACCACAGTGTGTTCCAACAATACTTTTATACAAACAGAGGGGGTTGTAAGTAATCCAGACCAGTTGGAACACCTGTGGGAATTGGTAGCACCAACTTTCAAAACTTGATCAACCTCCATTGCTGCAGAACAGCTTTACGTTGTTAACCCATTTCTTGTTCCCTGAAAAAGGCCTTTTTGTAAAATACTGAAATGTACATTATTTTTCAGTTTTTGGTAACCTTACTTTTTCTTTTTTTTAACCTCAGGCAGTTCACCACTTACCTTTGTACCATTTCAAGCTATACATTGGACTTGAAGTGCTAAAATTTCAATAAAAAAAACTAGAAAAATTGGGGTGTTCTTAAAACTTTTGACCGGTTGTGTATAAATGAAAGTGACTGTGGTACATGGACATGAATGATATCATCTCATATCGATCGCAGCAAAATGAAATCGTACCTTTTGTGATATCAGAAAATATTGTATCGTTGTCCAAAGAACGGATATAATATCGTATCGTGATAAAACTTGTGATTTACACCCGCACAGATGACATTAGGGCTGCTCCATTATGGAAAACATCATAATGACAGGCATAAAAACAGAAACTCTCAAAATGAAACTGCCGATACACTCGTTCCCAGTCATTAAGTCGTTTCTTGTATATCGGTGGTTTAATTTAAAAGAAATATAGACGCTTCATGATCCATTTCTGTGTAAAAGGGCCGCGCTCACCTCACGTAAAAAAATATAAATAGAAGACTGTCCTGTTTCCGCGAATCTCCGCGAAGCATACGCACCACTACACGCTGCTCTCTGCCTGGTGTCGCCAGTTTCATAGATTAAGAAGCGAGCTTGTGACCGGGAGGTCGTCGGTTCAATCCCCAGACCGACAGGATCAAATCTGGGTGGGGAAAGTGAAAGAGCAGCGCTTGTCCCTCCCTCATTACCACCACTCAGGTGCCCTTGAGCAAGGCCCTTAACCTCCAACCTGCTCCAGTGGAGCTGCTCAGTGGCCAGCAGGTATGGATGTGGAACTGTGTGAATGTGATCAGGGCGTTCCTGCTAAAAGAGAGGCTGCCTCTCAGTGAACCTCCCCTGAATAAATAAAGGTTTAAAAAAAAAAAAAAATAGTGGAAGTGTAGGTTTGGAACGTCCGCTCTGCATATGTTATGCGTGCAATGTAGTCGTCCCGTGAAGTTCAAATTAATTGAACTTTTAAGGCGAGGAATGAGAAGCGAATTGCCTGTATGTGTGAAAAAAGCTTTATTTCTCGCATCCACTTTATTTATTTTATTTTTATTTTGAATATATAGCATAATTATATCATTTTTGTCATTCATTTTGAATGATAAAAACAATGGTAGGGGGAAACACTGTAATCGCTATTAAAATACCATTAATTGCACGGCCCCAGATGACATTTAGTTTCTCTCTCTCTCTCACCGTGCAGAGTAAACTCACAAGAAGACAAGACAGAGGAGGAGGAAGAAGATGGTGAACAGAAGAAGAAAGAACGAAGGAAGAAGAACTTGGATGACTTGGACAGTGATTATGATGATGATGATGACTTAAGCGACCTTGGAGATGATGATGATGATGATGATAATAAGGGAGACAATATTAACCGGGACTCCGAACCAAAGAAGACCCAGAATAAGTCTGATGTGCTCCCAGATGTGTCCAGAGTCAACATAAAGGACTAAAGGCAGTGAGAGGGTCCTTGTTATTCCACTTTTTTTAACATGTATACTAAACACGTTTTCTACTCAAAGTACAGTATCAGGTTTGAGATGTAACTATATGTATATTAAGTTATGCAAATGAATAAATGTTGCTGGTTTTCATGCAGAACCTGGAATATGAGTTATTAATGTCAGCTATGTCCCTCACCTTCCGCTCTCTGTGTCGTCTGTGCTACGAAGCAAGATTTCGTTGTTAACAAGGTAACTTCAGGTTCAACCCAGGGTTTTCTGTATCATGAAGGTGGATCACTTGTTACCGGGTTCAATCGCCATGGTAACTTATGCTGGACGCCTAACCTGGTCCGGAGCAGGTTGGAGATCAGAGATCAACCTGTGTTAAAGCACCATCTACTGACCAATCAATACTCGATTGATAATGGCCTCACAGTTCTTATAGAAGACCAGGCGGAGCTCGGTGCAGAGAGAGAGAGAGGGGGAGAGAGGGGTGCGCTCATACAAAAAACATTTAGAGACAGACAACCCCGTTAACATTCCCTGATGGATATATTTATGAAATATATAGATTTTAATGGGAGGGAATTACATATCGGCTATTTCTTGGCTTCTTGAGCCGTGTGTCGCCAATGCGCACAGCGGTTTTTTTGTATTTGCTCTCATGATCGCTCCCACTGCCAGGGTTGCAACTGCAAATAGGCTAAAGCAACGACAGTTTATGGAAAGTAAAAGTGTAAGTATGGTCCGATCTTGTGCCTGACTCATGGGGGAGTGATACTGATAAGTGTTGTGATTTACGCATCTACAGCGTCGGCTATTCTTTTTTTTTTGCCAGCTGTTCTCCTGTTTTAGGAAGCAGCGACTGGATTAGGGGTGGGAATCACCAGAGGCCTCACGATACGATATCATCACGATACTTATGTCACAATACGATATTATTGCGATTTTAAACATATTGCAATATTCTGCGATATATTGCAATGTATTACCTTTTTTCCAACTTCAGATTTTTCCCAATTTCAAATGATGTCCCGAAAGGACAATTTTGTCAACATCTGTTGTATCTAAAAAGATAAATTTCTCTGTTTGTTCATCTCACTTCAATTTTATTGGTGCAAAATGTGATTGTCAAGCAGACAAACTGACCAACACATATATCATAAAAGATCGATACTTGGCGTCTGTGTATCTATACGGTATTGCCACGAAAAATATCGCGATACTACGCTGTATAGATTTTTTCCCCCACCCCTAGACTGGATTGCGTTTTGCCTGTAAAACCTTGTCTGTGTTCTTCATATTTATGTAGAATTATAGTTTGCTCTTCTTATGTAAAATATGTGGCTATTGGTCATGTTGTGCAAACACCGACTCTTTTATGTGAATGTGCGCGTCTCTAGATTGGGAAACCCTGGGTTGGTTGAACTAGTTGATAACCAGCGTCGCGACACAGCTGATGCGGGACCGCGGTTGTTAGGTTAGGTGAAGCCGGGTAACTGAAAGAGATCCAGGGCATGTTGATCTGGACTGGTAGTACAGGCGGGTGATTCTGACATTTTTGTTTTGCTACGACTGTAAAGCTGACCCGTCCATTCTCTTAATACATCCATGGTCCGGTCCCGCCAGTGAGATTGAGTACGGTCACGTGACGAGACTGCACAACTACGTTTGATTGGTGAAACACAGTCACGTGGTAGAGCCTTTAGCGGAACTCTCTCTCTGTCAAAACCGTCAAAATAAAACATTAAAATGAGGCGTACGCTTATATATACAGTACAGGCCAAAAGTTTGGACACACCTTCTCATTGACTGCGTTTCCTTTTTATTTTCATGAATATTTACATTGTAGATTCTCACTGAAGGCATCAAAACTATGAATGAACACATATGGAATTATGTAATTAACAAAAAAGTGTGAAATAACTGAAAACATGTCTTATATTTTAGATTCTTCAAAGTAGCCACCCTTTGCTTTTTTGATAACTCTGCAAACCCTTGGTGTTCTCTCAATGAGCTTCATGAGGTAGTCACCTGAAATGGTTTTACCTTCACAGGTGTGCCTTGTCAGGGTTAATTAGTGGAAGTTTTTCCTTTATTAATAAAAAAGCAAAGGGTGGCTACTTTGAAGAATCTAACGGCCGGCAGGATCAGCCCTATGTTCCCACGGCCCTGTGTTCCCACATTTCTAAGATTTTTCTTAAAATTAGGCCCTGTGTTAAGGTTAAGTGAATGTGCATTTACATTAAATGTTTGCAATAAACAAAGAGATGGGCACATCAGATTTAGCTAAAAGCTACAGTACATTCCATCTGTAGTCCATTGCGACTGTATAATAGGTTGGGTGTAATTGGCTACCAAATTGGGAGAAAAGGGGATAAAATCTGATACAAATTAATGAAAAAGGAAATGTGTGACCTAATTTTGGAATAAAAATCTTAGAAATGTGGGAACATAGGGCCTAATTTTGAAAAAAATCTTAGAAATGTGGGAACATAGGGCCTAATTTTGAAAAAAATCTTAGAAATGTGGGAACATAAGGCCTAATTTTGAAAAAAATCTTAGAAATGTGGGAACATGGGGCCTAATTTTGAAAAAAATCTTAGAAATGTGGGAACATTGTGGGCTTCACGCATAAATAGATTGAATTTTGTGGCTATTCAGTAAACTGCCGTGAGACTGGGTTGTTAATTGAAACAAATTCTTTAAGGATCAACTTCACCACGACAGCTTTTCAACTTTGAACATAAGAAATGCTGCCCTTTTTTAGCTGCCTTTTACACTTCCCGTCACTGAATAACCTGCAGTAGCATCTACGGTTGAGTGTGTTGTCATCCATCATGTGGGGTTGATATATTTAAAAGAATGTGGCAATATTTCAAACATTACTTCCCCATTACGATACTGGACATCATGATTTATGGATGGATTCGTCAGTAAGCTCATAGGATGGCTATTTATGAATGTCGTCTGATGCATTTCTCACATGGCTTTGTTCTGATTAAGCACACGTGCAGGACAGCCGCCATCTCCGACAGCTCTACGGTAACACCTCTTGGGTATTTTTTTATACCAACTGCCCATAAAAAAATAAAAGGAAAATAATATATTTAGGCCATTTGCGTTTGTCATTGCGTTGGTAACTATGTGGTTTGTCCAAGTGGTGTTTCCATAGCGAGCTGTCAAAGATGTCGTCTGTTCTGCACATACCGACTCGCATTGTGCATTAACAACAAAGCCCAACAGTGTGGTCCCGGAATTGAAAATCCCACTACCCACAATTCTAAGCGTTAACGACGACATCTCTGATTGGTGGAGCTCGCTGTTACCATGGAAATGTTTAGCGAACCTGAGAACGGCTATAGCTAGCTGCTACCATTAAAGTCTATGATCGTTTCTGTTCAGTCTTTTTCCTTTGCCTTTTATTTTGTTTCCAAATGACCAAACATAACCAAACTGGAAGTGAAGTAACATCTGGTTTTAATCCTAACCACCATCTTTTTCTAAACTGAACTAAGTAGTTTTGGTGTCTAAACCTAAACAAACTGTAGTCTCACTTTGCCAGACCTTCCTCCAAAGCGCGCTGAAAGAGGGTCTGGCTACTCCAGGGATGGTGGGAGGAAAAAAACGTGCTCTGGTTTTAATGGCATTTCTTTAAACCAATCACAATCGTCCTGGGCGGTGCTAAGCACCACAGAAAAGCCGCGGTGCCTCTGCAAAATAATCTCGGGAAGGAACTTGTTTTGGTGGAACGTGTGTACATTTAAAAGTAGTTTTAGTCGTGCAACAGAAAACTCAGATTGGACAGATAGTCCAGCTAGCTGTCTGGATTTACCCTGCAGAGATCTAGCGTAGTTTATGTTGCCTCCATCAGGAATTTCTAAGTAATGACGACAAAACTGGCGGAAAAAGAGCGAAAGAAATAAAGACATTGTCCGTCGCTGTCTGGAGGATAACTAGCCAGTTGATATCGCGTGTGTGCGTTTGGTTACTCGCGGTCAAATCACTGAGGTTGCCTCGAAATTTAGGCTACACTATACATGCATTACCTGCAGGTCTAGGTAACATGCATTATCTGTAGGTCTAGGTAACATGCATTTTCTGTAGGTCTAGGTAACATGCATTACCTGCAGGCCTATATGTAACATGCATTACCTGCAGGCCTAGGTAACATGCATTATCTGTAGGTCTAGGTAACATGCATTATCTGTAGGTCTAGGTAACATGCATTATCTGTAGGTCTAGGTAACATGCATTACCTGCAGGCCTATATGTAACATGCATTACCTGCAGGCCTATATGTAACATGCATTACCTGCAGGCCTATATGTAACATGCATTACCTGCAGGCCTATATGTAACATGCATTACCTTCAGGCCTATATGTAACATGCATTACCTTCAGGCCTATAGGTAACATGCATTACCTGCAGGCCTATAGGTAACATGCATTACCTGCAGGCCTATAGGTAACATGCATTACCTGCAGGCCTATAGGTAACATGCATTACCTGCAGGCCTATAGGTAACATGCATTACCTGCAGGCCTATAGGTAACATGCATTATCTGCATGCCTAGGCCATTTCATTACATTCCATTACAATTCCTAACGGAGGATTAAATTAACATGGTGGACTCTTCAGAAAAGGTCATTATCTTCACTCGAGTTTCTGCGCGGGAAAGTCTCCGGACGCCACAATCTTCTGAACATAGTCCTGCTGAGAGATCCAGAGAGAGTTGTGTGGAGCTGATGGTCTTAATTAGCTTTGTAGCAACTCATTTGGCAACGGCTTGAATGTAACGGACGTTCATTAATGTCAAAAAGTTACACACTAAAGCTTTAAAACGGCGAGCGTAACGTTCTCTGGTTTAGATCCGAGGTTGTATGTCCTGCCCCCGCTAGGTGCGCTAATTTATGAAACGCTCCTGGGGTTGTATTAGAGGGTAGGGAACACACAACTCATGTCGTCATATGGTTTGAAGGACTTGTTATTTTGCTATGAGGAAACGTCTCAAACACCATGGGAACATGATGTCAAACATGATTAAACAGGTCTGACAAAGAAGAACTAGTAACCACCGAGACTGTACCAAATATATGTTTTGCAATATTTCAGTTATTTTGAAATTCAATTTCAGGAAGTGTTTGTGTATGCTAAAGACCTGCTGCTGTCTCTTGAAAGACAGATGGTACAGAATGTCCTCTGTCGTCTTTCTATATTTAGCATCTCTGCAGCTACTGGGGCCTCGTTTACAGAACAACAGTGATAGAAAAACTGTATATAGAATAATTAGGGCTCCAATTTATGATTACTTTCATTGTCTATTAAGCTATGGACTATTTTCTGAATTAATGGACTAGTTGTTGGGTCTATAAAATGTCAGAAAATGTGGGTCAGTGTTTCCCAAAAAGCCCAAGATGACGTCCTCAAATGTCTTGTTTTGTCCACAACTCAAAGATATTCAGTTTACTGTCACAGAAGAGAGAAGAAACTAGAACAATATTTACATTCAACAAGCGATAAATTTAATAGTTGACAACTAAGACAAAGCGGAGCTTCTACAGAGGGTTAATGCGGGACAGGATACAGTGATATAAGTGGTGAACCCCAGAAGGGGACAGGACTGAGGCATTGGCTCTAATCATCTTCCATACACTTACACTGCACACATTCTTTGAGATAAGAAAGTGTGTGTGTGTGTGTGTGTGTGTGTGTGTGTGTGTGTGTGTGTGTGTGTGTGTGTGTGTGTGTGTGTGTGTGTGTGTGTGTGTGTGTGTGTGTGTGTGTGTGTGTGTGAAGGAGGGGGGAAGGATTGCACTTTGTGCTGCATTTTTATGTATTAAAAGTGCTGTATACACAAAGTCCGATTGATTGATTGATTGAAAAGTAAGTGCACACACACACACACACACACACACAGACAGACAGACAGACAGACACATACACACACACACACACACACATTTTAACCATTTATTTATGTCCACATAAAGAAAAATAGTACAGGGACACAAATATTACAGATGCAGTACAATACAGGACAACTCATGGACCAGTGGCATGCAGCATATTTTCACAATATCACTTAACAAGCACAAAACTCACTTCTCGAGGATATAAGTAGCACAATACTCAGTTCTTAAGGATATAAGTAGCAGCGTCTCCGCCTTATGTGGCGACTGCCAATAATAGCAGATATGGCGCAGTGATTTGCGAGCCGTTTCGCCCTCTTTTTGGCCATCCCAAGTCGTTGCAGCCCTACCAGCCTGTGTGTGTTTCCTAGGCTACCAAATATGAAAACAAGTAGTGTGCACCTATAGCCCAGCTCTGAGATGGTATTTAGGAGTGGTTGGTATTTAACTACCTTGGTGTAGGAAGACTCCTCCATGCTGGAATCAAAGCTGCAGCCCACCTCTAAAATATGCACCTCCCTGGACTCCTCGTTGATAATAACAACATCTGGCGTATTGGCCACCAGGTGTAAGAGAGTGTTAGGATTACTACTACTACTACTACTACTACTAGGATTACTACTACTACTACTAGGATTACTACTGCAGTGGGGGAACATGGATGGTTTTACCTGAGAATGTTTGTACATTCTTACTGAGAGTGAGAAGTGATTTGATATGTCTTTCACTATGAGGTCTACTAGTCTGTCATGACGTGCTATGTACATTCCTTTGTAGGCATGACAACCATTTAGGATGTGAGACAGAGTTTCAGTGATATGTTCTGAGGTGTGATGCAAGCAATGAGGGACTTGAGTTGTGGGAAACCAGATAGAGAGGTTGAGTCTGGTAGGGAGGACTTGTAATCTGGCTTTTACTGTGAATGTGAGAATGTCCTCATTGAGTGCAGAGTTCTTGAGGAATGAGTGGGACACGGAGTGATCAGCAGAGGGAAGACATGCAAGTTTCCCCTGAAGATTCAGTCCGGTACAGTGTTGTTGTTGTTGATGTAAATCCATAAGAGTTTGCCGGGCACCTGCAGACAGACACACACACACACACACACACACACACACACACACACACACACACACACACACACACACACACACACACACACACACACATTAAAGCATGAAAAAATATAATAATATAGCAAAGGATTTTTTTATACAAAGGGATGACACATTTGAGCGAGCTCTGGCTCCATCATAAGGGCATTTAGAAGTTATAACAACGTGACGTGTACACACACACACTCACAAACACACACACCCCCTGTCTTCTCATTGGCTGCGGATTGTCTCTGCAGTCAGGTGGAGTTCTGCTGATCGAAACTCTCCACAGACAAAACCCCAGTGGTGCTACCGCTGCAGGTAATTCCTCTGCTCGACTCCGAACTCATCTGTTGAAAGGATGGCAAACTCTGACCGACCCAACGGCGACATTTCTCACGTCTTCAGGGGGACGTTTATCCACTCGACGCAGCAAACCGCGCTACAGATCCTGGAAGATCAACTCCTGGGAGTGGATACACACGGAAAGGTTAGTCCGACATTTAAAACAGCTTTTAGTCTTAATTTAGAAGTGAAAAAAAAATTATGGTTTTGAAAACATATTGCTGTTAATGATAATTTGATTAATATCTATATAGCTCTATACCTTTACTACTAACCATGCGGAAATTAGGAGGCAGCATTTGGCACAGTTTGGTTAAAAAAAATACGACGTAAATCTGTTGCACAATCTATAAACTGTCTTGTGCAGTGAGCTGTTGCTGAGCAACTTTTCACAATTAGGCCCACTCTGAGCTCTCAGACACAAGCAGTTTAATGACAGTCTGAAGTAGCCTCTTCAATCAGTAGCAGAACAAAAGGAAGTTGCCTTGGTGTGTTTGCTGCAAACAATACCAAAAAAGGAAAAAATAATACTGCTACAGTCAAAAACATAAATAGGCTACAGAATGGATAGTAGAATAAACAGAATGTAAAATACACTATAACAAAATATCAAAGACTGTTTTAGAAAGAAGGAAGGGAGGCTGTACGGTTTATTGCACGCTGTGTAAATATATGGATCAGTGAGTGTGCCAAAGTTCACAATAGCCTATGTAGCCTATAATATGTGCAAACAGGCACGGAGCGAGCGGAGGGGCCTTTGGGGCCCTAGTCCCGAATGTTTTGCTCAAAAGCCGCTGAATCTTTTAGGGTTTTAAAATAACTTCAACTTTGTTTCATTTCCTCTCAGTCTCTCTGACGGGACCGGAAAATTAATGGAGTAAAAGTTACGTTTACTGGGGAAATATTAGCCTGACGTCGTCATTCTCAGATTCTAGTCAGAATACGACTCTGATGCCGCTCCATTGGGGTGTGATTGTGGGGCGTGTTTCAACCGAACCAGGAAAGAAAATGCCTCTGCACTCAATTGGACAGACGTACAACCAACCAGAGCAAAGGAGTATGTGACGTATGTTAAACTTTTGCCGAATCCCGCAGGAAGGACAGCAAAAACATCTTTCCGAATGACAAATGCCTTGATCGCGGTTCTCTGTTCCTCTTTTTAAAATGAATGCGCTGTCGATATCTTATATAACCAGGGCCGGCCCTAGACTTTTGGGGGGCCCTAAGCAGGATTTGGTTTGGGGGACTCTCTACATTGTAACATGTTGCCACTGCACTTGGCACTAAACCAACTTGTGTATTGTAAATATTAGTTTAAGCACTCATAATGTACAAATACGCATTTAAAGACTAATGTGAGACCTATTAGCAGCAACACTATCTTTAAATAGACCGGCTCTGTTTATGAGCTCTATTGTGGGACATTTCAAGCGCTCTTGGGGGGCCCCTCTGGTAGCCACGGGGCCCTAAGCAGACGCTTAGTTCGCTTATGGGTCGGGCCGGCTGTGTGGAATCTACCATAGACAGTATATAATGGACCAATAGACCCCGTTGCTCTGGACGGAGACCAGTGAAGGCTATTAGAAGCACTTTTCCGGTGATCTCTTGCTTTACTGCGCAGCCTCCAACTGACAGAGACAACGTAAATTTGACGTGAGCAACCTGTCTGGTAGGACTAGGCTAGAGTATCAGAGTCTGGTAGGACCAGGCTAGAGTACCAGAGTCTGGTAGGACCAGGATAGTGTACCAGAGTCTGGTAGGACCAGGCTAGAGTACCAGAGTCTGGTAGGATCAGGCTAGAGTACCAGAGTCTGGTAGGATCAGGCTAGTGGACCAGAGTCTGGTAGGACCAGGCTAGAGTACCAGAGTCTGGTAGGACTAGGCTAGAGTATCAGAGTCTGGTAGGACCAGGATAGTGTACCAGATTCTGGTAGGACCAGGCTAGAGTACCAGAGTCTGGTAGGATCAGGATAGTGTACCAGATTCTGGTAGGACCAGGCTAGAGTACCAGAGTCTGGTAGGATCAGGCTAGAGTACCAGAGTCTGGTAGGATCAGGATAGTGGACCAGAGTCTGGTAGGACCAGGCTAGAGTACCAGAGTCTGGTAGGACTAGGCTAGAGTATCAGAGTCTGGTAGGACCAGGATAGTGTACCAGAGTCTGGTAGGACCAGGCTAGTGTACCAGAGTCTGGAAGGACCAGGCTAGTGGACCAGAGTCTGGTATAGGACCAGGCTAGTGGACCAGAGTCTGGTAGGACCAGGCTAATGTACCAGAGTCTGGTAGGACCAGGCTAGAGTACCAGAGTCTGGTAGGACCAGGCTAGTGTACCAGAGTCTGGTAGGACCAGGCTAGTGTACCAGAGTCTGGTAGGATCAGGCTAGTGTACCAGAGTCTGGTAGGACCAGGCTAGTGTACCAGAGTCTGGTAGGATCAGGCTAGTGTACCAGAGTCTGGTATAGGACCAGGCTAGTGTACCAGAGTCTGGTATAGGACCAGGCTAATGGACCAGAGTCTGGTAGGACCAGGCTAATGTACCAGAGTCTGGTAGGATCAGACTAGAGTACCAGAGTCTGGTAGGATCAGGATAGTGTACCAGAGTCTGGTAGGATCAGGATAGTGTACCAGAGTCTGGTAGGATCAGGATAGATTACCAGAGTCTGGTAGGATCAGACTAGTGTACCAGAGTCTGGTATAAGACCAGGCTAGAGTACCAGAGTCTGGTAGTACCAGGCTAGAGTACCAGAGTCTGGTAGGACCAGGCTAATGTACCAGAGTCTGGTAGGATCAGGCTAGTGTACCAGAGTCTGGTAGGACCAGGCTAGTGGACCAGAGTCTGGTAGGACCAGGCTAATGTACCAGAGTCTGGTAGGACCAGGCTAATGGACCAGGGTCTGGTAGGACCAGGCTAGTGTACCAGAGTCTGGTAGGACCAGGCTACAGTACCAGAGTCTGGTAGGACCAGGCTAATGGACCAGGGTCTGGTAGGACCAGACTAGTGGACCAGAGTCTGGTAGGACCAGGCTAGTGTACCAGAGTCTGGTAGGACCAGGCTAATGGACCAGGGTCTGGTAGGACCAGGCTAGTGTACCAGACTCTGGTCCACTAGTCTGGTAGGACCAGGCTAGTGGACCAGAGTCTGGTAGGACCAGGCTAGTGGACCAGGGTCTGGTAGGACCAGGCTAGTGTACCAGAGTCTGGTAGGACCAGGATAGTGGACCAGGGTCTGGTAGGACCCGGCTAGTTTGCCAGAAGACACACATTTAAATGATTTTATTTGGATCTGAAAGGCATTGCAAGAAAAAACCAAGATCTAAATACTTTTGCTTTATACCATCTGTGTCACTTCGTCTTTCATAAAATGCAGCAAATTTTGTATGTTTGATGTCCAAACCTGACCACCTTATGAACTGATTTTTGTAAATCCTGCCGGTCTGGATCTCTCTTTACTTGTTGTTATAAGGCACATTGTCACAAGTAGTAGCCGAAAGCAGTGACGGACTGGGATCAAAAAACGGCCCTGGCATTTGCAACACACCGGCCCTATTTTTGTCAACAACCTAGCTTGGAAATTAGTAACTCTGCCTTCCAAGTTAATCTTTCTACGCATGCATAAAATAACTTTATCAGTAGTGGTCAATAGGGGTCAGTAGGGGTGCGGCCCTTCTGGCATTTGCCCAAATTCCAGATGGCCAGTCCGTCACTGGCCAAAAGTCAGCCATATCAAAATACACAGCCTGCATTAACGCTGGCAGTTACAACGGGTGTTTATGTTGGAAAATCATACAGGTGTGCACTCCGGTCCAGCCATGTTCCACCTGCGACCTGCCACCATCTTGACACGTACAGACACAGAGACACTAGGAGCACAGTGGCCCCCAACTGAAAATTTTAGGGGCACAACCAGAAAATGTAGTGGCACACACCGTAAATCAACATTCTAACCAAATATTCACATTTCTACTAATTTCGACTGTATTACAAATAAATACTTTGATAATAGATGCAGAAATTACAGTGTGCCGTTTCAAATTCAGAGTCACTTTTGAAGATGCAACATATAAGGTAAACTGACAGGCCCATCGCTGTCATAACAGTAAAAATATATATATATATATATATATATATATTTTTGTTTATTATTGTATTTCTGTATTATTTTTTTAGCCTGTTTTATTTTCATCATGACCGTTTTGAATTGCTCTTTAATGTTTTCATGTAGGGATGTGAAGCATTTTGAATTGCCTTGTTGCAGAAAGCTGCTGTAGAAATAAAGTTAACTTGCCTTCAAACCTCAGCCTGTCACTCAGCCACCAGGGCATAGAAACCACCGTTGTTCCTCCTCGTCTCCGAGGAAGTGTAACGTCAACAGCATTGCGACCGCGTTCGGCTCGCCATTCATATCATATCACAGCAGACGCTGTCTGCGTTAAGTTATTAAAAACTGTAACCACACTTGAAACCGCTTTATGGGCATCGCCGTGACTCACTGAGACTTCAACAAAACTGCAGAGCCCACGTAGTTTGCATCGTCTGCAACTCTGCGAGTGTGCGTGTGTGTGTGTGTGTGAGAGGCTAGTGTACCAGAGTCTAGTAGGACCAGGCTAATGTACCAGAGTCTGGTAGGACCAGGATAGTGGACCAGGGTCTGGTAGGACCAGGCTAGTTTGCCAGAAGACACACATTTAAATGATTTTATTTGGATCTGAAAGGCATTGCAAGAAAAAACCAAGATCTAAATACTTTTGCTTTATACCATCTGTGTCCTCCACTTCGTCTTTCATAAAATGCAGCAAATTTTGTATGTTTGATGTCCAAACCTGACAACCTTATGAACTGATTTTTGTAAATCCTGCCGGTCTGGATCTCTCTTTACTTGTTGTTATAAGGCACATTGTCACAAGTAGTAGCCGAAAGCAGTGACGGACTGGGATCAAAAAACGGCCCTGGCATTTGCAACACACCGGCCCTATTTTTGTCAACAACATAGCTTGGAAATTAGTAACTCTGCCTTCCAAGTTAATCTTTCTACGCATGCATAAAATAACTTTATCAGTAGTGGTCAATAGGGGTCAGTAGGGGTGCGGCCCTTTTGGTATTTGCCGAAATTCCAGATGGCCAGTCCGTCACTGGCCAAAAGTCAGCAATATCAAAATACACAGCCTGCATTAACGCTGGCAGTTACAACGGGTGTTTATGTTGGAAAATCATACAGGTGTGCAATCCGGTCCAGCCATGTTCCACCTGCGACCTGCCACCCCACACCCACACACACACACACACACACACACACACACGAGAGCCTAGTAGGACCAGGCTAGTTTGCAGGAAGACACACACACACAGAACGTGGAAGGTATGCTGTTTGTGATTCTTGGCATGTGGCTGTTTGCCAGAAGAGAGAGAGAGAGAGACACACACGCAGAACGTGGAATGTGTGGGATTGGGTGTTGATGGCGCAGTGGATATGACACATGCCTGTGGTGTAGGAGATCTGGGTTCAACTCCCACTGTGATACATCAAACCAATGTGTCCCTGATGTGTGTGTGTGTGTGTGTGTGTGTGTGTGTGTGTGTGTGTGTGTGTGTCTGTCTGTCTGTCTTCTGGCAAACAGCCACACAGCTACATGCCGAGAATCACAAACAACATACCTTGCACGTTCTGGGTGTTTCCCTGTTGGCAGGTACCAGCAACTTTTTATCTTAATGGAAAACCAAAATAGGCGAGTACAGGCGAGGCGAGCAGGTACAGTGTGATGGAAAAACGCCATTACAGTTTGTCACCTTACTTCCTGCTTTGCTCCCATAATAACTACTACAGCCACTGACACTATTGACGTAATTATGAGTCGTAATTACTGCTTAAAGAAACGACTTATGTGAGTGTTTTTCGGGGGAGGACCGTTTCTCTGCCCCTGTGTGCAACATGTGGGATTTAAGTCCATAGGACATCTTTAAACCATCCGAAGCATGCGTGTAATCTTCCACTCTGTTGTTATCGATAAGGAAAATACAATATGCAGACATCGTGGGAATCATACACTGCACGCTAAACGTGAAGGATGTTTTCATCTCTCACAACGTATATCCTCTGTTACATGCAAACTCTTTTTGTAATCACCAACTCTTTGCCGATTTCCATTCTGCCATCAGATTGCTTTCATCGAGAAAGGAGCGGAGCTGAACCGACTGTCTCAGAGCTTTGGATTCAGTCCGTCTGAAGTCACTATACTGGCACAACAGTAAGTAGAATACATATCAAATTAATTACTCAATGATTAGGATTTCATTAGGGCTGCAATTAATCCGATTAGTTTCATTGTCGATTAATCTGTCAATCAGTGTTCCTTAAAAGTCCCAAGATGACGTCCTCAAATGTCTCGTTTTGTCCACAACTCAAAGATTGTCAGTTTACTGTCACAGAGAAGAGAAGATACTAGAACAATATTCACATTTAAGACGCTGGAAACAGAGAATTTTTACAAAATTTTTTAAATAAAAAATGACTGAAACCGATTAACCGATTATCAAAATGGTTGGCGATTAATTTAATAGTTGACAACTAAGACATGGGGGGTGGGGGACTGGCAGTGAAATTCCAATCCACTTTATTTATATAGCACAATTTAAACAAACAACAAGGTTACCAAAGTGCTTCACAGAGATAAACATATAAAACAAAAAGGAACAACAAAATAAATAAAATAACACTAACAATGACAGCGACAACGAAGACCACAGCAGCTCTCACGGTGAATCAAAAGCCAGGGAATAAAAATATGTTTTTAAACGAGATTTATGTTGATTTATGTTGGCTAAACGGAGAGAGGTAGCATCGTACAAGTTGGCCACCTGTGCAGAATCCAGGGTTGTGGCAGAGACATTTGGTGAGATAACCGTAGTGTCTACGCCAGGGGTCGGCAACCTTTTTGATATGAAGTGCCCTTTTCAAAATTTCTTGTTTATTAGTGTGCCATGTTAACATGAATTTGTTTTTATGACATCATATCAAAATGTAATATCCAGGGAATCTGTAATAATCAGGAACTTGTAATTATTATTATTGTACAGTACAGGCCAAAAGTTTGGACACACCTTCTCATTCAATGCGTTTCCTTTTTATTTTCATGACTATTTACATTGTAGATTCTCACTGAAGGCAACAAAACTATGAATTAACACATATGGAATTATGTACTTAACAAAAAAGTGTGAAATAACTGAAAACATGTCTTATATTTTAGATTCTTCAAAGTAGCCACCCTTTGCTTTTTTTATTAATAAGGAAAATATTCCACTAATTAACCCTGACAAAGCACACCTGTGAAGGTAAAACCATTTTCAGGTGACTACCTCATGAAGCTCATTGAGAGAACACCAAGGGTTTGCAGAGTTATCAAAAAAAAGCAAATGGTGGCTACTTTGAGGAATCTAAAATATAAGACATGTTTTCAGTTATTTCACACTTTTTTTGTTAAGTACATAATTCCATATGTGTTCATTCATAGTTTTGATGCCTTCAGTGAGAATCTACAATGTAAATAGTCATGAAAAAAACAGAAACACATTGAATGACAAGGTGTGTCCAAACTTTTGGCCTGTACTGTATATTATTATTATGGAAACATGGTTTTAGTATGCAGTCCTGATTGGTGGAAAATGGGCTGACAAAAATATCACTGTCAAAGAGCCTGAAGCGAAAAAGTTGTGGAAAGGCCCAGCTTTAATGATGAATGGACTGATAAGCAGGTCCTGTATGAATCATTTTCAATGAAACGATGCTGTGGCAAAATAATAATAACACAACCAGCATCATTATCAAGAATGAAGAAGAACATAACGATTGCGTCATTCACGTGCATATTAGCCACATGTATTTGTTTTGGTCTTATAATGCATCCATATTTACGCTCCAGCGGAGAGGATGGTTTCTTCAGACAGCTTAAGTTTATAAGAATTTGTCCAAATTTCAAGATTCCCTGCAAACTAAGATAAATACAAAACAAATACAAATACAAACCGACAGCTTTTCATTTAGCTTGTTTTGTAAAAAATTAGCTATTTGCAGAGTAGAGCTGTGTTTGCGTAAAACTAGAGTGCGGTGGACAAGAGTGGTCTGAGCAGACAGAGCAGATTGAAATATCACTTTCTACATGTTGATGCCGGTTTACACAGGTGAGTGCAATGATAAGTATTGGCTTTTAACTCACGAAGGTTCAATTGTAGCCTCCTTACAGTAACGAGACTAGCGTTAGTTCATCTGCCCCAGCGGCCGTTGGTTATCCTCTTTGTACTGTTCCCAGTCAGAGATATGAGTCAATCAAACTACAGTAAATAACAGGTTGCGCACAGGCGCCGATTTATGTTTTCCTCCGTGGGTGCTCACACTCGCACACAGTTTAAAAAAAAAAAGTAGTCAACAATGTTTGCATTTCAGAACCTCAGGAAATGGACAGCGGCCGACACGAACACACACGCCGTAAAGTAAGCTATCTTTCAACTCAGGACAGCGCCACTTCTCACAGATAGAATTGGGGGATGAGAAGTTTAATCAATTTCGTGGGAAATTATAAATCAATGCCACCGACATGACCAATCACACTTAGCACCACCTGCAATGTTTAATATAAAATTAATGTAAAAATGAACTGGCAGTCTGGCACACGTGGGTGCTCAGTATTTTCCGTGGGTGCTCAAGCTCCGGAGCACCCACGGTATCGGCACCCATGAGGTCGGCAACTGTGAACGTTGTAATTTGGCATGCGGATGAGAGAGTGCTTCAGCATTTCAACCATGATTTCAACACATCAATAACTCTCTTGCACACATATTGCCAGCGTGCCATTGGTTAAGGTCCCGCGTGCCCATGGTGGCACGCGTGCCTAAGGTTGCCGACCCCTGGTCTACGCGGTGTGCAGGGCCGTACGACTCAAGCTGCTGAACCAGTTTGTCTATTTACCCGACGTGGCCGAGGCTCAGGCTACAGTGCACCGTAACTCCACCACGCACCTTGTGCCACAAGCGTACGGCGCCCTGGATGGGACCCATTTCCCAATCCTTCCCCCGTCCGATGGATACCAGGGACTATAGTCATGTGAGTTAAGTGTTCGCTACGACACAACTTATTCGGCAAAGCTGTTTCCATCTCCCATTTTGTGCATTAACTATTTTTCGAAAAAGGCAAAAACCTCCTCAAGCGAGCATATTGCGAATTTGAGGACTCATTATTTTTTTATTTTGCCGTTTCCATCAACAGTTTCTAATTTGATACTTCAAAATGCGCATAAAAATACGTTGATGGAAAGACGACTACGGATTTGGTGCAACATTTATCCACTTTTTACCTCTCAAGAATTGATAGAAATGGTCAGAAGCCCTTCAGGACCAGCATGGGATTAGCACGATTAGCATAATAAAAAACTAAATAATGACTCAAATAGGGCTGTGCTCGATTGAAGAAATTCTTAATCGACTAACACTCATTCAATTGTATCGACTAATCGATTAGTTGATTTGATCGACAGATCTGTAAATCTGAGTTTCTCCACAAACAGTCATGCAAAAGCACCACTTTAATTCTTGTGTTTACCAGAGATGTGCTCGTACGTTTCTTGGAAATAAGTCATTCAGCATGAAAAAAGCATCAAACATGACTAATGGACTAAAGAGATCTAAGTTGACTAAGACCAAAACCACCGATTAGTCGACTAATCGACTAAGAGGGAGCAGCCCTAGACTCAAACCGATTAATCGATTGTCAAAACAGCTGGCGATTAATTTAATAGTTGACAATTAATCGCCTCATCTTTGCAGCTGTACTTTTTGCAATATATTAAATCACTTCTTGCTCCTCTCCTGTAAAAACGATGTACGTGTTTGAACCGTTCTGGTTTCTTTCTGCACTGCAGTGAGTTCTTCATGCCGGGACTGGTGGACACACACATCCACGCGCCCCAGTACAGCTTCGCTGGCACGGCGCTGGACATGCCCCTGCTGCAGTGGCTCAACGCCTACACCTTCCCTGTGGAGTCTCGCTTCAAGGACTTGGAGTTCGCCCGCCGCGTCTACACTCAAGTAGTGGTGAGTTGTTCTGGCATCGTGAAAATAAGTGGCTGTTAAAATGTGTACAGTGTGGTACTGTGTGTGTGTGTATATGTGTATATATATATATATATATATATACACATACACACACACAGTACGTACAGGCCAAAAGTTTGGACACACCTTCTCATTCAATGTGTTTCTTTAATTTCATGACTATTTACATTGTAGATTCTCACTGAAGGCATCAAAACTATGAATGAACACATATGGAATTATGTACTTAACAAAAAAAGTGTGAAATAACTGAAAACATGTCTTATATTTTAGATTCTTCAAAGTAGCCACCCTTTGCTTTTTTTTGATAACTCTGCAAACCCTTGGTGTTCTCTCAATGAGCTTCATGAGGTAGTCACCTGAAATGGTTTTACCTTCACAGGTGTGCTTTGTCAGGGTTAATTAGTGGAATTATTTCCCTTATTAATAAAAAAGCAAAGGGTGGCTACTTTGAAGAATCTAAAATATAAGACATGTTTTCTGTTATTTCACACTTTTTTGTTAAGTACATAATTCCATATGTGTTCATTCATAGTTTTGATGCCTTCAGTGAGAATCTACAATGTAAATAGTCATGAAAATAAAAAAATTTTTACTTTATACCCTGTTGTTTTGCTTTGTTGTACATCCTTCTGCTTTTGTGTTGTGTCTTGTTTTGTGCTACGTTGTGTGTTGAGCTCTGTTTTGTTGTGTTCTGTTTTTGTGATGCTTTGTGCTAAGTCTTGTTTGCTTGTGTTGTTTTTTGTCTCTTTGTATTTAAAAAAAAAAAAGCCTTTTTTAACATCGAAGGCAGGGGACTACAGATGAAAAATAGCATTTTGGCTAATTCTGGCTTTTTTAACCCATGGGTGTTTTATTAATTTGCGCTGCCCCCTTAATGAATAAATTAAACTCAAACTCAAACTAGTGGGCTGTAGGACCAAAGGGAATTTTTTGGGTTATTGAGAGGTCGGAGCAATGGAATGTCAGAGAAATGGGTAGTTTCCTGCATGTCTTCCCCATTAGGTCTTCCCCCCCTGTCTCTCTCCTTTCATAACTCAGCTTTCCCTAAAAAAAAAAATGTATACAGGGAGAAGATGACACACTGCAGGTATAACAGCTTTGATATATGTTTGTAGATTTAGCAGCAAATTCCTGAAGAACAAACAGTAAGTAAGTCCATATTTGTTGATACCTCTTAAAAGAAGAAAGGTCCAAGGCACTCTTCTTGCTTGCAAAAATGTAGAAAGCCTTTTATTAAGATGTATATTTCATAATGAAAATTGTTAGTACGTTAAAAATAGAGCTGGGTAACAACACACGCGTAGTGACACAAACAGCCTCTCTGTTACCCCGATTAGTTCTGCTACCGGAGCTAAAACTCAGGACTCGGACTCGCCCTCGGGCCTTCTCACAGTTCAACTAGAACCTGAATCTTTAAAATCAACAACGGTTGTTGATTTTAAACCTTGTCTTGTCCTGCCGGGTCAAACCTGAAAATCAACACTTTTTTCACATTTTCTTCGACACATTTTTCAATGCTTTTTTCAACATTTTTGACAGGTTTTTTTTGAACGTTTTCGTCACTTTTTAAAACATTGTTAGTGCCTTGTTTGACGCTGTTTTCAAAGCTTTATTCTGCTGTTTTCGAGGCTTTCTAATGTCTTTAGTTGCTTTTTTCAATGTCTTTTGTCACTTTTATGTCATTTTAGTCAACATTCTTTGACCTTGTTTTAAACATTTTAAAGTTCCCATGACATGGTGATCTTTGGATGCTTTTATATAGACCTTAGGGGTCCCCTAATACTGTATCTGAAGTCTCTTTTATATAGACCTTAGTGGTCCCCTAATACTGTATCTGAAGTCTCTTTTATATAGACCTTAGTGGTCCTCTAATACTGTATCTGAAGTCTCTTTTATATAGACCTTAGTGGTCCTCTAATACTGTATCTGAAGTCTCTTTTATATAGACCTTAGTGGTCCCCTAATACTGTATCTGAAGTCTCTTTTCTATAGACCTTAGTGGTCCCCTAATACTGTATCTGAAGTCTCTTTTCTATAGACCCTAGTGGTCCCCTAATACTGTATCTGAAGTCTCTTTTTATATAGACCTTAGTGGTCCTCTAATACTGCATCTGAAGTCTCTTTTATATCGGCCTTAGTGGTCCCCTAATACTGTATCTGAAGTCTCTTTTATATAGACCTTAGTGGTCCCCTAATACTGTATCTGAAGTCTCTTTTATATAGACCTTAGTGGTCCCCTAATACTGCATCTGAAGTCTCTTTTATATAGACCTTAGTGGTCCCTCTAATACTGTATCTGAAGTCTCTTTTATATAGACCTTAGTGGTCCCCTAATACTGTATCTGAAGTCTCTTTTATATAGACCTTAGTGGTCCCCCTAATACTGTATCTGAAGTCTCTTTTATATAGACCTTAGTGGTCCCCTAATACTGTATCTGAAGTCTCTTTTATATAGACCTTAGTGGTCCCCTAATACTGTATCTGAAGTCTCTTTTATATAGACCTTAGTGGTCCCCTAATACTGTATCTGAAGTCTCTTTTATATAGGCCTTAGACTTGACTTCAGACATCACTACGTCTTCTTAGTTTACTTATTTGAAGAGTTTTCTTTCTATCTATTTTTCGTTATAATTGTCGTTATTATTATTTGGTATTTTGATGTGGGATTTGTTTTCAACATCTAATTATTATTATTTTATTTTTTTATTTAAGATAAAATACAATAATTTCAGCCTCACTTTTGATAAGAGTACACGTCTGTTGTTTTGTACCGTTGATATAAAAAAAGGAATATTAGTGCATCTACAGCCCTGAAATGGAGCCACAGTCAGAGACTTTTTTTCTGAGTTTCCCTCCTTTGTCACACAGCCTTGTCATTTGAGATGGGTTGTGAACAGATCAATGGCTTAACAACGTGTAGAAAAGAGTGTTTTTGGGTGTTTGGATGTCGTGTTTATGCTGTCATATGATCACTCTCTCTGCAGCAAAGGACACTGAGAAACGGAACAACCACTGCATGTTACTTTGCTACCATACACACAGATGCCTCTCTCCTGTTGGGCCAGATTGCAAGTAAGATGTGCTGCTACACACACACACACACACACACACACACACACACACACACACACACACACACACACACAAGCACTGTGAGCTGAATGCTATGTATTTAATTAATTGTTTAGTTAATGTTACACTGGGTTTGAGAGTCTGGGGATGTGCTGACTTACAGTACTTTATAAGCTGCTAATAGTTGTAGACACAAACATTACATGGTTGTGCTCTGTAAGTGAAAAATAGGTTAGTTCTTCTTGCTAATCATTTTAACAATATTTTCCTTACACCCTGTGTAACATTGTGTAACCATTCATCCAGTTCTTCTCTCAAACCATGTGGTTCCAGATGGATTTTGTTGCACATAAAATTGTTAGCTATATCATCCAGATCTTAGTCTGTGACCTAAATCTTGTTTTAATTTAAGCATTGGCCTTATTTTTAATGTAGACATATTGTTGTCTGACACATTCAAGCTGTATAGTTGCTCTTATAAGCAGAGCATGTTGCTTTGTTTGACTGTAGTGAAGAATATGTCAGATTAAACCCAGTAATTGTAACCTATAACTTTCATTCAGAGCAGTTCTGTCTCCCTCAGTTGTCTCAAAATTAGAAACACTTATTTTGTTCACCTTTATGCCTAATTGTCCTTATCATCATGGTGTCACATTGTGTAATACTGAACACACACACACACGCACACACAAACACACACACAGAAATGTAACAGCCATACTGGATTGAACGCTTGAACACTCGCTCTGTGTTATCAGGGTCTTTGAACCCTTAACAACCTTTGTACTGTTCTGAGCAGCTCATACATTTTGTAGAAAACTTCAGAGTAAGTGTGTGTGTGTGTGTGTGTGTGTGTGTGTGTGTGTGTGTGTGTGTGTGTGTGTGTGTGTGTGTGTGTGTGTGTGTGTGTGTGTGTGTGTGTGTGTGTGTGTGTGTGTGTGTGTGTGTGTGTGTGTGTGTGTGTGTGTGTGTGTGTGTGCCTGCCTGCCTGCCTGCCTGCCTGCCTGCCTGCCTGCATACAACACATATTTAACGTGTATACTCATTAACTTCTTGTGTGTTGAATTTATTTGCTTATACATTTTTTGCAAGTGTAATGTAAAGATTAAAGATAATATATATTTATATATATATATATATATATATATATATATATAGTACAGGCCAAAGGTTTGGACACACCTTCACATTCGATGCGTTTCCTTTTTATTTTCATGACTATTTACATTGTAGATTCTCACTGAAGGCATCAAAACTATGAATGAACACATATGGAATTATGTACTTAACAAGAAAGTGTGAAATTACTGTAAACATGTCTTATATTTTAGATTCTTTAAAGTAGCCACCCTTTGCTTTTTAATTAATAAGGGAACAAATTCCACTAATGAACCCTGACGAAGCACACCTGTGAAGGTAAAACCATTTCAGGTGACTACCTCATGAAGCTCATTGAGAGAACACCAAGGGTTTGCAGAGTTATCAAAAAAAGCAAAGGGTGGCTACTTTGAAGAATCTAAAATATAAGACATGTTTTCAGTTATTTCACACTTTTTTGTTAAGTACATAATTCCATATGTGTTCATTCATAGTTTTGATGCCTTCAGTGAGAATCTACAATGTAAATAGTCATGAAAATAAAAAGGAAACGCATTGAATGAGAAGGTGTGTACAAACTTTTGGCCTGTACTATATATATATATATATATATATATATATATATATATATATATATATATATATATATATATATATATATATATATATATATATATTATTATAGGGATGCATGTATTCTCGTAGAGGAGAATACCCCCACGTTGTCCCAAGCCGTTATATCCGTTGTGTGTGAAAATGTGACTCATACAGGCCGGTGAGTCTGGTCCGTTGTGATAAAGCTAGTTAATCTCTATCTCTTGGCTTGGAGACTGTTTTACATAAAGTCATTCATCTCGACCAGGCAGGGTTCATGAAGGCTAGGCAATCCTTTGGCAACCTCAGGCGCCTATATAATATAGTCTATTCTAAACCTGGTTCTGCTGTAGAAGTCCTTATTTCTCTGGACGCGCATAAAGCTTTCGACCGCATTGAATTTGATTATTTATTAACAGCTTTTAGCCGTGGCTTTATATCCTGGATAAGAGTCCTGTACGTGGCACCACAAGCAGCAGTCCACACTAACGATGTCATTTCAGGGCGACTGGGTAGCTCACCTGTTGTTCTCGGGTCATATATTTAAGTTTCTATATCAGAAATTTGGCATTTCTTCAACCAAATTGTCATGGAAAATAACATGGATGGTAAAATAAATGATCAGTTCACTACTTTCATTCGAATTTTATAGCATTTGAAGAAAAATGTATGAAAGAATGTTGAAGAACGTGACAAAAATGTCAGAAAAAGCTTCAAAAACGTGGGGGAAAAGACTGACAAAAACATTGGAAATAGTGACAAGAAACTTGGAATAAAATGACAAAAATGTTTGGAAGGAGGCCAAAATGTTGAAAATAATAGTTTTCCTTTGAAAGTTTGAACCAGAAAAACAAAAAGGGAAGAAAATTTAAATTGTCTATATATCTGTCCTATTTCTGGTATTGTTGCTGTTATGATGTAAAACTCAATAAAAACTTATTATAATATAAACTTATATATATATGCATAGAAAAAGCAATGCATGATATTTTCTCAGGCATGAATCGTGTTAAGTTCGAGGCTCCAGGGAAATCTGATATATATGCACATTTCCTGCTTGATTTGACTGAAAATGTTTCCGGCTCAGTAGCACAAAGCTCTCTCACAGACCCTGAGTGAACTGATGATTATGTACACTATCTTTAGTCTCACGTTGCCAGACCTTTATCTCCACAGTGCTGTGGAGTAAAGTCTGGCTCCACCACAGATGCATTCTGGGATAGGAGAAAAACGCTCTGAGTTGTTTGCATTTCTTTAAAGCTCCATTGTGTAAGAATTTCTCCCATCTAGCGGTGAAAATGTATATGACAACCAACTGAATATTACTTTTTAGCCCCTCCCATTCCGATCGCTACGGTGGCCAAACCCGAAATGATCTCTTAGTATCTCCGTCGTTTCCACGCAGCTGTTCTAGCTACTCCAATATTAACTTTGGTCTTGTTGCTTTGCCTGTCGTGTTGTCGTTTTAATTCTCTTTTTTTGCTTCCCCTGGCGAGTAATCTTCCCCTAATAATATTTGTCACGGTGCCACTGAGTGTAAGAGGGCGAAAGGCGGAGGTATGTCCCTCTTTGGCTAATGCATTTTAAACATGGAGGTATGTCCATATTTCCAGGTATGAAATATGACATTTTTTCCCCATTACCTTGGACATTTTGGAATGTTACAAACTCCAACACAAAACTTTGTTTAAAAGCTTTAAGCAATTATTTAATAAATGAGAAACTTTGAACATAATCCCCAGTGAGACAGAGTCAGATAGTGTTGTGGCCGGGACATTAAGTCAGACTCGAGGTGAAGCCAAAGCAGAGGGACAGACACAGAGCTGTAGCCGAGCCAAAGTAGAGCACTTTTTAATTAATTTATCGGTTATCGGGCAAATAAAACACAGATACAGATCATCTGCAAAACTGCTAAAAAAAGAAACGGCCCCGATAATCGTCGAAGGGCCGATAATCGATCTATCCCTAATATCAACCATCTCTCAGATCCCTCGTTCCTTTTTATCGTTGTCATGGTCACAATTTGAAGTCCATTGCGTTGTATTTTGAAAAGAAATGTTACAGTAATAATAAGAAACTATAGAACTTCTCTTAACAAGGTTACAAAACATAAAACACCTGAGGATAAAATAAGGTAATAGTAAAACATTTAGGGGGAAAAACATGTAGTTTTCATACATAACAACTACAATATACAACTGCTAGTAAGTTACTAGGATAACACTACCAAGCATTGAACACATTTACAAAAACAGACTGGTGAGAAAGGCCAATAACATTGTATGTGACTACACACACCTCCCCCTGGCATCTCGTTTTAAACTACTACCATCTAGCTTCTGCCAACCCCTTCTGACCAAGAACAGATCCAAATTCTCTTTGGTACCGCAAGCCATAAAAGCCATAAATCAGTCAAAATAAGCTAGATGTCCAGCTGGCCTGGTCATACCCCAAGGGTGTATAGTGTACTGTAGGGTGTGATGTACAGTACAGGCCAAAAGTTTGGACACACCTTCTCATTCAATGTGTTTCTTTATTTTCATGACTATTTACATTGTAAATTTTCACTGAAGGCATCAAAACTATGAATGAACACATGTGGAATTATCTACTTAACAAAAAAGTGAGAGAACTGAAAACATGTCTTATATTTTAGATTCTTCAAAGTAGCCACCCTTTGCTTTTTTTGATAACTCTGCAAACCCTTGGTGTTCTCTCAATGAGCTTCATGACGTAGTCACCTGAAATGGTTTTACCTTCACAGGTGTGCTTTGTCAGGGTTCATTAGTGGAATTTTTCCTTATTAATAAAAAAAGCAAAGGGTGGCTACTTTGAAGAATCTAAAATATAAGATATGTTTTCAGTTATTTCACACTTTTTTGTTAAGTACATAATTCCATATGTGTTCATTCATAGTTTTGATGCCTTCAGTGAGAATCTACAATGTAAATAGTCATGAAAATAAAAAGGAAACGCATTGAATGAGAAGGTGTGTCCAAACTTTTGGCCTGAACTGTATGTTCTTCATGTTATGTCTGTCGGTGTCTGATGTAGGGACTATTTGTTTGTATCATATGTCTGATGTCCTGTCATGAAGTCCCTTGCGACTGTGCTGCAAACCCAACTGCCCCACGGGGACAATAACGTTATTTACTACTACTACTACATAAGCAAAGTACATGCAGCGCTTTTTGCTTTTTCAGATTACTAAATAAATGTTTATTAATATTCCTGGCACTCATCATCATCTTGTTTTTCTTGCAGATGACTTTGGTCAGCGAGCCTTGGTGGGGAAGGTGTGCATGGACAGGAACAACTGTGTGAAACATTACAAAGAGACCAATCAGGAGTCTCAAGAGGAAACCTGTCGGTGGGTATCAACTGTTTAATAATAAAGCAGCGAAACCTTTCAGCATGTTTAGACTTGATATTAAAATCAAAGGTATTTTAAAGTGCTCATTTTATGCTCATTTTCAGGGTATTTTGAGGTTGTACCAGAATAGGTTTACATGGTTTAATTTTCAAAAAACACCATATTTTTGTCATACTGCACATTGCTGCAGCTCCTCTTTTCACCCTGTGTGTTGAGCTCTCTGTTTTAGCTACAGAGTGAGACATCTCACTTCTGTTCCGTCTTTGTTGGGAGTCGCACATGCTCAGTAGCTAGGTAAGGACTACTATCCAGTCAGAAGCAGAGTATGAGGGCGTGCCCTGACAGTACCTAGGTAAGGACTACTAGCCAGTCAGAAGCAGAGTATGAGGGCGTGCCCTGACAGTATCTATGTAAGGACTACTAGCCAGTCAGAAGCAGAGTATGAGGGCGTGCCCTGACAGTACCTAGGTAAGGACTACTAGCCAGTCAGAAGCAGAGTATGATGTCGTGCCCTGACAGTACCTAGGTAAGGACTACTAGCCAGTCAGAAGCAGAGTATGAGGGCGTGCCCTGACAGTAGCTAGGTAAGGACTACTAGCCAGTCAGAAGCAGAGTATGAGGGCGTGACCTGACAGTACCTAGGTAAGGACTACTAGCCAGTCAGAAGCAGAGTATGAGGGCGTGCCCTGACAGTAGATAGGTAAGGACTACTAGCCAGTCAGAAGCAGAGTATGAGGGTGTGCTATACTAGCAGCTAGGCGAGCATTATAACATGTGTTACAAAGTGACCACGTTTGTCTCTGAAGTAAAGGCTGGACTACAATAGAGCTGTTTCTTTTCTTTACTACTATAAATGCAACTGTAGCAAGTTCCTCACTATCACTAGCCTCATTCATATTTTCAGACGCTACACATCATATTCGGCTACAAAAATGCCTGAAACATCGGAAGTTAGAACAGAAGCACAAAGAGTTGTTTCTATGCAGATGATACACCTGTCTGGTCTCGTCTCATTGGTGAACTGGCACGTTTCAGATCGTTTGCAGATCAGCGCATTGCAAGTAGTTTTAACTAGTGTTGTCTTGAATCTTTGTTCTAAACTGGGCTTTACAGTATGACCAGTAGGGTGACCAGATAAACTGTGCGTTTTTACTAAAGAGTGAAGTTGATTTGTCACCGGAGCTGCCACAAAAATGGAAAAGTTGCAGCAAAAAACATGGTAATACCCCACTAAACACTTTTTGCTTTTCCCCTCTACTTGCGTACACTGTTCAAAGTATCAGGACATTATGTAACTTTGTCAATAGTTAATTCAACAGTGTAGTGCTGGGGACTTTACTCGGCCGAGAACAGGCAGAGTATTGAAGAATTTTACAGTCAGGAGAGATTCCTCGAGGCAACAACTTTAGTTACACTGAATTTATTCAATGTGAGTCGGAGAAGAAGCAGCTTTCAGTTTTAGCTCTTAAAGCTATGGTAAATATCTTAAAGAATATGTATTAGAGAGCGACAGCAACAGATCTGTTGCAGTTGTTGGATGCACAACAGATTTCAAGATTTTAAGATTTAAAATTTGTCTCAAGAGAGATTTGTCTTGGACAAAAGAGGGCACATATACACAAGAATACATTCCTCAAAGTAGTCACCCTTTGCTTTTTTTGATAACTCTGCAAACCCTTGGTGTTCTCTCAATGAGCTTCATGAGGTAGTCACCTGAAATGGTTTTACCTTCACAGGTGTGCTTTGTCAGGGTTAATTAGTGGAAGTTGTTCCCTTATTAATAAAAAAGCAAAGGGTGGCTACTTTGAAGAATCTAAAATATAAGACATGTTTTCAGTTATTTCACACTTTTTTGTTAAGTACATAATTCCGTATGTGTTCATTCATAGTTTTGATGCCTTCAGTGAGAATCTACAATGTAAATAGTCATGAAAATAAAAGGAAACGCATTTGAATGAGAAGGTGTGTCCAAACTTTTGGCCTGTACTGTATATATACATACATACATACATGGACAGACACAAGACATGAGTACAGGATGTAATACAAGTGCAAACAATAAAGTGAGTGCAAATACAGCTCCCCCCACCCCCCTTGCCCTGATGTACACAGGTTGTTCTCATAAACCATTCGTACATATAGCTACGAAAAGTAATGCACAGTAATTGGTATGTATTATATGTATTTATTACTGCACGCACCACATTGACTGCTGCTGTATAAGAGTGTAAACATTCTTGTAGGGAGGTGGTCGGGGTGGATGTATCGGTCATTAATACACAGGGCTTTCAAGCTGGGGAGTGGAGTCCCGGAAGAAGTTAAGGGGGAATACCCCAGACTTTCACCCAGGAAACGGGTGTTCATGTCCTGGGAGCACTACTTAAGGGGACCAATGTTTTAGCCCAAACCACAATTAGTTTTCCTAATCTTAAGTAGCTGTTTTGGTGTCTAAAGCCCAGTTCAGACCAACGATTCGTGACGAGACGAGTTGAAACTTGCAACTACTTGCAACACGCCGTTTTGCAGCGTTCTGAAACCTGCCAGTTCACCAATCAGACGTGTAGAGGGAATTATGTCTAAAATAAGGCCATAAGGCCTGTCAAATCTGACTCCAATTTATCCAGCATAAAAGTTACAACCCAATTGTAGGTTCACAAAAACAGATTTTAAGTTTCCCTAGCAACAGACCTCAAGTCAGAGCCCAGTCCGCCAGCATCTCGGTTCGAATGAACTCCGATCTAAACTGTCCCTGTGTTTTTATTCTCCCCTCACAGGGGGCTGTCTCCTAGTTTCTTGACAGAAACACACACCAAGGTTGGGGCCTCTGTGTGGTGCAACTTCCTCTCCTAATCCCTTAATTTGAACTGTACTTTCCGGTTCTTCTGCTTATCTGTCTGGTACACAATGCGTTCTTATGCCATAAAAGACTTAACATATAGTTAAAGGCTTAACCTTCTATGCGTCAGAGACATTTCCTTGAACCAGTTCTTGCATGACCCGCTGAAACTTTTCCCTACACTGCTCTAAAACGTTTTGTCTCGTCGCGACTCTTTGGTCGACTTAAACTTTACTGTCGTTGCCTCATGACGGTCACTTTTTGTCGGCTAAACTCAACTGAAACGACCGTCCCCTCACGGTGCTCTGAACCAGGCTCAATGTCACATTTTCTCGGCTGAATTGAACCGTAAAGACCGCTGAACTTAACTGTCGCGTGACCGGCCGGTCGTCGTAATATCACAAGATATCATACGAATTGTCGTGCATTAGTTTTCGTACGATATCATACGAACCCGTTCATGAGAATGAGTTGATGTAACGGTTCATCTGTAGGGAGTTAGATATGTCTCTCTAAGTGAGGAAAATTACTCTTTTGCCTTGACTTTTCAGTTACTATTTGATACTTAGTACGAAAAAAAATACTAAAACGTGAGACAGGTACATCGGAGGGGGACAAACAGGTCAAAAGTTGCAAAGAAAACTCCCGCACCTGTCTAACTTGCAAAAGATAATAGGCAACGTTTTGGTACATCTTCAGGCAAAGTGTTTTTTTGCCTGAAAATTTTGCCTGAAGATGGTCTAGTACCTAAACGTTTTTCTATCAATAAATTTTATATATTTTGTGCATGTTAGAAAGTGTGTAGGAGTTTTCGTTGCAACTATTTGATACTTCCCATAGGAAATACATTTTAAATAGAATAGAATGGGCACCTTATCCTGAAGCTGTATTTGCCTCGTAAACCTTTGTCCATAAAACTATCAAAACGTATTATTTTCAATTTTGCAAACGTGGCTGTGCCGACTGAGTCACAATCATTGTTTTTGTTCCCCCTCAGGTTCATTGCAGAGCTCTTGAACAAAAAGGTAAGATTCGACAAATAAATTAACACAACGACTCAACAGTTTTTTCTTCAGATTTTAAGATCCTCTGCTGTTGTTTGGGTAGTACCCTCTGGTGAGGCCGGTGGTGACGCCTCGCTTCGCTCCATCCTGCACAGGAGCCTTGCTGGGCCAGCTGGGAGCAATCGCTAAGAATAACAACCTGCACATTCAGGTGAGCTCACCGTGGCAACCAAAACCAGGCCAGCCCACCGGGGACTGTTGGCAGGGAGACTGTTTAGTGTTGGACCTGTGGGGTTACTGAAAAAAGAAATAAACACACCGTTACACATGTGTTGTTTTCAAAGGCGAAATGCTGACAGGCAGAAATAAAAAATGAAGTACTGCAGAATAACATTTGTCGTTAGTCCTCCTGTGATTGCACCGCACCTCCGGCTCTATCTGAATGCTAAAATATATGACTATAAATACAAAAGAAAAAACTAAACGGAAATTGAATCTCACAGAAATGTATTGAAATCACACGGAGAACATTTAATAAACACAATTTTTGGCTTATTAAACATTTTCTCCCGAGTCTGGCAATCAGGGGAAACAGAAATAAACTCTGTAACTAATACAAATATATAATATTAGATTTCTTTCCTGTCTGCTATGAGACATCAGTAGGCCAAATCACGATGGTTTAAACATCTCATTTACACATCCAGGGCTGGCTGAATGGCCTGCAGCTCTGCTCTGACAATCTATGCATATATTTATTACATTTATACTGTTAATTTATGGCATATGTGTGTTTATTTCCAGAGTCACATCAGTGAAAACGCAGAGGAAGTTAAGCTCGTAAAGGAGCTGTTCCCGGAGTCAGAGTCTTACACAGACGTCTATCACAAATACAACCTGCTCACTGACAAGGTGAGGACACAGCAGGGGTGGAGGAAGTATTCAGATCAGACAAGTAAAAGTACTAATACCACACTGTTAAAAATACTCTGTTACAAGTCCTGCGTGCAGGAAAATGTACTTAAAGTATTTAAAGTAAAAGTATTCAATGCGGAAAAATCCTCCCATTGTAGAAAGAGTAAAGGATCCAACCAGTTGTGTGTTTAATGGTCTCATCATCTCAGCTGGACTTGTAGCCCGTTATATTGTTGGCTAGTTTACTTGATAATAAAACATCTGATTTTATAAACTACATGTGTTCTGTGTGCAAAAAATCTTAATTTTTGAGGAAACTAGTCACTAAAGCTGTCAGATCATTTTAGTGCAGTAAAAAGTACAATATTTCTCTCTGAAATGTAGCAGAGTAGAAGTAGAAAGTGGCATGAAAAGAAAAGACTCAAGTAAAGAACCTCAACAAGTGAAGTACTGGAGTAAATGTACTTAGTTACATTCCACCGCTGGGACACAGTCACTCACGACACTGTTTTAAAGCTATGATCACATCTCTGCTTCGAAATAAAAACATAAAAATGCTGAATATGCTGCTGATGATCCGCAGACGGTGATGGCCCATGGCTGCCACCTCAGTGATGCAGAGTTGGCTCTGTTCAGAGAGACAGGAGCCGCTTTGTCTCACTGTCCCAATTCCAACATCTCGTAAGTCTCTGATACTTCCTCAAGAATATATGTGACCAAAACGCTTTACAATACAATAGCAGTTAAAGTGCTCATATTATGCTTTTTGGCTTTTCCCCTTTCCTTTATTGTGTTATATATATCTTTTTTGTGCATGTTATAGGTTTACAAAGTGAAAAAGCCCAAAGTCCACCCCAAAGGGACTTACCATCTCCAACAGAAAACACTGTTCACAAACTGCTCCAAACAGCTCTATTGTAGTCCAGCCTTTACTTCAGAGACAAACGTGGTCACTTTGTAACACACGTTATAATGCTCACCTAGCTGCTAGCATGGCACGCCCTCATACTCTGCTTCTGACTGGCTAGTAGTCCTTACCTAGGTACTGTCAGGGCACGCCCTCATACTCTGCTTCTGACTGGCTAGTAGTCCTTACCTAGGTACTGTCAGGGCACGCCCTCATACTCTGCTTCTGACTGGCTAGTAGTCCTTACCTAGGTACTGTCAGGGCACGCCCTCATACTCTGCTTCTGACTGGCTAGTAGTCCTTACCTAGCTACTGTCAGGGTACGCCCTCATACTCTGCTTCTGACTGGCTAGTAGTCCTTACCTAGCTACTGAGCATGTGCGACTCCCAACAAAGATGTAACAGAAGTGAGATGTCTCACTTTGTAGCTAAAACAGAGAGCTCAACACACAGGGTGAAAAGAGGAGCTGCAGCAAATGTGCAGTACAACAAAAATATGGTGTTTTTTGAAAATTAATGTAAACCTATTCTGGTATAACCTCTAAATACAATTATGAACCTGAAAATTAGCATAATATGAGCACTTTAAGCAATAAAGTATAACACAGTGTTGTAAATATCTGAATGCAGATGAAACATTATCATCTCTGTCTTTCTCTTTATCTTCTCAGGTTGTGCAGCGGCATGTTGGACGTCCGTAACGTCCTGAAACACAAAGTGAAGTTGGGGCTGGGAACAGGTGAGAGGCAGAGCAGAGCTGCAGAGATCTTCGATTAATGGATTAGTTGTCAACGGTTGAATCAATCAATCGGTTTGAGTAAAAAAATCTCTGATTCCAGCTTTCATAAATATGAATACATGATTTTAATGGCCATGACTTTAATATCTTGTGCCCACAGAAATAGGAAAATTTAAAATGATGTTTTTTTGCCTATCCACAATACCTGTTTGTGAAGGTTTGCACTTGTGTGTTTGTATGCGTCCTCGTGTTCATGTGACCCATCCGGTGTGTGTGTTTGTGGTGTCAGACGTGGCGGGCGGCTACTCGGCCTCCATGCTGGACGCTGTGAGACGAGCTCTGGACACATCCAAAATCCTGACGATCCAGGACCCAGACCACCAAACGCTCACGTTTGAGGAGGTTTTCAGACTGGCCACACTGGGAGGAAGCCATGGTAAGATAAAAAAAAAAACTGTAAAGATAATGGACGTAGCAGCAGTGACGTCACAGGGCGGAGCTGGGGAGGATGATGCGGCCAAGCAGGCCCGGATTGGCTAATCGGGAGCACCGGGAGAATTCCTGGTGGGCCGGTCTGGTTGTTTGGTTGTGAGTTCAAAGTTCAAAGTTCAAAGAGTTTATTGTCATATGCACAGACAGAAACCATGTTTCCCTGCACAATGAAATTCTTACTTTGCCGTCAACACTAAATGTCATACAATAAATACAATATCACACAAAAAATGAGGCAATAAAGTTAAAGTTGAAATAGTGCATTTCTTACTAAAAGCAATAAAAATGAGGTAGTGCAATTTTAAATAAGAAAATAAAATGAAACAGTTATGTCCCTAGTTGCAAGCTCCTATTGGCTGTTTCAGGAGTCTGATGGCAGAGGGGAAAAAAGAGTTTTTTAATCTTGAGGTCCTGCATTTCACACTTCTGTACCTCCGTCCTGAGGGTAGAAGTGTAAACAGTCCGTGCTGGGGGTGGGAAGGATCTTTGAGGATGGAAGCAGCTCTCCTGTGGACTCTGCAATGGTAGATGTTCTGTAGAGAGGGCTGGTGTTCAGGTATGGTACTGGGTTGAAATCATAGTTGAATATTATGGATGCTGTCCCTATGCTGCCTGCACTCGCAGCCCACTTTTTGTATTTGTATTTTAAAATAAATACATCAGCGTACACAAGTCACTGGTGCTTGTTGGAGGATGTCACCGCGAGCAAAAAGAAGCTGTTTTAAACGGGTAGTAGAAAGCGCAAAACGGCACTGAAAAGGCGTCTATTTAAAAAGTAGAGCTCTAGAAAGTGACGCGGCCAGATGAACTTTTTCTATTTTTAGCAAAACGCCAAATGAAGACGTTGAGACGGGTAAGCTAAGTTAGTTAGGAGAAGTGACTGCAAACCAGCGTCTATGTTTATGAATCAAACTTGTTCTTGTAGCTCCGCAGCAGCAGCTAGTACTAGTCCAGTTTGCTGCTAACAGTGACAATGAAGAGCCAGTAAGGTTACCAAGCAGCAGCTATATGAGCCCAGAACTCCAGTTTGGGCAGGTAGGGTTGATCATTGACTGAATATTATAAGAATTAATAAGAGTGTGGTGTTGACCTGCTCTATGTGAAAAATGCACTGGGATAATTAATGATGCCAGATGATTCGGCACTACCATAATGACACTGACTTGACTTGATCAGAAAGCTTTGTAAAAAGGAGAGATTTGTGCTGAGAATTATGACAATTTAAAAAATGTGATTTAGTGTCAGAAGCAGAGCCAGTAGTGGATAGCTGCTGTCAGTGTGGATGGCACATCTACTGTAAGCTGTTGTATCACAGTGTGTGAACAAGCAAACATGATCAGATTAGCTACAATATAATCACTTTTTATGCCCAAATATTACTTGTGACCCATTATGAAAGTTGTATGAAATATTCAAAGGAAAAAATAGATGTCATTAGAAAGTGCAATACAATGTATCTTGTTCTTTATTTAATCTGTGATTACTTATTTGCACAGATTCTGATATTGTTCAACATCATTGGGTTGTTGTTAAGATGTTAACTTTTCTAATAAATCTACATTGTGAAGCAACACTTGGACATAGTGATATTTTACAAAATACACCGAATTAAAAGGATGTAGAGAACAGGGCGCTATTGGAGACTTATATACTAAGGTTTTGATTACATTTTTTAAATATAGTCATTCGTGAAGTAAAGTGGGCCGGTCTAAGGCATGCAAATCAAGGGCTGAAAATGAGTCCCAATCTGGCCCTGCGGCCAAGCCAGTGTTGTTCATGTTTGCAATGGCGCCGCGCTAAGCTAAACGCGGACCTCTGGATACTGGAGCCATTTATCTGCATGTGCATCAGAACAGACCAACGCTAGCTGTAGCTAGCTAGCTAGTTGGTTGGCATAACGCTGAACAAGACATTTTTAGGAGACCAAAGTGTTCCAGTTAGTTTTGATAAAGTGAAAACACACAGTGAGAGGGTCAAAGTTTAAGATGAAAACACGGACAACACCCAAAAACAAGTTGAGGTCTATTTTAACGTCCCCAGTGTTAGCATGGTTAGCATCGCTAAGCCTCTGTCCTGATTGGCAGGTCCTAAAGCATCCCCTGCTTTATCGTCTATTTTAAAATAAACGGGAGCATCATTTACTAAATGAACATCATGCTGTGTTGAAGAAGACTTGAAACTAGCGATTGAGACCATAAACTCATTATGAAAAAGTTTACTGAGGTAATAAATCAAGTGAGAAGTAGGCTCATTTTCTCAGAGACTTCTATAGAAACAGACTTCTTCTTGGAGCCAGTGGAGTCGCCCCCTGCTGGAAGTTAGAGAGAACGCAGCTTTAAGGAGCCTCAGTGTCGGCTTTACTTTTTAGACCCTGAAAGCTTTGTTGATTATTTCTACAGTCTGTGGTTATAACTCGACACAAAACTCAGAAACAAATGTAGTCTCTGCAGCAGAAATGCCTGATTTGACACACAAGGAGCCGTAGGAACAAGATTATTTCGATGACGACTGATTGCAATTTCACAGTAGGGGCAAGAATACAACAGCTTCTTTTATGATGCGTTTTGTCTGCAGCTTTGTCCCTGGATGACCATACGGGGAACTTCGAAGTTGGCAAAGACTTTGACGCCCTGAGGGTGAACGTAGCTGCTGCGGACGGACCCATCGACATGATCCAGTGTGAGGGACCAAAGGTTCGTAGTAGTAGTTCGTAGTCATTAATGAATGAATGTGCACACATTTCTACACTAATTAATAAAAGCACAACATTTGATTTCAGTTTCACGCTAATTTATCATCACTTCATCATTTCAGCTTATTTTGGAAAAGTTCTTGAATTTGGGTGAGTGTCAATTTCAGTTTAATAGTCAAAATTTTCAGACTCTAAAGCCCAGTCCCAGTTGACCAGAGATTCGCGACAAGATGAAACCGCGGTCTGAATTGGCCTGTCTCAGCTCGACTCAAACCAGCTGATGACAACAGTGTAACCCACATGTATCAAACTCAAGGCCCGCGGGCCAAATCCGGCCCCTTGTAGATTTAGATCCAGTCAATTTGGGTTCACAATACATTTTGGCCCGCCTAGTTGTGTGCCAAACCAAAACACAGGAAAGTGTTTTTTAAACTGCAATTACCTGACATTCAAAGCAGACTGCGACTCAGAAATTCCCACAGAAGCAGAGAGTTTTCATATTCAGGCTGTGAAACAGGTTGTTGTTGTTAAAACAATAGTATTTCTTGATTTGCTAAATTCTATGATGGCTAAAGGAACTCTTTTGATGAGTTTTGTAGGGCTTCATGTCAACAAAAATGTGACAAAAAGCAACAAATTTACAAAAAGGTGACAAATGTCTGAGAAAGCCACTGAAAAGTTGGAACAAAAACAATAAAAATTAGGAAAAAAAGCTACCAAAATGTTTTAAAAAAGTGACATGCAGTAACGAAAGCACGTAAATACACTCTACATGTTTGGCCCTTGGTGGGATTCTCTTTTTCCAGAGTGGCCCCTAGTGAAAATGAGTTTGACACCCCTGGTGTAACCCATTAAAGGTGCAGTAGGTAAGACTTACACAACTAACTTTCTGTCATATTTGCTGAAACTGACCCTATGTTCCAGTAGAACTACAATTAAAAAAAAAAAAAAAATCCAGTTCCTCTGGCTCCACCTACAGCCTGTAGTGCGATTTGCAAAAATCCACCGCTCCCTGTTCAGATGCACCAATCAGGGCCAGGGGGGGTGTCTAACTGTTCAGATACACCAATCAGGGCTAGAGGGGGTGTTTAACTGTTCAGATGCACCAATCAGGGCTAGAGGGGGTGTCTAACTGTTCAGATGCACCAATCAGGGCTAGAGGGGGTGGTCTAACTCGTGCCAATCACTGCTCATGCACACGCATTCATTCTCCCTTGTGAGGGGAGGGGCTTAGGAGACCGTTTTGGGCTTTAGCAGAAAGGGGGAGGGAAGACTGACAACTGTTGTCAATGTTACAATTTTTTGGCTAAGTCCTGGGTCTTCACAATCCAACCTACGGCACCTTTAATTGTCCAACTAGAACAAACGTAACTACACAAAACTACAGCCACAGAAAAATAAATAAATAATTAAACAGGGAATGTCACTACCAGACAAATATTTATTCAGCTCCAAAAAAGCCTGAAAGTGTTGAAGTTAGGATGGAAGTACAGAGAGACGTTTCTATGGAGATGATACACCGGATTGGTGTAAACTGGCAGGTTTCAGAAAGCTGCAGGTCGGTTTTTCCTCTTGTCTCGTCACGAATCTTTGGTCTGAACTGGATTTAATGTGCCACTCACCATTTATTTCTGTCCGTTCCTGTTCGACAGGTGACGATCGTAACATAGCGGAGGTGTTTGTGGCCGGGAGGAAGGTGGTACCATTTCTCCCCCAGTTTAAACATCGCTTCCATGTCTGTTAACGGCGCTGGGTCCTGACCTGACTCCACTTATACCTTCACCTTTCCTGTCCATCTCTCTCTCTCTCTCTCTCTCTCTCCCTCCCTCCACATCCCAGCTCAACATCTTTTCATCCCTTCTTTTAACTAAGTCACTCCCTGTGGACCCTCTGCTCCGGGAAAGTCGGCTCGAAGAGGATTTTAACTCCCAAAAATACATCATGCAAAACGTGCAGCAAAAGAAAAATCAGCTGGAAACGCCCTACTGTACAACTGGCACACAAAAAGCCAAACAATATGAATTATTTATTAGAACAAAGAATATAAACTAAGACATACATTTGGATGTGAGGTGTGTTAGTGAGTCAGGTTCATGTGGATGTGTTTGGTTAACGTAGTGTGTATTATGAAGTAAAAGTAGAAGAAGGCTTCATCTACATTACTACGTTTTGGTTTTAAAAACGAATATCTCTTGCAACGCGTATGCCTCGCGTCCACACTACTGCGGCGTTTCCGAGCCCCTAAAATGGAGACTTTTGGAAACACTGCTGCCCCAGTTTAGGTTTGAAAACTCCAGGGTTGCTCTGTAGTCTGGACGGACACAAACGGAGAGCTTTGGAAACATACAGTCTTATCTGTAGGTAGCTTACATTAGAGCTTAGATCGGGCCTAAAAGAATCAAGCCCGAACCTAACCGAGCCCGTGCACGTTGTGTCCGAGCCCTCTTTTCTTTACATCTTCAAGCTCCATGTTGCTTAATGCCATGCCACTTAAGCTACACCATACAGCCCAGCAGGCCCGGTGTGATGCGTGCGATTGGAGGAGACGCTGCGCATGATTAGGGCATAGCTTTCTCCCCACCCAATTAGGCTATTAAAGTAATGTTTAAAAAAATCACAAATGCTTGATCAAGAGCCCGGGCTCGGGCAGAGAATCTAACCTCTAGCTTACAGACCTTTCAGTAACCGTTCCACCTCGTCATCGCTCCGAGATAATACATCCCTGCTCTTACTTTTCACCGTTGTTTGCACATGCCCAGTGTGTGTGTGAACGGTCATGTGATATGTGATGTCAGACGTGTTAATATGGACGCAGATTAGTTCTGCTACTGGAGCTAAAACTCTTGTGTGGACGGAGATCGTTTTTGTCTCAAAACACGGCTTAAAAATGAAAACCAAGTGTAGATGAAGGCTAAGAAAAATAAGTAGGAAATGAATTATCACCTTAAGAGTCTTTTATTGAGGTTCAGTCAGGGACACGCAAGACTGTGGTCAGCTGAGCTCGAATTCAGTCTGTTCGTTAAGTCTTTAAAGGGAATTTATAACAGGAAATAAGGGACGTATTACCATTGCAATTGTTGTTCATCATGTCTGCGTACTAAAACATATTCATGAACCCTAACCCTTCGCTGATTAACAAATCCCTGTTTATGTTCTTGTGCACATTGTTGTAGACTTTTTTAAACTAGCTAATGGTGATGGCCAGGAGCAGAGCAAAGGGGGGTATCTTCTGGGGCTCAAGCCCTGAATGTTGTCCAAAAAAAACGCAGAAACTTTTAGGATTTTAAAATAACTTCAACTTTGTGTCATTTCCCCTCTGTCTCTCTGACTGGAACGGCAAATCAACGGAGCAAAAGTTCTGTTGCTGGGGAAATATCGCCTTCGTTTCAACATTAGTAATGCTAATTCCTACCCTACCTACGTTATGTAACTTAAACATAGAAACATCAGTTAGTTTTGCCTCATTTTAGGTGGCAGGAGTGAAAATGATTAGTTGTGTTCTGGTTTCAGAACGATGAAGACAGAAAGAGAACAGTTAGATATAAAACAGGATGTCGCCTCTACATGATGATTGTTTTTTCTTGGCAACTATTGCGCAGTGGTGTAGTCTATGTGATACGTAGGTATACACAGTATACCCACTAAGAAAGCTCCAGGATTTCCATATACCCACCTTAAAAATGCCCAATGACACGCAACAACCTACTTTCCATTATATTTTTGATGTATTTTGAATTGTCATCTGTGTTTTTCTTCTTCATATAAGCTAAATTAAGGTATTTCCACCATAAATTGGGGCATTAAAGCGTATCCGAATACAGGACCCAGACCCCCCACTATGATATGGCCCTCCACTACAATACATTAGACTACACCACTGCTATTATGTTTTCCCCAAATCAGTTACAGATTTGTAAGCATTTTATTATCAAAGGGCGTGAAAAATAGTGCACATATCTGCGGCCCAATAACGACTCATGCACCGTTCTGAGTGGCAGCAAGTCAGAGTAGTTCTGAAGTCTCTTATTCAGTCTCATTTAAAGTACTTGCAAGCACTACTTGAGTAAAAGTACAAGTATCTTACCAGAAAATGACTTTGGTAGAAGTTAAAGTCACCTTTTAGAATACTACTTGAGTAAAAGTCTGATATTTACTATACCTAAGCATCAAAAGTAATTTTCTGATATTAAATGTACTTAATTACTACAAGTAAAGCTTTGATTAGGAACTTTATAGTGGCTAATTTATAGTAAAGCATAACATTCAGGGTGTCCACACCTTCACACATCAAATTCAAAGTCTGACTTCAATAAAGGAAGAATCTTTCACTTTGACGTACCAAAAATATTTCTTGGAAGTAAGGAGTAACAAAGATGCTGAGGGGAAATGTACCGGAGTAAAAAATATACATTTTATTTAGGAAATGTAGTGAAGTAAAAGTAAAAGTTTCAAGAAATAAATAAAGAAGTAAAGTACAGATACGTGTAAATTCTACTTAAGTACACTGGTCTTATTATATATAATTAATTGTTGTGTATGGAAATGTGAGCTGCTGGATACTAGAATGTCCTATCGATCTATCTGTGAAGGGAGGATGCCCACTGGACTCCTCTCCCTATTTTACGTTGATATCACGTTGTTTTGCCTCCGTACGTTTTATTGGACAGTTGTCTGTAAAGTTAGGTGACATATTAACGTATAGGACTTTGCGCCGGTGACATAAAGCTGCTCAGCAGCTGCTGCAGTGTCTGACCTAATTATCTTTAGTGGCTCGGTGATCTATTTTCAAGGTTGTGTAGCTAGAAAATGCCTCGTAATCAGAAGACAGGGTGTTGACTTGAGTTATAATCGTAGCTCATTCAGTTTTTACATTGTACACTCCACTCAAATGTTTAAAAACGACCAAGGCACAAAACTATTTTTATGGCATTCTCTCTTCGTTTCAGGATGACGCTTTCAGTTTCTAATCTACATCAGATTGCAGAACTCGTGATACAAAAGATAAAGTTAAAGAGTTACCATTCCAGTTATACAGTAGGACTATTTGCTGTTTATTTTCACACTGGGTTTATGGTTCTACGGAGGCTCCATGCAGAGCTTTCGCCGTAGCCTACGTAGTTGGCCTGAAGTTTATACTTGTGCGCTGGTGTGTGCGTTGAGCCAGCATATATGTGTGTGTGTGTGTGTGTATATAAACTTTATTGCAGACCCAGGTCCATATAACACACAATACAGTATAAAAAGTGTGTGTGTGTGTGTGTGTGTGTGTGTGTGTGTGTGTGTGTGTGTGTGTGTGTGTGTGTGTGTGTGTGTGTGTGTGTGTGTGTGTGTGTGTGTGTGTGTGTGTGTGTGTGTGTGTGTGTGTGTGGAGTGTGTGGTAGAGCGAGGGAGAGAATGACGGTGATTACCTTCGGAGTCATATTGAGAGAAACAAAGTGTGTCCCCTGTGCTTTCTGACTGTAGCAGGAGAAGTTAACCCTCTCCTTGATTTCATGTTGTTTATGGAGAAGGAGAACCAGGATATGAGTCGGGGGGGAAATGCAACGCTACCAAGTGTAGTTAACGTTTTTCGAGAGGTGAGCGTAGGGTCCGTGTCTCCACGTACCTACGTGCGCAGCCACGGCGTAGATTTTACGCAGAAGCATTATGGTGCGTTCTTTCTGTCCACCGAAGTCGATCTACGAGTCGTTTTCCGTTACGAATCGTCATGTCGTCTGAATTCAGATGACCCCGAGTTCACTTTCAAAGATGGCTACGTCGTGCATCACACGTAGTAAACATTGTGGTTTTCTACAATTTTAAGCACTTTTGTCTTTGTTGTAACCAAATGAAGAAGTCGTACACATAGCGCTGTATACTGCTACCTATAGTTATGTCTCTACAGTCTTATTAGGAGTTAAACATAGTGCTGTATACTGCTACCTATAGACATGTCTCTACAGTCTTATTAGGAGTTAAACATAGCGCTGTATACTGCTACCTATAGACATGTCTCTACAGTCTTATTAGGAGTTAAACATAGTGCTGTATACTGCTACCTATAGACATGTCTCTACAGTCTTATTAGGAGTTAAACATAGCGCTGTATACTGCTACCTATAGACATGTCTCTACAGTCTTATTAGGAGTTAAACATAGTGCTGTATACTGCTACCTATAGACATGTCTCTACAGTCTTATTAGGAGTTAAACATAGTGCTGTATACTGCTACCTATAGGCATGTCTCTACAGTCTTATTAGGAGTTAAATATTGCTTGATTATTTATTTAGTAGCTTGTGCAGCTGAAATTGGCTAGAGACGCTCGGTAGCTATATGACAACAACGGCTTTAAGCCGAGTCTTGAGCAGAAAGCAGAGCAGTAGCCTACCCGCGGTTATTTGTTTTTTCGACACGGATGTGACGTCACACTCAAGCTACTAGTTGCGATTACACGACAAAAAGAACGCACCGTTAATCATTAATCCACGTAAGCTGGGAAATACGGTGGCCCTGTCGTTACAAAACACAACGGCATTTCATAATAACACATCATCATTTCACAAAACATGACATTTTACAAAAACACAATGACATTTCAGATGACAAAAAAAATGTGAAATGTCGTTTTGTTTACTCTTTTGCTATTGTGTTTTTGTGATCTGCCGTTTTGTTTTCTGTTTTGTCCTTCAGGGCCACCGTAGTGCTAACACTTTACCTTAAAATCTACATCCTGATTTCATTCAGTAGAAAGTGAAGTTACACTTAACCAGATACCTTATTATCAAAATCAAAATTTTTTTATATAGTTTTGTTATACTTACCTTAAAATAACTCATCATTTTAAACTTTTACTATATTTTTCAGGCTGTTCTCATGAACCATTCGTACGTATAGCAGCGAAAAGTAAAGCACTGTACCTATAAAACACAGCGCTTTCAAGCTGAGGAGCGCAGTTTGCTTCCCGGAGGGAAACCACAAGACTTTCACCCAGGAAAAGCACGTTTTTGTCCCGGTAGCGTTTTAATCCAAACTGCGATCTTTTTTCTAATCTTAACTAGTCGTTTTGGTGTCTAAAATTAACTGTCAACGCGTGATGCTCACTTTTTGTTGGCTAAACTCAACTAGCAACGGCCTCACAGCCATCTTTTGTCGGCTTAATTTTCTTGTAAAGATCGCTAATCGCTCATAACTGTCACGTGACTGGCTGGCGCTCACTTAATTTTTGTAGGATATTATACAGATTGTTGTGCATAGGTTTTCGTACGATATCACGCGAACCCGTTCATGAGAATGCGTTGCATTTCCACTGAGATTGTTGATTTTAAACGCCATCCAAATTAAATTATCTTAGGCTATGTATTTATGCTACCTTTACAAACTGTCTTATGAATGTCGGGACATGAAGGGAAATTAAATGGACTGATTTCTGAATATGTGTTTGTTTTGAGAATGTATTTAAGACACATTTAGTTGTTTTTACTGAAACGTAGCCAGTTTTTATCACAAACATATCACTCTGTGACGCCAAATATTAAATGTTAAAGGTGCTATTTGTACTCTTTGATATGTCACATCATGGAAGGTTGAAATAAAGAATATATACCAACAAGTCTATTGTTTGTGTGCAGTTATTTAACAAGCAGCTACTGATCAAGGATCCTAACCCAGGATGCAAGGTAGGGATGTAACAATACACTCAACTCACTGTTCGATACAATTTTCTCCAGATATTTTCTCCAGAATGAGCTGCAGACAAATGACTGAACAATATTCCTTTATTTCTACAAACCTGTCATTTCAACCATATACACTTTATAGTTAAACGAAACAACGTTTCACCGTGGATCAAGTGGTGTTACATTTTTAAAATATATGAAAACGACATTATATGAAAACGACATTCCAGAGAGGCTACATTTCGTTCACACATATTATAGACTTTACTTAAAGGGCAATTACTACTTAAAGTAGAGCATTTAACCGCAAACAAACTGGGAACTATATTCTCAGACAGGCTTGCTGCAAAGCAAATCATTCCACCCAAGTACTATATTCTTCCTCTTGAGAATATAGTTCCCGGTTTGTTTACAGTTAAAAGATGGCTGTGTCTCATGTTACGTTGTTTTTTGTACACGCTGTTACTCTACAAATCACAACATGTAAATAGGAACATGTTGGTGTTATTTTGTCACTTATTCGGAGCAGTAGGATTACTGGAACCATTCACCTGCAGGTTCTGTGCTGGCCTGATGCTGCTGGAGCCGCCAGACAGCCTTACAGCACGCACGGAGATGAGAAGGGTATGTATCGACTTGTCTAACTCTGGGGGTTACGGTGAATAAGCTAAATTCCCAATAAGTCGGCGTATCTTGGACCTTATTTTCACTAATCAACCCTCCAAGTATGGTATATCTGGGGTAATAAACACAGCAGTTTCAGATCACTCACTTATATATGTCATTAGGAAATGTTTTAAACAGCCAAAATGTGACAAAAATAATTATATTAAAAAAGTACCAAATTCAAAATTGTCTCAGTTTAATGCCGAATTTGCTGACACTGATTGGAGTGATGAGATGTCTGTGCAAAATCCCGATCATGTTTTGTCAAATTTTCATATAAGAGTTGAAACAATATGTAAAAAATGTACCACTACCTGTAAAATACATATTAGGCAAAATACAGTACCTTGGGTAACTCCAGACATTTTGCAGCTCTTAAAGAAGAAGGCCTCCTATCTGAAAACCTACAGATTATTAAAAACATTTGAGGCCAAGCTTAATTTTGTACAGCTCAGAAACAAGTGTAATTTTGAATTGTACAAAGCAAAACAAATTTATTTTGAAAATCAAATTAATCGAACGGCTTCAAATCCAAGAACATTATGGCAAACAATTAAAGGAGAACTCCGGGCAAGTTTTAGGTTAATCTTGATTGCTATATGTATATGAGTACTGCCGATAGCAAAAAAAAACGAGCCGAATCGCTGCTAGCAACACAGAGCTGCTGCAGCTAATGCCGTACCTATTTTTGAGGGGGGAATAAACTTCAAAATTTTGCCGCGAAAGCATGATGTCTTCTGGAGGACCTCCACCAGACCAGCAGGGCGCTTGTTGGATTGTTATCGGCCTCAGCAGGCGAGGGAGGCGGGGAGGAAGTAGAAGGATGCCGGTCAGGGCTGCTAGCCTGGCTAAGGAAACTACCACACAATTCGCCACTGCAGAGGCTCATATTCACCAACGACAGCACACAAAATGGATATATATGCTACAAATACACATGGAACTGCTGCGTGATGATTATTACCGGAGCCTGGCTGAACACTCTCACTCATCCCAGACGGCAGCTAGCAGCTAAGAGGGTAGGTGAATTTAAACAATGGCTAAGTTGCTAAATGCATCTTGTTGTCATGTAAGGCCCCTGTTCATGTTGCACAGACATTTTAATTGCATTTTGTGTCTGTTAAGAGGCACAAAGGCACTCTTTATCTTATGCCCCCATAACTGCCGTTTTAGCTGAGTGGGAGCTCTCGGCATTAGCTACAGCAGCTCCGTGTTGCTAGCACCGATTCGGCTTGTTTTTTTTTTGCTATCGGCAGTACTCATATACATATAGCAATCAAGATTAACGGAAAACTTGCCCGGAGTTCTCCTTTAAATCTATAACTGGTGAAAATAAAATTCTAAATAATAATAGTTTACAACTATCTATTAATGGTACTCTTCTCACTGATCATGATACAATTGCTAATTCTTTTAATGAGTATTTTATTGCATCTGTACAAGAATTATCTTCTAGTTTTACTGCTCCTTCATTTCTCACATCAGTATCAGTGGCATCTCAGCAATTCTCCTTTTCTGAAACTACACAAAATTATATAATTAATATTTTGTGTTCTTTGAACGCTTCCCATGCCTGTGGTGTAAATAATCTAAATATGATCTTTCTAAAAACTCATGCCAGTACTCTTATACCACTTTTTCATCACTTAGTTAATCTGTGTATTACACAATCAGTATTTCCTGCCATGTGGAAAATGGCCCAGATCACCCCGATTTTTCAGTCTGATGACCCAACCAATGTTTCCAACTACCGACCAATTGCAATTCTCCCAACTATCTCCAAGTTACTTGAAAAAGCATTATATAATCAACTAGTCAATTACCTTGAAGACAAGAATCGGCTCAGTGATCACCAGCATGGCTTTCGACCTATGCGGTCAACTATGTCGGCTCTGCTGCTTTTCTCTGAGGAGATACGTGCGTCTTTAAATAAGGGCCAGATTACTGGAGCTGTATACATAGATTTTCAAAAAGCTTTCGATACTGTTAATCATCAAATTTTATTAAATAAACTCCTTACTTTTCATTTGTCCTCCTCTACAATAGATATGTTTAGATCATATTTAAGTGATTGATCTCAGACTGTGAAAATCGGTTTAGTAACATCACAGCCACGAGTGTGTTCCACGGGAGTTCCACAGGGCATTATTTTAGGTCCTTTACTTTTCCTTATGTAAATTAATGATCTTCCTTATGTGTTTAATTTTTCTAGCTCTCTGTTATATGCTGATGACACTGTTATTTCTTTATTTATTTTTTTTCTGGCTCAAATATTGATACAATTAATCACAAACTTAACACCGATCTTCAGCATTTACATAACTGTATCTTGGAGTCTCTTTTGACTCACATCTCACTTATTGTATCCATGTCCGAACCCTAACCAGAAACTTAAACCAAAAGTTATTTGTTTATAGTAAAATTAGACCATATTTGCTGCTCTGTGTCTCAAAGACTTATCTTCATGCCATCATTATGTCCACTTTGTCGTATTGTTTACCTGTTTGGTCACTTACAACAAATGAGATTCTTGAACCAGTAATAAGACTCTATAACAAAGCCTATAAGCTACATGTTAGGCTTCCTGTACTGCACTATCTCTGTGTAATGCCTTGACATTTGAGAATTATAAATTAAGCCTTGGGATAAAACTGTATTATCAAATTTTAAATGGTCACACTGTAGCTGCTCTGTCTACGTTGGTTCCAAAACCCAGTTCAAGGTCCGAGCGCATCACGAGATCTGCTACAAATTTTAGATACTTTTGCCTTTACCGGCTTTTAGAAACTGTTATGGACAGAGATCTTTTTTCTATGTGCTCACTAAAGTCTGGAATGACATTCCACAGCACATCAGAACTTTAACGTCAATAACATCATTTAAATTAACATTTGCTCGCTTTTAATGGAGAGGTATACCTGCGACCATTAAGTCAGCTTTATGGCTTTGCCCTGTTGCTCATTCTCCTGGTCTGTGTGTTTGTGACTGTTCTGTCTAGGAGTTGGGGTTGTGTATGTGGTGTTTATGTTCTGCAGAGCAGGAACCTGCTGAAACACTGTTTTACACTGAGTCAGGCGGCCCGATTGTCTTTAATCTTTTCCTGTTTAATAAATAAAAAATGAAATGAAAATGAAATGTTCCTTAAAGACAGACAAGGGACAGGACAGACAACGGACAACAAAAGATAGGGCATAAGTAGACTTGTAACAGAGCACTGATTGAGGTAGTGTCGTGGAAGTTTCCTTTGCAGCAGGGGGAAGAGTTTTCAGAGTTTAGTAAAATGAAACAAATAAGATAGTCTGAGACTAAAACCAAGTTGGGTTTTTGTATTTTATTAAAAAAGATATTTGCAAATATAGGATCAACATGATTTCACTAAAGTCCGCAGCCCAGTGTGGAGTCAGTTTCTCAAATGAGTGAACAGAAACACCAGGCTTTTATGCATCTTCAGAGTGACAGCACACACGCACTTTGATTATTATGACGCTACAATTTTGACAGGCAATCTGATACACATGAAGACAATCAGAGGAATACAAGAGACATCTTGGAGCCATCTCACCTCCTCCTCCCTGTATGACTTTCACCCCCCAGTTACATCTTAACTGGCATGGGAAAACTAGAGATAGTTTTAGGGTGACCTTGTACCTTTATCGGTTCAGGCTAACAGTGCTCACATTACGTTCCAGACTGGATGTCTCACAAAGTTAGAATCAAAATCTGCATGTGGGAAATGAGATAAACTCTTTCAGCTTTTGTGAGAGAAGTAAAGTACGAATTAAACATAAAAATATAAGGAATTGTGCTTAAATGTAATTTTCCCATTACATTTTGTACTGAGAGATAACGTATAATGTATAGAGTTTCAACAGACTTAACTCTTATCAAAAGTGCAACTGAAATTCTATTTTATCTTAAATAACAAATGAAATAAAACATTCATCTTTACACATTTATATATATGCTCAAGCACAATAGTAGAGTAGAGGTACCTGTTACATTCCTCCGCTGCGTGATTGTGGTTTGCCATTGTTCTTCGCCTTGTTATTGTGTGTGTGAAGACTCGTCGTGTCTGATGTAAGACGAGAAGTTAATGAAGGTAACGTGAGAGACAAAAGGTGCAGCACCCGGCCATCTTCATTTTCCAACCACGTGAATTTAAGGCTCACAGCTCGAGTTACGTGTTATGAATAGTGTGTTGAGTGTATTGTTACATCCCTAAATAACACATTATTTCCCAAAACAAGTGAAATCTAAAGTAGATTACACCCTAGGACGTTTATAAACTGCATCGTGAGTCATTTTCTATCCCAAACGTATGTAATCTTTACACATTTATATTGATTTTTAACCGATTCACGATCAGGGTTGGGCATTGTTTGGATTTTTACGATTCCGCTTCCTAAACTGATTCTTGAAAAACTGAAAAATGACATCAAAGAAAGGCTCTCGAATCCTTGGCTGTGAATTACAGCCACGCTTTCGACTGCTTCGCTGTAGGCATTTTAAATGCGCTAAAAGCTAGCTAGCTAACGATAGACTAAAGCAAGTGTAATATGTTTACCAGCGATGATGTGCAGTGAATGGTTAATATGCTTTTACGTCCATTTTGGTGAGCCCAGAAGGGGTAGGTAGCTAACGGTAGACTACAGAGAAAGGGGGATATCTTTATGTCTGTTGCGCAGCGACAGAGGGAAGATATTTCAGTCGACTCATTAAGTGGAAACGTAATGAGGAACCGAAATTTGCGTTCTGATCCGGTCCGATTCCTACCCGTTGCGTAGTGGAACCCGGGTTTTAGTTCCTGTAGGGTCAAAGGTCAAAGGTCTGACCACTAAGAGACGTCTGCAGCTTCTTTACCAGATGATCTTCAACATCTGGACCAGACAGCTTATGTCCCACCTACATCAAGGACTCTGCACTTCAGACACATCACTGTAGGGCCATATAGGAGTCATTTACACACACATACTCATACACACATACATATACACACACACTCACACACACACACACACACACACCTACACACACATACACACACACACACACACACACACACACACACACACACACACACACACACACACACACATACTCACACTCACACACACACACACACACACACATACAACACACACACACACACACACACACACACACACACACACACCTACCGACACATACACACACACACACACACATACAACACACACACTCACACACACACACACACACACACACACCTACACACACATACTCACACACACACACACATACACACACATACACATATACACATATACACACACACACACACACACACACTCACACACACATACTCACAAACACACATTAATCCATTGACATTTTTGTGGTGTTTTCTATGTTTTTGTTGCTTATTCAGATATATTTTTGTCACTGTTTTGTTGCTGGTTTTTTTGGACAAAGTTTTTTTCAAAGTTTTTAGTTTTTAGCGCCTTTTCTGATATTTGAAGCGTTTTAATGTTGAGGGTTTTTTTCGACAATTTTTCCGAGGTTTTCGTTGCTTTATTTTGACGTTTTTGTCTCTTTTTTTTTGGTTTTCGTTGCTTTATTTTAACGTTTTTGTCTCTTTTTCGGATTTTTTTTTTCAATCTTGTTGTCGCTTTTCTCAATACATGCAGACATGTCTGGGGACCTCAGTTCAACCCCCCCAATGTTGAACCCAAAGTTACGCCGATGTGTAGGGCCGCAACTTATTATTATCGATGTCGCAGCAGGTTGTCATAATTAAAACCTAAAACCTTAAAGCCTAATCGCTTGGTCCATAAAATGTCAGAAAAATGTGGGAAAGTCCAAGCTGATGTCTTTAAATGTCTTGTCTGTCCAAAATCAAAAGATATTCAGCTGATATAAAACAAAATCCTCCATGACAAACATTCAAGTACAAATAAATTAAACATTAAATGAAATGCCTAATACACCAGTCTTATATAGAGGTCTAGTCAGGAATCAAAATGTGCAAGTTTTCATAAACAAGCTCCAATGTATTATATATGGGGAGTGGACGCAAATTTGCGTTTCCTAGGATGGCGAGGACATGACTCGCCCTACTCTTTCTCTGATTGGCTAGTAGCCTACTCGTTGCCTTTCTGCATGAGGAGTGTGATTGGTTTGGGTTAGTGGATGGTTAGCCAATCAGTGGCAGAGTACTGCGGAAACTTCACACAAGGGAGTTTTTGCCTTAAGTAATATCTTTCAGGAAGCCATTACCCATCTGGCTGCACACCGCCGCTTCAGAAATCAAATAATCAACATGTATAGATTGGTAATGTGTGGCCAGTGATGGTATATGTGTGATTTAGGAGTGAGAACAACAGCCAACCCTCACAGCCTAAGAAATAGTTGTACCTGAGAGATCAAAATCAGGGCTGTGATTGCTGATCCAGTGAGGAAGTGTCGCTGTGAGTCATAGTGCAAAGGTTTTTACTTTTGCTTTACATCCCTGGCTTTTTTCTTACTGGATTACTGGACGTAAAAACATCCAGGTGGTTTTGCAGGTGAGTCTTAAGCGTGATTTATGGTTCGACGGAGGCTCCACGCAGAGCTTTCGCCGTAGCCGAAGTTTATACTGTGTGTGTGTGTGTGTGTGTGTGTGTGTGTGTGTGTGTGTGTGTGTGTGTGTGTGTGTGTGTGTGTGTGTGTGTGTGACAGTTTTCCAGCTGATTCCAGCAGCCTTCAGGCTGAAGAGGAAGTCACAGAAACACTGTGGTCCGATTCCGATTTAATAAAATGTTATCAGACCCATAAATCAGCTCCTACACAGTCTCCAGTTGTTTTAATTATGACAACCTGCTGTACCAAGTGCATGCTGGGAAACGCCGGCCTCTCAGCTGATCGAACAGCTTATTGGTTCAGAATCGATTCAACATGATAATGACGTTTTATATAAACTTTTTATTGATTTTGAATCGGAGGGATTTTAACTGCGATTTGTCTGATTTAACAGCTTATTTTGTACAGAACACGTGTTGTGAGGCTGATAGTTACGTTTAGAAGTCAGAGAGACTAAATCTGTTCAGATTACAGATCATCTACAGTCAGATCTGCCTCATCTCGAACAAGCCTAATAGCTCCAAAAGAGAGCACACTCGCTTGATGGGCGTTGCTGGGCGTGCAAAAGTAAATAGAAATTCTCTGGTGCTGCCTTCAAGCACGTCCCCGTCTGTTTACTTTGTGGATAGACCCATAGATATACAGTACAGGCCAAAAGTTTGGGCACACCTTCTCATTCAATGCGTTTCCTTTTTATTTTCATGACTATTTACATTGTAGATTGTCACTGAAGGCATCAAAACTATGAATGAACACATGTGGAATTATATACTTAACAAAAAAGTGTTAAATAACTGAAAACATGTCTTATATTTTAGATTCTTCAAAGTAGCCACCCTTTGCTTTTTTTGATAACTCTGCAAACCCTTGGTGTTCTCTCAATGAGCTTCATGAGGTAGTCACCTGAAATGGTTTTACCTTCACAGGTGTGCTTTGTCAGGGTTCATTAGTGGAATTATTTCCCTTATTAATAAAAAAAGCAAAGGGTGGCTACTTTGAAGAATCTAAAATATAAGACAAGTTTTCAGTTATTTCACACTTTTTTGTTAAGTACATAATTCCATATGTGTTCATTCATAGTTGTGATGCCTTCAGTGAGAATCTACAATGTAAATAGTCATGAAAATAAAAAGGAAACTTTTGACCTGTACTGTATGAATGATGAAATATTATGATTAAACGTTGACATGGTGACCCTTCTGTATCAATAGTAGCATGCTATTGCCTAGTATCTGCAAGAGGTCTTACAAGTCACTTCAGAGGTATTGCCAAGTCACAAGAACGATGTTTTAGGATTTAAAAGTATTTATTTCTCGATAGGGGTAACAAAATATATGAGATAAAAAGCCAAACATATCAGATATATACAGAAATACGATGTTCTGACCTCTTGAATGATTTTATTCGACTCAAGCAACCAACGTACACATCTCACGCTGCCCTCACGCTGCCTTCACTCCGATTGGCTGTCGCTTTGTCGCATCATTCAGCGTTTGCATAAAATAGACTTCTTGTCTATTTCGGCCCTGCCTTGCTCGTGGCAGCGGCAAGCTCTTGTCGCTTGTCGCTGGCAAATGGCCACTCCCATTGAAAATGAATGGCAGCCTGCCGCTTTTTCGCTGTCTCCTGTAGCTAATGTGACTGATAGGGTTGGGCATCGAGAACTGATTGGAATCGGTTCAAAAATTACGATTCCAGTGGAATAGTTTCTTTATTGGAATCGTTTGGATGATTTGGTTTCAAATCTGATCATGGGTTCCCAATTTAACATGCGCAAGTTTTGGTTTCTGTAGCAGCCAGGCGCTTGTTGGGTTGAATTCTTGGAGCACAGTAAGCAATGCTCTAGTGTGGCTTTATTTTACATTGAAAAAGCTGTAAAACTGCAAACCACCTTTTGAATCAAAATAAAACTTTCGTCGTATTTGTGAAATAAGCATGTGACCCGTTTCAACTCCACCACTCAAAGAATCAGAATCGTTAAAATCTAAACGATGCCCAACCCTAGTGACTGAGGGGTGAGACTCTGGAGTCGCTACTCTAGAATGCCGACTCTAGATTCATAAGCTTAATTCATTTAAAAAATACCCCAAAATGTCCATTATGAGTTCTTTTAGCAAAAGTGGAGCAATTAAAATTGTGTCCAACTGACATATAACGTTAACATAGAGAATAGTCATATTATATGTTTATATAAGGGTGTTTATTGTGTAAATATGTTTAATTTATGACTATTATTATAAGTAATTCTATTTTTTCTGTTTCTTATACTTAATGTATATTTTTTCCATCCAGAACAGTTTGGAGCGCTCTCGTTCTTACACCACAGGCCGCCTACGTTGTCGTCGGGCATTTACGTGCATCTGCATCATGAAAGCAATTTGTTGATACCGTTGTTATTTTCTTATTATAGCTCGATAAGTCGCTATCAGCTGGCACATAAATACGGTGGCAAACAGGGGCAAACGCACTGCAAATTAATGAAACACAACACAACCAAATACACAACCGTGCTGCAAATACGGGAAAAAAAAAAAGCCCAAAATCCCCGAAAAACAAATGTAACAAAAAAAAAACACTCCATCCAGATTACACAGTGGAACTTCTCCAGGCCTCTAGGTACATTTGCAAGAAAATATAGCAAATTGTAGGAGAAAATCTGAAAAAGTTAATATCATTTTGGTATCATAAATATGTTTGTTTTTTTTAATATGTATCCTGTTATACTTTGCCCTCCAGCAGCAAAGGAGACGCCTCCCCATCACACAGATTCAGACTCCACTTTCCTGTGCGGAGATGCCTCTGTTTCGGGCTTCGAGTGACCGTGGGGGGGCGAAGGCTCGGCCCGGGCAGAGGAGGACGAGGAGTAGGGAGTGGAGGAAGACGGATGAAGATGTCTCCGTCCTGCCGTTGACACGGCTGTGTCTGCTGAGCCTCGCAGACAACATGACGGAGGTGTGGGCCAAGGACTACGCCGATAACTACCTGGACCGTTATTCATTCAGATACATCATGGGGCCTTTCAGCCTACTGCGTGAGTGTGAGACAATTTCGATACCTCAGTTTCTATGCCGGTTCATTAACGATACTTTTTTTCGATACCATATGTTTTAAAATCCATTTCAACATCAACAAAAATACATTAATCACAACTTTTATTTTCCACCTTAATTGTGAAACAAAACAAGTTATCAAAATTTAAAAAAAATCTGGTAACACTGCTCACTCAGAGTAACATTAATAACACTGGTTGTGCTTTTGGATAGGGGGGCACCAGTCAGATACTCAGGGATGGTTTCAATCCCAACTTTAAACGTTAACAAAAAAAGAGAAACCTTTTTGCCACAACATGAACATATAAATAATAAATAAATTGCGTACAGGCTAATATTGAACTAACTAAAATGCAAAGGACTGTAAACAACAAGGACTTTTTAGTGCAAACTGCATAATGACACAAACTTTTAACAATAAACTTGGTGACTGCCTTGTTGTCAACATTGAACTAATGGAGAACTAAGTGCAAAGGAATGTCATTGAATTGCCTTGTTGCTGAAAGGTGCTGTAGAAGTAAAGTTGCCTTGTTGCTGAAAGGTGCTGTAGAAGTAAAGTTGCCTTGTTGCTGAAAGGTGCTGTAGAAGTAAAGTTGCCTTGTTGCTGAAAGGTGCTGTAGAAATAAAGTTGCCTTGTTGCTGAAAGGTGCTGTAGAAATAAAGTTGCCTTGTTGCTGAAAAGTGCTGTAGAAGTAAAGTTGCTGAAAGGTGCTGTAGAAGTAAAGTTGCCTTGTTGCTGAAAGGTGCTGTAGAAGTAAAGTTGCCTTGTTGCTGAAAGGTGCTGTAGAAGTAAAGTTGCCTTGTTGCTGAAAGGTGCTGTAGAAGTAAAGTTGCCTTGTTGCTGTAAGGTGCTGTAGAAGTAAAGTTGCCTTGTTGCTGAAAGGTGCTGTAGAAATAAAGTTGCCTTGTTGCTAAAAGGTGCTGTAGAAGTAAAGTTGCCTTGTTGCTGAAAGGTGCTGTAGAAGTAAAGTGGCCTTGTTGCTGAAAGGTGCTGTAGAAGTAAAGTTGCCTTGTTGCTGAAAGGTGCTGTAGAAATAAAGTTGCCTTGTTGCTGAAAGGTGCTGTGGAAATAAAGTTGCCTTGTTGCTGAAAGGTGCTGTAGAAGTAAAGTTGCCTTGTTGCTGAAAGGTGCTGTAGAAGTAAAGTTGCCTTGTTGCTGAAAGGTGCTGTAGAAATAAAGTTGCCTTGTTGCTGAAAGGTGCTGTAGAAGTAAAGTTGCTGAAAGGTGCTGTAGAAGTAAAGTTGCCTTGTTGCTGAAAGGTGCTGTAGAAGTAAAGTTGCCTTGTTGCTGAAAGGTGCTGTAGAAGTAAAGTTGCCTTGTTGCTGAAAGGTCTGTAAAAGTAAAGTTGCCTTGTTGCTGTAAGGTGCTGTAGAAGTAAAGTTGCCTTGTTGCTGAAAGGTGCTGTAGAAATAAAGTTGCCTTGTTGCTAAAAGGTGCTGTAGAAGTAAAGTTGCCTTGTTGCTGAAAGGTGCTGTAGAAGTAAAGTTGCCTTGTTGCTGAAAGGTGCTGTAGAAGTAAAGTTGCCTTGTTGCTGAAAGGTGCTGTAAAAATAAAGTTGCCTTGTTGCTGAAAGGTGCTGTGGAAATAAAGTTGCCTTGTTGCTGAAAGGTGCTGTAGAAATAAAGTTGCCTTGTTGCTGAAAGGTGCTGTAGAAGTAAAGTTGCCTTGTTGCTGAAAGGTGCTGTAGAAGTAAAGTTGCCTTGTTGCTGAAAGGTGCTGTAGAAGTAAAGTTGCCTTGTTGCTGAAAGGTGCTGTAGAAATAAAGTTGCCTTGTTGCTGAAAGGTGATGTAGAAGTAAAGTTGCTGAAAGGTGCTATAGAAGTAAAGTTGCCTTGTTGCTGAAAGGTGCTGTAGAAATAAAGTTGCCTTGTTGCTGAAAGGTGCTGTAGAAGTAAAGTTGCCTTGTTGCTGAAAGGTGCTGTAGAAGTAAAGTTGCCTTGTTGCTGAAAGGTGCTGTAGAAGTAAAGTTGCCTTGTTGCTGAAAGGTGCTGTAGAAATAAAGTTGCCTTGTTGCTGAAAGGTGATGTAGAAGTAAAGTTGCTGAAAGGTGCTATAGAAGTAAAGTTGCCTTGTTGCTGAAAGGTGCTGTAGAAGTAAAGTTGCCTTGTTGCTGAAAGGTGCTGTAGAAATAAAGTTGCCTTGTTGCTGAAGGGTTCTGTAGAAGTAAAGTTGCTGAAAGGTGCTATAGAGGTAAAGTTGCCTTGTTGCTGAAAGGTGCTGTAGAAGTAAAGTTGCCTTGTTGCTGAAAGGTGCTGTAGAAGTAAAGTTGCCTTGTTGCTGAAAGGTGCTGTAGAAATAAAGTTGCCTTGTTGCTGAAAGGTGATGTAGAAGTAAAGTTGACTTGTTGCTGAAAGGTGCTGTAGAAATAAAGTTGCCTTGTTGCTGAAAGGTGCTGTAGAAATAAAGTTGCCTTGTTGCTGAAAGGTGATGTAGAAGTAAAGTTGACTTGTTGCTGAAAGGTGCTGTAGAAGTAAAGTTGCCTTGTTGCTGAAAGGTGCTGTAGAAATAAAGTTGCCTTGTTGCTGAAAGATGATGTAGAAGTAAAGTTGACTTGTTGCTGAAAGGTGCTGTAGAAATAAAGTTGCCTTGTTGCTGAAAGGTGCTGTAGAAGTAAAGTTGCCTTGTTGCTGAAAGGTGCTATAGAAGTAAAGTTGCCTTGTTGCTGAAAGGTGATGTAGAAGTAAAGTTGCTGAAAGGTGCTATAGAAGTAAAGTTGCCTTGTTGCTGAAAGGTGCTGTAGAAGTAAAGTTGCTGAAAGGTGCTATAGAATTAAAGTTGCCTTGTTGCTGAAAGGTGCTGTAGAAGTAAAGTTGCCTTGTTGCTGAAAGGTGCTGTAAAAGTAAAGTTGCCTTGTTGCTGAAAGGTGCTGTAGAAAGTAAAGTTGCCTTGTTGCTGTAAGGTGCTGTAGAAAGTAAAGTTGCCTTGTTGCTGAAAGGTGCTGTAGAAATAAAGTTGCCTTGTTGCTGTAAGGTGCTGTAGAAGTAAAGTTGCCTTGTTGCTGAAAGGTGCTGTAGAAGTAAAGTTGCCTTGTTGCTGAAAGGTGCTGTAGAAAGTAAAGTTGCCTTGTTGCTGAAAGGTGCTGTAGAAATAAAGTTGCCTTGTTGCTGTAAGGTGCTGTAGAAGTAAAGTTGCCTTGTTGCTGAAAGGTGCTGTAGAAATAAAGTTGCCTTGTTGCTGAAAGGTGCTGTAGAAGTAAAGTTGCCTTGTTGCTGAAAGGTGCTGTAGAAGTAAAGTTGCCTTGTTGCTGAAAGGTGCTATAGAAGTAAAGTTGCCTTGTTGCTGAAAGGTGCTGTAGAAGTAAAGTTGCCTTGTTGCTGAAAGGTGCTGTAGAAATAAAGTTGCCTTGTTGCTGAAAGGTGATGTAGAAGTAAAGTTGCTGAAAGGTGCTATAGAAGTAAAGTTGCCTTGTTGCTGAAAGATGCTGTAGAAGTAAAGTTGCCTTGTTGCTGAAAGGTGCTGTAGAAGTAAAGTTGCCTTGTTGCTGAAAGGTGCTGTAGAAGTAAAGTTGCCTTGTTGCTGAAAGGTGCTGTAGAAATAAAGTTGCCTTGTTGCTGAAAGGTGATGTAGAAGTAAAGTTGCTGAAAGGTGCTATAGAAGTAAAGTTGCCTTGTTGCTGAAAGGTGCTGTAGAAGTAAAGTTGCCTTGTTGCTGAAAGGTGCTGTAGAAGTAAAGTTGCTGAAAGGTGCTATAGAAGTAAAGTTGCCTTGTTGCTGAAAGGTGCTGTAGAAATAAAGTTGCCTTGTTGCTGAACGGTGCTGTAGAAGTAAAGTTGCCTTGTTGCTGAAAGGTGCTGTAGAAATAAAGTTGCGTTGTTGCTGAAAGGTGATGTAGAAGTAAAGTTGACTTGTTGCTGAAAGGTGCTGTAGAAGTAAAGTTGCCTTGTTGCTGAAAGGTACTGTAGAAGTAAAGTTGCCTTGTTGCTGAAAGGTGCTGTAGAAATAAAGTTGCCTTGTTGCTGAAAGGTGATGTAGAAGTAAAGTTGCTGAAAGGTGCTATAGAAGTAAAGTTGCCTTGTTGCTGAAAGGTGCTGTAGAAGTAAAGTTGCCTTGTTGCTGAAAGGTGCTGTAGAAATAAAGTTGCCTTGTTGCTGAAGGGTTCTGTAGAAGTAAAGTTGCCTTGTTGCTGAAAGGTGCTGTAGAAATAAAGTTGCCTTGTTGCTGAAAGGTGCTATAGAAGTAAAGTTGCCTTGTTGCTGAAAGGTGCTGTAGAAGTAAAGTTGCCTTGTTGCTGAAAGGTGCTGTAGAAATAAAGTTGCCTTGTTGCTGAAAGGTGATGTAGAAGTAAAGTTGACTTGTTGCTGAAAGGTGCTGTAGAAGTAAAGTTGCCTTGTTGCTGAAAGGTGCTGTAGAAATAAAGTTGCCTTGCTGCTGAAAGGTGATGTAGAAGTAAAGTTGACTTGTTGCTGAAAGGTGCTGTAGAAGTAAAGTTGCCTTGTTGCTGAAAGGTGCTGTATAAGTAAAGTTGCCTTGTTGCTGAAAGGTGCTGTAGAAATAAAGTTGCCTTGTTGCTGAAAGGTGATGTAGAAGTAAAGTTGACTTGTTGCTGAAAGGTGCTGTATAAATAAAGTTGCCTTGTTGCTGAAAGGTGCTGTAGAAGTAAAGTTGCCTTGTTGCTGAAAGGTGCTATAGAAGTAAAGTTGCCTTGTTGCTGAAAGGTGATGTAGAAGTAAAGTTGCTGAAAGGTGCTATAGAAGTAAAGTTGCCTTGTTGCTGAAAGGTGCTGTAGAAGTAAAGTTGCCTTGTTGCTGAAAGGTGCTGTAGAAGTAAAGTTGCTGAAAGGTGCTATAGAATTAAAGTTGCCTTGTTGCTGAAAGGTGCTGTAGAAGTAAAGTTGCCTTGTTGCTGAAAGGTGCTGTAGAAGTAAAGTTGCCTTGTTGCTGAAAGGTGTTATAGAAGTAAAGTTGCCTTGTTGCTGAAAGGTGATGTAGAAGTAAAGTTGCTGAAAGGTGCTATAGAAGTAAAGTTGCCTTGTTGCTGAAAGGTGCTGTAGAAGTAAAGTTGCCTTGTTGCTGAAAGGTGCTGTAGAAGTAAAGTTGCTGAAAGGTGCTATAGAATTAAAGTTGCCTTGTTGCTGAAAGGTGCTGTAGAAGTAAAGTTGCCTTGTTGCTGAAAGGTGCTGTAGAAGTAAAGTTGCCTTGTTGCTGAAAGGTGCTGTAGAAATAAAGTTGCCTTGTTGCTGTAAGGTGCTGTAGAAGTAAAGTTGCCTTGTTGCTGAAAGGTGCTGTAGAAATAAAGTTGCCTTGTTGCTGAAAGGTGATGTAGAAGTAAAGTTGACTTGTTGCTGAAAGGTGCTGTAGAAGTAAAGTTGCCTTGTTGCTGAAAGGTGCTGTAGAAGTAAAGTTGCCTTGTTGCTGAAAGGTGCTATAGAAGTAAAGTTGCCTTGTTGCTGAAAGGTGCTGTAGAAAGTAAAGTTGCCTTGTTGCTGAAAGGTGCTGTAGAAATAAAGTTGCCTTGTTGCTGAAAGGTGATGTAGAAGTAAAGTTGCTGAAAGGTGCTATAGAAGTAAAGTTGCCTTGTTGCTGAAAGGTGCTGTAGAAGTAAAGTTGCCTTGTTGCTGAAAGGTGCTATAGAAGTAAAGTTGCCTTGTTGCTGAAAGGTGCTGTAGAAGTAAAGTTGCCTTGTTGCTGAAAGGTGCTGTAGAAATAAAGTTGCCTTGTTGCTGAAAGGTGATGTAGAAGTAAAGTTGCTGAAAGGTGCTATAGAAGTAAAGTTGCCTTGTTGCTGAAAGGTGCTGTAGAAGTAAAGTTGCCTTGTTGCTGAAAGGTGCTGTAGAAGTAAAGTTGCTGAAAGGTGCTATAGAAGTAAAGTTGCCTTGTTGCTGAAAGGTGCTGTAGAAATAAAGTTGCCTTGTTGCTGAAACGGTGCTGTAGAAGTAAAGTTGCCTTGTTGCTGAAAGGTGCTGTAGAAATAAAGTTGCGTTGTTGCTGAAAGGTGCTGTAGAAATAAAGTTGCCTTGTTGCTGAAAGGTGATGTAGAAGTAAAGTTGACTTGTTGGTGAAAGGTGCTGTAGAAGTAAAGTTGCCTTGTTGCTGAAAGGTGCTGTAGAAGTAAAGTTGCCTTGTTGCTGAAAGGTGCTGTAGAAATAAAGTTGCCTTGTTGCTGAAAGGTGATGTAGAAGTAAAGTTGACTTGTTGCTGAAAGGTGCTGTAGAAATAAAGTTGCCTTGTTGCTGAAAGGTGCTGTAGAAGTAAAGTTGCCTTGTTGCTGAAAGGTGCTATAGAAGTAAAGTTGCCTTGTTGCTGAAAGGTGATGTAGAAGTAAAGTTGCTGAAAGGTGCTATAGAAGTAAAGTTGCCTTGTTGCTGAAAGGTGCTGTAGAAGTAAAGTTGCCTTGTTGCTGAAAGGTGCTGTAGAAGTAAAGTTGCTGAAAGGTGCTATAGAATTAAAGTTGCCTTGTTGCTGAAAGGTGCTGTAGAAGTAAAGTTGCCTTGTTGCTGAAAGGTGCTGTAGAAGTAAAGTTGCCTTGTTGCTGAAAGGTGCTGTAGAAATAAAGTTGCCTTGTTGCTGTAAGGTGCTGTAGAAGTAAAGTTGCCTTGTTGCTGAATGGTGCTGTAGAAATAAAGTTGCCTTGTTGCTGAAAGGTGATGTAGAAGTAAAGTTGACTTGTTGCTGAAAGGTGCTGTAGAATTAAAGTTGCCTTGTTGCTGAAAGGTGCTGTAGAAGTAAAGTTGCCTTGTTGCTGAAAGGTGCTATAGAAGTAAAGTTGCCTTGTTGCTGAAAGGTGCTGTAGAAGTAAAGTTGCCTTGTTGCTGAAAGGTGCTGTAGAAATAAAGTTGCCTTGTTGCTGAAAGGTGATGTAGAAGTAAAGTTGCTGAAAGGTGCTATAGAAGTAAAGTTGCCTTGTTGCTGAAAGGTGCTGTAGAAGTAAAGTTGCCTTGTTGCTGAAAGGTGCTATAGAAGTAAAGTTGCCTTGTTGCTGAAAGGTGCTGTAGAAGTAAAGTTGCCTTGTTGCTGAAAGGTGCTGTAGAAATAAAGTTGCCTTGTTGCTGAAAGGTGATGTAGAAGTAAAGTTGCTGAAAGGTGCTATAGAAGTAAAGTTGCCTTGTTGCTGAAAGGTGCTGTAGAAGTAAAGTTGCCTTGTTGCTGAAAGGTGCTGTAGAAGTAAAGTTGCTGAAAGGTGCTATAGAAGTAAAGTTGCCTTGTTGCTGAAAGGTGCTGTAGAAATAAAGTTGCCTTGTTGCTGAACGGTGCTGTAGAAGTAAAGTTGCCTTGTTGCTGAAAGGTGCTGTAGAAATAAAGTTGCCTTGTTGCTGAAAGGTGCTGTAGAAGTAAAGTTGCTGAAAGGTGCTATAGAAGTAAAGTTGCCTTGTTGCTGAAAGGTGCTGTAGAAATAAAGTTGCCTTGTTGCTGAACGGTGCTGTAGAAGTAAAGTTGCCTTGTTGCTGAAAGGTGCTGTAGAAATAAAGTTGCGTTGTTGCTGAAAGGTGATGTAGAAGTAAAGTTTACTTGTTGCTGAAAGGTGCTGTAGAAGTAAAGTTGCCTTGTTGCTGAAAGGTACTGTAGAAGTAAAGTTGCCTTGTTGCTGAAAGGTTCTGTAGAAATAAAGTTGCCTTGTTGCTGAAAGGTGATGTAGAAGTAAAGTTGCTGAAAGGTGCTATAGAAGTAAAGTTGCCTTGTTGCTGAAAGGTGCTGTAGAAGTAAAGTTGCCTTGTTGCTCAAAGGTGCTGTAGAAATAAAGTTGCCTTGTTGCTGAAGGGTTCTGTAGAAGTTAAGTTGCTGAAAGGTGCTATAGAGGTAAAGTTGCCTTGTTGCTGAAAGGTGCTGTAGAAGTAAAGTTGCCTTGTTGCTGAAAGGTGCTGTAGAAGTAAAGTTGCCTTGTTGCTGAAAGGTGCTGTAGAAATAAAGTTGCCTTGTTGCTCAAAGGTGATGTAGAAGTAAAGTTGACTTGTTGCTGAAAGGTGCTGTAGAAGTAAAGTTGCCTTGTTGCTGAAAGGTGCTGTAGAAATAAAGTTGCCTTGTTGCTGAAAGGTGATGTAGAAGTAAAGTTGACTTGTTGCTGAAGGGTTCTGTAGAAGTAAAGTTGCCTTGTTGCTGAAGGGTTCTGTAGAAATAAAGTTGCCTTGTTGCTGAAAGGTGCTGTAGGTGCTGTTCATCTCACTTCAATTTTATTGGTGCAAAATGTGATTGTCAAGCAGACAAACTGACCAACACATACATCATAAAAGATCGATACTTGGCGTCTGTGTATCGATACAGTATTACCACGAAAAATATTGCGATACTATGCTGTATCGATTTTTCCCCCCACCCCTAATTAATAGTCGACTTGGAAGAAAGCAAATGTTTTGACAATAAACTACATCAACACAACAGCATGTGGAGTTAAACTGGCCGGGCCCAGTAACCTCTGAATAGTTCTCCTTGTTGTTAAATTGCAATGTGAGCGGCAGTCAGTCGGCAGGATAATTTAAAAGGCAGCTGTGACTACATTGTGTGTCTGCCCTATTTCTGATTAGGGGTTGGGGAAAAAAATCGATACAGCGTAGTATCGCGATATTTTTCGTGGCAATACTGTATCCTAGGGCTGCCACCTCTTAGTCGATTAGTCGACTAATCGGTCGTTTTGTTCTTAGTCGACTAAGATTTCTTTAGTCCATTAGTCATTTTTTATGCTTATTCATGCTTAATTACTCATTTCCAAGAAACTTCTGAGCACATTTATGGTAAACACAAGATTTAAAGTGGTGCTTTTGCAGGATTAATTGTGGAGAAACTCAGTTTTACAGATGGTTAATTAACTACATTTATATTGTGCTTTTCTAGTCTTAACCACCTCTCAAAGCGCACAGCTCTGTCAATTAAATCAACTAATCGATTAGTCGACTAAATCCTATAAGTGTTAGTCGACTAAGAATTTCTTTAGTCGATGACAGCCCTACTGTATCGATACACAGACGCCAAGTATCGATCTTTTATGATATATGTGTTGGTCAGTTTGTCTGCTTGAAAATCACATTTTGCACCAATAAAATTGAAGTGAGATGAACAGACGGAGAAATTTATCTTTTTAGATACAACAGATGTTGACAAAACCGTCCTTTCGGGAGATCATTTGAAATTGGGAAAACTCTTAAGTTGGAAAAAAGGTAATACATTGCAATATATCGTAGAATATTGCAATATGTTTAAAATTGCAATAGTATCGTATTGTGACATAAGTATCGGGATGATATCGTATCGTGAGGCCTCTGGTGATTCCCACCCCTATTTCTGATACCGTGGCGGGCCGCCACTACAAAACCAACATAGAGGAAACACTGGTGTGATTGATCACTTCTGACCCTGCTGCTACGTCTCTCCGTCTGTCCGTCTGTCTCCCTTTCTCTCCGTTATTGTCCATGTAGCGTCTGCGCTGGTGGAGGAGCTCACGCGGCTGCTGTGCAGCAGAAAGCAGATGTCCCGGGCAGCTCTGCACCTCCTGCTGGTCCCCCAACTCCGTGTCCTGTCTCTGGGGAAGTGTCCCGGTCTGGTCACCTCCGCTCTCTGTGCCCACATCACTGCACGTTGCCAGGTCAGATATACCGTATTTTTCAGACTATAAGTCGCTCCGGAGAATAAGTCGCATCAGTCAAAAAATGCGTCATGAAGAGGAAAAAAACATATATAAGTCGCACCGGACTATAACTTGCATTTATTTAGAATATAAATACAAGAGTTATTCAACTACACAATAGCACACAGAACAATACGCTGAATTGGGTAGGTGTCCGGTATGTTAACGTAACACATTAACAGTTATTGAACTATACAATAGCACCCAGAACAACTAGCTACCAGGGCGTGGAGCATGGAGGTATTAAAAGGTGTGGAGACGTAGCTGCACCGTTAACGAGCCCCTCCAGACTCGTTCCTCCAGCTCTGGCCGTCTTGCTTTCAGCTCGCGATTAGCCGATTAGCTTTCTCTGATTTCTTCATTGCAGTAAGAGTCACCTTTTCACCAGTCTCCCTCATAAGTCAGCGTGTTCCTTTAATGTCTTTTATGTTTCCTCCTTTCTGTCCCAGGGTCTGTGGAGTCTGGACCTGTCTGGAGCCCAGCAGCTGCCCTCCAAGCTGCTGTCTGAAACGCTGAGCTGTCTCCCTGCCCTGCGCTCGCTCTCCCTCGCCGGTACACCGTGTGACCGATGTGTAATCACAACAATTGCCCAGCGCTGTCGTTTGCTGCGCCATCTGGACGTATCTCGCTGTCCCTCCCTCTCCCCTGCTGCGCTCCTTCCTCTCGGAGGCGGGGCTCCCTCTCCGGTGTCCACGTCAGCTCCACCTCTGGATTCCTCTTCTCGCTCTTCAGCGCTGCCTGCCCTGCCGCTCCGCAGCCTGCTGGCTCTGGGTATCGGGTTTGGGGAAGAAGAGGGAGACACTGTGGCGGCAGCGGCCCACCTGCTGCTCTCCCTGCCCGGCCTGGAGACGGTGGAGCTGGAGGGCCTGGCGCAGGCCTGCCGAATCCTCCAGCACGGACGCTTCGGACACACGGACCAGTTCAGCGACAGAGAGAGGGTTCCCCGGCTGGGGGAGGTGTGGAGGGAGTGGAGGCGCAGGCAGGGCTCGGACAGCTCGAGGGACAAGAGAGCAGGGGCAGAGGATGAGGATGAAGAAGAGGAGGAAGACGAGGAGGAGGAGGGGAGGATGTTGTTGAATGGTTGTGAGACTGAGGGAGACGCGAGTAGAGAAGAAGGGTTTGAAAGTTGTTCTCAGAACCGAGCGGAGGAAAACCCGCAAGGCAGAGTCTCGGGCCTGATCCTGCGCCTGAAGGACATCAAGGGCTTATCTCTGGAGTCTCTGGACAGTTTAAGTCGTGCGTGTCCAAACGTTTACTCCGTATCCGTGAACGTCGAGGAGGACGCAGACGCCAGAGGAGGGAGCCGGGGCTCTCTGCTGGCCACGGGCCTCTCGGCGTGGGCCGGCCAGCTGCGGAGCCTCTCCGTGAACTTCCCCGGCGCTCTGCTGGATGTACTTCCCGCCGTGGGCGTGGCAGGATCCTCTTTGGTCTCTCTCGCGCTGCAGGGGGTGAAAACCAGCCCGCGCACGCCTCTGCTGGAGGCCATCGAGGCGTGTCCCAGACTCAGAGACCTGCTCATCTCCGCCGAGCCTCCAGCCACTGGCCCACAGGACGAAGAAGACGAGGACGATCAGCGCGACGATGATCGGGATCTTCCTCGGCTGCCTAACCTCTGCTCTCTCACGCTCCAGTAAGGCCATGGTCACAATCGGGAGTCTTTTTTTGGGGAGTGTGCCTATGTTCCCACATTTCTAAGAATTATTTTTTTCACTGAAAATTAGGCCCTATGTTCCCTGATACTGTAGAAGAAAATCAATCAAAACCTCAGAAAATACTTATAAAGTAAACGATCTCACTGAAGGCATCAAAACTATGAATGAACACATATGGAATTATGTACTTAACAAAAAAGTGTGAAATTTTCACAATTGTTCACACCAACATGACAATAAAAGGTAAAGTCTCCAGGTTATTATTCACTTCTTAAAGTCTTTCAGGCCAGAATGTTGTGAACTGTTTTCTGCACGCCTGGCTCACACAACAAACATTAATATATATATATATATATATATATATATATATATATATATATATATATATATATACATATATATATATATATACATACATATACACACAGTACAGGCCAAAAGTTTGGACACACCTTCTCTTTCAATGTGTTTCTTTATTTTCATGACTATTTACATTGTAGATTCTCACTGAAGGCATCAAAACTATGAATGAACACATATGGAATTATGTACTTAACAAAAAAGTGTGAAATAACTGAAAACATGTCTTATATTTTAGATTCTTCAAAGTAGCCACCCTTTGCTTTTTTATTAATAAGGGAAATAATTCCACTAATGAACCCTGACAAAGCACACCTGTGAAGGTAAAACCATTTCAGGTGACTACCTCATGAAGCTCATTGAGAGAACACCAAGGGTTTGCAGAGTTATCAAAAAAAAGCAAAGGGTGGCTACTTTGAAGAATCTAAAATATAAGACATGTTTTCAGTTATTTCACACTTTTTTGTTAAGTACATAATTCCATATGTGTTCATTCATAGTTTTGATGCCTTCAGTGAGAATCTACAATGTAAATAGTCATGAATATAAAAAGGAAACACATTGAATGAGAAGGTGTTTCCAAACTTTTGGCCTGTACTGTAGATATACCAACTACAATACATTAGACTATACCACTGCAAGAAAGGACCCAGAGGGTGAACACAGGAATATTCAGACAGACCGTATAAGAAAAGTGTTTTTTTAACATTAAAGGATGTAAACATGTTCTAGTAGAAGCCCAAAATGCAAGTATGAACCTGAAAATGATCATGATATGAGACCTTTTAAATTAATCTTCTTGTCTGTCTTCTTTGTGTCTCTTCTTCTCTGGAGTTTCTCCTACGAGCACAGCCAGATGAAGCCCGTCGTGTCCTGGATGTCCCTGAAGAGGGCGCTCCGGTGTCTCCTGACTGGCTCTCCTCTGCTGGAGAAGCTGTCGCTGGTCTCCCTGCCCTGCCCTCTGGACTGCGTTTTAAAAGACGCGCTACGCACGTCGGACTCGGATGCGCATCTCCTCGCAGATTCCGCCGACTCGCCTCGCGTGCCGCTCGGACGTCTTCGAGACGTCGAGCTGCCGCGGACGGATGTGACGATGGTTACGGTGAAGAGCGTAATGCAGCGGAGCAGGAGACTCAGATACGTGGATGTGAATAACTGCTGGAAAATCAGTCTGGTGGAGTGGACGGACTGCAAGACGTTCAGTCAAGTCCAAGTCGTCTGGTCGTAGTGAAGAGACCAAAAGCAGGAGCAGCGCGGTGGAAAAAACAGAGGATTTACAACCCTTTTACATGCATACAATATACAGTATACAATATACAGCATACAATATACAGTATACAGCATACAGTATACAGTATACAGTATACAGCATACAGTATACAGTATACAATATACAGCATACAATATACAGCATACAGTATACAGTATACAGTATACAGCATACAGTATACAGTATACAATATACAGCATACAATATACAGCATACAATATACAGCATACAATATACAGTATACAGCATACAATATACAGTATACAGCATACAGCATACAGTATACAGTATACAGCATACAGTATACAGTATACAGTATACAATATACAGCATACAATATACAGCATACAGTATACAATATACAGTATACAATATACAGCATACAATATACAGCATACAATATACAGCATACAGTATACAGCATACAGTATACAGCATACAATATACAGTATACAGTATACAGCATACAATATACAGCATACAATATACAGTATACAGTATACAATATACAGCATACAGTATACAGCATACAGTATACAGTATACAATATACAGCATACAATATACAGTATACAGTATACAGCATACAATATACAGCATACAATATACAGCATACAATATACAGCATACAATATACAGCATACAGTATACAATATACAGCATACAATATACAGCATACAATATACAGTATACAGTATACAGCATACAGTATACAGCATACAATATACAGCATACAATATACAGTATACAATATACAGTATACAGCATACAGTATACAGCATACAATATACAGCATACAATATACAGTATACAGCTTACAGTATACAGCATACAGCATACAGTATACTGTATGCTGTATACTGTACAGTATACTGTACACTATACAGCATACAGTATACAGTATACAGCATACAGTATACAGTATACAGCATACTGTATACAGCATACAGTATACAGTATACAGTATACAGTATACTGTATGCTGTATACTCTACAGTATACTGTATACTGTATACAGCATACTGTATACAGCATACAGTATACAGCATACAGTATACAGTATACAGCATACAGTATACAGTATACAGTATACTGTATACTGTATACGTATACTGTATACTGTATACTGTATACAGTATACAGTATACTGTAGGCAGTATACAGCATACAGTATACTGTATGCTGTATACTCTACAGTATGCTGTATACTGTATACTGTATACAGCATACAGTATACAGCATACAGTATACAGTATACAGCATACAGTATACAGTATTACTGAATAATAAGTTGTTCATTTCTAATTAGAAAATTAAAAATACGTGTGTGTGTGTGTGTGTGTGTGTGTGTGTGTGTGTTATAATTTGTTTCAAACCGAAAACTGAAACAACCCAGTTTCTGATGTCAAAATCAAACCAACAATCAATGAAAAACAGACCAGTTTTTGTTTTTGGCAATTCATTTTATCGTTATCAGGGATGCACCGAATCAGATTTTTGGGGGTTCGGCCGAATACCAAATCCACTGGTTAAGATTCTGCCGAATCCGAAAACCAAATACCAAAACTCCCATCCTTAGTCCATTACCACAGTACAACAGATTAATGAAGTAAACAACAGCAGTGTATTTTTCATCCAGTGTAGGGCTAGCAAAGCTGGTAATGTTCGTCTGGGTAACACCAGTTTTTAGCCGTGGCTGTCCTTCCTTCTGGCTGCTGTCTGGAGATTCCTTCATGCACAACTCGTATTCTTTCGGATGTTTCGTACCAAATGTTGTAACAGCGGCCATGTTGTGTATTGTTTAGGGTCCTCGCCAACACCAGACTAATCGGCATTGTGAATCTAACATGTAGCTGGACTTGAATGGCCTTCTTTTGACTGAAAGTAATGCCAAATAGGCCTGCACACTTCTGGGAAAAATATGAATCACGAATTTTTTGCTTAGAATTGATATCATGATTCTCTGCCACGATTTTTTTTCTCACAAAGTGTAATGTTTATTGCACACATGAACCGTGACACAACAAAACAAATTCTCAGTACCAAACATAGATTGTTTTTGGCACCTAGAGCACACCGGGCATCCCCACAAACCTGTAAACACAGAGGCTTCAAAGAATAAAGAAAATAAAGTAAGTACTGGTTATTTAAGTACAGTAGGCTACCCAAAACAGTGACATATAGCACATTGAACTAAATATGGCCCTGATACAGGCTCTATCTGAAATCCTTGAACACGTCTTTACATAATTAAAACATGTCAATGTCAAATGCTTACAATGAATTAATTGGAGGAAAAAAAATCAGTCTTTTTAAAAATTGAATTGCGAACAGGGGGAATCGAGATCACGACTTATCGTGCAGGCCTACTGCCAAACAACCCTTTTTCTGCTCCACAGTTCCATTTTCACTTTCTCACAGAATGCTGCATTGAACGCTCCACCAACGTAAACCGAATCCGAAGCTGAATCCTGGATTCGGTGCATCCCTGATCGTTATTCCTTTAGCATTGAAGAATCAAAAGGTCTGTGTGTACAATAAGTTGTATCGTTTGAGACCGAAAACTTAGTCACGTGGGTTTTTTGATTGTTTTTTTTACAAAAAAGTGGGTTTGTTTGTTTTTTTGTTTCCAAACGAAAAATGACAAGAAACATATTCAAAACACGATCTGATTTTAGTTTTTTGCTACATTTTTTTTCTTTTGAAGATAGACTTGAATATTCAGCATAGTATTGTGATCGATCTTTCATTATATAAATTGAACATGAGAATTTAACTTTTTGGTCCTAGAATAATAAAATCATTTGCTTTTTTAGTCCAGTTAGAGTACTACAAACATGTTGACAATGTTGGGGAAAAAAGTAAATAAAATGCGATATATCACTGAAATCCACAATATGTATAAAATCAGATTAATATCGTATCGTGACATAAGTATTATAATAATATGGTATCGTGAGGCCTCTGGTGAGTCCAACTCCTAATGCATAATGCTCTAAATCATTCAAATAAATATACAATGCACACTTTCTACATAAGTATCTCAGCTCGTATGATACAACTCTAACTTTTGGTGTATTTGTAAATAAATTCCGACAGATTTTACAGAATGTTTTTGCAATATGTGCTTAATATTTGTCTTAAATCAAAACATGTTATTACAAATCGTGTCATCTCCAATGTGTTTGAAATAAATCTTTTGACTACATGTGTTTCTGAGGATTGTGGGTAGTGTAGTACTTCTCCATGAGATTGCGAATAAAACGCGCTTTACTTAAAACCAGGTTGATTTCATACGGACTTCTGGCTTCTACAGGAGCAGAAACCTTCGTTCACAACCTCAGATGGTTTACACATTATGGCTGATAATCTCTTTATGGAGAATAAATGAATGGGATTTTCACTTTGGCAACCACACTGTGGAGCTCTCTGATCCTTCCATGCTTGTATTACAGTTTTTTACAATTGCTATGACAGTTTTTTCAATACATTTAACAAGTTTCCTAAACTCTTAACACAGTTAGCACAACATTCGTCTGTGTAGGCTATACAATTAACACATTTCTTGTTGCTTTGACACAAAATGCATACAGTTAACACAAATTTAAAATGCTTGAACTTCTTTTACACACAAGCTCCACCAAAACCAAAACAATGGATCTTTACTGCCAAATTTACAAATGCTTTCACACTGTATGTCAGAACAGATAACATCATGTTCTAAACCTAACGTATAGGCTAAAGTCAAAGTGAACAGTTGATCATATTGTAAATTGAAACACAAATATATCCCCTGCATTTTATACATGCATTTATTGAGAAACAGCTGATTGAAGTTATAGATCAATCACAGCTGATTCCCTTCTAGGAAACACACTCAGGTTCTTTCAATCACATGATCATATGGTAGTACAGTAAAAAATGACCTATTTGAACATAATACTGTAGATGAACACAGGAAATAAGAAAAATGCCTTCACGAGGGAGAGGAAGAGGAGTCCTGGGACAATTCTGTCTCTGTCTCCTTTTTTTCATAAACTGTACTTTCTATAAAGCCACTCTGAGATGGGTCAATCATTTTTTGTATTGAATCTCTGCAGCAAAAGAAACAAATTGGTTGCCGGGTTGGATCAGTGGGTAGAGCAGGCGCACATATACTTGGAGGTTTGTGCCTCGACGCAGAGGTCCAGGGTTCAAATCTGACTTGTGAGGATTTCCTGCATCTCTCTCCCCTTTCTCAACTAGCTGTCCTGTCAAATAAAGGTGGAAAAGCCAAAAAAATAATCTTTAAAGAAATTTTACTAAACCCAACAAAACAAAAATGTAGAGAGGCTTCAAGAGAAACTGCAGTGCAAAACACAATCTATGATCAATACAATATACTATTGTCTGTTGTATAAGGGCAGACCTGACACATTTAAAATGATGCAGTTTCTGTAATTCCATCTGATGTTAGTGTTTTTTATGTCATTGTGCTATGATTGACTAAATGTTTCTGTTGGGAGAGAACATGTGTTAGTGTTTTGGAAGAATTATTTGATTTTGAGACATGATTGCATTGTTTTGGTAAACATAGTGTATTGTGTTAGTGAATTATTGTATTTTGAAAGTCAGTGTTGGAGTTTAGTTTACAATGTGTGATTTTGAGCATGAAATTAACCGTTTTGCCAATTGTGTGTTTTAGTTGTGTTGGTGCGTTAAGAGTTTAGGAAACTTGTTAAATGTATTGAAAAAACTGTCATAGTGATTGTAAAAAACTGTAAAGTGCTCATATTATGCTGTTTGGCTTTTCCCCTGTCCTTTATTGTGTTATATATATTTTTTGTGCATGTTAAAGTGAAACAAAGTGAAAAAGCCCAAAGTCCCCCCCAAAGGGACTTACCATCTCCAACAGAAAACACTGTTCACAAACTGCTCCAAACAGCTCTATTGTAGTCCAGCCTTTACTTCAGAGACAAACGTGGTCACTTTGGAACACACGTTATAATGCTCGCCTAGCTGCTAGCATGGCACGCCCTCATACTCTGCTTCTGACTGGCTAGTAGTCCTTACCTAGTTACTGACAGGGCACACCCTCATACTCTGCTTCTGACTGGCTAGTAGTCCTTACCTAGGTACTGTCAGGACACGCCCTCATACTCTGCTTCTGACTGGCTAGTAGTCCTTACCTAGTTACTGACAGGGCACGCCCTCATACTCTGCTTCTGACTGGCTAGTAGTCCTTACCTAGGTACTGTCAGGGCACACCCTCATACTCTGCTTCTGACTGGCTAGTAGTCCTTACCTAGGTACTGTCAGGGCACGCCCTCATACTCTGCTTCTGACTGGCTAGTAGTCCTTACCTAGGTACTGTCAGGACACGCCCTCATACTCCGCTTCTGACTGGCTAGTAGTCCTTACCTAGTTACTGACAGGGCACGCCCTCATACTCTGCTTCTGACTGGCTAGTAGTCCTTACCTAGGTACTGTCAGGGCACGCCCTCATACTCTGCTTCTGACTGGCTAGTAGTCCTTACCTAGGTACTGTCAGGGCACGCCCTCATACTCTGCTTCTGACTGGCTAGTATTCCTTAACTAGCTACTGTGCATGTGCGACTCCCAACAAAGATGTAACAGAAGTGAGATGTCTCACTCTGTAGCTAAAACAGAGAGCTCAACACACAGGGTGAAAAGAGGAGCTGCAGCAATGTGCAGTACAACAAAAATATGGTGTTTTTGAACTTGAAAATGAGTGGAATATGAGGTCTTTCAAATGATCCTTCACCTCCTCAGCAGGCTGTGTATTAGTTTGTGGTTATTTGGCTCCACCTTGGGGCCCCAGAGGCATATTGCAGTTTACCTGGAGTAGCTGTTCCTGTGGATGGGGCCGAGCATGTTAATAGTGCTGAGCTGCACTGGTTTTATCTTTCAGACTGAACAGTTCAATATGTTTGTAAATGGGTTTATTCTGAGAAAGAGAGAGAGAGATCACCATCTATCTATCTATCACTAGAAAGCCCTGCAATTACATTACATGTCATTTAGCTGCAAAGAGAAAAGCAAACCCCGAAAAAAGAAGCAATGCAAAAAGAAAAACAACTTCATTAATTTGACAACACATGCGCAGCATTCAGCAAACGCGATGCAAATATACAACACAACCAAATACATAAACGCGATGCGAATAAAAAACGATGCAAAAAGAAAAGCACACAAACCCCAAAAACAAATGCAAAAGAGAAACGCTGCATCCAGATTCCACAACGGAAGTTCTCCAGACCTCTAGAGGGAACAGCTGATCAGCTGGATTTATGACTCCTTTTCTGCCTTTTTATTAGAGTTGTGTATAGCTGCACAGTAAAAAGAGAACTCCTGTCTCATGTCCTTATTATAACATAATATAATATTAGTAATATACAGTATCTGCTCCTGTCTCAGCCGGGAGGCTGGTGCCGTGCTCGAACTTCGACTTTTCAAAATAAAAGCTTGCGTTTGGTCGGCTCGTCTTCCTTTGGTGTTTTGGATGTTTTTGAACTAAATGGTACGGCAATCAATACCATAACTTTTTCAGGGTTTTCTTAATTTGCTTGTGTTTTGTCTATTTGCATGTGTTTTCTGAAGTTGCAGGGCGTTTGCCCCTGTCGGCCACCGTACTATACTATGACTTTTTATGATTTTTTATGACATGCTATACTATGATGCACCTTTGTTCCTTTGTTGTGGATCCAGGGACCATGCATTCCTCATTTGAAAATAACAATTAAACTCAAATACCCCTAACTTTAGAAATAAATCTTCATGATCCTACCAAAACATTGGAGGGCTAATGTAGCATGTGTGTGAATCATGTAAAAGAAATAATACTGATTTTCTTAAATTATATCAAATAAGATGAAACAGGATGATATGATGGTTCAAAAAATGTGGGCTTTTGTGGCCGGGTTGGTTCAGTGGGTAGAGCAGGCGCACACATACTTGGAGGTTGGAGGAAACTGCTGTTTAGGCTCCTACACTTCACCTGTCTGAATCATACTTCTTCCCTTCTTCGTCTTCAAACTGTCCAAAATGCCGCTGCTCAGCTTTTATGTAGGCTAAATGAGCATGGATCATGAAAACATCCTTATTTTCCTTCTTCTGTTGTTGTTCTGTCCATTCAGAAGTGATTATAAAGATCTGCTTAGGTAGAGATAGAAGACAGAAGCGTGTTGTTTACGCCCAGGGCTTTTCTTATGAGGGCTGTAAAACAGATGATTATCAAACAAGACGTGTGATGAAGGATTCATAATAGTGCTGTAAAGTCTGAAATAAAGGAGATAACTAGAAACTTTACGTTTACGGGAAATGTTCAGCTTCTCACTGATGAGTAAAAAGACTTTACATGAAGTAAGAAGTTGCTTAATGTCACAACTGTAAATATACATCCTTGTGTTTGTGGGTTTTCATTTACTGCAACTCGTCCTTGTTAGGATTGGAAACAGTGTTCATGTTTGCATGAATGGCAAAAAGTCACCTGTTCCTCTAAAGCTGGGGGGTCAAACTCAACTCTAATAAGAATGAATGGAATGGAAAATGTTTATCACATTAAGGGCCAGACATGTCAAGTTTATTGACATGCTTTTATTTAAGAGAAAAAGTCAAATATTTTGACTGTATTATTGCATGTCTTATAAAGCTTTCTCACTTCCAGTCTGGGCCTAGTGTCTCCTGTGTAGCTCACCTTGTAGAGCAGCCACCCACCTATATAGATTTACTGTGCACTGTGCAGCGGCTGCAGGTTCGACTCCGCCCTTTGTTACATGTTGCTCCCCATCTCTCTCCCCTTTCATGTCCTCACTGTCCTATATAAATACAGGCCTAAAATGCCTCCCAAAAAATAATCTTTTTACAGTTTGGGCCTCATAAAGCCTCAAAAAAGTCAGAAAAAGGTCCTTAGCCATCAAAGACAAAAGCAACAAGAAACGTAAAAAAAACCCACCTGAAAAAGCACCAAAAACATCTGGAAAAAGTGGCAAAAACATTTAAAGAAAGCGCCAAAAGCATAAAAAAGGGCCTAAAACGTCAGAAAAGGCATCAGAAACATCGAAAAACAAACAAAAACTTTGAAATAAGCACCCAAAATAGGGGTGTTTGGTGTTTTAAGCCCCCAACGTCTCTTTCAAGGCAGCGCTGCGACTGTTGACTTCACCCTAACCCTAACCCTAACCCTAACCATTGCCTAATCCTTGTGCATGGTCTAAAACTCTTTATGTACGAATTTATTCAGATGTCAACGGGAGAAATGATGGGAAATTTACTTCTGGAACCCAAAGTCTGTTGAGCTCTGTAGAGAGCCAAAGTCCCGCCCCTTCTACTTCCAGCCAATGGGACCTTATCTTTCAAAAAAATATGAACGAGAGTCAACGGAGAGATAATAATATTTTTTTTTATCCCGTTTGAATTGAGCCATGGATTACACACATGATGTTCATCGATTTAAAAGATGATTTTTCACCCGAAGAAAGTCTCAGTTTATTATTAAACTGTTGAAGTATCAGACTGGGAAAATACGTAACTAGAAAGACTACAAACTTCATGGATGACGTCTGGCTGAAGCTACGATGTCTGTGGGTATCGTACCTGTGTGTGTGTGTGTGTGTGTGTGTGTGTGTGTGTGTGTGTGTGTGTATCGTACGGGGGATGTAACGTTACTCTAATAAGCAGAGGATCTCTCTGCTGAGAACACTTGACTGGATAAAACCCAGCAGTTAAGATAACGTTACATGTGCTGTGACTACAGATGTAGTCCACTGAGCTGTTTCCCACTAAACTAAGTGGTACTACGACAAACCTACGGCTAACTGAGACTTTCTTCAGTTGAAAAATGATCTTTTAAATTGACGAACATCGTATGTGTAATCCATGGCTCAATTCAAACGGGATCAAAAAATGATTTGCCTCTACCCGTTCACTACCGTTCATAATTTTTTTCCAAATTAAGGTCCCATGAGGTCCACAGGAAGGGGGAGGGACTTCAGCTCACTATTGCTATGCGGGCCGGATCAAAACGTGACAGGGGGCCGAGTTTGGCCCCCAGGCCTTGAGTTGGACACGTGAGCTCTAAAGTGAAAGCATGCTTACTACTTTCATTCTGACTTGTTTACAGTTTAACCTTGTGTTTAAATCTTTAATCCACTTTACCGCTGTAGTAAAGCAATGATGATCAACATGCTGTTAAAACAGCTCGAGGATCAACATACCATGGAGTTAATAAATTACTCTTTATGATGATATTGGTTTATTAAATTCTGTCACAATTGTTCACAACAACATGACAATAAAAGGTAAAGTCTCCAGGTTATTATTCACTTCTTAAAGTCTTTCAGGCCAGAATGTTGTGAACTGTTTTCTGCACGCCTGGCTCACACAACAAACATTAATATATATATATATATATATATATATATATATATATATATATATATATATATATTCCTAAACAACTGTTATTAAATGAGATTTCTTGATTTCAATAAGTGAAGATTTGACAGAACATGTGGACCTCGAGTAGAGACGCTCATGCTCAAACTGAGAGCATGTTATTTTAGATAAGAGCATAAGATTCCCGTTGAATCATTTAAAAGAAATAATACTGATAGTTTCTTAAATTATATCAAATAAGATGAATATGATAGTTCAAAAAATGTGTGCTTTTGTGGCTGGGTTGGTTCAGTGGGTAGAGCAGGTGAACATCTACTTGGAGGTTTATGCCTCGACACAGAGGGCCAGGGTTCGACTCTGACCTGTGATGATTTCCTGCATCTCATCCCCCTCTCTCTCTCTCTCTTTCTCACCTAGCTGTCCTGTCAAAATAAGGCCAAAAGGTTCCCGGTTACTGTTATGGATATCAGAACATCTCCAGTAAATATAAACTGCTGTTTTGGCTCCCACACTTCACCTGTCTGAATCATACTTCTTCCCTTCTTCGTCTTCAAACTGTCCAAAATGCCGCTGCTCAGCTTTTATGTAGGCTAAATGAGCATGGATCATGAAAACATCCTTATTTTCCTTCTTCTGTTGTTGTTCTGTCCATTCAGAAGTGATTATAAAGATCTGCTTAGGTAGAGATAGAAGACAGAAGCGTGTTGTTTACGCCCAGGGCTTTTCTTATGAGGGCTGTAAAACAGATGATTATCAAACAAGACATGTGATGAAGGATTCATAATAGTGCTGTAAAGTCTGAAATAAAGGAGATAACTAGAAACTTTACGTTTACGGGAAATGTTCAGCTTCTCACTGATGAGTAAAAAGACTTTACATGAAGTAAGAAGTTGCTTAATGTCACAACTGTAAATATACATCCTTGTGTTTGTGGGTTTTCATTTACTGCAACTCGTCCTTGTTAGGATTGGAAACAGTGTTCATGTTTGCATGAATGGCAAAAAGTCACCTGTTCCTCTAAAGCTGGGGGGTCAAACTCAACTCTAATAAGAATGAATGGAATGGAAAATGTTTATCACATTAAGGGCCAGACATGTCGAGTTTATTGACATGCTTTTATTTAAGAGAAAAAGTTAAATATTTTGACTGTATTATTGCATGTCTCATAAAGCTTTCTCACTTCCAGTCTGGGCCTAGTGTCTCCTGGGTATCTCACCTTGTAGAGCAGCCACCCACCTATATAGATTTACTGTGCAGCGGCTGCAGGTTTGACTCAGCCCTTTGCTGCATGTTGCTCCACCTCTCTCTCCCCTTTCATGTCCTCAGCTGTCCTATATAAACAAAGGCCTATAATGCCCCCCCAAAAAATAATCTTTTTACAGTTTGGGCCTCATAAAGCCCCAAGAAAAGTCAGAAAAAAGTCCTTAGCCATCAAAGACAAAAGCGACAAGAAACCCACCTGAAAAAGCACCCAAAACATCAGGAAAGTTTCAAAAACATTTTATAAAAAGCTCCTAGAGCATAAAAAAAGTGCGTAATTGTCAGAAAAGGCGTCAGAAACATTTAAAAAGCACCAAAAACTTCGAAAAAAGCACTGAAAATAGGGGTGTTTGGTGTTTAAGCCCCCATCGCCGCAGCGCTGCCTGGAAGGCACAAAGATTAAGCAATGGTTATGGTTATGGTTATGGTTATGGTTATGGTTATGGTTATGGTTATGGGTTATGGGTTATGGGTTAGGGTTATGGTTAGGTGCCTTGAAAAACATTCAACATTTTCAGTGTTGTCATAAAGTTACCTCGAGGAGGAAGATACGAGGGTTAAGATATGACTCTTTATGATGAGTTATTCGGTCACAGTTGTTGACAAACAGCAGCTAGTTGATAAGATGAAACGTCTTCACTCTGATGGCTTCTGCCAAGTCCTCTCCTGACTTATTTTTAACCCCCTCTTACTGCTTTTTAATGTATTTTTGATTTTATTTCTCTCCTAACTTTCTGTTTCTTTACTTGATTTTGCTTTATCGTGTCGGCTCTTGTAATATCCCCTGCTTTCAAATAGGGCTGCAACAAACAGTGTATTTTTAATTATTGATTCACCTGCCTGGTTGTTTTCTTCATTCAATATTTAATCGATCAGTCGTTTGATGCATGGGCGATTTTAGACCCTTTTAAGGGGGACTCAAGCCCTGAATTTCTTCATTCTTTTTTAAATCAACTTTGGTGCTTCAAGTGAGAGTTTGTGAACTTGTCTGTTAGTGACAGAGGACAAACAATTACAGGTTCAAAGGGCTGGAAACAGGTTTAATATCCTGTGGGTCTGTCGCCATAACCCAGTCAAGGAAAGGGTCAACAGAAACGTAGTGTTGGCCAATCAGAGGAGGTTGTGCCAGAGTCCCGCCTTTGGCTGAGTCTCTATCTCATCTGTCAGAGGGAGAGCAGGAGACGGGTGTGAAGTTTAACGTTGGTAATCCCCAGAGAAGAAGTTGGTCATTTCATGGCGCAGATTAGACAGTCTTTCCAGAAAAATGCGGAGTTTTTCTGTGATTGTTGCGGGCAAAAAATCCTTGATTATTCGGCACGTTTTCTTAAAAAATGCAATGGAATATGAGGGATATTTATGCAATTTTATGCGATGAAATTGCGGGAACTTGCAAAAACTGCAGTTTGATGAAAAAGAGAAAAAAAAATGATCCCTAGCCCCTAATGAGAATGTGACACGGATACCGTGTCTTGTCCTGCTAAATTAGTAATTTCACTGGATAACAATGAATAAATGTATTTATTATTATAACAAAGGACACATTCAGTGGCAGTAGCTCAGTCAGTAGGGAGTTGGGTTGGGAACTGGAGGGTTGCTGGTTCAAGTCCCCATAGGACCAAAGTATGGTGGTGGACTGGTAGCTGGGCAAGGTGCCCTTGAGCAAGGCACCAAACCCCCAATTGCTTGGAGTGCCTTTCCATGGGCAGCTGCTTCACTCTGACATCTCTCCATTGTGTGCATAGGTACAGAGCATGTGTGTGTAATTCAGAATTGTGTGTAATAACAACAGAGTGAAAACATTGGATTTTCCCCTTGTGGGATTAATAAAGTATAATTATTATTATTACATGCAAAATATTGAACATAGGAAAAAATACGAAAGTCCCTTTGTGGACTTCAAGAATCAAATGGGAGAAAATCTAAAATTGAACCTGTCTCTCGTAAGCACTTTGAGCATGTGATTCATGCTTTTATTTCAACTCGTTTAGACTACTGTAATGCACTTTACATCGGCGCAAACCAACCCTCTCTCTCTCGCTTACAGAACAAAACTCAGCCGCTCGTCTTTAAACCGGAACTCGCAAACGTGAACACATAACACCGGTCCTGGCCTCGCTACACTGACATTTTAAGATCTTATTGTTTGTTTTTAAGTCACTGAATGGTTTGGCACCTCGCTACCATCTCAGACCTCTTAAATATGTCTTTTCCACCGAGGCAGTTCTGGCGCTGGTTCGGTGTCAGTGCCAAAATCGAACCGGTTCTTTGCTTTTCCACACTAATAAACCTGGCTCTGGGCCAAGAAAACAGGTTCCAACTCAGCACCAACTTTGCGCTGGTCTAGACATAAGAACCGATTACGTCAGGTGGGATTATCGTAACGTTCGAAAACTAAAACCTTGGGACGCCATTTTTAAAACACCAGTCAGCTGTTAACCACAGACAGCTGTTACCGTTAGCTTTGGACAAGGACGGAAAACCAAAACAACCGTGGTCTGTGGAGGAAACCAACTGTTTGCTGGCTTTGTGGTCCTCCACAGAAATTCTAAATAAATTGGATGGAGCTGTGCGGACAAAACCCGTATTTGAAAGGCTATAGAATGAGATGTCTGTAGCGGGCTACCAGAGAAGTGTAGAAAAACTAATAAACAAAATTAAAAAAGGAAGGCAAAGAAGATCCCGGGGCACTGCACTCCACCACAGCCTTGTTAGAGGCTGTGGTGAACGGAGGAGAAGCAGAAAATTCCAATGCGTCAGATGGGTCTTATATTTCATATGTTTCAATGTCAATCATGTATTTTTTAACTGTGTAGCCAGCTATGTCTTGTTTCAGTGTTATATTCGCATGGTTAACATTAGTTAGGTGACCAGCTAAGTTTGCTAGCGCACTAACAAACTTAGCTGGTCACAGTAGCTAGCTAAATGTTAACGCTGTAGTAACGTTACTGTGCAAGAGAGGTATTACAAGTTTACGGCCCCTCACGGTTGCTTAAAGGTATAGTGGAGGATTTTCTTTTTCCGGGTGGATCATCAAGACTATTGGTCCTCCTGGTTGTCAATCATTCTGGTGATATGTTTACGTAAGGCCGTGGTACGTGCTCGTCCCTAGCTTTCAGGTGTATATGTGTGGTGAGATTGAGCTACGGTTTCAGCCATTCATTGAAGCTCGCCGTTCTCACCGTGTCTTTTCAAAATGTCTGAGGGTCGCAAGAGAAAAAGTGTCTACGAATTGTATGACAAGAAGAGAAAGGCCTCTGAAGAAAGAAACAAGACCAGAGTGTTTTTTGAGAGAATATTTCACACGCTGGCGTGCGCTAAAAGCACAGGTTGGGCTTCCCACTGATGCCTCAGTCGTGAAGTTTCTACTCCACAGGTAAAGTTTGGCATGCTATTTGGAGAAATCCATTTAAAGTGCCCATATTATGAAAAAATCACTTTTTCTGGGATTTGGGGTGTTCTTTTGTGTCTCTGGTGCTTCCACACGCATATAAACTTTGAAAAAAATCCATCCATGCTGTTTTGAGTGAGATATGGTTTCTGAATGTGTCCTGCCTTCAGTCTCCTGGTGAGCTGGTCAAAATCGGCTCGGACTGTGACGTCACAGTCCGAAATGAGCTGGCTAATCACAATCGTTAGCTCGTTAGCATGCTAACCGTTAGCATGCTAATGTTAGCACTGCTACAACACACACAAGTTCACCATAATCTACAAAAGAACTACTTACATGTGCTCCCTCATTTAGAAGTCTCCCAGCTAATCCTGCCTTGTAACTGACCAAAGTTGGAGAAACAGGCTTTCTTTTACTGTCTCTAGAGTTAGCTAGCTGACATGATCTACATCTGAGCTACTGAGCATGTGCGAGTGCAATCAAAGATAGTACAGAAGAAGAAGATGAAAAGAGGTCTCACTCTGTAGCTAAAACAGAAACCAGGTGAAAAGAGGCTCTGCAGCAGTGAGAGAGAGCTGTGCAGTACAACAAAAATATGGTGTTTTTTGAAAACCATGTAAACCTATTCTGGTACAACCTTAAAATACAGTTATGAACCTGAAAATGAGCATAATATGGGCGCTTTAAAATCACTGCTAGTAAAAGTTGATGTAAGCTATGATTAGCGATGCTAGCCCTGGCACAAGTCACGCACCGCGCACACACGGTAAACATCTCAATTTGTGAAAAAGTGCAAATCTTCTTTTGGAAAGGCTTGTATGAGCCATGCCGACAGCAACTTGTAAACAGTGCACTCTCGTGCACACGTTTAATAGGCGTTCCCTCTCGGGAGCAGGCAGAGGGTTGCGCATGTGCATTTTTTCAAAAAGTAGAGAGGGCGGTTCTTTTCTAAAATTCGAGAAAATCCCCCACAATACCTTTAAGGTCTACTGATCAACTTCGGCTGGTCGCTCCGAAAACCAGGTTAAAAACCAGGGGTGACCGCGCTTTTTCAGCTGCAGTCCCTCAACGGTGGAATGAGCTATACCTCCACAGGTCACATTGGCCCCGACCCTCAAATCTTTTAAATCTCGTCTTAAAACTCACTTGTATTCCCTGGCTTTTAATCCAGCATGAGAACTGTGTGACCGGATGTTGATTTATGTGTTCTATGTGTTTTTATGTGTTATCTCTTGTCTTAACCTTTGTTTTTTAAATGTGCTATGTAAATAAAATGGATTGGATTGAAATGAAATGATAATGAGGTGTAAACAATAAATACATTTAAAAAAATACTTTCCTTGACTGGGTTACAGGTGCATTGGCGAGAGCGACACAGGATATTAAACCTGTTTCTTTGAACCTGTAATTGTTTGGCCTCTGTCACTAACAGACAAGTTCCAAAACTCAAAAATTACTAAAAAATAATATATATTTATATATTAGTTTTTTTATTATTATAACTTTTAGGGGGGTTGAGATGAAATTTAGGGAGGCTTGAGATCCCCTAAAAAGGGTCTAAAATTGCCAGTGGTTACAACATTGTGTTACTGTACTTGTAGTGTCAGGTCTAATTATAACCGTTAGCTTACGTTGTTCAGTATCTAGCTCAGAGATTATCGGCTAATGAAATCACTAATTTAGCAGGGTGGTCAAACTACTCCTTTAATCTGTCAAATAAAATAAGCATCGGCCCTGGTGTGAGGTATAAATGATTGGAAACAGTGTTCATCTTTGCATGAATGGCTTCACCTGCTCCTCCAAAGTGAAAGCACCTTTGTGTTACTTTCATTCTGACTTGTTTACAGTTTAACCTTGTGTTTAAATCTCTAATCCACTTTACCACGCTGTAGTAAAGCAATGATTATTAACATGCTGTTAAAACAGCTCGAGGATCAACATACCATGGAGTTAATAAATTACTCTTTATGATGATATTGGTTTATTAAATTCACAAGTCACAATTGTTCACAACAACATGACAATAAAAGGTAAACTCTCCAGATTATTATTCACTTCTTAAAGTCTTTCAGGTCAGAATGTTGTGAACTGTTTTCTGCACGCCTGGTTCACCCAACAAACATTAATATAAATATATATTCCTAAACAACTGTTATTAAATGAGGTTTATTGATTTCAATAAGTGTAGATTTGACAGAACATGTGGACCTCGAGTAGAGACGGTCACGCTCAAACTGAGAGCAAGTTATTTTAGATAAGAGCACATTATTCACGTTGCAAAGAATGATTTGTAGTTTTGTAAACAATACTAGTACATGACAGAAATCAGACAGATCGCTGATGAAACCTACACTCACTAATCATCGCTCAGGTTGCACCAGGAGCTTTGACAGAGATTAAAGCACTCGTTAAGCAATTAACAAATCTCCTGACTTCACTTTTATTATTATTATTTGTATACTTGTAGCTATTGAGCAGGAAATCTTCAGAAGGTTCCTCAAATGTGAAAGTGCAACAAGCGGCTAGTTTCATTCTTACTTGTTTACAGTCTTGGCTGTCGGATCAAAATAAAAGTTATCATTGCAGCAAAGGAAATGATTTACAGACGCAGTTAACATGACACAAAATACAGCCGAGGTGTTTCTGTTTGTAATTTTGGAGCGTGCCTATGTCCCGACAGCCCTATGGTCCCACATTTCTAAGATTTTTCTTAAAATTAGGCCATATGTTCCCACATTTCCTTTTTCATAAATTTGTATCAGATTGTATCCCCCTAACCCTAACCCTAAAAAGTGTTGTGGGAGGATAGGGCTTAAATTGAAGGTAAATGTTGGAACACAAGACCTAATTTGTAAAATGTCCTAGAAATGTGGGAACATAGGGCTGTGGGACCATTGGGCTGTGGGAACATAGGGCTGTGGGACCATTGGGCTGTAGGACCATTGGGCTGTGGGACCATTGGGCTGTGGGAACATAGGGCTGTGGGAACATATGGCTGTGGGACCATTGGGCTGTGGGACCATTGGGCTGTGGGAACATAGGGCTGTGGGAACATAGGGCTGTGGGAACATAGGGCTGTGGGACCATTGGGCTGTGGGAAAATAGGGCTGTGGGAACATAGGGCTGTGGGAACATAGGGCTGTGGGACCATTGGGCTGTGGGAACATAGGGCTGTGGGAACATAGGGCTGTGGGACCATTGGGCTGTGGGACCATAGGGCTGTGGGAAAATAGGGCTGTGGGACCATAGAGCTGTGGGACCAATGGGCTGTGGGACCATAGGGCTGTGGGACCATAGGGCTGTGGGAACATAGGGATGTGGGAACATTGGGCTGGGGGACCATAGGGCTGTGGGAACACAGGGCTGTGGGACCATAGGGCTGTGGGACCATTGGGCTGTGGGAACACAGGGCTGTGGGACCATTGGGCTGTGGGAACATAGGGCTGTGGGAACATAGAGCTGTGGGAACCAGGCCTCACTCCTAAGTGCTGTGGAGAGCTGGCAATGCGAGACTAAGGCATACATATTCATATTTATCAGCTGATAGACAGAAGTTTTTTAACTTTAGATATAACATCACGTTCACCTAAAATAAGAACAGAGAAGAGAATATTGTGATAGATGTAATGCATTTTATTTTGACAGTCAAATATAAAAAATATAATTTCCAGAGAACAAAAATAAATTTAAGATTTACAACATCAATAAGGCAAAAATATATACAGTGCAGTGAATGTAAATGAGTGCAAAACATTGTCATAGATTGTCTTCACCAAAATGTTTCATGTTCAATCACAATAAAAGTGCAGTTTTTCAGCAGTAAAGTTTCACACTTTCTCTTACATGATGAAGAAAATATTCACACATATACACATGCTGTACATCATTTACATACAAAGGAAGAGAGATATATATATATATAGACGTAGATATACCGCCTCAGGCTTGTGAGATGCGTCTCTGTCACCACCGCAGTCTAGAGAAGGACATCTGTCCCCATTATTATCCTAATGACTCATAGAAAAATACTTTTGGATGTCCATGCGAAAGAAATGCCAAAACTAAGAAACATGTTGCTGATAAAAAGCTGTTTTACAATATCTTAGTGTCACCAACATGTTAAATTTATAATTCTCCTGTTGTCCTCGGGTCAAATCTGACCCGTTTTCAAAGTTTCTACATCAGAAATTTGGGTTTCTTTTAACCAAATTGCCCAAAAGTAACATGGGTGGTTCCATGAAACTCTCTTCAGAAGTAAAAATAAGGATCAGTTCAATACTATCATTTACTTTTGGGTGTTTTAATCAATTTTTTTTACTAAACTTTGACTTTGACTTCCCCTGATCTTAACTATCAGTCATAATAATGTATACTTTCTGCATTATTTTAAATCTAAAATTAGATAAAAATTTCCTAAAGGGGGTTTATTGACTATAAAATCCAAAAAATTAGTTTAAAAACAGTGGTAACAAGTTGGTGTAAGTGTATACTGGTGGGAAGAAAAGTGCAGAAAACGTCGAAAAAATGCTACAAAAACGTGTTAAAAACGTGTTAATTATGACATGGGAGGACAACACGAGGGTTAACATCATAAGAGGTGACTGTGATACTTATTTTAAGCTAACATAAAGTTAAGATAAAGTCCTGATACTCAATTAAGCTAACGCTAGGTTGTGTAGGGTAAAGTGTTTTTAATTTAAGTAATTAGTAACTAAAATACTTGTCATTTATGTAAGTGAAGCGGCAGTTTAAATTATATTAAGCCTTTATTCGCGTACTGTAACTCCCTACACAAGATAAGATATTTGAGTTTAAAAACCCACATTTTTAATTTAACCGAGTATCCTGTATCATAACAACATGTCTGGCATTTGAAAATGGGTTTGTAATTTAGCGAGAAATTATGATTTTAATTATTTTAATTGTGGAACCCTACGAAGCAGCCCAATTGGTTGGCATTAGGCAATAGAGCTGATTGGTCAGGGGACAGGGTTAGGGCATGGATGCCTGGCCAATCATAGCACGCCAATGCTATCGAAGGGGGGGTCTTGCCTGGAACTGCGGTGGGTTCCATAATAATACGGTATCTATATGTATATATATCTGTGGAAAAGAGCTGCGTACTGTTACTACATTATCTACACAAGATACAGTATTTTGGATTTTGAAAACCTGCATCTATCATAGATACACGTCTGGCATTTGTAGCAAAGCAAACGGCTTAAAATCATTTGGAAATTCAGCGAGAAATTATGATTTTAACTGTGGATAAACCTTCTGTCTCCATGGACAAACATGAATTAGGAGGCGCAGAACCCTTCCAATAAACAGCAGCGGCCAATGCGGTATATATGTGTATATATATATATATATATATATATATATATATATATTCGTCACCTTCCTAAAATAATTGCCTAAGTCATTTTTTCAGGTTTTTCAGAAAACACAAAAAATAAACCTGACCTGTTCAACTGAGGATGTAGGCAATTTTACCAGAGGTGGCCAGCACCATGAGGAGATGATTTAGGCAACAAAATCATTTTTGTTAAAAGTCATTTTTTAAGGTTTTTTGGAAAACACAAAAAATAAAACTGCCTAAGTCACATGCTTAACATACGCAATTTTACTAAAGGTGTAGAACCACATGACCTGTTCAACTGAGGATGTAGGCAATTTTACCAGAGGTGGCCAGCACCATGAGGAGATGATTTAGGCAACAAAATCATTTTTGTTAAAAAATGACTTAGGCAATTATTTTAGGAAGGTATATAGATCTATGGAAGAGAGCGCTGAATGACATGTGACAAAGGTTCCTGGCTCGGCTTCAATCGCTGCAGCAACCAGCACTCGTTGGGTCTCCGCTCCTCAAAGTGTTTCCTGCGTTACAGTCAGTGGTAGCTTGTTTTTTTTCGGTGATTCCTGCCGGGTGTCAGCGACATTGCCTCCTCTCCTCGGCCGGAGCTCTGATCTGGTGTCGGCACAGCGGGCACGTGCCAAAGTCCTTCAAGACTCTGGAGGCGCATGCGTTACACAAACAGCGGTGGCCGCAAGGCAGCGTGATCCTGGCCTGTTTCTCCATGCACACCACACAGTCCGACACACAGCCTCCACCTGCCATCAGAGACAAACATCACAGTTACAAGACTGGCATCACAGATACAAGACTGGCATCACAGATACAAGACTGACATCACAGATACAAGACTGACATCACAGATACAAGACTGACATCACTAGGGCTGCCACCTCTTAGTCGATTAATCGACTAGTCGGTCGTTTTGGTCTTAGTCGACTAAGATTTCTTTAGTCCATTAGTCATTTTTTATGCTTATTCATGCTTAATTACTCATTTCCAAGAAACTTCTGAGCACATTTATGGTAAACACAAGATTTAAAGTGGTGCTTTTGCAGGATTAATTGTGGAGAAACTCAGTTTTACAGATGGTTAATTAACTACATTTATATTGTGCTTTTCTAGTCTTAACCACCTCTCAAAGCGCACAGCTCTGTCAATTAAATCAACTAATCGATTAGTCGACTAAATCCTATAAGTGTTAGTCGACTAAGAATATCTTTAGTCGAGGACAGCCCTAGACATCACAGTTACAAGACTGACATCACAGATACAAGACTGACATCACAGATACAAGACTGACATCACAGATAGTTTCTCTCTAAACCAGGCATCTTCAACAGGGTTTTTTATTTCTTAAATTAAAATGTCTTAACATAATTCTAACATATTATTAGCAAATATAAATCCCCACTGATGATAGGCTCACTGGCCTGTAAGGTAAGGTAGTCACTAAGATATCAGCCCTCCGAAGATACAGGTAATCTTAAGATTCTTGTGCCACGTGTATGTTCAACATTAAAAGATGATTTATAGAATCATGTCAACAATTAATATTTTAATAGCTTGATATTCTACGCAAAAAAAGATGTATATAAAAGCTTTAGGTCGCCTACACGTTATTGTAGGCCCAGTTTAATATGCAACTTAATTGTATACAATATATGTAGTAGGGGGTCCCTGCTCTGTCTCTCTTTTAGTAAAGGGGTCCTTGGCTTAAAAAACGTTGAAGACCCCTGCTCTAAACCAACTAAACCTAACCAAACGGCTTGTGATAAAACGTTTTATAAATCTTGGTTCAGATGATACAAAGTAAAGCATGTTTGTAATTTAAGGCTACCATCTCTGTTTGGATTAGGAAACCCAGTCACAACTTGGAAATGGGGCAGACCTTACAGATAGATAAATACAATCAGAATAGCAGTAAGACTATGTTCACACTTGGAGTCTTTTTTTGAAGCTGCCAGCGTCTATTTTACATTATAATCCTATGGAGTAAAATGTGTTTTCAAAAAAGTCATGACCCTTCTTTAAACCCTCATGTTGTCAAATTTGACCCGTTTTCTAAGTTTTTTAATATCGGACATCGATAAAGGGCCGAAAATGTAAAAAAGAAGAAAAAAAAACACCACAAAACGATAAAAAAGCTAAAAATGTGTCAAAAACGTCAAAAATAAGCACCCAAAATATTGAAAAAGTGACAAAAAAGCGTAAAAAAACGTCAGAAAAAGCGATTAAAATGATATGAGAAAAAAAACAACACTAAAATGTAAAATACAAACTTTCGAAAAACACATTGACATAGGGACAGTTTTTTCATGGTTGACGGGAAGACAACACGAGGGTTAAACACCACCGCTGGCTTTTTTTTCTGCAGCTCAGAGCGTCTTTTGGAAGTTGAAAAAAGTGACAGAAGTTGACGTGACAACATTTGTTTGTTCTGTTAAAAAAATAAACTTTAAAACTACTACGGCCAATAGTGGGCGCCGCCACTAGAAACGTAAATTTAGGTCAGAATTGCTGCTTGAACAAACTAATTAAGCGTTTTTCGGGGGGGGACAGTCTCTACAAAACACTAAAATCAGACTATTTGGTCGGATGGACTCTTTCTTACCTGCTGGGTCTTCCAGAAGGGAGATGCATTCATCGCTGTTTCCACAGAGGCTCGACACTCGAGACAAACTGTAGTGGTTGTCAACGTCAGGCGAGGTGAGGCGTTCAGGTGCAGGACAGGACCGTCTGGTGCGAAGCAGCTCTCTCCTCTCTGAGCCTGCAGCAAAGAGTAAAGCGTTAAATCATTTATTTTATAACATTTAAACTAGCGCAACTAACGATTATTTTCATCGTCGATTAATCTGTCGATTATTTTCTCAATTAACGGATTAGTTGTTTGGTCTATAAAATGATGTGAAATGTGATCTGAAAATGGTGAAAAATGTGGATCAGTGTTTCCCCAAAAAGCCTAAAATAACGTCCTCAAATGTCTTGTTTTGTACAAAACTCAAAGATATTCAGTTTACTATCACAGAGGAGAGAAGAAACTAGAACAATATTCACATCTAACAAGCTGGAATCTGAGGATCTTTCCTTTTTGTTCTCTAAAAGAATGACTCACACTATCAAAACAGTTGGCGATTCATTTAATAGTTGACAACTATTTAAATCATCTATGCAGCTCTTATTCAAACAATCACTCGGCATTGTCAGTGCATGTGAAATTAACCGGAACGAGAAAAACCGGCTGCACTTTAAACGTTGCACAGCAGAACATGACCTCATTGTTATTTATAGAGCACCTACCCAGGAGAAAAATGGCGCGCGTCTGCCCGTAGACGTCGATCATGGCCCACAGCGGCCGGCTGAGGTCCACCCCGGTCAGCACCTTCTGCGCCTCGGTGTTGCTGCTGGAGACGTACATGGAGCCTCCGTGAGAGACCCAGAACTGCAGCTCCGAACCCGCCTGGCAGTAGGGGAGTAAAATCACACGTTTTAATCACCATGTTTTGGACAACGATACGATATTTACTGCTATCACAGATTTTATATTCCTCAAAGTAGCCACCCTTTGCTTTTTTTTTTATAACTCTGAAAAAAACCCTTGGTGTTCTCTCAATGAGCTTCATGAGGTAGTCACCTGAAATGGTTTTACCTTCACAGGTGTGCTTTGTCAGGGTTAATTAGTGGAATTATTTTCCTTATTAATAAAAAAGCAAAGGGTGGCTACTTTGAAGAATCTAAAATATAAGACATGTTTTCAGTTATTTCACACTTTTGTGTTAAGTACATAATTCCATATGTGTTCATTCATAGTTTTGATGCCTTCAGTGAGAATCTACAATGTAAATAGTCATGAAAATAAAAAGGAAACACATTGAATGAGAAGGTGTGTCCAAACTTTTGGCCTGTACTGTATATGGATTCAGATGGACGTAGCGTTGCGCGCGTACCTGGCAGTGGGATTCGTGCACAGGAACAGCCCAGTGGCCCGGGACGTCGGTGAGGTCGGGGATGGCCATGACGGGCAGCGGCAGAGATCTGGCCGTGGGCGGCACGTTGGTGAAGCCCACGCGCAGGGCGCCGTGCCAGTTGTGCGAATCTTTCTCCACCCGGAGACGGAGCCTCTCCTGGGTCTTCACCGGGCGGCTGCTGAACACCAGGCCGTTCTTGAACGTGGCGCCCGTCCGCTCGGCGAGGCGGCCCCCTCGGCTCAGGCGTACCTGGTCGCCCGCGGCCCGAGGGTGGAAGGTCAGAGGACCGAGGCAGGACAGGCTGCACCTGGGAGGCGCCTCCGACTCAACATCTGCGAGGACAAAACAAAGATACACACACTGTTAAAAATAACTGCATTTTACAGAATCATTACCTTAGATTTTTACAGATTTTGTCTGTGATTTTTTTTTTAAACACGGAAACATGGGACCTGTTAAACGTAATGTAGCCTACTGTCTGTGAGTGCCAAAAATCAATAAAGAAATTTATTTAAAAACTGTAACTGTCACTGTCACTGTGAATAAACATTATTTTCTTTATTTTTTTGCAGATTTCTTTTTAAACTGTTAAAATATATTCAGTAATGTATTATAATTTCATAAATATTTATCTTATATTTAATAGATCAATGTGCATTGAAGTTTAATACTGTAAACACATTTCTTAAATTAAATAAAATGAGTGAGGTGTAAATATTCCTCATTATTAAACATAAAAAAGACCACAAAATACACCATATTTTGTGTAAAATTGAAGCTACAAACTGTATATTAATATGAAAAAGTATTATATTTTTACAAGAAAGTGGAAGACAAGAATAAGAAGCTTAGATTCAGGATGGCAATGTCTTTTAGGAGTAGTTTGGAAACATTTAAGGAGTCGGAGGGAAGAATGTGTGGGATGAGCTGTGAACGGGGCAAATAATAGTATCGCCTGTATGAACCAGTGTGGACTGTATCCAACGTTGACCTGCAATAAACCCACTGCATCGTAAAAAAATGATAATTAAACAAACCAAACTCATGATAAAGACCTCAAGGTAACTTTATTCAATCATAAGATGTTATGATTGAGATGTAATCACTGCTTTACTACAGTGTAATAAAGTGTATTACAGACTTAAACTGGTAAAACTGTAAACAAGTCAGAATGAAAGTAGCAAGCATGCTTTCACTTTGGAGGAACACGTGAAGTCATTCCTGCCAAGATAGATAAGATGGTTTCCAATCATAACAAGGATGCAGTAACTGATAAAACATGTTGATGTGTGAGCATCAACATGAGCAGAAGTTGACCTAAAGTGCTTTCCAGTCGAGGCAGGTTGTTAAATAGCCGCCACGATACGGATAACCAACGTTAAAGAAATAGAAGGTGCATAACTTTTAGGAAAGAAACTGATTAAAATTAGATTAAAGAGCAGTAAGAGGGGGTTAAAAATAAGTCAGGAGAGGACTTGGCAGAAGCCATCGGAGTGAATATATTTCATCTCCTCATCTAGCAGCTGTTTGTCAACAACTGTGACAGAATAACTCATCATAAAGAGTCATATCTTAAAGGAACTCCGCCGACTTATTGGGAGTTTAGCTTATTCACCGTATCCCCCAGAGTTAGACAAGTCGATACATACCCTTCTCATCTCCGTGCGTGCTGTAACGCTGTCTGACGGTTCCAGCATTAGCTTAGCCTAGCACAGATCCTGCAGGTAACTGGTTCCATCTAGTCTACTGCTCCCAATAAGTGACAAAATAACACCAACATGTTCCTATTTACATGTTGTGATTTGTAGAGTCACAGCGTGTACAAAAAACAACGTAACATGAGACACAGCCATCTTCTAACTGTAAACAAACCGGGAACTATATTCTCAGACAGGCTTGCTGCGAGCATATCACTCCGCCCAAGTACTATATTCTTCCGCCTGAGAATATAGTTCCCGGTTTGTTTACTGTTAGAAGACGGCTGTGTCTCATGTTACGTTGTTTTTTGTACACGCTGTGACTCTACAAATCACAACATGTAAATAGGAACATGTTGGCGTTATTTTGTCACTTATTCGGAGCAGTAGGATTACTGGAACCATTCACCTGCAGGATCTGTGCTGGCCTGATGCTGCTGGAGCCGTCAGACAGCCTTACAGCACGCACGGAGATGAGAAGGGTATGTATGCACTTGTCTAACTCTGGGGGTTACGGTGAATAAGATAAATTCCCAATAAGTCGGCGTGTTCCTTTAACCCTCGTATCTTCCACCTCGAGGTAACTTTATGACAACACTGACAATGTTTTATCTGTATATACAGGATGTTAATAATCATTGCTTTACTACAGTGTAGTAAAGTTGATTAGAGATTAGTTTATTGGAACTACAGTAGTAGGCTGTAGTTCCAATGAGACAACCTGTAGGGGGACCGAAGAGGGAAAAGTTAAATGGTATTCCTTTAAACACAAGGTTAAACTGTAAACAAGTCAGAATGAAAGTAGCAAGTATACTTTCACTTTAGAGCTCACATGTCCAACTCAAGGCCTGAGGGCCAAACTCGGCCCCTGTCGCATTTTGATCCGGCCCGCATAGCGATTTAGGACATCTTTTTTTATGTTTCTGACGTTTCTGATGATGTTTCTGACGTTTTAGGCCGCTTTTTTATGCTTTAGGCGCTTTTTAAAAATGTTTTTGGCCTCTAATTTGAATGTTTTTGGTGCTTTTTCCAGCGCTTTTAAAAAATATATTTTTCTTCGATGGCTAAGGAGTTTTTTTCTGACTTTTTTGGGACTTTATAGAATAGAATACATTTTATTGTCACTGGACAGCAGCTGTCCAATGAAATATTTCTGCAGCTCACCCTCAGTGATACACAAATAAAATGACAAGTACCCTTATAAAGGCAAAAGACACAGAATAAAAACAATACATTTTATAAATGCAATAGTAAAAAAAGTCAGATATTGCACATTTGTATTCGCAGAAAGACTGCTGTTGCACCATTATCAGTCTTTTTGCGGATACAAATGTGCAATATCTGACTTTTTATGAGGCTCAAACTGTAAAAAGATAATTTTTTACTACAGCGATAAAGTTTATAGATGATACATGAGGAGATTAAACTGTAAACAAGTAATAATGAAAGTAGCACAGGTGCTCTCACTTCAGGAGCAGGAGGAGGTTTGACATTCATGCAAACATGAACATTGTTTCCAATCATAACATTTCTCTGCTATCTGCAGGCTGCTGAGTGTCTGGCTGTCTGTGAAGGACCAGAACAGCCTGAACAGCAAAGTAAAGGTTTGTTACAAAGATTATTGAAGTTCAGCAGAAGGACTTTGGGCTCCGTTTGGGAGAAACAGGAAGCTGAGAAAGGCGACCAGACCACATCTTCTCTGATGATTTTAGTTATTTTAACCCTTGTGTTGTCCTTGGGTCAAATTTGACCCGTTTTCAAAGTTTGTTTTGTCGAAAACAAAAACAAAAAACACAACAAAATGTTAAAAAAGATGATAAAAACGGTCAAAACCGTGGCTGGGTTGGATCAGCGGGTAGAGCAGGTGCACATATACTGAGAGCTTTATACCTCGACACAGAGGTCCAGGGTTCGAATCCGACTTCTGACCATTTCCTGCATGTCTTCCCCTCCCTCTCTTTCTCTCTCTCTCCCCTTTCTCACCTAGCTGTCCTGTCAAATAAAGGCGGAAAAGCCCCCCCCCCAAAAAAAAATACAAAATAAAAAAAACCACCCAAAACATTAAAAAAGTGACAAAACATTGGGGGAAAAGCAAGGAAAAAATGTCAAAAAAAGCGATTAAAATGTTGAAAAAAGTGACCCAAAACACTGAAAAAAAAACTACCTAAAATGTAAAATACAAAACTTTGAGAAACGTGACTGAAACACTGAGATAGGGATAACAAAAGTGTTTTTTTCATGGTTGACGGAGAGACAACACAAGGGTTAAACTGTCCCCATATCTTTTTTTAACTATTGTTTGGTGACTGTTTGTACTGACTGTATGGACTGGGAAGCTGCAGATGAATTGCCCATTTATTGGGATTAATACAGTATATATATATATATATATATATATATATATATATATATATATATATATATATATATATATATATATATATATATAAATATATATAGTGTTTAGAACTAACAGAATTTAGTGTTTCAGAACATAATTTTTACAGATCAGTACAATGCCAATAACCATTTTCACCCTTTCTTTTTTTAACAAAAAAGACAAAACAAATTATAATAATGAAAAATCTGAAAAAGTAAATCACAAAATAGATGAATATACAAATACATATATGCATACACGTGCATACATTAATACATTAATTATAATCAACAAATGGGATTAATAAAGTTTCTGAATTGAATTAGAGTTGCAGTAAACCATAACCCACACACACACACAAGGGTGTATCTTTGCAGCTGTGACTCACACACCTACAGCATTAAGCAACTAAACTCGTTTACTCATCAGTGACAAACTCAACATTTATCTGCTTCACGTCACACTTTACGGCACTAAATATAAAGTTATGTTTACACAAAGATTTCTTTCACTAACTTTTGTGTCACTGGAATGTAAAATTGCAACTGAATTTCTATTATTATACTACTTACTACTACTTACTATTATTCTATAACTTATTTCAGAATAATGATTAATTAGTGTTATCAAGTTCTCTGTAAGAAGAAGAAAAAGAGGGTTAGGGTTAGGGTTAGGGTTAGAATAAAAGTCTCACTAGAGTTCCTGTTGCTGCTCTCCTTCACCATCTTGCAGAAGAAGAACGAGCTTTCCTTCGTATCTGGAGAGAAGATGTGTTAACCTCTGTTTCTCGGTTCATTTGTCATGAAGCAGGAGAGTCTGCAGCCTTTAAAACACGGAGCACGTGTGCTTTCAAAACACAAACATCCCCTCCTGCATCACATGGAAAGCGAAAGGAGGAGGAGGGAGGGAGGAAGGGAGGGAGGGAGGGAGGGAGGGAGGGAGGGAGGGAGGGAAGGAGGGCGGATCTAAAGTTTGGAAAGTATCCTCGAGTTAATTGAAGGGATGGAAGGGCAGGAGGCCAGCATTTCTCTCTTTAAGTTTCTGTTTAAACCTGGTCAGCAGGAATGGCAACACGTTATGATGAAATGTGTTTAACGTTGAAGCATTTTACAGGAATTATACCGGGTAAGATTCCATGTGTCGGTGTCAAATAAAAATGGATTGACTGATTGGTTGATCTTTGCTCCGATGCCGACAAGTATCACTTTCAATATTAGTCATGGTCTTGTGAAGGCAAACATGTTTGTAGGAAATGCCCAACTTTACACTAACTAACTAACTCAGTAACTCACTCACTCACTCACTCACTCACTTCCCGTTTGAAGCTGCAGGTATTTTTTGATTTATTGATTCTTTATTTCTGTGGCATGCACACAAAGTGCCCAACCCTCGTGGATCTAGAAGACACCAAATAAAATCTGCTACAGAAAAGGATCCTTTCTCTGAAGCACAACTCACTTTCTTTTGGATCATCCAGCCAGAAGAAATCATCACACAGTTTTTGTGAATTGTTAAAACACTAAAACCCATTCTCTGAACCAAATGGCCAGTGGCCTAAACCCATTTCTCTTTTGGCAAAACTCTAAACACATTCTCACTGTGATGCACTTTGTGATGTATAAATCCAGACAGCTAGCTAGACTATCTGTCCAATCTGAGTTTTCTCTCGCACAACTATTTTGCACACGGCTCTGTGCGGAGCTCAGGGCCGCCCATGACGATTGTGATTGGTTTAAACCAGAGCACGTTTTCCTGCCATCGCCGAATGCTGTGTAGAGTAGCCAGACCCTCCTTCAGCGCGCTTTGGAGGAGGGCCTGGCAAAGCGAGACTACAAAATGGTTAACACGGGCAGCAAAAGTTAAACACAACTACAACACAGTTGTCATTGTTTACACACAACGAGTAAAAATTGTACACACGTGTTTCTACTGAGGTGATCTAAGATAATATAATATAATAATATAATATAATTTGCAGTTTCACAATATCTTTTAGTGCACTGTCATTTGGTTTTCTTTGTTCTGTGGCCTTTTGCAGTTGGACTACTGTATGGTTCTACAAGTGCCGAATATACAGACATTCAATATTGTAGTATTTGCACTACTTTTAGTGTACAAGATATTCACTTTACAAGTTGTGATATGTTTTTTGTTTTCGTTGCAAAATGTGTTTACTGTATGAAAAAAAAGTTAGTTTTTGCCAGCAGGGTATCAGGTGTTTTGTGAATGTAGTTTGAGAATGTGGTTTTGTGTTTACAGTTTTGAGAAAATGGGTGAGGCTCTCAAGAAGTGTGTCTTAGCAATCGGGATAAAAAACTGTAAATAGGGGTGAAGTACTAGTGAAGTACTCGACTTGTTTCAGTGTTATTGGATATTTGTCATTGAAGGTGCTGTCCTCCAACTAACAGTTATGATTTTCCTAGCAATCAGTAGGAGTATAGGAAGTATATATCCTGAAAAAACAACGGTTTAGGACATGTGAGGTTTTCACCCAACGGCGACTAAACAGCACCTCACACACACACACACACACACACACAGACACAGACACACACACACAGACACAGACACACACACACACAGACACACACAAGCCTTTTACTCATGAGTGACAAGCTGAACATGCAGTCTAATACGACAGCTCTACTGTTTTTAGTTTTTATGTATGTAAGTGTGTACGGTATGTCTATGTTTATGTATCAGTATATGTATGTGGGTGTGTGTGGGCGTGTGTTTATGTGTGTGTGTATAAATATATATATATATATATATATATATATATATATATACTATATATATATATATATATATCCTTTTTGTGTGTTTGCTTTGAGCATCACTGCACCATAGTGGTGACGGTGGGGGGCTGGGTGAGCATAGAAAAATTGTGCATAACTGTAAATTGAACTTTCATGTGGGATTTCTTGTGAAATGCAATATATATATATATATATATATATATATATATATATATATATATATATATATATATATATATATATATATATATATATATAAAAATTATATATAAAAGAAAGTTTTAGTCTTATGATCATTTTAGGGGCTGTAGTTTGTGTTGTTGTTGAATTGTTGAATATATATATATGTATATTGTAGGGCTGCCACCTCTTAGTCGATTAGTCGACTAATCGGTCGTTTTGGTCTTAGTCGACTAAGATTTTTTTAGTCCATTAGTCATTTTTTATGCTTATTCATGCTTAATTACTTATTTCCAAGAAACTTCTGAGCACATTTATGGTAAACACAAGATTTAAAGTGGTGCTTTTGCAGGATTAATTGTGGAGAAACTCAGTTTTACAGATGGTTAATTAACTACATTTATATTGTGTTTTTCTAGTCTTAACCACCTCTCAAAGCGCACAGCTCTGTCAATTAAATCAACTAATCGATTAGTCGACAAAATCCTATAAGTGTTAGTCGACTAAGAATTTCTTTAGTCGAGGACAGCCCTAGTATATTGGGTTTTCCTCATTTAATCAGATGTGAGACGAAGGGATCTGACTTCATGCATCTGCTGCAATATGACCTTTCTTTTAGTGAAACACTGAAGTCCCCTTACTCAATATCTCATGGAAAAGCACCCAAACATTGGATGCCACTATCCTGCCTGGCTCAGTGGATTTTTTTTTTTTGGGGGGGGGGGTTTCTACATGGGGTAAGAGATAACAGCACACACACACAAAAGCTCCAGACTCAAAACTTTCCGCTCTGGCTGCTGGTTAATCATTCACCAGTATGTGCCGAGCATTGTCGCCCTCTACGGGACGCACGCGCTCGTTTCTCTAAGCTCTCATTGGCTGGCAGCTCCGATCATGTGACAGGACAATGCCATGAATGGAAATCCCAGATGACATCACTTCTCTTGGAAAGTTACTAACATCTCTCTCTCTCTTTTTTTCTCTCTCTCTCTCTCTCTCTACAATGACTAACTGTCACATGCCTGTCCTCCAGACAAACCACCAGAAAAATCCCTCTGCAGTTATCAGACATGTTTCAACATGTGTTAAACGTAGAGCAGGAATATGTTTAACTGCAGCTTGCAAAGATTAGATCCATTAGCTGTCAACTATTAACTTGATCTGCAACTGTTTTGATAAACATTTAATCAGTTTCAGTCAAAGTACTCTAATTCCAGCGTGTTAAATGTGAATATTGTTCTAGTTTTCTTCTCTCCTCTGTGACAGTAAACTGAATATCTTTGAGTTGGGGACAAAACGAGACATTTGAGGACGTCATCTTGGGCTTTTTGGGAAACACTGATGCATGTTTTTCACCGTTTTCTGACATTTTAGAGACCAAAACAACTCATCCATTCATCCAGAAAATAATCAGCGATGAAAAACATTAGTTGCAGCTCTAGTTATGTTTGAACATTCCCCTATTTGTTTATCTGGCTTTGAAAGGTGAATCAGAAATAAAAGTTGACCTACATAAAAGTGCAGAAAGAAAAACAAGTTGAAACTCCTAATCTGTGCTATCACATACACACACACACACACACACACACACACACAGACACACACACACACACACCTAGACTCACACAAACAGTCACACACACACACACACACACACCTAGACTCACACAAACAGTCACACACACACACACACACACACACACACCTAGACTCACACAAACAGTCACACACACACACACACACACCTAGACTCACACAAACAGTCACACACACACACAGACACACACACACACACACCTAGACTCACACACACTCATACACACACACACACACACACACACACCTAGACTCACACACACACACACACACACACACACACACACACACACACACTAGACTCACACAAACAGTCACACACACACACACACTCACACACACAATCACACACACACACACACACACACACACACACACACACAGACTCACTCACACACACACACACACACAGTCACACACACAAACACACACACACACACACACCTAGACTCACACACACACACACACACACACTCACTCACACTCACACACACACACACACACACACACCTAGACTCACACACACACACACACACACACACACCTAGACTCACACAAACAGTCTCACACACACACACAGTCACACACACACACACACACACACACACACACACACACCTAGACTCACACACACACACACACACTCACACACACACACACACACACCTAGACTCACACACACACACACACACACACACAGACTCACTCACACTCACACACACACACACACACACACCTAGACTCACTCTCACACACACACACACACACACACACATTGACTCACACTCATATTGTTCTAGTTTTCTTCTCTCCTCTGTGACAGTAAACTGAATATTTTTGAGTTGGGGACAAAAAGCGACATTTGAGGACGTCATCTTGGGCTTTTTGGGAAACACTGATGCACGTTTTTCACCGTTTTCTGACATTTTAGAGACCAAAACAACTCATCCATTCATCCAGAAAATAATCAGCGATGAAAAACATGAGTTAGTTGCAGCTCTAGTTTCTATTTTCACATTAGTTTTCTTCTCTTTATGTTTGAACATTCCCGTCATTTTTTAGCGTGTGATAAAGATCTGGTTTTGAAAGGTGAATCTGAAACAAAGTTGACCTGCATAAAAGTGCAGAAAGAAAAACAAGTTGAAACTCCTAATCTGTGCTATCACACACACAGACACAGACACAGACACAGACACACACACACACACACACACAGAGAGACACAGAGACACACAGACACACAGACACACACACACACACACAGACACACACAGACCCACAGACTCACACACACACACACAGACACACACAGACACACAGACTCACACACACACACACACACACACATACACACATATTCTTTATTCTAAAAATGATACCTTTGGTTTACATACAGTACAGGCCAAAAGTTTGGACACACCTTCTCATTCAATGCGTTTCCTTTTTATTTTCATGGCATCTCAAAATGACCTTTTTTTCATAATATTACATTTTTGGATATACCATGTACACACTGTTGTTCTAAATCTAAAGCTCTTTTGTCTTTCATAGGTTTATATATCTACATTTACAATGTTCTAGAGAGAAAGTCATCTGCTGAGAGTGGTTGAAAAGTGCACCTGTAAAAAAACAATGTAATGTTACAGTAAAACAGAAAATATTTATTGGGCAAAACATCACGTTAGTAAGAGTAGCTCAGTGTTGTTTACAGTAGCATGAAACAAGAAAACAAAAGTATAAACATATGTAAAGCAAAGGTATCATTTTTAGAATAAAGAATATGTGTGTGTGTGTGTGTGTGTGTGTGTGTGTGTGTGTGTGTGTGTGCGTGTGTGTGTGTGTGTGTGTGTGTGTTGTGAGTGTTTGTGCATGCTTGTGTGTCGGGGCGGGTGTGTGTGTGTGTGGGGTGGGACAGAATTGTATGCACTTTGTGCAAAACAAAGTCTGATTGATTTGTAATGCTGAATTAGTCATTAGATAGTTGCATGCAGTATGGACGCCACCTTAAAGCTACTCAAGATGGGCTTCTCTCATTGGTCAGTCCGTGGTTGATCACATGATGAATAAGTGTGGCCCTGAGCTCATCAGAGATGGCTCTCCTTCTTACTCTTCTTCCCTCCTCCTCCTCCTCCTCGTTGTTATCCCCTGTCTCTCCCTCCTCCTCCTCCTCCTCCTCCTCCTCCTCCTCCTCCTCGTTGTTATCCCCTGTCTCTCCCTCCTACTCCTCCTCCTCCTCCTCGTTGTTATCGCCTGTCTCTTCCTCCTCCTCCTCCTCCTCCTCCTCCTCGTTGTTATCCCCTGTCCCTCCCTCCTACTCCTCCTCCTCCTCCTCGTTGTTATCGCCTGTGTCCTCCTCCTCCTCCTCCTCCTCCTCCTCCTCCTCCTACTCCTCCTCGTTGTTATCCCCTGTCTCTTCCTCCTCCTCCTCCTCCTCCTCCTCCTCCTCCTCCTCCTCCTCCTCCTCGTTGTTATCCCCTGTCTCTTCCTCCTCCTCCTCCTCCTCCTCGTTGTTATCCCCTGTCTCTCCCTCCTCCTCCTCCTCCTCCTCGTTGTTATCCCCCTGTCTCTTCCTCCTCCTCCTCCTCCTCCTCCTCGTTGTTATCCCCCTGTCTCTCCCTCCTACTCCTCCTCCTCCTCGTTGTTATCCCCCTGTCTCTCCCTCCTCCTCCTCCTCCTCCTCGTTGTTATCCCCTGTCTCTCCCTCCTACTCCTCCTCCTCCTCGTTGTTATCCCCTGTCTCTTCCTCCTCCTCCTCCTCCTCCTCCTCGTTGTTATCCCCTCTCTCCCTCCTACTCCTCCTCCTCCTCCTCGTTGTTATCCCCTGTCTCTTCCTCCTCCTCCTCCTCCTCCTCCTCCTCGTTGTTATCCCCTGTCTCTTCCTCCTGCTCCTCCTCCTCCTCCTCGTTGTTATCCCCTGTCTCTCCCTCCTACTCCTCCTCCTCCTCCTCGTTGTTATCGCCTGTCTCTTCCTCCTCCTCCTCCTCCTCGTTGTTATCCCCTGTCTCTTCCTCCTCCTCCTCCTCCTCCTCGTTGTTATCCCCTGTCTCTCCCTCCTCCTCCTCCTCCTCCCCTCGTTGTTATCCCCTGTCTCTCCCTCCTCCTCCTCCTCCTCCTCGTTGTTATCCCCTGTCTCTCCCTCCTACTCCTCCTCCTCCTCGTTGTTATCCCCTGTCTCTTCCTCCTCCTCCTCCTCCTCCTCCTCGTTGTTATCCCCTCTCTCCCTCCTACTCCTCCTCCTCCTCCTCGTTGTTATCCCCTGTCTCTTCCTCCTCCTCCTCCTCCTCCTCCTCGTTGTTATCCCCTGTCTCTTCCTCCTGCTCCTCCTCCTCCTCCTCGTTGTTATCCCCTGTCTCTCCCTCCTACTCCTCCTCCTCCTCCTCGTTGTTATCGCCTGTCTCTTCCTCCTCCTCCTCCTCCTCGTTGTTATCCCCTGTCTCTTCCTCCTCCTCCTCCTCCTCCTCCTCGTTGTTATCCCCCTGTCTCTTCCTCCTCCTCCTCCTCCTCCTCCTCCTCCTCCTCCTCCTCCTCCTCGTTGTTATCCCCCTGTCTCTTCCTCCTCCTCCTCCTCCTCGTTGTTATCCCCCTGTCTCTTCCTCCTCCTCCTCCTCCTCCTCGTTGTTATCCCCTGTCTCTTCCTCCTCCTCCTCCTCCTCCTCCTCCTCGTTGTTATCCCCTGTCTCTTCCTCCTCCTCCTCCTCCTCCTCGTTGTTATCCCCTGTCTCTTCCTCCTCCTCCTCTTCCTCCTCGTTGTTATCCCCTGTCTCTCCCTCCTCCTCCTCTTGCTCTCTGTCTATTGTTGGCATCCATTGTTCAAAACAGGTAATCTGGCCTTTGACCTTTGTATAGGCCTATACTAAAGCAATGATTGGTTAGTGTTCAGTTATGACATAATGTGTTTGCACATGTGAGGAGTGTGTGTGTGCCCTGGTAAATAAGTGTAGCATTTTGATTGGTTGTGTTTAGAAATGGATAGCAAGTCACTTCCTGTTAGATTTTTGTGTCTTAGGTAGAGAATTGTGTGTGATGTTTTGAAAAAAGTGTTTTATGTAATTGAAAGCTGAGTGAAAGGCTGAGAAATAGCTTCTGGTTTTGGAGATTTGCTGTGTAGTTTTGCACTTTGAGTGAGAGGTTTCCAAAATCGTGTGACATGAAAAGATTTTGTGTGTAAGCAGCTGGAAAAAACTGTAAGCACTAAATTCTTTTGCTCATCAGTGACAAGCTGAACATTAAACATAAAGTTTGTTGTTATCTCCTTCATTTCACCCTTTACAGCACTGTAGCTATAAATCCGTAGTCGCTCCTCTTCCTCTCGTTTGGTAATCAGCTGTTTTACAGCCCTGATAAGAAAAGATTAACAACTCACTTCTGTTTTCTATCTTAAATAATCAAAATTTGAACAATAATAATCACTTCCGAATGGACAGAATGTGGCTTTCACTAAAACAACAGGGATGTTTTTTTTGGGCATTTTTAGGCCTTTGATTCCACAGGACAGATGAAGACATGAAAGGGGAGAGAGAAGGGGAATGACATGCAGCAAAGGGCCGCAGGTCAGAGTATATAGAGGAGTAAACCTCTATATATGTGCGCCCGCTCTACCAACTGAGCTAACCAAACAACAATAGGGATGTTCTTAATGATGCACGATTACATGAAAGCTGAACCTGGGCCGCAGCCGACGATGTCAGACACGTTTGTCGAAATTTAGCTTTGTGTGTCTGAAAGTAAAGGTGTCAGCAGCAACATTTAAAGTGGAATTTCGGGATAAATTTGATGTTTGCGGTTAACCTGGAAGCGATTTTACATTTTATAACTTCTTTAGGGCTGCAACGGACATTATCGATTAATCTGTTGAGTGTTTCCTCGATTAACGGATTAGTTGTTTGGTCTCTAAAATGTCAGAAAATGGTGAAAAATGTGGATCAGTGTTTCCCCAAAAAGCCCAAGATGACGTCCTCAAATGTCTTCACAGCTTTAGTTACTTTACACATTACAGTTTTTTCCGATCGCTAAACGACAGTGGGCACAACTGGAGTCACATGTGCAAAACTCAAACTACAGTCTGCACTACCAACAGTCACCTGAGCTAAACAGTTCACATCAGCTGCAAAACTCATTCAAAGCAACACAACTCTTAACACACGTCTCAAAACAGGCTCAGTGCAGCCAAACACTCAGAACAGTCCTCACTGAGATAACACACACTCTCACTCAGAACACACTGAGGGTAAAAACACTAGCATCAAACACCAATAGAGAAATTACAAACTTTTTCATCTTTATAGTTTGAACAATTTGAGTGACTTGACACTACTCAATAGTTTATTTAAGGAAAAGATATAGATTGTATAATATACCAATTTTACGTAAGGTAAACAAGAATAATGAAAATCAGCAGTTTTCTTCAATATAGAATTTTATCTCTAGTAATTTATGGAATTACTGGGGAAAAAAACTAAAGGTACATACGTAACAGTACCAAAGAATAGTGTGACTAATCCTGCCTCGCTCCAGCATCATGTGGCAAGTTTTCTTCATCACATTAGATATCTGCATCATCTCTAAATACAAAGGAATGTGTTGTTTCCATTGCTTTCACCGCCATTACTTTCTGAAAAACAGTAAGAACACAGTTTTACTATTGTAAAGATATAGTGTTTTTCACTTTTTTTATAGCTGTGTACATAACCTCAGACATCTTACCTGGACATGTTGGTATCTCTGCTCTTTTACCTGTTTCTCTCAAACGGTACAGTGTATAATTGTTTCATTCTTATTTGGTGTTTGTATACAAAAAAGGCTTTCTGAGCTTTCTCTGTATAAATACCATATATGTTCACTAACTAGTCTAAAACAAGACACCTACTTAGGCTTTCAGCTAAAATTGCAATCAGCAGTGTTTGATCGGCACCAGACTGAAATCTATTCTGTTTTGAATGTGTGGTTAACAGTTTTGACAGAAGTGTGTCAGCATTTGAACAAAGTGCTGTAAATCTACAGTGTTGTGCACATTGTGGTTAAAGTCATGGGATAAGTGTGTAGAGTTTTGAAAACTGTGTTCAAGCGATGAAAAACAAACTAGAGTTTGGTCCACATGAACTGCTGCTGTGCAGACTGTAGTCTGAGTTTTGCACATGTGACTCCAGTTGTGCCCACTGTCGTTTAGCAATCGAAAAAAAACTGTAAGATTCCTCCACACAGAACACATGTAGTTTATAAAATCTGATGTTTGATTCTAAAGTATACTAGCCGCACGTTTACACACGTTTTCAAAACGATGTCTCCTTTTTTTCAAAACTCTACACACAATTCCTAAAACTGCACACACACAAAATGCAAAATGCCTCACATCTCCTTCAACATGAAACACTGCATTCATAACACCATAAACACATCTCAAAATGAAGCATTCGCATCAAATGGCAAAAAACACCTTTTTTTCATAATATTACATTTTTGGATATACCATGTACACACTGTTCTAAATCTAAAGCTCTTTTGTCTTTCATAGGTTTATATATCTACATTTACAATGTTCTAGAGAGAAAGTCATCTGCTGAGAGTGGTTGAAAAGTGCACCTGTAAAAAAACAATGTAATGTTACAGTAAAACAGAAAATATTTATTGGGCAAAACTTAGACTTAGACTTCTCTTTATTGATCCCTTTGGGATGACTCCCGCAAGGAAATTAGATTTCCAGCAGCAGATTTTAGCATCTTACAAAAACACTCTTTAAATAGAAAAAATATAGAAAAAATACAGTATAAGAATAACAATAAACTTTTAGCTAAATATTAATTGTGAATATTAAAACATTACATTTGTAAGAGTAGCTCAATGTTGTTTACAGTAGCATGACACAAGAAAACATAGTACAAACATATGTAAACCAAAGTTATCATTTCTAGAATAAAGAAGATGTGTGTGTGTGTCTCTGTGTGTGTGTGTGTGTGTGTGTGTGTGTGTGTCTCTGTGTGTGTGTGTGTGTGTGTGTGTGTGTGTGTGTGTGTGTGTGTGTGTGTGTGTGTGTGTGTGTGTAAGTCTAGGTGTGTGTGTGTGTGTGTGTGTGTGTGTGTGTGTGTGTGTGTGTGTGTGTGTGTGTGTGTGTGTGTGTGTGTGTGTGTGTGTGTGTGTGTGTGTAAGTCTAGGTGTGTGTGTGTGTGTGTGTGTGTGTGTGTGTGTGTGTGTGTGTGTGTGTGAGTCTAGGTGTGTGTGTGTGTGTGTGTGTGTGTGTGTGATGTGTGTGTGTGTGTGTGTGTGTGTGTGTGTGTGTGTGTGTGTGTGTGTGTGTGTGTATGAGTGTGTGTGAGTGTAGGTGTGTGTGTGTGTGTGTGTGTGTGTGTGTAAGTCTAGGTGTGTGTGTGTGTATGAGTGTGTGTGAGTGTAGGTGTGTGTGTGTGAGTGTGTGTGCGAGTGTGTGTGTGTGTGTGTGTGTGTGTGTGTGTGTGTGTGTGTGTGTGTGTGTGTGTGTGTGTGTGTGTGTGTGTGTGTGTGTGTGTGTGTGTGTGTGTGTGTGTGTGTGCATGCATGCATGCATGCATGTGAGTCTGTGTGTGAGTGTGTGTGTGTGTGTGTAGTGTGTGTGTGAGTGTGTGTGTGTGTGTGTGTGTGTGTGTGTGTGTGTGTGTGTGTGTGTGTGTGAGTCTGTGTGTGAGTGTGTGTGTGTGTGTGTGTGTGTGTGTGTGTGTGTGTGTTTGGGTCCAGGCATGAATTTCTTCTCTTTTTATACAGTATAAGAAAGTAATATGTTACAAGTTACTGCAAGAACTACAAAAATGAATGTTCCCATCTAGAGCTTTACCAATTCCAAATTTTGCTGTACAATTAATTGTAATTGTAATGTTAAACTCAGAAGCCGCGATTACGTAAAAGCAACTGACAATAGTATAATAATTGTTACATATACCCATTAGAGGATGGATACCATCTGTTCGGACAGATATTTAGAAATGATCGGTCACATTAGCATTGAACATTTTAAATCATTTCTGAATGCCTTTCTACAGCTGCTTCATAAAAGCTTTCCACACAAACAAACATGTCATTAGTATGAGGAAAAAATTAGATTTTAACTGTTGGGCTCGGACAGAAAAATCTTAATTCCTGTCGGACGCGGGCCGGGCTCGGACAGAAAAATGTGGTCCGATCCGCACTCTGATGCCTATTCCCATCCCATTTCAAAGATCAAAGATCAAAGATCAAAGATCATTTTCTGATTTATTGGATAGATGATCCAAGAATTTGGAACCTGGCTTTATCCAATGTTCACATTTATGTTCCCGGAAATGTATGCAAATGAGCGCATATTTAACACGGCAATGCCTCGTTTGCATATTTAAACATCACATTTCAGACAACTTGTTATATAAAGGCTATTTAAAGCGTAGAAATGTATGGATCGCACTGGAATATTTATGAACTGAGTTGCGGATTTAACAGACATAAACTGATGCATAGATTTTGTAGTCTTTAGTTTTTTGTGTCATTTTCCTTACGTACAAAACAACAACATAAGGTTTTGTTTCAAATCTACATTTCCTCCAGAAATAAACCAGGAAAACGTAGCTTGTTCTCCCCCACTTCTGTGTGCTCCAGGCTCAGCTGCCTCTGAACATGGCAGGCCATCAAAAAATCCACTAGTTCCCACTCCACCTGTTCAAAACACTATTAATCTGCTGCCTTCCAATAAAAAAAAGGCTTGGCTCTTTGCGGGGGGAGCCAATAGAGACGCTGCATTCTAATGTGGCCTATCTTTATCAAAAGGTGCCACTCCATTCCCACATACTGCTGCTTATTTATGACTTGTGAGCAGAGAGCCGACAGGACACACATACGTGTCTTTAGGAGAAAGCCTGTGTCCGGAGGGCTCGTCCCAGACGTCAGATATGGGATTATCACACACCGCACTGTGGCTGAGAAGAGGTGCAGGGCGAGAGTGAAGAGTTTATCTGCCTTTTATGTGCGTGGTAGCAACTTTGGCAAACAGAAAGGAACTTGGTAAAATTGCTTTTAGTGCTTTTAAGGTATTTAAATATCTGGGGGGGAGCCGGAGGTTGTAAATCCCAGATCTGAGGCATCGCCTGCATGTGGCTGAGAAGAGGTGCAGGCCGAGAGTAAAGAGCTTATCTGCTTTTTCTGATGACAGCAACTTCGGCAAACACTTAGGACTTTGTTAAAATTGCTTTTAGTTGCTCTTAAGCATTTGAATATCTGTGGATCGCCTGTGGGTGAGAGAGGAGCTTCTTTTTTGGGGCCCATCAGGAGTTTTTTTTGTCTTTTCCCTGCCTGGATCTTACCGGATGCGTTGCTGAGACCTGCAGGCAGAGTTACAAAAAGTACTCCCCATGGATCCAAACATCCAGGGGTCTTTCCTGTTCAACAACAGCCTGAACCAGTTCCCCTCGGAGCTCAAGGCCCCGGTGTGCCAGTACTCGGTGGCCAACTCTTTCTACAAGCTCAACCCGGGCCTAAACAGCCAGCTGCAAGCAGCGGGGACGCCGCACGGCATCAGCGACATCCTGAGCCGCTCCATGATGGGCATGGGCTCGCCGGGCACCACCACGCTGCTGTCCGGATACTCCACCGTGGGAGGGTTCAGCCCCTCTGTCACGGGCGCGTCCGTGTACTATAATAACCGGGACTACAGCTCGTCTCTGGGCGGGTTCTCCAAGCCCGGCGCCGAGTGCCCGATGATGAAGGGTCGCAGCGTGAGCTGCTGGGCGGAGAGCGGCTGCGACTGGAGAGCCGGGAGGCAGCAGTGCAGCAACAGTGAGTCTTTAAAACATCCGCAGCACGGACTCAACACCCAGCGAGTCGACACGCTACAACTTCCCCTCAATGAGACGATACAGAAGTTAGGGCTGCACGAATGTGCCGTACCGTTGTTGAATATCGCGATAACGATATACAGTACAGGCCAAAAGTTTGGACACACCTTCTCATTCAATGCGTTTCCTTTTTATTTTCATGACTATTTACATTGTAGATTCTCACTGAAGGCATCAAAACTATGAATGAACACATATGGAATTATGTACTTAACAAAAAAGTGTGAAATAACTGAAAATATGTCTTATATTTTAGATTCCTCAAAGTAGACACCCTTTTGCTTTTTTATTAATAAAAATGTATATAAAAATTCCACTAATTAACCCTGACAAGGCACACCTGTGAAGGTAAAACCATTTCAGGTGACTACCTCATCAAGCTCATTGAGAGAACACCAAGGGTTTGCAGAGTTATCAAAAAAAGCAAAGGGTGGCTACTTTGAAGAATCTAAAATATAAGACATGTTTTCAGTTATTTCACACTTTTTTGTTAAGTACATAATTCCATATGTGTTCATTCATAGTTTTGATGCCTTCAGTGAGAATCTACAATGTAAATAGTCATGAAAATAAAGAAAGGTGTGTCCAAACTTTTGGCCTGTACTGTATAACTTGCGATAAATAAAACAAATATTTAAGTGTTCTCAGTTCTGCTGCTTTCAGTATTTGGCTAAAATACAAGAAATTGCTTGTTGAGTTTAAAACAAATGAAAGGAAATCATATCTTATGTTCTTTTATTGAACAAATTCAACATTGAATTGAACATAAAAGGCACCGCTAAAAAAAAAATAATGACAGTTAGATTTTAGAGAGCAGTTTTCTGCTGAAATTTTTCTTGCAACTGACACAAAAAATCTCAGAGTGTCTTTCGCAAAATGCTTATTGTGCCGGTTGGTATCGGTGACCTTACAGGGACTCAACATGTAGCAAGTGGACACATCTGCGCAATTAATCAAAATGGTATCGAAATCCCAATATAGACTAGTGCAATAGGCACACAGTGTTAAAGGCAACATATGTCCCGGCCTACAAACGCTATCCTACACACTACTGGTCCAGATCCTCACACGAATCACACTATAATCATTTACATTGTCTGACTTTTAATATTTGTCAGTGAAAATTAGAATAATGACACAAACGTGATCATTCCCTCCAATATCGTGAATGCTATCACAATCGCAATATCAGTCAAAATAATCACAACTAGATATTTTCCTCATGTCGAGATGCCAGAGTGTTTTTCACATTCAATCTGATGAGAAAAGATACAGAAAGGCATCGCTGCACGACATGAGGAAAATACGCGGTAACCCTTTCGTTGTCTTCCATTTGCCCGTGCATCGTCCTCCCGGGCAAAACTGAAAAATTAACACTGTTTGTGATGTTTTTTTGTCTCTTTTTTTGACACTTTTGGCGTTTTATTCAATGTTTTTTTTTTTTTGCGCTTTTTTGACGTTTAATGCCTCTTTTCACTACCATTAATAAACACTACCAGCACCAACTCATAACTAGTTTTATACTCATTACTTATTTTTGGAATTCATGGTCAATAAAAAATCTCATTTATAGGAAATTATACCTAATTCTTGAGTTAAATACAGCTGAAATTATGAATTTTTTAGACTAATATTAAAGGAAGGATAATCACAGAAGCGTCAACGTTCAGTCGGGAGAAACCTTTTAGCTTTTTTTTTCAAATGCTAAAAAATTGAACAAAACACCCAAAATTGAATGAAAGTAGAGATCCGATCTTTTGTTGTACTTGCGAAGCGCGTTGTGTGGAATCAGCTGTGTTATTTTTTGGATAATCCAAATTAGGTAGTTAAATAGAAACCCTTATTTCTGATACAGACATTTAGACAACGTGTCAAATCTGCCCCCGAAGACAGCACAAGGGTTAACAATGAACATTGCGATAAATAAACCAATATTTACGTGTTCTCAGCACTGATACCGTCAGTATTCTTCTAAAATACAACAAGCTGCTTGGTGAATTGAAAACAAATGAAAGGAAATCATATTCCAACATTATTTTAAATTCAACATTGAATTGAACATTAAAGGCACCAATTAAAATAAGAAGACCATATGGCGGGGTTGGCTCAGCGGGTAGAGCAGGCGCACATATACTGAGAGGTTTTTGCCTCGACACAGATGTCCAGGGTTTGAATCCGACTTGTGATGATTTCCTGCATGTCTCCCCCCCCTCTCTCTCTCACCTAGCTATCCTGTCAAATATTGAAGACAGAAAAGTCTTCTCTTTATTGATCCTTTTGGGATGACTCCCGCAAGGAAATTAGATTTTCAGCAGCTTACAAAACAATTAGAAAATAAAGAGATATAAGAAAATACAGTATAGAAAATGCAGTATAACAATAACAATACACTTTTAGCTAAATATAGGAAGTAAAAAAAAGTAAATAAACTGTAAAAATAAATATATATAAATATATATATATATACATATTCATGAATATATAGGACTGTGTATACCAGGGGTGGTGAACCTGTGGCTCTTGAGCCGTATGCGGCTCTGTGCCGGCTCCTTTGAGGCTCTTACTGTGTGGCTGGGGGCTGTGTTATTGGTGGATTTTTGTTTACTTTTTGAAATATTTCCGATAAGTTAAAAAAAAAGCATTTGAATGCATCTGCCAATACATTTGCCAATTATTTTAAAATAAAAAATAACGCAGCAGAGTTTTTTTATGGACAGATTCTGCAACCTGAGGAAAAAACAGCGGCCCCAGATCACCTTCCTCATTATTAACCCTTTCACTGCTGAATCAGATTGTTTGAAAGCCCTTCTAGTGACAAATGAGTGAAAGAATGGCCACAACCGAGTACAACCAGACCTAAGAAGGATTGTGGGTAACAAAAGACTGTCAGGTTTCCCACTGAGTCAATCTAAGTAAGTAACACCCCTGGTGTATGGCATTGTGTTATTATGAAAAGCCCAAAAAATAATCTTTAAAAAAATGAAAGGGAGTTGCAATTTAAAGTGAAGCTAGCTACTGATATTGTTCTGTTAACTAACTCTCAGAGTGTCTCTCGGTGTGTGTCTTTTGCGATGTGTCGCCAGATGATATAGATTACCGTACCGTGACGCCAGAGAAAAGACACAGAAACACACACCAACATTAAAACTTATTGGACCAAAAACCTTTAGTTGGTATTGTTCTAAAACACTCAATAATGCTTAGATTATATCAGGTATTATTTGTTATTCATATTTTATTTTTGGAGTCATTTTCTAATATAATCTGAAAAGAAAATACAAAAGCAAGAACTTATTTCTAAATTGTTCAAACTGAAGTCCCAGACCCAGTTTTGACAGTTTTGTCAAATAATCAATATTAATATGATGTATTTTGTGACGCTGTTAGCACGTTACTGAAGGTTAATATAAAGCCACCAGCCCAGCTAACGTTACTGAAGATTAATATAAAGCCACCAGCCCAGCTAACGTTACTGAAGGTTAATATAAAGCTACCAGCCCAGCTAACGTTACTGAAGGTTAATATAAAGCTACCAGCCCAGCTAACGTTACTGAAGGTTAATATAAAGCCACCAGCCCAGCTAACGTTACTGAAGGTTAATATAAAGCTACCAGCCCAGCTAACGTTACTGAAGGTTAATATAAAGCCACCAGCCCAGCTAACGTTACTGAAGGTTAATATAAAGCCACCAGCCCAGCTAACGTTACTGAAGGTTAATATAAAGCCACCAGCCCAGCTAACGTTACTGAAGGTTAATATAAAGCCACCAGCCCAGCTAACGTTACTAAAGGTTAATATAAAGCCACCAGCCCAGCTAACGTTATTGAAAGAGCTGATGAATTTTTGACAATGTGAACAAGATAAATTCTCACTCAGAGGGAATGTAAACTAATTTTCAGGCGATATACGGCACCCCTTTATGGAGCATTTTCAGAAGATAAAACCAGGGTAGTGATACTCACATAAACTCGTTCCATCCCTTTTTCTTTTTTCACGTGGCATCCAGTAAGTTGTTTTTTTTGGGGAGTGGGGAAAGGGGGAAAAGGGGAGATGAAGCCCCTCTGTGTTACCAAGAAAGCACAACATTACAGTATAAGATGTGTGTGTGTGTGTGTGTGTGTGTGTGTGTGTGTGTGTGTGTGTGTGTGTGTGTGTGTGTGTGTGTGTGTTGAACGTACGGGGGTTGGTTCTGCAGCACGGAGTCAGCATCCAGCTCACCGACACGTTACAACTTCCCTCGACGACGTGTCGAGTCTTTACTGAAGAAGATGAAATAAATCTGATCAGAAAATATACAGAAAACGTACAGAAAACGTACACACAAACTTCAAAACTTATCTGAACCAAAACCTTTAGTTTGCATTGTTTGTAATGCTTAGATTTTACAAGATATTAAAGAGGGTTAAATATGATCACAAATCACTAAATAAAGCAATGAAATGTTCATCTCAAAGGCAAAACACAAAACAAAATGTCTGTGTAACTCTAAACTATATATAAAAGTAGTTTAGTTTGAACTTAATGGCACAAAAATGACTCCATAGTCACCAGCCAATAAATGAACAAAGCAACGCATTTGGGAGATATTTTATTTACAAAAGTGAAATATGACGTAATGATGTATGTAATCCGAAGGTAATACTGGACTTATAAAGAACTCCACTGATTCATGCTTAGATTTTACAAGATATTATTCATAAACATGTTATTCATATTATTTCCAAAAGTAATAGAATATGTGGACAATTCTGCTCATTCAATTGTTTTAAAATTAATGTTTATATTAACCCTTGTGTTAACCCGACAACCATGAAAACAACACTTTTGTTGTTTTCTCCCTATCTCAATGGTTTAGTCGCTTTGTTAAACGTTTGTTATTTGATGTTTTTGTGGGTTTTTTCCAACATTGTTGTGATTTTTCTGACCTTTTTTTCATTTTTTCTAAAATTTTTTGTCACTTTTTCTAACATTTTTGTCACTTTTTCTGACGTTTTTGACACTTTTTTAACGTTTTTGTCACATTTTTAACGTTTTTTGTCATTTTTCTGACCTTTTCTCACTTTTTTTAACCTTTTCATCACTTTTTTTTAACATTTTTGTCACTTTTTCTGACGTTATTGTCACTTTTTAACGTTTTTTGTCATTTTTCTGACCTTTTCGTCACTTTTTCTGACCTTTTTGTCACTTTTTTAATGTTTTGGTGCTTTTTCCGACATTTGAGGCTTTTTCTTTTTTATCTTTGTCGTTGCTTTTCCCAACGTTTTGCGTTTTTCCTTTTCTTTTTTTTTACATTTTTGGCGCTGATTTCGATGTCCCATAGGCCTACTTTCTTTTATGATTATTTTTTAAACGGTGTCAAATTTTACCTGAAGACAACATGAGGGTTAAACGTCTACAATATTGAATCGATATGTTTTCAGACAAAGAGATTCTGATGAGTGGATGAAGATGAGCCAGAGGCACGTTGTCTCATAATCAAACTGTATTAAATGTGATTCTTCTGTAAGGATCTGAATCACTAAATCCCAGTAGAGTGTTTTTTTCTTGAGTATTTTGTTCTCCTTTGATATATTTTCCAGGTAGCGGTCCTCTGACGGACATGTCAGGCAGGAAGAAACACACCCGACCGACGTTCAGCGGACATCAGATATTCGCTCTGGAGAAAACCTTCGAGCAGACCAAGTACCTGGCCGGGCCGGAGCGAGCCAGGCTGGCTTATTCTCTGGGCATGACCGAATCTCAAGTCAAGGTACACTCATCATAATAGAGCTGCTTTAACCCTTGTCTGGCTTATTCCCCGACGAACCAAAACAAGCAACGTTGTGTTTTTCTGGGTCAAAATGTAAAAACAAGTTCAACGTTTTGGTCGTTTTTTTAGACACTTTTGTCACATTTTTCTGCGTTTCTGTCAATATTTTTCTGCGTTTCTTTTACTTTTTTTTAAGCTTTTCCAAAAAATGTTGTCACTTTTTCCATTATTTGTCACTTTTTCCAATGTTTTTTGTCACATTTTCAGTTTTTCTCACTTTTTCCAACGTTTTTTGTCACTTTTTTTCCAACGTTTTTTGTCACTTTTCTGTTTCTCTCACTTTTTCCAATGTTTTTTGTCACTTTTTCCAATGTTTTTTGTCACTTTTTCCAAGGTTTTTTGTCACTTTTTCCAAGGTTTTTTGTCTTTTAGTCCCTCTATCAATCCTGGACTTCTCAGTTATCCCAGCCTTCCCACCCCAACCCAGCACGTAGCTCCAAACACTACATATCACTGACACAAAAAACATTCTCACCACGTCAGTATTCACCTTAAAAGACTTGCTCGTACAAGATTTTGTCACTTTTTTTGTCACTTTTTTTCCGTTTATTGTCACTTTTCTGTTTCTCTCACTTTTTCCAATGTTTTTTGTCACTTTTTCCAATGTTTTTTGTCACTTTTTCTGTTTTTGTCACTTTTTCCAAGGTTTTTTGTCACTTTTTCCAATGTTTTTGTCACTTTTTCTGTTTTTGTCACTTTTTCCAAGGTTTTTTGTCACTTTTTCCAATGTTTTTTGTCACTTTTTCTGTTTTTGTCACTTTTTCCAAGGTTTTTTGTCACTTTTTCCAAGGTTTTTTGTCACTTTTTTTCCAACGTTTTTTGTCACTTTTTTTCCAACGTTTTTTGTCACTTTTCTGTTTCTCTCACTTTATGCAATGTTTTTCTCACATTTTCCAACATTTATTGTCACTTTTTCAGTTTTTTGTCACTTTTTCCGATGTTTGTGTCACTTTTTTCTGAGCTTTTGTTGACATTTTCTTCCTCCGTTTTTCAACGTTGTATTATACATTTTTCTTTACATGCTATAAAATTAAATAAAACACCCAAATTCAATGAAAGTAGTGAAGTAGTGAAGAGCGTTGTATGGAACCATCCACGTCATTTTCTTTTAAAATTTGGTTGAAAGAAACCCAAATTTCTGATATAGAAACTTTTTGAAAATGGGTCAAATTTGACCCGAGGAAACAACAGGACGGGTTCAATAATGCTTTTGAGGTGAGGTTTCTTACGACATATAAGTTTAAACTTAGAGCTGATTAATGGATTAGCTGTCAACTATTAAAACTAATCATCAACTATTTTGATAATCGATTTACCAGTTTAAGTCATTTTTTAGGAAACAATAGTCCAACTTCTCCTATTCCAGCGTGTTAAATGTAAATATTGTTCTAGTTTTCTTCTCTCCTCTGTGACAGGAAACTGAATATCTTTGAGTTGTGGACAAAACAAGACATTTGAGGACGTTATCTTGGGCTTTTTGGGAAACACTGATCCACATTTTTCACAATTTTCTGACATTTTAGAGACCAAAACAACTAATCAATCCATTCAGAAAATAATCAGCGATGAAAAACATTAGTTAGTTGCAGCTCTAGTTTCTATTTTCACATTAGTTTTTTCTTCTCTTTATGTTTGAACATTCCCGTCATTTTTTCGCATGTGATAAAGATCTTGTTTTGAAAGGTGAAGCAGAAACGAAGTTGACCTGCATAAAAGTGCAGAATGAAAAACAAGTTGAAACTCCTAATCTGTGCTATCACACACACAAACACAGACCCACACAAACACAAACCCACAGACAGCAAAGATACAGCATAAATACAATACAACAGACCATAATTACAGTACAGAAATTATAAAAATATACGTTTAAAGTGCTTGTTGTTCTGTCTGATAGCCTGAGGTATAAAAGAGAGGCATAGTGCTTAGTTAGTGTCACAGGAGGCCTTAGCCCACCACTACGTTCCATAACCCGACCAGTCAGATTACCATGAAGAGGGCCCCTCGTTATTTTCTGTGTCATTTTGGCCAGGCAGTCATCATATACTTTATCCACAGTATTCAACTCTCCCACCATTTTACCAGCCCTTTAGTCCCTCTATCAATCCTTCTCAGTTATCCCAGCCTTCCCACCACGCAGTAGCTCCAAACACTACATATCACTGACACAAAAACACATTCTCACCAAGTCAGCATTCACCTTAAAAAACGGCAACTTCCTCGTACAAGATACACGTGGACTTAATCTTTTCATCAATAAGTCAACATGATGGAAAGATTAAGTCCACGTGTCGTAGTAAAGGGTCATGTGTATTACTCTTCCATGTGCATTTTATTTGCCATTCTTAGCACACAATGTGTGTTCTGTGCAGTGAACTGGGACTATAATTTGAGAGGAATTGTATAATTATAAAAACCTATAATAATTGTACAATCCTCTCACACACACACACACACACACACACACACGCAATCATGGTGGTTTTTCATAGATTTAAAAACAACAACAACAATATACTGTACACTTATCAAGCATCATTCCAAGAAGGCAGCGGTGGAAGAAGTATTCAGATCCTTTACTTTAGTAAAAGTACTAATACCACACTGTAAAAATACTCCTCTACCAGTAAAACTCCTGCAGTGAAAATGTTACTTAAGTAAAAGTCTGTAAGTATCATCAAAAACAATGTACTTAAAGTATTAAAAGTAAAATCCTCCCATTGTAGAAAGAGTAAAGGATCCAACCAGTTGTGTGTTTAATGGTCTCATCATCTCAGCTGGACTTGTAGCCCGTTATATTGTTGGCTAGTTTACTTTATATTATTCTATTTATCTATCAATCTATAAATCTATCAATCTATCTATCAATCTATAAATCTATAAATCTATCAATCTATCTATCTATCTATCTATCTATCTATCTATCTATCTATCTATCTATCTATCTATCTATCTATCTATAGGTCTAATCATGTCAACTCGTTATATTGTTGGCTAGTTTACTTTATATTAAAACATCAGATTTTATAAACTATATGTGTTTTGTGTGCAGGAATCTAAATGTGTAAAGTAACTAAAGCTGTAACAGATGAATGTAGTGGAGTAACTAAAGTAACTAGTAACTAAAGCTGTAACAGATGAATGTAGTGGAGTAACTAAAGTAACTAGTAACTAAAGCTGGAACAGATGAATGTAGTGGAGTAACTAAAGTAACTAGAAACTAAAGCTGGAACAGATGAATGTAGCGGAGTAACTAAAGTAACTAGTAACTAAAGCTGGAACAGATGAATGTAGCGGAGTAACTAAAGTAACTAGTAACTAAAGCTGGAACAGATGAATGTAGTGGAGTAACTAAAGTAACTAGTAACTAAAGCTGGAACAGATGAATGTAGTGGAGTAACTAAAGTAACTAGTAACTAAAGATGGAACAGATGAATGTAGCGGAGTAACTAAAGTAACTAGTAACTAAAGCTGTAACAGATGAATGTAGGGGAGTAACTAAAGTAACTAAAGCTGGAACAGATGAATGTAGCGGAGTAACTAAAGTAACTAGTAACTAAAGCTGGAACAGATGACTGTAGCGGAGTAACTAAAGTAACTAGTAACTAAAGCTGTAACATGAATGTAGTGGAGTAACTAAAGTAACTAGTAACTAAAGCTGTAACAGATGAATGTAGTGGAGTAACTAAAGTAACTAGTAACTAAAGCTGTAACAGATGAATGTAGTAGAGTAAAAATTACAATATTTCTCTCTGAGATGTAGCGGAGCCTCAACATCACCTCAACATTTGGACTTAAGTAGCCTACAGTACTTTATGTACTTGGTTAAATTCCACCGCTGCAGGAAGGCTAACCCCTCCCCCCGTTGTGTGTTCAGGTGTGGTTTCAGAACCGACGCACCAAGTGGCGGAAGAAGAGCGCCTCCGAGCCGAGCTCCACGCAGGCCGGCCTCGCGGGGCCGGGCGGCGACGCCTCGGACCACGAGGTGGAGGACGAGGAGTACAACAAGCCTCTGGACCCCGACTCGGACGACGATAAGATCCGGCTGCTGCTGCGCAAACACCGCAGGGCTTTCTCCGTGCTGCGCCTCGGGCCACACAACGTCTGACAGAACTTGCTGCAAATCACACACGCGCGCACACACACACACACACGCACACAAAACCATACACAGAAAAACACGCACACACACACACGAATACATACACACGCGCACGCACGCACACACATACACACACACACACACACACACACACACACACAAAACATACACAGAAAAACACGAACAAACACACGAATACATACACACACACACACACACGCACACAAAAACATACACAACAAAACACGCACAAACACACACGAATACATACACACGCGCACGCACACACACACACACTACACACACACAAAACATACACAGAAAAACACGCACAAATAAACGAATACATACACACACACACACACACACAAACATACACAGAAAAAACACACACACACACACACACACAAAAACATATACAGAAAAACACGCGCGCGCGCGCACACACACACACAAAAACATACACAGAAAAACATGCGTGCGCACACACACACACACTAACATACACAGAAAAAACACACACACAAATACATACACACACACACAGAGAAAAACACGCGCGCGCGCACACACACACACACACACACACTTACAGACACACACACAAATAGATATACACTCATACAGGCACACGCGAGTGCTCCTCAGCAGACCTGCATGCTGTAATGAAAGTAATTAGTTTTGAAAACAAAGTCTAAGCATGTTCAGAAGAGGTCATGAGCTCAACAGTGACGGCTCCGGTTCCGGAAATGATTTTTCTCATTCAAATATCTCCAATGACATTTTAGAACGGTATATGGAGATGTTTAACGGTATATAGAGATGTTTAACGGTATATAGAGATGTTTAACGGTATATAGGTTTAAGCCTGGAACAATAGCCAAACGCCTATGAGATGAATCGTGACCATAAAACTTTTGATTCGGGCGCAAAAGAACATTTTGAAAACAGCAAAAAAAAAAAAAAAGAGAACAAAGCTGTGTGTACAGAAACTTCCGTGGTAGCAGCTAGCTATAGCCGTTGGCGGTTCGCAATACATTTCCATGGTAACAGCGAGTCCCACCAATCAGAGACGTCGCTGTTAACACTAATGCTGCGTTCCAGACACAGTTTTTAGCCCGTTAAGTTACGACTTCAAGTCACGACTCAGGAGTTGGTAGCGTTCCAGGCAAAGTCGCTGTCGGTACACAATTCGTTCTGCGCATGTGCAAGACGTTAAGCGCAGATGAAAATCCTGTTTTATGAGGATTAACGACATTAGACATTAGCTGTTGGCTATATAAACTAACGTTAGCTTCCCAATGGAGGCTAACGGCTGGCCGCTACAACTACGACTGGAAGCGTGGAACAAATCATGCAGCGTCCAGGATCCTCTTGAGTATCCTCAGTAAAACAGGATTACACTGCATGACCTAGCCTCCACCGGGAAGCTAAATGTTAGTTTAACTATAAACTAACAGCTAATTCAGCTAACTGCTAGCTAGCTGACAGCTTGATTCAGTCTAAAATAACATCAACTCAAGCTAAACACTGGGGAAAAGCAGGCTACAGCTAAATTAAGACTTTACAGTAATAACAATAAAGACAAGTATTGATTTGATTGTATTTTAAATGAATGAGCACAAGTAAAGTAGAACTTACGTTACAGCTGTTATATATTTTAACGGTTATTTTCAGGTTTTATTTTGAGGGTCTTTTAAAATTATTAGATGCTGTCTCAGCTAGCGGTTAGCTGAATTAGCTGTTAGCTAGCTAGCTAAACTAACGTTTAAACCAACGACCGGAAGCGTGGAACAGATCGTGCAGTGTAATCCTGTTTTACACGTGGTTTTACCGAGGATAGCGGACACACTGCACGATTTGTTCCACGCTTCCGGTCGTAGTTGTAGCGGTCTGCCGCTAGCCTCCACTGGGAAGCTAACGTAAATCCTCGTAAAACAGGATTTTCATCTGTGCATGCGCTTAACGTCTTGCACATGCGCAGAACGGATCGTGTACCGACAGTCACCACAAACCCTTCTAGCTAGCGTTAGCTAGCGGGACTATCTAGGTTACTTTACGTTGACTATTTATGTCTATTTATTTCTATTTCCCACCGTTAATCGCTGGCGTCTATACAGCATCAACGGGGGGGTCGCCATTGTTGTTCATGTGTGTGTGTGACGTCAAAAACTGTAACTGGGAGAACAACCATCTGGTACCAGTTCACGAATAGTTACGGGTTTGACTGCCGTTCCAGGGCACTTTCACGGTTAAAAGGTTGTGAAAACATGAGTTACGGGTTGCCTGCAACGCAGTATTAGGATTGTGGGTAGTGTAGTATTTCTCTTTTTCTTAGTTTTTTCTTAAAACAAGGTTTGATTTCATACAGACTTCTGGCTCTTCACAGAAGCATAAACCTTCCTTTCAAAATCCAGTAGCTCGTGGTCAGTCTGTCTGGTATGGTTTGGACAGTATGGCTGATAATCAAAATCATTACGGAGAAAATTAAATGGTGGAACCACACTGTTGAGCTGGTGGCAAAAGAGCATCATAGGGTTCAGTAGCAGCTGTAAAAAAATGAAGCTAAAAGACGTTTACTTTTCTAGGTTACATCTCTGGCCTGTTTAATGTTACACTGGTGTAATATACACAACATTTTGTAAAAACACAAGAAAATGACATATAAAAAAAACTGCATGATGCTATTAATACGAATAAATAAATAAAAAGAGAGTTACCTGAAGTTATTCATGTGTTCTCTTTTTGAACAGTTGTTTGTGATTATGGTATTTTGTGCTTATGTTTTTAAAATGAAACCATGAAAGTGCCATAAGCCTTCTTGTGAAATAGCTTAACCCTTACGTGTTGTCTTTCCGGGTCAGAATTGACACGGTCTGTTTTGCCTGTTTTTATAAAGCATAGTAGTATACTATATGTGTATATATATGTGTATACATGTATACATTTTCCAATTCTGTGTTACATCTTATAAGCCATCTTCATTCCAACTTTTCACCGCTAGTTTTACACTTATGTTTGGAATTCATGGTCAATAAACCTCATTCAAAATTTCTAAAAGTAATTGTCTGCACATCCCACCTTCTGGCAGGTGCAGGACAAATGAAAGTACTATAAATGAAAAAAATGTAATGTCCGCAACACTGCTTTAAAACGTTGCATCTATATTAAATATGGGAGTTTAAAGCAGTGTTGCGGACATTACATTTTTTTTGTCAATTAACCTCATTCATAATAAAATATGCCTAATTTTGAGTTAAAAACCCCCAGAAATTATGAATTACTTTAGCTAATAATTAAGATCAGAGGAACATAACATTATTGATGCATAATTACAGCCTGTTGTTTCGTGTATGGAACCATCCATGTTATTTTTTGGGCAATTTGGTTGAAAGAAACCCATATTTTTGATACAGAGCTTTGAAAACGAGGACCACACAAGGGTTAAATGACCCAACACACAATAAAGGTAAAAGCAAACGGTTAACAGTCTGTTATGTCCCTCAGTTGTCTATAGGAGAGGAGGACTTATAATTAAATAACCCCAGGGGGGAACAAGGGCACGCCGAAGCAGTTTGAGGATACATCAAACACTTTATTGTCAAATAAGCTACACCAAAAGCAAAGCTGAATATTTATCAGAAAAAAAGTAAACTAAAGAGATGCAGTAAGATATTCAACAAAGTAACAACTAAGACTTGGTCGTAGAAAGATACTGTAGAAGAAAATCAATCATAACCTCAGAAAATACTTATAAAGTAAAAGATAAGTCATTTTATAACAACTATTTTTGGGGTCAGCCCTATGTTCCCACATTTCTAAGATTTTTCGTCAAATTAGTCCCTATGTTCCCACATTTCTACGATTTCTCTTCAAATTAGAATATATGTTCCCACATTTCTAAGATTTTTCTTCAAATTAGGTCCTATGTTCCCACATTTCTAAGAGTTTTCTTCAAATTAAGATATATGTTCCCACATTTCTAAGAGTTTTCTTCAAATTAGGATATATGTTCCCACATTTCTAAGATTTTTCTTCAAATTAGGCCCTATGTTCCCACATTTCTAAGAGCTTTCTTCAAATTAGGATATATGTTCCCACATTTCTAAGATTTTTCATCAAATTAGGCCCTATGTTATAGGGTTAGGGTTACATTCCATCTGTAGTCCATTGCTACTGGATAATAGGTTGGGTGTAATTGTCTATCAAATTGGGAGAAAGGGGGATAAAATCTGAAATAAAATTATGAAAAAGGAAATGTGGGAAAATAGGGCCTAATTTTGAAAATAATCTTAGAAATGTGGGAACATAGGGCTGTGGGAACATAGGCACCCTCCCCTATTTTTATGGAATTTGCCTTTAAAAAGGCACTAAATGTAATTTCATTTAAAGGGCACTAAATGAGACATTTGTGATAATGTTCATGTGTTTATGTGCTGATAACCACAATGTATCTGCTTTACATGTTTGTTTTTTAATCTATTATAATATCCCGCAAGTATGATTTGTAATTCTGCTAAATGCCTAAATTGACAGTTGACTTGCAGTTGCTTAAAATAACTGGAAGTTGTCTTTACAACATTATAAACACTACTTGCCTTTTTAAAAACACATTGTAAAACTATAAACAACGCTGCACAACGAATGACTGTCAATCATTGATCGAGAGTTGAGCGATGGCTCCGGTTCCTGCTGCCAGTGTATTTAAAATCAAACTGGAAGCAAAACGGCACAAAGGCTGAAGAGAGGAGAAACGGTCAGAGGTCAAATCTTGTGTGATTTACCATTGCGGTCCGGCTTAATTGAAGACAATGACCCCCGAAACCCGTCGACACAAAATCAATACCAACAGACCAGCTCGTTCACATTTAACCTCAGAGTTCAGGCTGGAGGATTTGATCAGAGACAGCTCTGAGTGGGCCAGCCTTGTAGAAGCTGTAAGAAACCTACGGGGATAGCGCATTTCAAGCATGATTTCAAGCAAAAACAATGGTGTATAAAAACCATTGACATATATAAAATGGACCAACAGATCCCGTGTCTGAGCGTTACTGAGCAGCATCCAACTGAGCTTGAAGACGTAGATGTGACGTGAGCAACCTGTCTGAAAGTGTGAAGTCTTCTGGTAGCTGTGCCGAGAGAAATCTTAATCATTCCCAATCTTACAGAGACGGAGAGTGTAGGTATATGTAAGGAGATAACGTAGACACAGGCTAATTACTGATCACTAACATGCTAGTTAACATTAGTAATTAAACTAAACAGCTAGTGTAAGTCCAAACTGCCTGCGAGCTTCTCCTGTACTATACGGTAATTCCTCTACTGTGTGACAGTAAGTCTCGTGGTTATGACCCAATCGTTAGCCTATTCTTATAAAAGCGTCTGCTACGGAGCCATAATGTGAGGTACAAGGTAATGGAGCCTTTTATACATTGTTGTGTTTCTTTAGAAATAAACAACGGACAAATAGAGTCTTTAAACGCTTCAGATGTAAAGTTATTCGCAGTCAAAGTGGCACCAAAATCAATGGCAGTCAATGGGATGCTAACGGCAGGTGATAGCTTGTTAGCATCAAAATGGCGCTGAAGGAGCTACGCGTTCCAAGGAGAAGTTTACCCCCTTGATAAAAACCTGTACAGTGTACGGTAAGTAAGAAAACATGTTTCAAAAGAAATAGAAGACTGTTCAAACTCAAATGAAATGAGGAAAGGATCTTCAATAAAAGTACGTTTTAAGAAGGGACTTAAAGCTACATTGTGTAAGAATTTCTCCCGTCTAGCGGTGAAATTGTATATGACAACCAACTGAATATTACTTTCTAGCCCCTCCCATTCAGATGGCGTTTTAACTGCTACGGTGGCCGTATTATTCCAAGTAGTACGACTTTGTCCGTGAGTGTTCCTTCCAGTGTAATAATAGTTTTACGTTTTCGTTATTTTGGTACCATTTCATTGCTAACATCAGCTATTCATGTTCCCAAACGAATGCAAGCTAATGTTAGTAAAGTATCAGCGTGGTCCTCCATCTTCAACAGGCTTTCAAATCTCGAGTAATCTCCCCCTGGCATTCGGCACGGTGCCACTGAGTGTAAAAGCGCAAAATGTCCCTCTTTGGCTAATGTATTTTAAAGATGGAGGCACAACATGGCAGAATACATATGTATTCTGATTCTGAATGGCAGATTCTACGCTTATGAGAATACTTTGATTAGTTGGTGGAAGTAATTACACATGAATGAGCACATATTTGTGAAATAACAAAGGGGTTTTTGCTAAGAATCAACTCAAAAGATTACACAATGTAGGTTTAAAGGGGACTCACTGACTCGGCTAGAGCTGCAACTAACTATTATTTTCATGGTTGAATAATCTGTTGATCATTTTCTTGAAAATGTAGATCAGTGTTTCCCCAAAGCCCAAAGATATTCAGTTTAATGTCACAGAGTGAAGAAATAAAGAAATAGTGTGCCCTAATATGTTTGCGTGTGCATTTCTAGAAAAAAGTCTATGCTATGATAACATAAATATTTAAAAATGATTAAGTATTATAACATATTTGGGATTTATTTCTTATTTTAAGGAGGCAATCCATGTTGTAGTCTCCCTCCAACCTGCTGCTGTCTGACCATTGACTCAACACAAAAATAAATGAAATGCAATAAAGGTTAGAATCAGTCTGTTGATTTGTAGACCCTTGAACACTTTCCATCTGAACGAAATGTCCTAAAACGCCAGCCTGTTCCAGCTTTGGAGGGCAGGCGTAATGCCTGCTCTGTTTTAGATGCAATTTTTCTCCTGCAGCAAAATAAGTGCAGCTGAGTCCAATAGAAACTGAATGCATAACACAGACATGCAGTTAAGTGAGTGCAGGCTGAACGTCCATTTGGCCGGACTCTGGTCTATATTTTCTTCAATCTGACAGACACAAAATTCAGCATAAGTGAGATTTTGCATTCTTCGCATCACGTCAATATAGCTAACTAGAAAATGTAATGACACAAATAGTCCCAAGCTGTGCATTCGCTGCCACCTGACATTCAGGTTAATCAGCTTCACCAGGGAAATACTTTCAGGTGGCATTTCCACAAAGAGGTGTGACTCAAAACAATGAGATATCTGTGGTGAACAACAAACAAAGCTGTCACTCTTAAAGTCCCCGAAATGTCACGTGGCAACGGACAGAACTGGTCATGTATGGAATTAGTTTTGTGCCTTTAAGTATCAATATCAGTAACAAAACTCACCAACTAAAGCAAAAAACAAAACAAATGGCTATCTCAAAGGTAAAACTTAAAACTTTCAAATAAAATATTTGTGTTACTGTAAACTATACTTAAAAAGTTATGTTTGAACTTAATGGCACAATAATAATTCCACTCTTAAAGTCCCTGACATGTCATGTTACAACAGACAAAGCTAGGAATTAATTTTCTGCAAGTTGTCTTTACAACATTATAAAGGCTACTTGCCTACTTGTAATCTCAAAAGGTAAAACTTGCAAACAAAATATTTGAGTTAAGGTCAAAAGCTTTGTTTGAACTGAACGGCACAATAATAATGATAATTCCACAGTAATGCAACGTCGAGAACCAGGTCTTTCAAGTGGCATTTTCCCAAAGAGGTGTGACTCAAAATAATTGAGATCTTTGTGGTTAACAACAATCAAAGCTGTCAAAGTGCAATTCCACTTTTGCGACACAACTGAAGCGCGGTGTAGTGACATAATACATCCATGGTTGATGCTCCACGCACACCTTAACCGGCAGCTGATTGGACGAACACGTCACGTGGGTTTGGCTACTCCCGAATTTCAAAACGACCATCATGGCGGCTTGTTCAGAATACGATCTGGTATTTTACGAAAATAGTTCACCGAAACGTGTTTCTGAAAACATTTTAAGTGAATCTGTCTTGATTTCAGATCGACAAAGCTCAGTTTGAAAGATTTCCGTTTACTTCTACTGGATAGTCGCGTCGCGTTCAACGGATTCATTTGCATAAAGATGGGCATCGGCCAAGTTTTTTGACGCGCAGCATTTTTTCAAATGCAGCGGTGCCTTCCCAGGATGCTTTGCGGGCGCGTTAAAGTTGCTTGACGTCACCCATAGGAATAAAGTGGAGCACGGCGCGACAGAAGCATTGCACGGCCAGGTGGATCTGCACGGTCAATCTCAAAGTCCCCGACATGTCGCGTTGCAACAGACAGAACTGGTGAGGTATGGAATTAGTTTTGTGCCTTTTAGTTTAACCCTCTGAGGTCAAAGGGCATTTTTAGATATCTTCATCAATTCTCCTTTTCAGGGTATTTGCATATAACTGATCCCCATGTGTGTCATATCAAAATGCTCAGAAGAAACTCAACTTTCTGTATAGTGAAGGCCCCAAATTGTTCCACACAACATACCTATGCTCAATTGTTTTGGAACTTGAAATGAGTTTACAAAAGCCTTAAGCTCACAAAAGTATACTTTTCTCTTTTTCACTTTCCAGGATTTGAATTAGTACAATTTAACTTCTTTTAAATCATTGATTGTGGGAAAACAAAACATTGCCTTCTTTTGCTCTCATTCTTTTCTATTTAACAAGGACATTTTGCCATTTTATAGGTACAATGACGTACCTCGTCGCTGTGGTGGTACCCCCTAACAAGAACAAATTTGTTACATCTAATGGGGTACCTTTTTATACCAGTGAATTAAGGTACAAATGTATTGCTAAGGTACAAAATTGTCTCTCAAAAGGTACAGTATAAAAGGGTACAAATCTGTACCTATGGTAAGGGTACCATTGCTGTACCTCGGGGGTACCACCCCAGCGACGGGCCATTTGTACCCTTGAAGGAATATATTTGTACCTAAAAGGCACAAACTGTAGAGGTACTTCTTTGTACCCATTAATATGATACAAGCTTGTCCCCCTTGGGGGGTACTTTGCCAGCGACGAGCATTTGTAGCTTTTTTTTTTTTACTTTTCTGTACCTTTATTTCTGAAAGTGTAGCGTAATATATGAATAAAATAGAAAATAAATGTCGCCAGGGAAGGGTAAAAAGAGAATTAAAACAACAACGCGACAGACAGAGCAACAAGACCAAAGTTAATATTGGAGTGGCTAGAACAGCTGCATGTAAACGATCAAGATACTAAGAGATCATTTTGTGTTTGGAGAACAGGGCTAGAAAGTAACATTTAGTTGGTTGTCATATACAATTTCACTGCTAGATGGGAGAAATTCTTGCACAATGTAGCTTTAAGAAGATATGTGAAACTACCCGTAGACCTCAGAGGGTTAAGATCAAATCATCAAGATCAAAAATCACTAAATAAAGCAATAAAATGTTCATCTCAAAGGCAAAACTCAAAATTTGCAAACTTAATGGCACAAAAATAACTCCAAAGTAACAAACCAATACCATACCATACCATAATACCATAAACAAACAATGAAACACATTTATGAGGGAGATATTTTATTTACAAAAGTGAAATATGACAATGCTGTAGTGTTTAATCTGAAGGTAATACTGGCCTGATAAAGCACTCAACTCCCATGACTGGTCGACAGTGACAAGTCCCTACAAGTATATTACAAACAAATCACTGATACTTTTTCGTGTTATGGCGAGGCTTCAGTCCCACTGCACAAATGTGACAAACTTTCATATGAATATCTGTGAATTCATGCATTTTAAAAGTGTTTTTGTATGAATATCGAGAGTGAACTGTTCCACCAAACTGTGTACGACAAACGAAGTTTCACAAAACGCACAACAAATTCAATTCACGTCAGATGGGATTGGCTCGAGCTAAAGCTGCAACTAATGATTATTTTCATTGTTGATTTATCTGTAGATTATCACAGAAGGCTTGTATCATGTGGACGCGCCAACAGATGTGTTGTCATTACTTAGAATTTCTCACGGGGGGAGACAGAAACTACGCACTATAGCTTTAATCGATTAGTTGTTTGGTCTATAAAATGTCAGAAAAATGTTGATCGGCGTTTCCCAAAGCCCAAGATCCACCTTTTAAAATCGACGTTACAAATTGCTTGCTTGCCTGTACAGTGTAGGTAAGAATAGGGGAAAAAAACATGTTTAAAAAGTAATAAAAGACAGTTCAAAGGAGGTTAAAGCTAAAAAAAATTTTGTCGATTAATCTGTCGACTATTTTCTGGATTTCTGTATTAGTTGTCTGGTCTCTAAAATGTCAGAAAATTAGGAAAAATGTGGATCAGTGTTTCCCAAAAAAGCCAAGATGACGTCCTCAAATGTCTCTTTAAGTTTACTGTCAAAGAGGAGAGAAGAGACAAGAACAATATTCACATTTAACAAGCTGGAATCAGAGAATTTACACTCAAATCGATTATCAAAATAGTTGCCGATTAATTTAACAGTTGACAACGAATCGATTAATCGTTGCAGCTCTAGCTCCAGTTAATGGATAAGAACATGGATGGAGGTAACAAACCACAAACATATTTGTAAATTATTTCAATTACTCATCAATAAAAACCCAAGATAAAAAACAAAATAAATCTACCCAAAAATTCACCACACATCAAAAAATATTATACAGCACACTTCTTACAGTACGAGACTATGACTCAACACAACAAGAGACAAATCAGAATCAAACAGTGCCTGTGTGTTGTGTGTGGTTGAACAGCACACGTGTGAATACCTACTGTAGATATACAGAATTTTGTAAAGTTCAAGTGACGGAAACATCCACACCGCTTCAGTTCAGTTAGAAGTAAACCAACGCATTCTCGCTCTCCCATCACGTAAAATACGGACGCTTGGTCATGGTTGTTATTCACGCTAAAAGTCTCCTTTAGCATCAGGAATCTTGGCGTCCTTTGGCGTTTGTTAATCACGCTAAAAGTCTTCTTTAGCGTTTGTTATTCAAGCTAAAAGTCTCCTTTAGCGTTTGTTAATCACGCTAAAAGTCTCCTTTAGTTTTTGTTATTCACGCAAAAAGTCTTCTTTAGCGTTTGTTATTCACTCTAAAAGTCTCCTTCAGCTGTTAATCACGCTCAAAGTCCACTTTAGCGTTTGTTAATCACGCTCAAAGTCTCCTTTAGCGTTTGTTCTTCACGCTAAAAGTCTCCTTTAGCGTCTGTTAATCACGCTAAAAGTCTCCTTTAGCGTCTGTTAATCACGCTAAAAGTCCACTTTAGCGTCTGTTAATCACGCTCAAAGTCTCCTTTAGCGTTTGTTATTCACACTAAAAGTCCACTTTAGCGTCTGTTAATCACGCTCAAAGTCTCCTTTAGCATCTGTAAGTCCTGTGTTGTTTGACCCATCCACCCACCCCGAACCAACCTCCCTCCGCTGCATTTCAGTCTTTCATACTACTCGCTACTGTTGTCCCTCTTAATATTAAATAATTTAACAGCATTAGCGGAGGAACAGAGAAAAAGGAAGCTGCCAAATATCTATTCTGAAGCTGTAGGGGGAGCTCAAGAGAGAAACCTTTCATACTACTCGCTACTGTTGTCCCTCTTAATACTAAATCGTCAAACAGCGCCCAACGGTGATTTTTGCGTCGGTGTCTGACGCCGAGAGCCACTGACCGAGCGTCTGTTTTTTACGAGTTGGGAGTGAGAACGGGTTGAGTAAACACGTGAGGCCTACAGTGTCGTTCTTTTGGCAATTAAATAATGTTGATGCCAACAGAACAGGATGGAAAAAGATTTCTGCGCAGACCAACTGTGAAGAAAACTTTCTCTTGAGTGAGGACGGCTGAAATCCAAAAATTGAGAACTGCTGAGTTATAGCCACAGACTGTAAAAATGATGCACGAAGCTTCCTGAAGCCGAAAAAATCTAATCTCCAGCAGGGGGCGACTCCACTGGCTCCAAGAAGAAGTCTGTTTCTACAGAAGTCTCTGAGAAAATGAGCCTACTTCTCTCTTGATTTATTACCTCAGTGAACATTTTCATAATGAGTTCATGGTCTCAATCGCTAGTTTCAAGTCTTCTTCAATTCAGCGTGATGTTCATTTAGTAAATGATGGTCCCATTTATTATAAATTAGACGATAAAGCAGACCCAGGGCTTTAAATTAACACCCGCCAAATGCCGGTGAAAATTAACTTTGGCTGGAATAACATTGTAAAGTTACGAGCCAATTTGGCCGGTGACAAATGAAGTGAAGCGTCTGGTTAGATCGGTCGGCTGCAGAAACGATCCGACGAGCCAGTGTTTACAGATTGGTCTGTTTTTCTGGGAAGAAATTTGGGCGGTTTGGTGTGTGTTTGGGCTCGGAAACAAACGGAACGGCGCGAAACAAACCAGAGGAGCCGAAATGAAGTAGTAAAGTTAGTTAGGAATAAACAGCTAAACGTGGAGATATTTTTCAAGAGTAAAGTAAATGTTTATATTTTATCTGCCAGCCATCAAGCCAAACACATACTTTTTGAAAAAACATGGATGCTTAAATGTATTCAGCGGCACTCATAATCTATAATAATAATAAATTATAATAATTTTATTTTCCCTGGGAAAAAAATTGCCTCGTGGAAAATGTGATTGGCTGGTAACTTTAAAAATCTACAAGCCGTGTTGGCTGGTAAACTCTGACCGTCTCACTGTGTGTTTTCACTTCTTCAAAGCTACCTGGAACATTTTGGTCGCCTAAAAATTAGTCTTGTTTAGCGTTCTGCCAACCAAGCTAGCTAGCTACCGCTGGCGTTAACTGGTAACTTAAAGGTGCCCTGCCACACAAAACCATTTTTACTTGCATTTTTTGAAATATGTCAGGTTCATATGTGTTTGTGTTATGTGGTGAATGTGAAAATGAACTGCTACCTCCTCTGTCAGCTCTAGCCACTGAACGGAAATAAGCAGAGAAATCAGACCACACAACAGCTGGTCAGTCTGACATCATGTTGCCTGAGCTCATTACTATTCATGAGCTCGCCCAGTTGGGCTGGGTAAAGGATGCTGACAGCCACGCTCTCATTGGCTAGCTGTCAGCCAGAGGTGTATAGTCCAGGTGTCAGAAAGTAAAAATCCTGCCATGTTTTTGGATCTGCCTCTACATCTAGAACAGGTGTTTTCACTAACGAGCTCATCTACCTGGTAGAGGAGCTGGTTTAGTGATAGTTGGGACAGCTGCTGGACAGGATTTCTACTTTCTGGCACCTGGACTATACACCTCTGCTGTCAGCCAATCAGATTCAAACAGCTTAGCTTGTTGAATATTAATGAGAATTGGCAGAAATCGAGCTGAGTCGTCCTGCAGGCTTTCTATACCACGCTAGAATGGCTTGAAACAAGGTAACCAAGGCATTTTTTCCACAAAAAAATGTTACAGAGTCCATGGTAGAGCTTCAGACATTATCACAAAGTCATGAAATAAGTGTTGCAGGGCACCTTTAAGGGAATGTTTGCAGATTTTCTACTGTGCCGTAGATGCAGATGAATTGCGGCAGTACCCGGAGGTCTGTCGGTAAATCTCCGCTGGATGACTCGCTTCAGAAGGGTTGAAAATCAACTTTCCCTCTTTATCGTTTAGCTTAGCGCAGCGGCATAGCAGCCATAAACAACACTGGCTTGGCCCTCGTCTTCCTCCACAGCTCCACCCTCTCGTCAAAAATCGTCGCATTCGGTTTCATCATTGCGACGAACAAACTGCCAAACTCGAGGCTTCAAAACAGCAGTCCCCAAACCAACGGGTGACGTGGCTGTTGCTTCGTCTGTTATCTTTACATTCTGTGATTATAACTCGTGGAATAAAGCACTTGGTATTGACGCAGAGTTAAAAAAGAAACAGCAGAATAATCTTACTTTAGGGTGAGACACTCTGCTGAGGCGTTGCTTTAAAGGTGCAGTAGGTAAGACTTATAAAACTAACTTTCTGTCATAGCTGCTGAAACTGACCCTATGTTCCAGTAGAACCACATGAATTATGTAATATAAAAAAAACTGGCTCCTCTGGCTCCACCTACAGCCTGTAGTGAGATTTGCAAAAATCCACAGCTCCCTGTTCAGATGCACCAATCAGGGCCGATCACTGCTAACTGCGTGTCAATCACTGCTCATGCACACGCATTCATTCTCCCTTGTGGGGGGAGGGGCTTAAGAGACCGTTTTGGGCTTTAGCGGAAAGGGGGGGGAGGGACTGAGAAGTTGTCGATGTTCAAATTATTTGGCTAAGTCCTGAATCTTTGCAATCCTACCTACAGCACCTTTAAAAGGTTAGTGTAATTTGTACATCCTAAACATTCATCAAAATCAAGTCTGGAAGTGATTTTGATATGTAATCATGTGAGAAAGTTGCTACAAGTATGAAGGAAAAATATTATTATTATTATTACAATTATTATGTTTTACACATACTATATATCTGAGAAAACATGTCGACAGGAAACTGAGATAGCAGCTTTCTTAAACTGTTTTCCTTGTGGTATAAAATCCTGCTTACAGTGACTTCAAAATATAAATACGTGAATTAAAACGGCATAATATACAAAATAAAAGCACACACACATATACCCACACGTCAGTAGGACTGGTCCAATACTTCATCTCATATTTTTTTGTTTTCATCATTATTATTAGTGGCTCCTAATAACGTTGTTAGTAATGTTTGGCTAACAGTTATTAACGTTAGTTTCACAATCCAGGATTCTGATTGATTGGTTGATTAAAACTGATAATTTAAAACCTACTGAGTGAAAGACATCCAGTGGCCGGATTGACTGAAGAGATTTAAAGTATAACTCTGTTTTTTTAAACCTTGACCCTATTTTCCCATGTTTTTGGTCCTAAGTGACTGATGGGAACAACAATCTTTGAAATTGGTCCAGTGTCAAGCAAAACCCCTCCAGTCGTCAACAGCGAAACAAGCTGCAATGTACCGTTAATGGGCAATTACATATCTTTTTTTTTTTTGCCACTGTAAGGTCCAGATTATAAGTGTCCCACATCATTATGTAAAGGATACCTACAGAGACAGACCATTTTGTTAAGGCGTGAGATCTTTAGTTTAACCAGAAACAGCCCCGAAATCTGCATCACCCAACATACCAGACTCCATGTAAATAATCAGTAATTTAATCATCGTAAAACACACTTCATTCAAAGTTGACAGAAAGAAAATAAAACCATCAAAAGCCGTCTTGGTTCATCTTTCCACTGTTCCAACAATCACCACTCTGGTTTGGTTGAAATAAACCCTTAATTCACCCATTTACATGTGGAGATATGCTGTATACACACTAAAAGTCCTGATTATTTACATGGAGTCTGGTGGAAATATACTGGCTCTATACACGCTAAAAGTCCTGATTATTTACATGGAGTCTGGTGGAAATATACTGGCTCTATACATGCTAAAAGTCCTGATTATTTACATGGAGTCTGGTGGAGATATGCTGGCTCTATACATGCTAAAAGTCCTGATTATTTACATGGAGTCTGGTGGAAATATGCTGGCTCTATACACGCTAAAAGTCCTGATTATTTACATGGAGTCTGGTGGAAATATGCTGGCTCTATACACGCTAAAAGTCCTGATTATTTACATGGAGTCTGGTGGAGATATGCTGGCTCTATACACGCTAAAAGTCCTGATTATTTACATGGAGTCTGGTGATGGTGATTTTCAGGGCTGTTTTATGTTAAACTAAAAGGATCTTACTCTTTAACAAGAAGGTCTATCTCTGTAGGGATCCTTTCCATAATGTTGTCAGACACTTAGAATAATAACCTGAGCAGTCACAATAACAGCATTAAGCACTTTTAGTGGACGGAAAATGACGATGAACATTTGCCTTATATGATTATATTGCAGCCCGGCTAACGGCTGCCGGTTAAAGCGTTTTCGCTCAAAAATGGACCAATTTCAAAGACTTTTGTTCACATTAGTAACTTAGACACCAATGCATGGGACAATAAGGATTGAAAAAAACAACTAAATTACCCTTTTTTTTTTTTATTATTTAGGGCCGATAAGGAATGAGTCCATTTGTGATGCCTTGGCTGGGGTTTGTCTGAAATTCTCTGCAAGAAAAAGGCAGATATAAAAAATACAACAACTACAATCAGGGAAAAAGGTAAGGATGTTTTGCGTACACGTCCACGTCCACAGTCGCACACTGCAACATTTTAAGTCGTCGTCGCGTCAGGAGTTGAAGGAACATCCTCGGTCGGACTTAAGAGCTGAGAGCGAGTGGAGAATCTGGAAAAACTGCCTCGGAAATCCATAACAGCTGCTGATGAAGCTGTGCTCGTGTGAGTTGGGCTGCGGTCGACAGCGCGTGGCAGAGAGACACTCTCATGTGAGGACGACCAGTGTGTGTGTCGAGGCCCGCTGCTGGCTGGTGGGAGGCTGTGTGTGTGTGTGTGTGCGTGTGTGTGTGTGTGGCGGGTAAACATCATGCTGATTTCACTCTGGTACTGAGACTGGTGGCAGAGCTGTGAGGATCAAAGACCTGCAGCAGAGACACACACACACACACACACACACACACACACACACACACACGAGACACATATACACACACACACACACACACACACACACAGAGACAGAGACACACAGAGACACAGACACAGAGACACACACACACCCACACACACACACAGTCACAGAGAGACAGACACACACACACACACAGAGACGGAGACACAGAAAGACAGAGACACAGAGACACACACACACACACACACAGACACAGACACAGAGACACAGACATACACACAGACACAGAGACACAGACACACACACAGAGACAGAGATACAGAGACGGAGACACAAAGAGACAGAGACACAGAGACACACAGAGTCACAGAGAGACAGACATACACACACACACAGACACACAATGAAAGAGAACAGAAACAGAAACAATGGAAAGAGTTACAGGTCTGATAAGGTGCGGGACACAGTGGGTGGTTAGGACGCTAATTAAGATGATTTATTTCTGACCAATTAACCTAGTATTAACCGATCATTAACCGATTACTAACCGATCATTAACCGATTACTAACCGATCATTAACCGATCATTGACCGATTACTAACCGATCATTAACCGATTACTAACCGATTACTTACGATCATTAACCGATTACTAACCAATCATTAACCGATCATTAACCGATCATTAACCGATTACTAACCGATCATTAACCGATTACTAACCGATCATTAACGATCATTAACCGATTACTAACCGATCATTAACCGATTACTAACCGATTACTAACCGATCATTAACGATCATTAACCGATCATTAACCGATTACTAACCGATCATTAACCGATCATTAACCGATTACTAACCGATCATTAACCGATTACTAACCGATCATTAACCGATTACTAACCGATCATTAACGATCATTAACCGATTACTAACCGATCATTAACCGATTACTAACCGATCATTAACCGATTGCTAACTGATCATTAACCGATCATTAACCGATTACTTACCGATCACTAACCGATCATTAACCGATTACTTACTGATCATTAACCGATTACTAACTGATTTCTAAACGATCATTAACCGATTACTAACCGATCATTAACTGATTACTAACCGATTACTAACCGATCATTAACCGATTACTAACAGATCATTAACCGATCATTAACTGATTACTAACCGATCATTAACTGATTACTAACTGATTACTAACCGATCATTAACTGATTACTAACTGATTACTAACCGATCATTAACCGATTACTAACAGATCATTAACCGATCATTAACCGATTACTAACCGATCATTAACCGATTACTAACCAATCATTAACCGATTACTAACCAATCATTAACCGATCATTAACCGATTACTAACCGATCATTAACCGATTACTAACCAATCATTAACCGATCATTAACCGATTACTAACCAATCATTAACCGATCATTAACCGATTACTAACCAATCATTAACCGATTACTAACCGATTACTAACCGATCATTAACCGATTACTAACCGATCATTAACCGATTACTAACCAATCATTAACCAATCATTAACCGATTACTAACCGATTACTAACCGATCATTAACCGATTACTAACCGATCATTAACCGATTACTAACCAATCATTAACCGATCATTAACCGATTACTAACCAATCATTAACCGATCATTAACCGATTACTAACCGATCATTAACCGATTACTAACCAATCATTAACCGATCATTAACCGATTACTAACCAATCATTAACCGATTACTAACCGATTACTAACCGATCATTAACCGATTACTAACCGATCATTAACCAATCATTAACCGATCATTAACCGATTACTAACCGATCATTAACCGATCATTAACCGATTACTAACCAATCATTAATTGTTAACCGACAAAACAGGAAACGGAGTCCCAGTTCACCTTCCGGGACACTCGGACGTGTTTCCCAAAAAGCCGACCACGACGTCCTCACAGAGGAGAGAAGACACTAGAACAATATTCACATTTAACACGCTGCAATCACAGAACTTTCTTTACTCAAACCAATAAACGATTATCAAAATAGTTGGCGCTTAACTTAATAGTTAGTGATAACTAATTGATTAATCAAATAATCTTTGCAGCTCTGAGCTCAATGAAAGCCATTCAAAGCACCTCCCTTTAGAAGTAAAGCTAACCAATTATGTAACTTCTCTAATTAATTCAAATCAAATCAAAGATTAAAAAAAAAGTAAAATGTTTTAATTGTAATGCATCGTAAATAAATTGCAGGATGTTGCTCTTTAGCTGCTAAAACTCAGAGTTTCTGCTCTTACTGGAATAAACTTTTCTGTGTCTCGAAATGTTCGAACTCAAAAAGTTAAAGCGAGATCTCATCGCTTCGCAGCGCTGTGAAGAAGGACCCTCATGAAAAAAACACTGCGTTCCTAAAATATATATACAGTACAGGCCAAAAGTTTGGACACACCTTCTCATTCAATGCGTTTCCTTTTTATTTTCATGACTATTTACATTGTAGATTCTCACTGAAGGCATCAAAACTATGAATGAACACATATGGAATTATGTACTTAACAAAAAAGTGTGAAATAACTGAAAACATGTCTTATATTTTAGATTCCTCAAAGTAGCCACCCTTTGCTTTTTTATTAACCTGTTAACACCCACCCACCTGCCGGCGACCCGGTGGGTGTTAACGGACATGTTCTGACATTTTACTGAAATCATAAGCACCAAAGCATTATTATTGATCTTAGTGCTCATGCTATTGGGAAAAAAAAAAAGATGACTCTTCCCTACCTGTACGCTGTCCTAAACGCTCAATCCTCGTCCATTCCTGGCTTATTTAAATTCCTCTAGTCCATAAGTGTCCACAGATCAAAAGGATAACAAGGTTTTTCTAAAGAATTAATCTAGTTTATGAATATTGTCCTGTAGAATCCATGCTAATTTTCTGCTAACTGAATGCTAACTTCATTATGAAATGTATGCCAGCATGCGCATACATGTGATTTGAATGAATGTAAAAATCTTTTGTAAGTCATTTTAAGTATTTAGTATGTTTTGTCTAATAGCATAGAAGTGAGTAAAAAGCATTGAGCAAATTTTGGTCACTTGGAGAAGTTTTGGCACAACAGTGACACCTGTTATACCAAATACTGAAAACTTCCTAGCTCCCATTAGGTTAGGGTTAGAGTTCTGAAACTTTAAATAGGTCTTCTTGACAAGGTTTAGAAGGTATGTGTTGTGTCCTGCATAGTGTGGCACAAAGTATGTTTTAGTTATTTCTTTTAAAAAATTAAGTTTTTTTTAGATGGGACCAAAATAACTATTTTGAACCATGTTTGAACTGCTGTAGTGTATGTTGTGTTTTAATCACATGCTCATTAAGCACATGTCCATAAGGTAGAAGAAGTTAGGTTTCAAATGAAGCCTCATACATGCATTTTGGCCTTCCAGTTCTTCTGTTATAAGCTTTTTCCTTTGGGAACGAGAAATAGACGAAAATCAGGCAAAAGAGGTGGATGTTAACAGGTTAATAAGGGAAAAACTTCCACTAATGAACCCTGACAAAGCACACCTGTGAAGGTAAAACCATTTCAGGTGACTACCTCATGAAGCTCATTGAGAGAACACCAAGGGTTTGCAGAGTTATCAAAAAAAGCAAAGGGTGGCTACTTTGAAGAATCTAAAATATAAGACATGTTTTCAGTTATTTCACACTTTTTTGTTAAGTACATAATTCCATATGTGTTCATTCATAGTTTTGATGCCTTCAGTGAGAATCTACAATGTAAATAGTCATGAAAATAAAAAGGAAACGCATCGAATGAGAAGGTGTGTCCAAACTTTTGGCCTGTACTGTATATTTATTTAAACGGCAGCTAAACAAAGCCATGGCCGTAAAAATGCCAATACGCTGCGTCTCTTAGCGTGTCGCCACGGTGACAGTGGAGAGGACCCGATAGACGTAGATCAGGGAAAGGTGCTGATTGGCTGCGGGTCCGACCACGCTGGGACACTAAGGAGCGCTCGTGTCCTGCAGGGACTTCATCTTAGTTCAGATCCCGACTGTGATGGGCCAGCCGGGGGTTCGGCTCCCTGGGGACTGGAGCACCATTACTGTGATCGCTCTCACACACTCAATACACCCCCCCCCCTCCTCTGGAATCACCACACACACACACAGACACACACACACACACACATATACATACACACACACACACACACACATACACACACACACACACACACACACACACACACACACACACACACACACACAGACACACACAGAGACACACACACACACACACACACACACACACACACACACACACACACACACACACACACACATACACAGACACAAACACACACGGACACACACATACACACACACACGTACACAGAGACAGACACACACACACACACACAAAAAACACATGGACACACACACACACACAGACACACACACACACACACACACACACACACACACACACACACACACACACACACACACACACACACACACACACACACACACATACACACACAGACACACACACACACACACACAGACAAACACACACATACACACACACACACACAGACACACATACATACACACACACACGGACACACAGACAGACACACACACACACACACACACACACACACACACACACACACACACACACACACACACACACACACACACACACAGACACACAGAGAGACAGACACACAGACACAGAGACAGACACACACACACAAACACACACACACACACTGCGTACAGAAACACACACACAGACACACACACTGCGTACAGACACACACAGACACACACACACTGCGTACACACACACACAC